>OX246754.1:84937534-85537534 GCA_945910035.1 Brachypalpus laphriformis
CAGCTGTACAGCGACATCGACCTAGTCAAAAAACTGCGTATTGGACGTCTGAGATGGCTAAGACATGTAGAGCGAATGGACACCAACGCTCCCGCCCACAGAGTCTTCGAATCTAATCCCGAGGGATGACGCCGTAGAGGGAATCATCGCCGTAGGTGGTGCGCACAAGTTCAAGGGGACCTCGACCAACTTGGAGTGCGAAACTGGAGGCAATTACCTAAAGACCGAGCTAAATGGAGAGGCTTGTTGGTTGAGGCCACCTAAGTAAGTGGTAACATTTAGCTTATTATCGGCATGTTTCATTTTTAAAAATATTGAGTTACGGTGCTCCTGTATACGATCTCCTGGAGGTCCTCCAAAAAAAGGTGTCTGGCAGTGAGCACGATATCTCCGGTTTGGATTATATAAAATAAAAAAAAAAACCAAAAAGATTCTATTAGCCGATAGATAAATTTAGGGATTGGTCGAAGGAATAGTCGAAATTTTGATTTTTGACAAAAAGGCGACTCATTCAGGGTTATCGCGAATAAATTTTCCCTCGGAATGTTTCCCCCGAACAAAAATTAGGTACCTTCAAAAATAGGGAAAAAATTTATCGGGGAAAAATTGAATATCGCTATTGCGTTGAAGTTCTCCTGAATTGTCATTCATGATACACATTTCTTTTTCGCGGAATTATTTCCTCTTTTTTGAAGATACCTAATTTTTGTTCGGGGGAAAAATTCCGAGGGAAAATTTATTCACGATAACCCTGAATAAAGATAAAAATCCGATTTTCGACCAAATTGTTTCATTAAATTCTTTAAAAAAATAGAAATAATTTTCAGACATCCTATTCCTTCGGTCAATCCCTGAAGAATATATCTGAGAAGGTTGTGTTAAAATTTCAGACCGATTGGTTGTGCTCACCGACTTTGAAAACACCGTTTTGAGAAAAACGCGTTCAAAGTTTCAAAAGACGTTCACACACGCTCCGGGACGTCCTTACAAATGTGCGTGTATTTCCAAGCATATTTGTCGAATCGATTTGAAATTTTCAGAGAATATACTCAAAAATATGTATATTCCGAAAATGCGATAAAAAAAGTCGATTTTTTTAAATTTCTAACTGCGTATAACCCCTTAATGCCGAAAAGATCCAAGCAGTATTCTTTTACTATAAAAAGAAAGCCTTGCTTCCTTCCGGCTAACCAGATAATAATTAATTAACATCCTATAACATGGAAGTCTTCTGTTAAATATCTGGGAATATATCTGGACAAAAATTTGACTTTTAAAGAAGACAATTTCAGAACGCTTAAAAAAATGAATATTGCTATTAAACTCTTAGTGCCTGTTCCCATTCTTCAGCTGCCTTGACGTGGCGGAACGGCTTAAGAATCAATGACCCTAAGGGTCCGAAAGGACCCCAGGTGAGGCATCGAACTAAAGGCTGAAGACGTCTTGACTGTGACGCAAAACCTGTTGACAGTATGATGGAAGAAACTTTTACGGCATCTACTCCAGGTGGTACTCGTGAAAACGATAATCCACCCGTGGTCTTTTTGACTACGGCCTGGACGATGATTCTGGAGGTCCCAACCACCATACTTTTACTCCCCGCCTCTGTCGTTGAATTAGAAAAAGTAGGGATGCTTGTTTCAGAAGACTCCTACAGCTCTGTCTCTGACTCGTTTGGTAGACTGGGCTGGAATGGTAAAGAAAGTGGTGGAAAGGCTTCGGCTGGAACGTCTAATCTCTGTCTCAATAGAAGGGTAGCTGGTCGAAGTTGTGTCGGTGACGGTTTAACTCGGGAAACCAATAAGGCTGAACGAGCTCCTGAAGCGGCGCACTCCGATGGGCTCCTGACTAAGAGTCAACTGAAAAGGAGAAGAAGGAAGGCGGCGATGGCGCGGTGCAAAGAGGTTGTAGAGTCAGCTGAAGGCGGAAACGCCGAAAGCAGTCATCCTCCAGTAGCGACAGGAAAGAAGCCTAGGTCGGCAGAAAGTTCTCCAACTGGAGCCGATCAATCCCTCAGACCTAACGCTGGCTCCTTTTCGGTCGGCTCGAACAGGTCCAATCTGACGGAGCAAGTTGCGCCCGCTCTTCTTGGTGGAAGCGTGTGCGCATCTGATGCGCGCTCTTCTGCCGGGCACACTCTTACCGCTGGCGTTATCTGCGCACAAAATCTGGTGGATACTGGTGCTGTTACCCCTAAAGGTCCCAGCACTAGCGGACAGAAAATGGCTGACTCAGGCAAAGCCACGGGTAGGGGCACTCACCTCGCCGGAAGCATGTGCGTACCTGGTGCGCGTCCTTCTGCTAATAAAACTCCGACTATATCTTTGATATTTTCGCAGATAAACCTCCTCCACTCAAAGGCTGCTACCGCTCTCCTAAGTAGCAGATTTTCTGTGGTGCGTACAAAACCCCACATAATATCTATCCAGGAGCCATACGTGCGGAACAAGCGCATATGTGGTTTTGGGGGTGTTCGTGGAGTAACGGTGCTATGTGACGAGCGATCTGAAAGACCGAGAGCTTGTCTAATTGTGCCGAATTTCCTCTCAGTAACCAAGCTTGGACAATTTTGTGGACAGGACCTGGTTGCTGCAGCTGTAAGCTACGAAACGACCGGAAGTTGGAAAACCTTCGTCGTTGCGTCGGCTTACTTCCCTTATGATTCGGTAATGCCTCCACCACCGAAGGCGGTTGCTAAACTCATAAAATACTGTGACACTCGGGAGATGGGACTAGTCATGTGTTGCGACGCTAATGCCCAGAATAAAATCTGGGGCAGCAGCAAATGTAACATACGAGGAAACCATCTCCTAGACTTTATACTACCGTCTGGCATGGTAATTAACAATGTTGGCTCCAAGCCAACTTTTGTGACGGCAAGGAGACAGGAGGTAATTGCTTTGACTTTATCTAATAGGTATTTCAAGTCAATTACTAACTGGAGGGTACTGCCGGAGGTGTCCTTGTCAGACCATAGATACATCGCTTTCCAAATTGAATGCGAGGCCATAACTTTGCAGGAGAGGAGGAATCCGAGGAAAACCAACTGGGTGCGGTTTAGGGAAGAGCTAGACAGATCTGTCAAAACTCCAACTAAACTCAGAACGAAACGAAAGGTTGAGGATGCTGTTCGAAACCTGACTAGTGTCCTTACCAGCTGTTTTGAACTGACGTGCCTATTGACAAAAACCCCCTGCAGAACGCCGGTTCCCTGGTGGAGCCCAGAACTGCAACGACTTAGGAAAGAATCCAGAAAACTTCTAAATAGGTCACTCAAGACAGATTTAGAAGGTGACTGGAATCTTTTTAGATCGAAGCAAAAAGACTATAAGAAGTTAATTCGGTTGTCGAAAAGTGCTTCTTATAGAGATTTTTGTGAAAATATCGAAACACTCGGTGAAACCAGCAGTTGGTTAAGGTTCTCAAAAGGGGCAAGCTGACCAAACCGGAGTCACTGAGAAAGTCTGATGGCAAGTTTACTGAGGCGGAAGCGGAAACTTTTAGTCTTCTGCTGGAGACTCACTTTCCTGGCAATCGGATAACCACTAGGTCGGAGCTTGGTCCGCTTACCCAGGCTGAGCTTGATCTAAGTCAGAAAACTCGGCGCAGCTGGTATATTGCATCAGCCGTGGTAACAGATTAGGCCATCAAATATGCTCTTCTTCTTCCTTTTATCAGCGAGGTTATGATCCGAAAACTAGGGATCACAACCCTCCCACTTCACCGCATTTCTACTGATCCGCCTGTGGGGTTCGCCTATTTGACCTCAGAAAATATCGGCAGGCCTGCCGATTTTGGATCACTCGGTTACTGAGGCCAATGAAATGCCGATGTCGTCGCATTTGTCTGATCCAGGCGTTTATAGGCCTGCCTTTCCTACATCGCGATGTCTTTGGAACGTGCATAGATATTGCCTTTTTAACAGGGTTCAAATGATCTCTTCTTTGAACGTGGCAATACCAGCTGAGCCGGTCGCGCTCTAATTTGTGTACGATGGTTTCCTTGATGTGAAAGCTTCCACGGATCTTCGAACTTCTTATTCGATCAAGCTTGGTCACTCCTGCTGTCATGCGAAGCATCTTCATCTCAGCTGCCGTTAATTTACTCTCATACTTTTTGTACATCGTCCAACATTGTGAACCGTATGTGAGCGCTGGACGTACAACTGCGGTGTAGAGCCTTCCTTTCAACTTAGGGGGCATTTTTCTGTCACAGAAGATAGCGGAATTTTCTCGCCACTTCATCCACCCTACGCTTACACGATGATTGATGTCGTCATCACAAGTTGCTTTGCTATTGATCATAGATCCCAGATATTTGAACTTTTCGCACTTGGGAAGCACTGTTCCATTCAAATAAATGACTGGAATAGGCCTGAGTGGATCAGAGAACGGGCAGCACAAGTACTCTGTTTTTTTTGAACTAATGCGATACCCATTTCCCTCCAAAACGTCCACCCACACATCAAGTGCTCGTTGCAGGGATGTAGGATCCTCACTTATGATGGCTCCATCGTCAGCAAAGAATAACTGATGTACCTTGGGGTCCATCACTTTACCTTCAAGCAGATAATCAAGGACTGTAATAAAGAGCAAAGGACTTAAAACGCTTCCCTGGTGCACCCCGACTTTGATTCGGAACTCTTCGGTTACTCCAGCGGGGCATCTTACTTTTGTCTTTGCTCCTTCGTACATGTCCATAATCATCTGTACATAGGTTTCTGGAACCCCTCGATGTCTTAGCGCCACCCATATCAGATCTCGTGGTTGTCTGTCGAATGCCTTTTCAAAGTCAACCAATACAATATGCAAATCCCTTAAGGAATCACGATGTTTTTCCATTATGATCCTTATACTTTGGATTGCATCTGTGGTTGATTTACCCGAGACAAACCCGCACTGATCATCAGATAGCCGTATTATTTTTCGCAGTCGGCCACCTAATACCCGCTCAACGATCTTCATGGTGTGTGACATCAGCTTGATCGAACGGTAGTTATCACAGTTTCGCGTATCAAATATGCTATGGCATCTTTTGATGGTTTCAAATCGCCTGGCACCGATGGAATATATCCAGCTATCTCCAACGAACAACTTTATCTGAGAACGGGCCAAGAACCTATAAGCATTACTATACGAAGAAGAAAGTGGCAATGGATTGGACACACCCTACGGCGCGAAGACAACTCCATTGCGAAATACGCTATGCAGTGGAATCCGCTCACCCAGGCAGGCAGAATAGCGGGACGCCCTAGGCAAACGTGGCGCAGAACAGTTGAGGAGGAATCGAGCTCTTTAGGAATGAGTTGGAGGCAGCTCAAACGCGTTGCAGAACTCCGAACACGATTGCGCGCAGGCGTGGTTGACGCCCTATGCCCCCCGAGGGGTTAAAGGATATAAGTAAGTAAGTATGCTGCAACAGGGTATAGATCAGCTATTGCCAACTCTGAAAAGAATTTTTACTGCTGGCTTGGCGCTGGCATATATCCCTACACCTTGGCGGACAGTCAGAGTAGCTTTCATACCGAAAATTGGTAAGGAAGAATATTTGCTCCCCAAGAGTTTCAGACCTATAAGTTTGACATCCTTCTTACTGAAAAGTATGGAGAGACTGGTGGAATTTCACGTGCGCAAAGTTGCTTTGATGCTGCATCCACTGTCGGAGATGCAGCATGCCTATCAGCGTGGGAAATCCTGTGAGACCGCACTTCAAAATTTAGTGGCCAGAATTGAATGCGCGCTTGACAGGAAAGAATACGCGATGGGTATCTTCATCGACATTGAGGGTGCTTTTGACAATACGACTTTTGACTGCATGTGCGACTCTGCCAGACAACACGGGGTAAATGAAACATTAGTGTTGTGGATTAAAGCAATGCTAATGAATAGAACTTTGGTAGTGGATGCGGATTGTGGCCAATATGTTATGACAGGGGTAAACAGGGGCTGTCCGCAAGGTGGCGTTCTGTCTTCATTGTTATGGTGCATGGTGGTCGACTCTCTGTTGAACACTCTAAATAGTTCTAACGTCTACGCTCAGGCATATGCGGATGATGTCGCCGTACTTTCTGTCGGGCCATGCCTGGCGACCGTCTGCGCTAACGCGCAGGCGGCGCTGGACATGATCGATGAATGGTGTACTAGGAGTGGGCTTTCGGTGAATCCTCTTAAAACTGAGGTTGTTCTTTTTATCAGAAGGAGGATTTTGACCGGTCTGACTCACCCAGTGCTAAAAGGCGTCACCATTCGCATTTCCAATGAAGCCAAATCTCTGGGAGTGATTTTAGATAAGAAACTTTGTCTAAGCACGTCGAGTCGAAAACATCCAAGGCGCTCTCAGTCTTTTGGCATAGTAAGGGTGCTTTTGGCAAGACTTGGGGCTTATCACCGAATAAGGTTCTCTGGATCTACACGGCTATGATAAGACCATTCCTCGCATATGCGTCGGTTGTTTGGTGGAAGGGGCTCTCGCGTAAATATGTGGTTGCCTTTTGCGCGAAACTCCAAAGAACCGCTTGTCTCGGCTGCATGGGAGCTTTCCCGAGTACACCTGCCTCTGCTCTAGACGCTTTGCTGAACTTACCTCCACTCGACACTTATATCATGGGTTAAACTATCAAAGCTATCCATCGTCTTAGGCGGGGCGGTTTTTGGTATACCCCACACTGGAATTTTGATGAACTTGCGCGACACTTATTTTACGACTCCTGTCATATGGATATGCCGTCTGACGCAATGACACCAGAACTTCAGCTGATTCGCAAATTCAGTGTCGACTTTCCTTGTGTTCAGGACTGGCTTCGGCCAGAATCTGAGCAAGGAATGGAATGCAGTAGTACTTTCACGGACGGTTCCAAAACGAGTCAAGGGTCTGGTGCTGGTGTCTTCGTGGAAGTCGACAACATTAGACTTCTTTTATGAACTATGTTGTGAAGAACAAGTGGATGGGCCGTAGTATTCGTGTCTATAGTGACAGTCAGGCAAGACTAAACTATCTGTCGCTTATCTGGGTCCCAGGTCACAGTGGGATCTTGGGAAACGAGATCTCCGATGAGATTGCTTGGCAAGGCTCAGAGGAGGGTTTCTCAGGTCCCGAACCCGCGTTGGGTCTGCCTTCGTCCTCGGTTAGGGCTTCCATTAACGATTGGGTCTCTCACGAGCACAATTGTGTGTGGCATGACTCTCCGGGATGCAGGTTGACTAAACCCAAGCTCCCGGACATCTGTAAGAAATCAGCGGCATTCTTGCTGTCTCTCAGCAGAAAAGACTGTAGATAACTTATCGGCGTCTTGACAGGCCACTTTGCTTTTGCCAAGCACCTGAACGTGTTGGGCTTAAGTGACACTACAATCTGTGGCGCTTGTGGAGAAAGCGACGACACCGCGGAACATTATCTCTGTGAGTGTCCGGCCTTTGCTCGTATCAGGTGGCAGATCCTCGGTGCGGATGTGATGAGTGCTGGTACTGTAAGCTCCTCATTACTGAAGTGCTTGCTTGGTTTTCTTAGAAAGACAAGGAAATTGCAACAAAATGGGTAAATCAGGGTTTGCTCTCTGGTAGTACAATGGACCAGTTGCGTCTGAGTGCTCCAGTGGAGCGTTTTCTATCCCGACAAAAAAAAAGAAAAAAAAACTCTTATATCCATTTATTAATAGAAAATCATTGCTTTCGAATGAAAATAAAATCATTATACAGGGTGGCGCACGAATAGTGCTACGAAAACAAAACGTAATAATTTTTTTTCTGTGTGAGTAATCGGCTTATTTTTTTTTTTTTTATTTGGCAGGTTACTATTTAGATTTATTAAAAGGAATGCTTGGGATACCGAAAAGAGGATTTGCATAGTGCAGCGGTACCATGCTTTGCAGTCGTTCATTTCCGTCCAAAGGGAGTTTAGGCGGGAGTTTGGCGGCACTCCCTGAGTAGATGGACCATTAAGAGGCTGGTAAACATGTTTGCCGAATCTGAAAGCATCGCACGAAGACCGTACCATCGAGTTCCCTATGTTCGGGTTCAAGACACAATCGCGGCTGTAGCATCGTCAATTTTATTTTCAATTCATTCAATTTTATCGTCAATTCAGGCAAATCCAAACGTTTCGACTCGAAACTTATCGGCGCAAATTGGAGTTAGCAGACGGTCATTACAACATCTTTATATTATATTTATATTTGCATATATGAACAATTTATTTATTTTTTGTTTAATTTGAGGTTTTTTATCGTTGTTTTCTCAAGAATGTCCATTTTACTATAGATTTTATTTAGAAAATGTATATATAATTTTCCAGCAGAAAAATGTATACTCATTTATTGTAAATCACATCTCTGTACTCTGTACATTGTAAATTGTGCGATAACATACTGAAATTCTAAACAAAATAAAAATATCTATCTGTCTATCTAAATTAAATAAATTATTCCGAAAATGTAGTCAAATTCCGATGAGGGCATTTATATCGATTTGATATTGGTTGAGGAATCGGCGACCAGTCGAAGAGTTAAGCGTTATAAAAAAAGGATGAATCCTTTTGAAAGATATGAGAAGCAGGAGTTCTTTCAACATTACAGCTTTGTAAATAATAAGTGCATTTTGTTCGCATTCCAATTTTCTGATATATAAATCGAACTACAGATTCAATAAACATACAGCACTATACATTTGTGATCTCGTGCGCGAAGAACTAACGCCACGAACAAATCATGGAGGTAAAATTTCGCCGGAAGTAATAGTCCTCGTATAAATAAGGTATTTGGCCAAAGGCGATTATCAAAATGATATTGGTAAGTATATAATTCTATGTATGGCAAACGACTAACAAAGGCCTCGTAAGAGCAGCATTTCCCGATAGGTGCTGGTCCGCTAAGTAACGAGAAGGAGTCACTGCAGCCGAAAACCTAGCAGCTCTGTTAGTAAGCCCTACTCCCACCTCTTCGTGGTGCCATCTGGGAATTTCTTCGGAAATTGCTAACGGAAGAGAACGAATGGCGAGCTTCCTGCGCCAAAAAAGCAGGATAAGTGTCGGTTGATCTGTGGCCCAGCGAGCCGCAACCGTAAAACAAACTATTGCTCCGAAACGGAAACTATCGCCTCGGATAAGGACGGATAATTTGTTGACGACCTTTGGCTATTGAACACGGACAACGATCGGATTCTGGAACGTTAAGACCCTCCTGAACTCACTCAAGGAAGGGCCTTATAACGCCAGATTCCTCCAATTGGAGCGCGAATTCGCACGGTATAAAATTCACATCTTAGGGCTGAGCGAGATAAGATGGTACGATGCTGGGGAATACCTCTCCCCAACAAAAAGCACTGTCATGCTCTACTCTGGTAAACCAGCTGGAACTGCACGGAGTTCCGGCGTAGGGCTCATGCTAACTCCAGCAGCACGTAGTAGCCTCATATCCTGGAAACCCCATAGTGACCGGATATTGACAGCTAGGTTCCAGAGTAGAGTTAGAAAAATGAACATCATACAGTGTTATGCTCCGACTCTAGACGCGACTGAGGATGAAAAGGATGATTTTCATAGCCACTTAGGCGCCGCCTACAACCAAACACCTGATGGGGACATCGTAATGGTGATGGGAGATCTCAATGCCAAGGTGGGTAGCGACGACACCATGCTTAAGCACGTGATGGGAGTGCACGACGTGGGAGACCGCAATGACAATGGTGAGCGGTTTGTGGACTTCTGCAATACCAACCACCTAGTCATCGGAGGTACGCTGTTTAAGCATAACACCTGCCATAAGATCAGTTGGGTCTCTGCTGATGGACAACGAACATCCAACCAGATCGACCACATTGCGATCAGTCGCCGCTTTAGAAATTGTCTCCTGGACGTCCGAAACAGGCGTGGAGCTGACGTCGGACAAGAACGAGATCACCATCTTATGGTAGCTCATTTACGCCTTCGTACTGCATCCGTCAACAGCAACCGCTCAAACCTACTTAACATCACCAGGTTTAACATCGACAGGCTCAAGGTTCCCCAAGTGCGCCAACAGTTCAGGGACCATCTTGCCTTAAAAGTAGAAGCAATCAGCAGCATACCGCAAGAGAACATGGATGACCACTGGAGTGCTGTGAAAAATGCTTTTGCGACTGGGGCACGCACGTATGTTGGGAAAAAGCAGAAACACCACCGCTTTCTACAGACACCTGGAGACGGATCGATGAGCGTACAGCAATCAAGGCTCGGATTGCAGCGGCCTCAGCAGTAGAGAGAACCGAGCTTGAAGCCCAATACCGTGCGAAAAAGAAAGAAGTGCAGTATAATGTGAGGCGTGACAAACGTCAATATGTCAACTCAGTGGTCTCAAGGGCTACAGAAACAGCAAGTAGGTGCGACAGTAGGACTGTTTATAACATCACTAACGAGCTCATTGGTGGTCGAAACTCCAAACAACATCCAGTGAAGAGTCTAGACGGTAACCTTTTGATTTCGGATGAGGATCAGCTCACTAGATGGAGAGAACATTTTGCTACAGTGCTAAATCACTTAGACGATGGCGGTATGATCTTGAATTCGAATGAGCAGTTCGAAGCAACAAATTCCTGAATTCGCACCGTACCTCCCAGTAATAATAACAGCAATCAAGTCCCTCAAGAAGAACAAAGCGGTGGGTATTGATGACATCCCTGCCGAGCTATATCAAGCGGCGCCAAATACGTCGGCAGATTTGCTGCATACGCTAATACGGAGAGCTTGGGATAGTGAACAATTTCCACAGGAGTGGAAAAGGGGGATGATCATTAAGCTTCCAAAGAAGGGAAACTTGATGGAGTGCGGTAACTGGAGAGGTATATGTGTTCTTCCAGCTGTAGCCAAAATAATAGCTAGAATAATTAGAACGAATTAAAGAACATTAAGATTCAACTCTCGATGTCGAACAGGCAGACTTTCGCGCTGGATCCTCCTGCATCGACCACATAAACACCTTACGGATTATAATCGAACAATGCGTTGAGTATAGGTCTCCGCTGCATGTACTGTTTAACGACATCGAGAAGGCTTTCGACAGCTTGAGTCGAGATGCTTTCTGGTTGGCCTTGCGTAGGAGAGGCATTCCAGAAAAACTTATAGCTATTATCAAGGCTACATACGAGGGCGGCAAGTGTCACGTCGTGCACAATGGCAAGGTGTCGGACGATTTTTAAGTCCAAATTGGAGTACGTCAAGGGTGCATACTGTTCCCACTATTGTTCCTGGTGCTTATCAGCAATGTACTCCGTGCAGCATTGACGGAAGATAATTATGGAATTCGTTCGACTATGACATCTTACCTTAAACACCTAGATTGCGCTGACGATGTTTGTCTACTTTCACATCGGATAATGGATCTTCATTCGATGGCCCAAAATCTAGAAGCTGAGGCAAACAAAGTGGGGCTAAAAATAAACACAGCCAAAACAAAAGCCCTGAGCACTTCTAATACTCCCGCTCAACTTAGCATTGCCGGACAGGAAGTCGAGAACGTTGATAACTTTCTATATTTAGAAAGTATCGTCTCGGCTAATCGTGGTGGCACTGAACAGGATGTGAGCAGCAGGATCGGGAAGGCTAAAGCTACGTTCGGAATGCTGTCCAAAATCTGGAGAAGCAATGTTATCAGCTTAAGAACCACGCTACGACTGTTCCGCTCCAACGTAGAATCAGTGGTGCTTTATGGGTGCAGTGCCTGGAAGGTGGACACCATTAACACACGCAAGCTGCAAGTCTTCGTAAACAAATGCTTAAGAATCATCTTGAGGATTTTTTGGCCGAACCGCATCTCCAATGAACAAATTTATCTGAGAACGGGCCAAGAACCTATAAGCATTACTATACGAAGAAGAAAGTGGCAATGGATTGGACACACCCTACTCCGTGAAGACAACTCCATTGCGAAATACGCCATGCAGTGAAATCCGCTCAACCAGGCAGGCAGAATAGCGGGGCGCCCTAGGCAAATGTGGCGCAGAACAGTTGAGGAGGAATTGAGCTCTTTAGGAATGAGTTGGAGGCAGCTCAAACGCGCTGCAGTACTTCGAACACGATGGCGTCCCCCCGAGGGGTTAAAGGATATAAGTAAGTAAGCAAGTATAATTCTAACAAGTACCTTACTATATACCGCATTTTGTACTTTTTCCCTTATGAGACTTGCGAAGGATGGAGAGTCCAACTGAGCATCCTGCCCCGCGACTCTCATGAAGGATTAGTGGCATTGAAAATGTATGTATGCATGTAAAAATCACAATTTCCTTCTTAAAAAAGTTGTTTTTATTCATGTTATGAACACAAACACATTTGTAAAATACATACATAATAAGCAGTAAGAAGTACGGTTGTGTAGTTCACGAACGTACCAGCGTTGCCGTTGGGACACTTAAGCGTCCATTTGGACACCTTTTTGCGATCGGGACTCCTGGACAGTTCTTTTTTTTAAATTAGCTAAAACGGACACTTTTTGAAAATCGTGGACACGTTTGGACGATTTTGACTCAAAATCATGAAATTACTTTTTTAGTTCTTTGTAGTTAAAATATTTTCGATCGGTATTTCAATCGATAATTTTTTACAACCACTGGACGGTGTCATTAAGTTATCGAAGACACTGTCAACAAGAAATGGCTGAAACGTAACGTAACCGTACGTTAAACGTAAGTACATAGATAGGTATAACCATTGTACATATGTATATATGCATCTAAGAGATGTATGCTGTGTACACAGCAAGCACAGTTGACCGCCGTCTTATTGAGTTATTGGAAATACACAAATTTGCACGAGCGGCCAACATAGACTCGGATCATTACCTTGTTGTAGCCAAGGTACGAATGCGGATATCCCAATCTGAGCAACAAAGAAGAATTACTGTGAGAAAATTTAACGTCGAAAAGCTACAATCGCAAGAGACCGCCAGACTCTTCGCTGAACACGTATCCCGAAATCTCTCAATCACCCCTATGCCGCCAGCATCAAGTGCCGAAGACCAGTGGCAACGCTGCCACTATACCATCAGAAACGCCGCGACTGATGTGCTGGGTCTCGCTCACCCACCACCGCGAAACCCCTGGTTTGACGAAGAATGCCGGCGTGTGCATGCAGCAAAACAGGAAGCATACAAAGCGGCGCTGCAAAGGAAGACGAGAGCTGCCCGTGAGCTCTACGAGCAAGAGAGACGGGAAGAACATCAGCTTCTCCAAAAGAAGAAGAAAGAGCATGAGAAGCGCGCGTTCGAGAATATCGAGAGCTTATACTCCAGGAACAATGTACGGAAGTCTTACCGAAAGGTAAAAAGAGCGTGTCAGAGAAGCAATACCCGTACAGGAACCTGTAGAGATGAAAATGGAAACTTCGTAGTAGAATCACAGTCGGTGCTGAAGATATGGAAAACTACTTCTGCAGACTGTATAACGGCGACGAAGATCAACATCCCGCTGTCAGGCAGAATAAACCAATCAACATAGACGATGATAATCAAAATTTCGGTTCACCTGACCAAAACGAAGTGAGGATAGCAATATCCAAGCTAAAATCGAACAAGGCTGCTGGACCTGACGGCTTACCGGCCGAACTTTTCAATGCAGCTGGGGATGAATTGGTAGAGTGCATACACCAACTCATTTCTAAGATTTGGTCAGACGAGTGTATGCCTGATGAATGGAATCTCAGCATAGTTTGCCCGATCCACAAGAAAAGAGACCCCCTCAACTGCGCCAATTATAGAGGCATCAATCTCCTCAACATCGCATACAAGATCTTTTCTGCGATATTGTGTGAACGCGTGAAACCTTTTATTAACAGCCTGATTGGACCCTATCAGTGCGGTTTCAGGCCAGGAAATTCCACCATCGATCAAATCTTCACACTTCGGCAGATCCTGGAGAAAACCCAAGAATTCCAAATCGATACTCACCACCTCTTTATCGATTTCAAGGCCGCCTATGACAGCATATATAGGGAAGAGCTTTATAGAGCCATGTCTAGTTTTGACATCCCTGCCAAACTTGTCCGTCTGTGCAGGCTGACGATGGAGAACGTTTGCTGCTCCATCAAGGTCGGTAATGACCTCACCTCACCTTCGCTGTCAAAAAAGGTTTTAGACAAGGTGACGCGCTGTCATGTGACTTCTTCAATATTGTACTTGAACGGATTGTGCGGAACTCACAAGCCAACACCGGAGGCACAATCTATTACAAGTCTGTACAACTGCTTGCATACGCCGACGATATAGACATTATCGGAAGAACCCAGCGGGTTGTCACCGGTGCGTTTGCAAGCATTGAGGCGGAAACGGCCAAAATGGGTTTAGCGATAAACGAGGCCAAAACCAAGTATATGCTGTCAACAAGAAGGGAAAGCCATCACCGACGAATTGGACAAAACTCCACAGTCGGCAGCTATAACTTCGAGGTAGTAAGGGACTTTGTCTACCTTGGCTCTGCTATAAATTCTACAAACAAGATCAGCGCAGAAATCACTCGAAGAATAACTCTTGCGAATCGCTTTTTGGGCTTATAAGGCAATTCAACAGTAAAGCCCTATCTCGAACAACTAAGGAAACTCTATATAAGACCTTGATCATCCCAGTCCTGCTGTACAGCGACATCGACCTAGTCAAAAAACTGCGTATTGGACATCTGAGATGGCTAGCACATGTAGAGCGATTGCACACCAACGCTCCGGCCCGCAGAGTCTTCGAATTTAACCCAGAGAGATGACGCAGTAGAGGACCTCCTCGCCATAGGTGGTGCGTACAAGTTCAAGGGGACATCGACCGACTTGGAGTGCGCAACTGGAGGCAGTTAGATAAAGACCGAGCTAATTAGAGAGGCTTGTTGGTTGAGGCCCAGGTTCACCCCGAACTGTAGCGCCACCTAAGTAAGTAAGTAAGTGAGGTGAGTAAACTAATTCATGCCATTTTTTTTATTTTAGTTCATTTAGTTCAGTAGTTTTAAGCTCAGGTATACACTGCAGTAGAGCTCTTCACCGGAATGTCAGATGACAGCTGGAGGAATGGCTGGAAGTTTGTATGAATACAAATGAATTTTCTTTGTGTTAGTAGAGCACATTGAGCATCGTTGCGTTGCAGACGAACTATGAATTAATAAATATTTAATTTTTCTGTATCATGTGAATAGTTTTACCTCATTTTGTTTTTTCCTTCAGTTTAAAAGTGATAGCGCTGCTATTTATAACGATAATTTGACAACCACCCGGCGAACATCACACAAGACCCAATTTCCTGGTCCCTGAACTATATTGAACTAAACGAACTAGAAGAATGAACTAGTTCAATAAGTAGATTTGAACTAAACTGAGCGCTCTTTGAACTGAACTAAAATGCACAAGCCTAGTAAGAAATGTACAATGTACATATGTATGTGCATAGTGAAATTAATCATTACGTGATCTATTTCTTTCGTTTTTATTCTTTAGGTCGATTCCTTGCCCTGGTCTTCGGCCTGCTGCTTTAATTTAAGAATTTGTTTAATTTCTTCTCCATCTCATATTCAACTTATATTATGGGCATTTTTAATAATTCTTCCGATGTTATTGTTGTCGAGAAAAGTCTTCTGACTTTTTTTTTTTTTTTGTAATTTTTTCGTCCTTGACTTTTTCCGACATCGCAAAATTCTTTTCAGGCGATAATTTCATTCGTCTCAGTAAGGAAGCTGAATTCGGCAAGGTCTTAATGTACTGAGGTTCGTTTTCGCTGGAATGTATAAGGGAAAAACTAATTACTATTGTGATTTCTAATGCAAGCGGTTGCAGTACATATTTGCCTTAAATTCTGCATCAGAACCACACTTTGATGCGTCCAGTTCGAAGTCCATTTCGGAAATTGCTATGTTTAATTCATCCGGATCATTTGGCGGAGTTCCTCCACCAGTTTCCTGTTGACTTTTCTTAGAAGCGCTGATGCTAGCATGAGCCGTAGTCTTCGACCTGTTCCACTGGTTTCGAATTTGCTTCGTTGTCAATTTGTGGCCATTAGCTTCTAAACTGCATCTGATCTTTTCCCAAGAATCATATTTATTTTTTATCATAGCGGTGTTGTTGAACTTGCTGTCCACAATATCGACTACTGGTTTGACCACAGTAAACAGCAGCTTGTTTATTCGGATGTTCAATGGCTGGAACAACTACGTTTTTGATTTTTCGAATCCATTATTCTGCAAGGAGCATCTGGCAATGGTTTATTTGACAATAAATATTATTTTTACCTACCAATAAGCCAATTGCACAGCAATAATCAAACAAATCGTAGCCGAAATAATCACAAAACGAGAACACCAGTTTGCTTTGACATATAGAATAGTGCTGCCTTTTCGTTCAAATTAATAGTTTTAGCTTTCGATTTTATTAAGACACAAACAAATAGTAAGGTTTACGGAGTTTACTGAAAAACTGGTTACATGTGGTATAAATCCCGTTACAGTGAGGGATTCTAATTCTTATTCTCATTTAAGTACTAGCGGTACCCGGCGAGCGTTCCTGCGCTCAGCAAAAAAAAAAAAACAACTGGAAGGTATGCGCCTGGGGATTAGTTTATGAGAGAACAGTTATGTTCCGGCCAACAGTGGGTAAATGGTCCAACCTTAAAAACATATGTCAAAATACTTATTATACTACAATACTAAAGTAGTGGGCAATCTGCTGGACCGATATTACCCGGCGTGCTGTGCTGCGACCAACAAAAGAGAATTTTTTTTAGTACTAAAGTTCGATAATACTAAAGTAGTGGACCGACTTTGACCAAACTTCACAGGAACTGAAGGGTCAGTACCGAAGATTGCCTGAGAATTTGAACTCAATCGGTTACGTGATTTCGGAGTCCATAGCACAAACATAGGTACACACATTTTTTCCCATGGAAAAAAGCACTTTCAGTTTTTCCCGAATTTTCCAATTTTACGGGCAACTTTTCCAATTTTTCTTTCCGTAAAATGTTATTTGGACTATTACGAACATTAAAGAAAACATGAGCCAAATCAGCCGTTCTTAAGTGATGCGATGACCTACGAACAGCATTTCATTTTCATTTATATAGATTTATATTTTGTCTTATATGATCTGTAAAGTGGTCCTAGACATATTCTAGCTCCGAAAATTTTGACAAGAAAGATTAAACTAAGAACATGTCGAAAATTTAGCATGAGAGCATAAGTAATACATTTTTATAATACATTACTAGATTTAGTACTTTCTTGGACGTTTTGTAATTTTTTAATTTTTGGGCGATGTGTCGTAGTATCATATCGGCCAAAATTTTTGGGCGATGTGACATTTTTCTGAACAAAGCATGAACATGCAATGAACAAAACAAAAGATTTGAATACCCCAGGTGGCAGTCCAGGTACACTGGAAAATCCACCCTCTTCGGAGGTCGGCTCTATGGATTCTGGGGAGAGCCATTTATTGCACCTAATAAATCCCTTCTCAAAAAGTACAAGGGTATCTCGATCTCCACCAACAAGATCGAACGTCTCCGGGAAAAGAAGTCCGCCGGAAGCGCAAGTGCATGAAAAACGGGACTCAGCGAAATAGAAAAGTCGTGAGGAAGAAAATAAAACACTCCGAATCAAGCTTAACGAAATGGATTTACTCCATCAAGATCTTAAGAAAGAGATAGACTTATTAAAAGAAGAAAATAAGTCCCTAAGAAACGCATACCATATATCCAGAAAGAACGTGAATGTACTCCAGCACGCTTAGCTAGTCGGAAATATCACACCGACGAAGAAGAGCTAGCACGCGAAACGTATCGGGTGCCAAAGAAAATACCTAGTAAAAAACGGAGAACCGGTTCATCGTCCGAAGTCGAGCCCCTAAAGAAGAAAATCACAAAAAACCGCAAGAAAATCAACTTCGAGAGCACTTTCGTCCACCCCCACCAATAAACATTGTCGGGATAACGGAATACAATAAGTTGCAAAGCCTCTTTAAAGGAACATTTACATCGAAATATAAGGTTACATCTTTGAGGGATAACGCGTGGAAAGTTAACGTCGATGACTACAATGACTACCGAGCTGTGTCTCAAAAGTTACATACCGAAAAGATTCAGTGGTATACTTTCGAAATCAAGTCAGAAAGGCCGCATCGTATTGTTGCAAGGGGACTCCACCCCTCATGCACAAAAGAATGACTGCTCTTCAAGCCAAACGCTTTAAAATTCTTGATGCCGTTAATATTATCAAGAAGGAGAAGCAACAAACGGAAATAGATAAAGACGTCTTGGTAAGGCGGAAATCACCTCTCCCAAGTTTGTGGAGCCCCTAAATGCAAAATCGAAACTGAAAACTAAGCCAAAGCATAAGATCGCACAGCAGAAGGTAGGCGAACTAAAATTACCGGGTCCAGAGCGCAAAAAGGTGAGGGAAAGAGTGTACACTGAAAAGTCCTCGACCTCTATTCTTAAAAGGAAGGGCACTGAAAAGTTAACATTGAAAAAGCCACCGAGTAATGACCTTCGGACAGCAGGAGTGCAGACTTACGCTCAGGCCGCGGCATCCGAAAAACCAAAAAACGTTGAAATTTCGACGGACCCTGTCTCTCATGTTTTCTCAGTTATTCTCGAGAAATTTGAGGAAAAAAGCAAAATAAATAAAATTATTCTCGATAGGCTGGTTAAGCTTGAAAATAATTCACGGAAAACGCGTACTTCATCTAGAATATGAATGAAAAACGAATGTTAAATATACCATATGTACTTCGAATGCAAACGGACTTTTGCAAAAACTTGACGAATTGGAAACCTTTATGCGTGAAAAAGATATTGATATTTGCTTGATTTCTGAAACCCACGTAAAAAAGGAATCGCATTTAATAATAAAAGGCTATAATGACTACCACGCTTGTCACCCTTCGGGAAAAGCCAGAGGCGGATCATCCTTGCTTATTAAAGACTACATCGAACAATCCGAAGACCTAAAGATATAGCTTCAAACTTTGCAACTGTGCACGATTCGAGTTAAAAATAGTCAGCGTACTCTTAAAATCTCATCTATCTACTGTCCACCGCGTTCCGCGCTTGAAAAAAGTTATTTTACTAACTGGTTTGAATCACTGAAACCCAATTTTATTATTGGCGGCGACTTTAATGCGAAACATACGTTCTGGGGCTCAAGATACAGCTCGAAAAAAAAAAAATAGAATGCTCTATGGCGCAGGTATGGAGTACAGTTGTGATTTCCAGTCGACGGATAAACCGACTTACTGGACTACTGATAGATCAAAAATACCTGACCTGATAGATTTTTTCGTTTTGAAAGGAATATCTACCAACCATATAAAAGTTAAACAGAGCTTTGATCTGTCATCTGATCATTCCCCGGTTATTTTAACAATCAGCGAAAAACTAGTCTATAACCTAGAGCCAACGAGATTAACTGGTCGAACAACTAACTGGGAAGGCTTTAGGAACGAAAGTGAAGATAACGTAGAACTGAGCGTTCCACTTACGACACCCTATGAACTTGAGGTTGAAGTTGATCGCTTCGTTGAGATCGTACAGCTCGCCTCTTGGAATAATACGCCCAATCCAAGGAAAACGCCGGACAGATACAGTTTACGATATCCTCCGGAAATAAATGAATTGGTCAAGGAAAAAAGAAAAAAAATGGCAACAGAGTCGTGCTCCGCAGCATAAAGCACACTTAAATCGTCTGTGCAATTTGTTGAAAAAGACTATTAAGGATTTTAAGAATCGTGCAATAAGTTCTTACCTTGAAAGTTTAACAGCGAAAAAAGATTCCAATTATTCACTTTAGAAAGCTGTAAAAGGCACCAAAGGCCCACAGTCCCCGCGCCGCCAATCAAATTAAATCAAAATGAATGGGCGAGGGAAGATGAAGAAAAAGCGGACGTCTTTGCGGCCCACCTGGAAGAAACCTTTAAACCGTACGATGGTCAAGTGATTTACGACAACCGCAATAGCCTGGATTTACCATCTTGCAACTTGACGCTCACAAGGGTAACGCTAAGGGAACCCAACCATGAGATCGAGAATCTAAAACCTAAGAAATCTCCTGGTTATGATTTGATTACCGGAGAAATTCTCAAAATTTTACCTAGAAAAGCATTGAGTTTCTCCATATTGTAAATGCTGCACTCAGATTAAAACACGTGCCGAGCCAATGGAAAGTTGCGGAAGTCATATTGGTTTTAAAACCAGGAAAACCGCTAAATGAGGTAAAATCGTACAGACCAATTTCGCTTCTTCCAATCATATTGAAAATTTTCGAGAGGATATTATTAAGGCGTCTCCAACCGGTTATAGAAGAAAATAATCTTATCCCTGACCACCAGTTTGGGTTCAGAAGTAAGCATTCGACGATTGACCAGGTGCATAGAATTACTGACGTAATCGAGAAAGCATTTGAAGAAAAAAAGATTTGCTCAAGCGTATTTCTTGACGTCTCGCAGGCCTTTGATAAGGTGTGGCATGATGGCTTGAAATCCAAACTACGACAAGTTCTCCCTGTATGCTTATACGATATTCTAGAGTCATATCTCAGGAATAGACTCTTTCTTGTTAGACATGGAGTCGAATACTCCGAGCTCAAAGAAATTTCGGCCGGCGTACCGGAAGCGTTCTTGGGCCGCTTCTCTATTTGCTATATACTCGTGATATACCGAACGAAAATGGCACTATCCTTGCTACGTTTGCCGATGACACCGCTATCCTCGAAGAAACGATTGCAAAACTGCAAAACGCACTGAATAATGTAAATGAATGGACGAGGGACTGGCGGATCGCCCTCAACGAATCTAAATCTGTTCACGTGAATTTCACTTACAAGAAAACTAATGACTTGCCAATTTTCCTAAACTCTGCCCGAATACCCTTTGCAAACGAGGCCAAATACCTGGGAATGACACTCGACGCAAGGCTGAAATGGAATTCGCACGTGAAAATGAAACGTAAAGAACTCGAAATCAAATATAGAGAAATGTACTGGTTACTCGGAAAACATTCCCAGCTCTGTACTGAGAGCAAACTGCTTTTATACAAGCAATTGCTAAAGCCGGTGTGGACCTACGGTATACAACTTTGGGGTTGTACCAAGAAAACAAATGCAAATATTTCACAAGCTTTTCAATATAAAGCGCTAAGAGAAATTGTCAAAGCACGGTGGTATAGTAGAAACGACGATATCCACAGGGATCTCGGAATTGCGACAATCGAAGCTGAAACTAGAAGCTTCACGAGAAAGCACGGACATGTCAACAATACAGTCCTACAAATTTTGAATGAAACCAATTTATTGCGCCGACTACAAAGGACGAAACCTTTCGACTTGGCGAGATAGTGATTAACCGCGTCTGAATTGCGGAATATGCAGGATCTTTCAGTGGAAAGAAACCTGCCAAACGTTTTATTTCATGATAGAAAAATTGCTTTATAAGTTAATACTTCGTTGCGATATCTAACAAACTTATATCGAAGGATGGTGTTTTTTTAGTCAGTAATAATCTGACACTACTATGAGCACGCGCTTGCTATTCTCATAGCTTCTATGGAAAATTTTTCACCTACCCACAAAAAAAAAAGACTTCGAGCTGGACATATCAAAATATAATTTTGATGCAGCATTTAAAGCAAATATGTACTGCAACCGCTTGCATTAGAAATCACGATAGTAATTCCTTTTTCCCTTAAAATGAACCTCAGTATATTAAGACCTTGCCGAATTCAGCTTCCTTACTAACACCAATGAAATTATCGCCTGAAAAGAATTTTGCGATATCGGAAAAATCCAAGGACGAAAAAACTACAAGAAAAAAACTCAGAAGACTTTTCCCGACAACAATAACATCGGAAGAATTATTAAAAAAGCGGATTCATAGAATAACAATTTTTTCTGCACCTATGTCGTGCACCAAATTCTTCTCCGGGATTTTTTGTTTTAATTTTTCTGCAATCAACTGCCGCTACGCACTGCAGAAACCATGCGATTTAAGAAAAAATCTGTTTTCTGCTGCCTTATAGTTTCTGGATCAGTCGGAAAGTTAATTAAATGCTTTATTTTTGAAGCCAAAGCTGTGACAAACTTCTTTATACAATTGCTTACAGATTGCTGGGAAATAGTATGCAAGGGGAAAAAGCACAGCAATGGGGTATATACTCGGCACCTCTGGCCAAATACCTTATTAATACATGAACTATCACTTCCGGCGAAATTTCACCTCCATGATTTGTTCGTGGCGTTAGTTCTTCGCGCACGAGATCACAAATGTAAAATGCTGTATGTTTGTTGACTCTGCAGATTCGATTGATTTATCAGAAAACTGGAATGCACTTATTATTTACAAAGCTGTAATGTTGAAAGAACTCCTGCTCCTCATATCTTTCAAATGGATTCAACCTTTTTTTTATAACGCTCTTCGAATGGTCGCCGATTCCTCAGCCAATATCAAATCGGTATAAATGGTCTTATCGAAATTTGAATCCATTTTCGGAATAATTTATTTGATCTAAAATTTTCAAATTTTCAAAACTTCAACGAATTTCAGAATATTAAGAAATGATAAGAGACAAATGACTACTTTGACAGTCAAAAGTAGTAGATTCGTGAAAAAGTGTTCACATTAGTTAGAGACGTATTTAAATTGGTAATTGGTAAAACTCGATTTAAGCCCTACATTATAATTTATGCAGACTCCTTTTTTAAGTCGTTTTTGGTGTTTGGTTATTAGTAAAGCCCATTTAAACTAACTAACCAACTAACCAGCACAGCCACTTGATAATTGGGGCGAAACGCAATTTTTTGAAGTAAATGTGACTAATTTCTTATGCGTGCAACAAATTTCACTAATCATCTGAAAGATTCACTTCGGACCTAAAGAATTGGTGAAAACTGATTTTTGTAAGGAAAATGCATTACATTAGTGGGAAAATGTTACTTTTTTTTTAAACCAAAGAAGAATAATCAACGAATATTGAAATGACAAGGATTAATTGTTTCACTTAAGCGTTACTTAATGCGCAATTGCTTACCAATAGGTAAGATTGGGGTAGTGGGAGGATACTTGAGGTGGATGCAATCATGATTGATTGTCATATTACGGTAAAAAGTGGTGCTGAACGTCGCAAGTTTCGTGGGAAAATAAATTCATCAATGAATTGAATATAGCGGTACAGAATATTGTTAATGGCATAATCATTTTTTTTTACCACGTAGATATTTTGTTCAACATTAATCAAGTTGTTACATTGCACTATCTAGTCGTGTTTTCATGTTCTGGGGTTGAATTATGCATACGAGTATGTAGCAAAGAAATTCAGATGTTTTCATAACTCCAAAAAACGAACAACAATTACGTCCACATCTGGGAAAAAAATTAATGAATGATATTCCCCCCTTTGTTACTTTTTATGGAGTACACGGTGCTTGCTGAAATTCAGGTCCTGTTACTGAAACGTACATACGAGACCCTCAGAGACTTGGATGAAAACAATTTAACCAAAAACCTGGTGATTAGTTAGGTTAGGAAGATGGGTGCCTTGTGACAATAGAGTAACTGTTCATTTAGACTAAGAGTTCGGGTCCATTGTGCCCAATTATTTAACCCTGGAAACACTGTAGAGATGGCACGCAGTTAAAACCACCCAGATGGTGATATGAATCTCAGGGGCCCATCAGCTCAACATTATCTAAGTCCTCCCGCTCCGAGAAAAAGTAACTGCGAAGAGTGCTCATTCTGATGGATATGGTAGGACAATCGCACGGCAGGTGACAATTCGTACAACAATTTCTACAATAGTCGTTGTGCAGTACGCTGAATCGTTCTGTATGAATGCCAATGGCGCAGCGATCAGTAATTATGCCAGAAATGACCGGTACATTATGACGACTAAGTTTCACCAGAGAAGTTGATCTCTTCCTGCTAAAGGCCGGCCGTTGCGCATGTGTCCAGATGAACCCAGCTCCTGTTTGCGTGACCGATAGCTTCGTCATCTATTTTCTTCCGCAAGGAACTAATTGGGGTCACTACAAAAGGGAGAGCCTGCCGACTCCTCATCAGGCCTTTCACTTCCTTCGATATCCATACGCCCTGATACCCAGCAAATAGTTACCTCATCGTCTCTAGATATCTCGTTTAAAAGTGACTTGCAGATCCTCACAAGCCTCGACTTAATTGCAGGAGAGCCCAGTGATCGTTTTACCAACGATGTATAATAATAATCTCGTGTATAATTTCAGCAGCCTGTATAATCGCTGTGACTTCGGCCTGAACGAGGCTGCAATCGTCGTTTATTCCTAAGGCTTCACAATAATCTCCGGCTCACATGCCAGCGTCGATTTTAGAACCGTGGGCATAGAACGCCAGTTCCATTTTCTCCTTAGTTCTTCGGTTTTTCCAATACATTCTAGCATCGGGTTCATATAATCACTTTCCGTCGATCCGCTGGCAGTAGCCCATAGAGACAAAATGGAGGCATAGTGACCACAATCGACCTTCTCTCACTCAATATCACAGCAGTTTTGGCAGCCAGACTGCTATAGTATATGTTATATCAAGCGGAATGAAACTATGCAATGTTTCCATTGCTGCTGTTGGTGTTGTTCTCATTGATCCCTTGACTTCGATGCACGCTGCCCTCTGGATTTTGGTGAGGTCTAAAAGCTAGTATTGTTGGATAGTGAATCATATGGTATAAGAATGGGTCTTACGACCGCCGTGTATATCCAGTACACAACAGCTGGTTTGAAGCCCTACGTATTACTGAATGCCTTTTTGCAAGAATAGAAAGCTGCGCTTGCTTTTTAGATTCGTTCGGCAATGTTACCCTTCCAGTTTAGTTCGGAATCCAGGTATCGAGCTGAGCTTGAGATACTTAGTTCAATACTACCGATATTTGAAGGTCTTAAGGTACGTATAACCACATCGTCGGCATAGGCCTTCGCGTTTTCCTTCAGTATTACAAAGATCTCATCCACTACAAGAAGCCGTATTAGAAGAGACAGAACTCCGCCTTGGAGAGTTCCTCTGCAGACCCTTGGTTGACCAGATGGTTGCATCTCCCAGCGTTGAATGTATAATTCTCGATGGCAGGAAGTTAAGATGTATTATTAATAATTAGAAAAAGCGTACGAAATGTGGAAATTTTTTGTCTAAATTTACGAAAAGTTAACGTGGAAAGTGTCTGACACATTGAAGGATTTATTCAATTATAATTCAATTACATTCCACAGTCAAAAAGAAAAATTAAAAAAAGCTCAGATCGCTCCTGCTGTATGGACGGGTGATGAAATATCTTGTGGTGTCGCTTGTGACTCAGGTGGTGGAGAATAGTCTTGAAATATCTCGACGTCAGGGCACATTTCCCCTGATGAGTTAAGTTCGACCGTAAGACTATTAGGCACGGGATAGGTGTACTCGTATACGTCAGAATCATGTAATGAGCCTTGCCGAGTATTCATCGTGGCACCACTAAAAATAAAAACTGAATTAGAATGGCGATATTTGGGGGTTGGAAGTCAATTATTTCTTTTGTAGAAAAAGGAGTTTCTACGTCGTTCGTCGCAGCACACGAACGTATCTAGTTTGAGTGATGTTGCCATCTTCAAAATTCTCGCAGCACTCCATCTTTTTCCCCGTGGATATTGCCACAAAGACAGGTTGATCGGCGCTGAACTTGGTGTCTTCTATGCTGACCTTCTCCGTGGTGATGTTAGACTCGGGTAAGATTGCAGACAGCAAAGTTAAATGCTGACTACCGTTTAACTTTTCTGCTGGCGATGTTCCGCTTCTATCCAGCCTAGAACGGTGTGTGCGAGTAGATAGGAAAATCCCCAATCACCTTTCTTGCTGTCCTCCATTATTTTAAGAAAAGCAGTCTTAAATGTTCTGACCATCCTCTTAGCTACTCCGTTCGATTCAGGATTGAATGATGCTGATGTTAAATATCGAATTGAATATTTGCGGCGGAAGTCCTGGAATTCGGAAGACGTGACTTTGGTCTTTAGTTGTCCCTCCCAACCATCTCTGTACCGGATTTGAGAATTTATGTAGTAATGTGACAAGACCTCCAATTCACCATTGTTGGCGGTCTCACATAACAACATCGAACATTCTAGCTTCGGGTTGCGAAAAGCTAGGCTGAGGCCCTTAATGCGCTGCTGGGCCAGAATATGTATGCATATATGAACATTCTAGAGAACCAAAATCTCTTGAACATAATATTTGAGATATTAAAAATTGTGAGCACTCAGCATCGCTTCTTTTTGCATTGCAATATGTGGCGTTGTGATCCATAGGTTCCCTTATAGTAGCGTCCGGACACGTTGTCATTGCTTCAGTAATACTAAAGCAATTAATTAAATTTTTCTTGTATTTTCACTTGGATTTGTCGAGTATTATTTGGAGATATTTTTATGCTCTGGATAGGTCAATGGGGATATTTTGCAATGTAAAGATGTATATAAACTATATAAGCATCTAGTTAGCACTTTAAAGAGTTACTTTACGTCACAAATAATGGGCTATCGGTAGCTTCAATGCATTGTCGGCTGCATAGCCATTCAAAACAAATGCAATCACATATTACTCGTATGTCATAAATTGTGTGAATTTTAATCGAAACCCGTTGATAATATAAAATCTATAAAACCAAAAAGCGTTCATTACGTGTGTGCAAAACAAAAATGAATTGCAGTTTATAATTAACAATTGACAAATAGTTAAGTTTAATTGATGCAAGCGCTTTAATCGTTATTTGTTAATTGTATTTTTGGCAATTGAAAGTAGTACGTGTTGATTGTAATGGTAGTCCATTACAGTGTAAACAAATAAATGGCGCGGCAAAATCGCATCATCACCTCCCCGCGGTTCCTGCTGGATAGCTATCTGATAGCGAACTAACGATGAGCGTATGCTGAGTCTGACGATATATGTGTAGCTGAACACTCAGACCTGCCTAAAAACATCTTGGTAAACTTCAGCGTGCATACGAGTATGTTTAACCGGACGAGGCATCTCTTGTTGACCTGATTGGCTGAAATATGCATCTCAGAAGTCTAGCAAGAGCTGCTCAGAAGGAGGACGTGCGGCGGATGAATTCTCTCGATGGAATCAACGGTGACGTCTACAGGCCAGCGGATACCTTACTTGAGCTACTTCGACATATACTGCGTCCGGGTATTGAAAAAGAGATGGTGGCGGATGAACCCTTAATAGGTTAACGGCAGCGTTCATATCCCCGAAGTGGGTTACTGGCATCGCTGAATCCGGCCTGTCGTGCTAGGGGTAACAAAAAAGGATTTGGTCCTCAAGGTTGTGGATTGTGCCATCGGTTTAACTTCCCTATCACGTAAAAAACCTTCGGTTACGAAACAACCAACAGCCTCGGATACGGATGACTTTACTGTTGACGACCCAAGCAAACGTAAAAAGAACAACGATCTTTGTGTCTGCACGTGGAATGTTAGGTCCCTCTACAAACCACTTGCGGAGGCCCAGACATCACCGCCGTCCAAGAAGTGCGATGGGATGGGCCGCGCAAAAGGAGGATGAAAAACTGCGACATCTACTACGGCGATTGCTACAGACAACAAGGACAGCGCCTATGCGGATGCGGATTTGCCATTGGAGAGGGGCTTAGGCAAGAAGTTTTGAGTTTCCGGCATGTGAACGAGCATCTCATGACTATCCGTATCAAGGCTAAATTTGCCAACATTAGCCTAATATGCGCTCACGCCCCTTACGAGAAGATGGACCACGCGACTAAAGATGACTTCTACCAGCTCTTGGACAACACGTATGAGCAATGCCCTTGCAACGACGTTAAAATTATCCTAGGTGATTTTAACGCAAAGTTTAGTAACGTGGACGAAAAGCACAGCCTGCACGACATCACATCCGACAACGGACTCAGGCTAATCGACTTTGCAGCGGGGCGAAACTTTGTCGTAGCTAGTACGTGGTTGGCACGTCTCGATATTCACAAGGGAACATGGCTCTACTTTGATCGAAAAACTGTCAACCAAATCGATCACATTGCGATCGACGCAAGGCACTCTGTCAGTATTCTGGGTGTCTGTACTTTCCGAGGAGCCAACATGGACTCGGATCTACCTACCTAGTTGTAGCCAAGGTACGGATACGGACATCCAAAACGGAGCGAAATCAACGAAATACTGTGAGGAAATTTGACATCGGCCGGCCACAATCGCAAGAGACCGCCAGAACCTTTGCCGATCGAGTTCCTTCTAATCTTAATCTAAGTCCTGTGTCACCAGCAGCAAATGCGGAAGACCAGTGGCAGCGTTGCCGCCTCTGATGTACTGGATTTCTCTCCGCCACCACAAGGAAACTCCTGGTTTGATGAGGAATGCAAGCAAGCACATGCAGCTAAACAAGAGGCGCACAAAGCGTGGGCTAGGACCAGAGCTGCTTACGAGCTCTATGTGCGCAGGAGAAAAGAGGAACATCGACCTCTCAGAAAGAAGAAAAAGGAGCATGAGAAGCGCTCGATCGAGGAAATTGAGACACTTTATTGCAAGAATGATGTTTAAAAATGTTACCAAAAGGTAAAAAGAACATGCCAGGGTTTCAAAGCCAGAAATGAAGCCTGCAGGGACGAAAATGGCAATATAGTAGTAGAATCGCAGTGGGTACTGAGGATATGGAAGGAACATTTCTGCAGACTGTTAAACGGCGATGATGACCAATATTCCGCTATCAGGCAGAATGAGCCATTCAATAGTGACGATGGCCGTCAAGATTCCCGTCAACCTGATCAGAATGAAGCGAGGATAGCGATATCTAAACTAAAATCCATCAAAGCTGCTGGGACCGACGGCCTTACCGCTGAACTTTTCAAGGCGAGAGAAGATGAGTTGGTAAGGAGCATGTACCAGCACATCTGTAAAATCTGGTCGGATGAAGATATGCACGATGAATGGAACCTTAGCATCATTTGCCCGATCCTGAAGAAAGGAGACCCTCTGAACTGTATAAGTCTCCTCGCATATAAGATTATGTCTGCCGTATTATGTGAACGCTTAAAACCGATCGTCAACAACCTGATAGGTCCTTATCACTGCGGCCGGGAAAGTCCACCATTGACCAAATATTCACACTACGGCAGATCTTGAGAAAGACCCATGAATATAAAATCGATACGCTCCACCTCTTCATCGACTTCAAAGTTGCCTATGATAGCGTGTATAGAGACGAGTTATACAGAGCCATGTCTAGTCTTGGCATCCCTGCCAAGCTCGTCCGTTTGTGCAGAATGACGATGGAGAACTCTCACTGCTCCATCAAAGTCGGTAAGAACATCACCGAACCGTTCGATGTCAGGAAAGGTCTTAGACAAGGTGACGCGCTATCATGCGATCTCTTTAACATAGAACTTGAGAGAATTGTACGAAACTCACAAGCCAACACCGGAAGTACAATCTTTTACAAGTCTGTGCAACTACTCGCTTATGCCGATGACATTGACATAATCGGAAGAACTCAGCGGGCCGTCAATGGGGCCTTTATGAGTATTGACATCGAGGCAGCAAAGATGAGTTTAGCGGTCAATGAAAGCAAAACAAAATATAATATATGCGGTGTACAAAAAGGACACCCAAAATCGGCGTCTTGGACAGAACGCCACAATAGACAGATATAATTTTGAGGTAGTAAAGGATTTTGTCTACCTAGGCTCTATGGTGAGCTCCGCAAATGACATCAGTAGGGAGATCACACGAAGAATTACTCTTGCCAATCATTGTTTCTACGGGCTAAAACGGCTATCTCGGACTACTAAGTCCGTCGCCGTATGTTGGCGAATTTAGCCTTGATACGGATTGTCATTAGGTGTTTGTTCACATGCCCGAAATTCAAGACTTCTTGCCTAAATCTGCCTCTAATAACAAATCCGCACGCGAATAGATGCTGTTCTTGTTGCCTCTAGCAATCGCCGTAGAGGATATCGCAGTTTTGTATCCTCTTTTTGCCCGGCCCATTCCATCGCACTTCTTGGGTGGCGGTAATGTCTGCATTGCAGCAATCTAAGGCCTCCGCAAGTTGTTCGGCTGCACGTGGTTTGTAGAGGGACCTAACATGCCACGTGCAGACATGTAGATCGTTTTTCTTTTTACATTCGCACGGTACAGTAAAATCATTCGTATCCGAGGCTGTTAGTTGCTTCGAAGCCAGTCTTTTTACGTGGTACGGAAGCTAACTCGCACAACACCCAACCTAGAGGGCCAGTTCCTTTCGTTATACCCCTAGGACGCGGGGCCGGGTACACCGGTAAGGGCTCGCCCACCACCGTCTATTCCGAGGTCCTAACTAATATTAAAAATCCCTTACCAACCTGTGATCCAAATACGTCGGCGCTATAAGTCTCAAATAAAAAAAATAATTGGTCACTTCATAATTTTTGTTTTATCCTCATTCCGCTGGATCCATTCTGCAACAGTATGGCAGCCAATTCGGCACTCAGACTGAGCAAAGCAGGATTCTGGTCATCAGCACCATAGGGTCACGTTCCCATCCTACCGGTTGGGAAATCACAAGTAGGCGGTAGCAACCGCATAACTCCGATGCTAGCATTGGACAGGAGATTCAATATCAGAATTCCTGACAGAAACGACTGGAAATATGAGCATGCTGCTAGTAATAAAGAACTGGCATTCTATACTTTTTTTTTTATAATTTGCGCGCACTCAAGGGATTGGAAAGGATAGATAGTGAGAAAGATTTGATGTAGTGGTTTGAAGCTCAGTTGTTTATGCTTCAGAGAAACTCCAGGGGTGGCGTCCAGATAAGTGGGGAAATTTTTGGTTAAGTATCAATTCAGTTGCCAACTCAGTTTAGAATCGAATTGAATGATGGATGGGCTGCTATAGGCATATTGCATATTGCAAAACACCAGAGGTCAACCAGTCCTTCAGTATTAACAGCGAATGCAGCGTCTTTCAAGCTGAAGTCACAGCTGCGAAAATGATCAATTACGTTGTAAGGTGGCCTTTAAGGCTCTGGAATCTAGAGTATTTTAATATAGGCTTGTTAGAATCTGTAAAACAAATCTTAATGAGCTATCACAAGCCAAAAAGGTGACCCTATACTGGATACCAGAGCATATGGGCAAACCGGGTAATACATATGAGAGCAGACGAATTCGCTAAAATGGGATCCGTGTTGCAGATCTCGTTCTTATTATTTCTATAGATAAGGTCACCAGAGATTAAGCCAATGGACAACAGATCCATTTGGATATGTGCATCACTGCCAGGAGAACACGTTCTCGGGTTAGGCTTAGTCGCAACAGTACGCGGGTCGTCTCTGGCATAATCACGGGGCCCTGTCCTATTGGACTTCATGTAGCGCACAACGGCATATCACACAACGAATTCTGCAGGAGGTGCAGGGACGAGGAAGAAATTGATTCTGTCCGACACCTGCTGTGCCAATGTCCTGCTCTCACCGACAGTAGTATGAGAACTCTCGATAGCTACTTCTTCACTGAATTGGAGAACATTCGTCACACTGAGCTAAAAGACCACCTGAGATTCATATTTTTATCTTTTCATGATTTACGCGCGCCGAAGGGATTAAACCCTTATAACCCTGGTTCTCAGGGAACGGTCGGAAGGGAAAAGGGGACAGAGGATCAGAGGAGATCTTAGTCTGTGCTGGCTCTAAATGTTTGAAGGTTGTAGTGTCTAGTCACTACAGACTGGTATATCCACTTACGTATTATCCGGCTTATGAACAAATCCCTGTATTTGACAGTTCGTCTGAAAATGGGCTTGAGGGTAAACTGATGTGCATTCGAAGCGTGACGCGTATTGCGGGTGAAATTTGGAAGGGCTAAATTTGGCTGGCTATTTCGTTAGAGCATTTTTTTTTTATGAAAAAAGCTATAAAATAGGGAAACACAAGAGGCATTTCTACGATGTTCAAGTGGAACTCTCAAGTTCACAACCTACAAGTTTCAACGCGGTGTTAGGTACACCAGACCAGATGTGGTTTTTATTTTCCAACTTCGGGTGGATGGGTGCCTTATAGTAGATTCAGGCAAGATCAGCCGGGGTAACATTTTGTTTGCACCGCCTAAGGAATCCTAGACATTTAGCAGTATTTTTGGCGACCTGAATATGATCGACCTGAATGTGATCGTTCCATCGAAGATGTTCATTGATGCGCATACCGAGAATGGCAAGCCTTTGGATTCTGCGATGCAAATACCATTCATGGATAATGCTTGAGGGCCTTGGTTTCGCTTAAGAGAAAGAAGATAGCATTGCGTTTTGGATGCAATAAATTCCACTCTATAGGTTGAACCCTATTTGTTATGCAATCCAGGTTGGAATTTATTTATTTATAACATACGTTCGTTCTACGGCCGAAGAGCAGGGACGTGAGTTAGGGAACGAAAGTAAACAAATGAAGGGCTGTCGTCAGCGAAGGAAAGGATTGGATTAGAAGTTGCAGACAAGAGGTTATTTATAAAAATGAGAAAGGGAATCGGAGACAAAACGGACCCCTGGTGAACACCAGTATTTATACGGCGAATTGCAGACTTGAAGCCGTCCAAGACAACTTGTATTCAACGACCCGAAAGATAGTTTCTAATCCATTGAAGAAGATGCTTATCGATGCCATGTCCACGTATTTTCAACAAATGAGCCTGATGCCACACTCTATCAAATGATGGAGAGATTGGATCCATTTCTCAGTGAAACACAAGTATGTCATCAAATATGGGCAGGTGCTAAAGGCGGTAGTAGATATAGCAACTGAAGCAATACAAGGGAAAAGGTGGAAATGGGGGACGAAGAAATACTGCGCAGTAGTAACGCTCGACGTCAAAAATGCGTTCAACTCGACAAACTGGTCATTCATTAGGAGATCCCTGGCCAGGATGGATACACCATACTACCTGCTGAGGATAGTCACGGACTACTTCAGCAATAGGAAGCTAAGATACCATACTGACGATGGCGTTAAGCACTACAGTGTTTCCGCGGGAGTCCCGCAAGGGTCGGTTCTGGAATCTCTCCTATGGAACATTATGTACGACGGAGTTCTGCGACTAACATTGCCCGAGGGAGTCAAAGTAATTGGCTTCGCTGACGATATCGCAGTGGTTACAGTAGCCAAGCATGTACACGAGGTGGAGTCTGCCACGGATGAGGCAGTTATAAGAATAAAGGAATGGCTGGAGTCTACCGGTCTAGAACTAGCTGCCCACAAGACCGAAGCTATCCTAATAACCAGCCGCAAAAAGGAAAGGTGGAATATGCCAGCTTCCGGGTTGGAAACCAGACAATCAGATCCAAAGGATCCTTGAAGTACCTTGGAGTCATGCTCGACAACAGGCTGCGCTTCAAAGCCCACGTCGAGTATTCTAGTAAGAAAGCATCACTGATGCAAACAGCACTCTCCCGAATGCTCCCGAACATCGGCGAGCCTGGAAACGCCCGCAGGATCCTGCTGTCCAGAGTGGTCACCTCGGTACTTCTATACGCTGCCCCGATATGGGCAGGTGCACTGGCGACAAATGAGTGCAGGAAGAAGCTATCATCAGCTCACAGGCTCTGCGCAATCAGAGTGATCAGCGGTTTCCGAACTATCTCCGACGATGCAGCCTGCGTTTTAGCTGGGATGGTCCCAATCGACATCCTCGCTGATGAGATGCAGAGGGTATACCTTAGACGTCCCTTGAACCGGCAAGAGGCAAAACGGGTTAAGGACGCTGTAGCAAACCAGGTGGACCAGCTCTACAAAAGGCAGGTGGATCCACAAGCTCATTCCCACTATAAAATCATGGACAGAGAGAGCGAGGGGAAATGTAACTACCACCTCACACAATTCCTGTCCGGGCACGGTGGCTACCGGAAATACCTCCATAGATTTGGACACGATAGTTCGCCCCTGTGTCCAATATGTCCAAAGGAAGAGGAGGACGCGGAGCATGCAGTGTTCTACTGCAGACGCTTTGAAGAAGATAGAGCAAACCTGCCAAGTCCAGAAAATCTTGTAAGTCACATGACACGATCAGAAGGCGAGTGGATGGAGATCTGCTCATTCATAGTATGTGTGCAGAATGCGCTGCGAAGAGCAGAAGCCCTAAGAAGAGCCCAAGAGGCGGCCTCGGAGACTAGAGCATAATTGCTAACCAGCCCCGCGAAGAAATACCTAGCAGCAAGACGGCGGGGATAGTGGTTGAAGTGTGTAGGGTGTGTACTTAGTACGTAGTCGTATTCCTGGAATCGATTACTCAGGCTTGCGAATCGTGCATGCTAGTAGCACTCGGGATATTAGTATCTATGAAGATTATACATCCTTGGCGCAACCTAAAAAAAAAAACAAATATGGGCAGGTGCCATGAAGACGAAGACGTACAGAAGGAACCCGGAGGCGGTCTACAGAACCAATGCCTTAAGAGTATGCAGCGCTTTTCGACAACCTCCTACTATGCGGCATGCGTAGTGGCTGGAATGGTGCCAATAGCCTTCCTTTTCGAAAATATCATGCCAGCAGGAGACTGGTGCCAACAGCGATGAGTCAAGGTGACACTGAAGTACCACCAAGAACAAGCGTCGAAGAAAGACAAGAAAGATGGAACTTTTCTGACAAAGGCAAATGGACGCAGAGATTAATCCCCAATATAGACCCTTGGATCAATAGGAAGCATGGAGAGCTGAACTACTACCTGACGCAAATGCTTACTGGTCATGGATGTTTCAAAGCCTACCTTCACAGATTTAGACACAGAGACAGCCCTTATTGCCCAACGTGCACAGAAGCAGTCGAGGATGTGGAGCACATCATGTTGCACTGTGCACAATATCACGAAGAACTTAACTTGCTGGCAAACAGACTGGGTGTGGACACCAGAGAACATCACCACATAGATGCTGAGCACGCAAGAAGCTTGGGAAGCAGTAAGTGAAACTGTGGCTACCATCATGAAAGAACAACGAAGACAGGAGCGACAACGAAACGTGGCGCAGGCAGCTGCCAACACGAACGAGCCGAGTTTGTAAGGCTGAAACCCCTCTCGCGATGAAATGCTTGACGGCAGTGCCGCGAGGACCAGGGGTAGGAGCTGAGGTGGGTTTAGTGGGTGGAAATCCCACACTGTTACTGAGTACGGGCTCAGCTTCGTCTTTGAAAGATTCGCATAAAAAAAATATAAAATATGTCATCAAATCACCTGTGGACCGGTTGCTACGAAATCCATAAACCAAGATATTTCATAAGCTAACGATTTATCAGCGTTTTCATGACTTTGGAAAGAAGGGGCGTAAGTGCAATGGGTCGGTAATTGAATGGGGAGGAAGATTCGTTTTTTTAAGGCCGGGCTGGACAAATGCTGTTTTCCATCTTCTCGAAAAGAGCCCAGAAGAGTAAGGTAGACAGAAAAACGTATACAGAGGTTTTGTCAGCGAGGAAGAACACCTCTTCAAAACTATGTGTGAGATACTATCTGGACCAGCGGATTTGAGTATGACCTATGAGTACTCTTGCAACAGCACGAGTACGAAAGTGGACTCGTATAATTTATAATTTGCGCGCACTCAAAGGGTTATGAATACCTTTAAGATGTTTACACACAGTACGGGCGTTGGAAAGGATGGATAGAGAGAGAGAGAAAGATTTCTGGTGTAGTGGTTCTTGAAGCTCAGTTGTTTATGCTTTAGAGATTCTCCGGGGGTGGCGTCCAGATAGCTGGGGAGATTTTTGTTATTTTTGTCATTGCTTCTGATTCACAGTACTTTTTTCCGGATAACCGATGTCAAGGGCAAATCATCATCAACAGAACGAACAATTTTTCCAGCCACATGAGCAAGCTACTACCAGTGTTTTGCCTTCGCAGTAGTGTTCAAACAAGCTTTCGTAATTGATCGGACTGACTTTATATATATCATGAGAAATAAATAAATGCTTGCTGACATCAGGATTTGAACCATGAACCATTAGCGTGGCAATTGACGACGTTACCACTACACCATTGCCACATTGTAAAATGTCCCAAAGGTAATACTTAGACCCTAGGTAGGTAGACGCTCTGAGATTCCTCTTCTTTCCGAGAGGAGAATAAATTAAGTAGTTTTACTTTGCAAGTTCCCATGGTTAATAACAATATGGGCACAATGGACCCATCTAATAAAATAATAAAAAAATATTTGGCACAACAGCTCTTCAAGTGCCTGGGCCTAGTATCTCGCAATCACTCGTGTTGTTTGCGTTATATTTGTTCATACGAATAAAAGGAACATACAGTTTAGTGCCGTATCCAAGGACCAATTTGTTTTGAGAACAATACTGACAACAATACTCTCGGATGTTTGTCAGACGTTCGCGGGAGGTGAGACCGCGAAAAAACTTGTTGGTGGTTTCTGGGATTCGAACATGAAACTTCACGCGTAGTGATCCAATACACTAACTACTGCACCACGGCGCCCCCTCCTAACTTATGTATATTAATGTTTTCTGTGATTTTGAGTGATAGTGAGGCGCCCAAATGGATAAACGAAATCAGTTTAAAAATTGTATATTAGCAGGTTTACAAGATTAATGTATCTACTTTTTCTTTGACCTTAAAAGCAACCACCTTATGATGTAACGGTATTATCTTAACGTTTTTTCCATGTATTCGTACTATGAATTCACTAGACGTAAGGATAGCATATACGACCATGATTAATTGATTCCTTTTATTCGTGGTATAACTAATGGTACGATGATACTGACACAATTATTTAGCAATAAGACATCAAAGAATATATTACGTATGTACTGTACATATGTATGTGTCTATGTATAGATATGTATGCATGTACATATCTAAGCCACAATATGACATGCAGATACAAAACCCCGGTCGTAAAAATGATACAAAACATGTACGCTAAGACTGGGAAATGGACTAACTTCTGTCGCATAGGGCGACAGAAGATTCCCATAGCCAAAAGTTAATTTGATATCTCTGAAATTTATGATCACAATGTGTATAAGGATTTTTCTTTCTAAAGAAATGAAAAACAAAAAAAATCTTGGATTTTCCCTTAAATTTTTTTCTCACATTATTTCCATACGTCCTTCTACCTTTTATCTGGAAGGAAAGTGAAGTTAAGTTGAATTCCTTTTGCCCCCACACAACGAGTACATGGAATGCATAAACGAAAGTATCTAAGGGTGGTACAGTGCGAAACCTTAACGGAGCACAGGCAATAAATCAGACACCACCTGGGCCATGTGTTATCGTAAGCAAAAGTGTGCCGGAAAATCATCTCTCCATTCTTTTCAATCGGGGATTCTATTGAAAAGGTGCTGTGAACTTAACTGTTGGAATGGGAGGAGAGCATTCACAATTTTCTGACACGTAAGCTCTACATGAAATGTTTGAGTACTCGTAAGTTGCTTGAAGAACGCAATTTAGAAACTAGATCTTTTTGAAGAATGCCGTCTAATGGTGTTTTTTTTTTTTTATTTAACTTAAAATTAAATAATTCACCTTTCTTATACGAAACACTACCTTAGCTAGTAGTGTTTGAACACATTTTGTGTGTTGCACTGTTACTCGTAAGTTTAAGTAGTTCAATTATATTAAAGTATCATTGATGCTTAGCATAAGACTGCTTCAGCTAATGACTTCAGACTAATTACCATATTACCTCGCCTATCGAAAATCTTCGAGAATGTACTTAGTTCTGAAGCAAAATCAAAGTCATCTCGAGCAATATTCTTTAGCCAATTTTCTCTAGTCTGGTTTCAATGCGGGCCTTAGTTCCTCTACTACTACGGTCAATGTTATTGAGGACATCAGGATAGAAACAGGATAGAAACAGAATAGAATTCGGTAAAGGCCATATGATTACTTGACTTTTCGAAGGCTTTTAATATGGTTAATCATGGGCTCCTTTGCTGGAAATAACCGAGATGTTTCCATTTAAGCTCGAACACCTCTAGGCTTTTTCAAAATTTTCTTAACGATGAAAAAAAATTTCGAAAACAATGACTTAGTAAGAGAGAGAGGGGCAGATCTGTCAACCGATCACCACTTAGTGTTGTGCAAATTGTATCTTAGCGATAGAGTGGCTCCAATTCCACAGCGTAAACCAAGGATGGTTACACGCATATGGTAGAGGTTACAGAACGATGAGATACGGGAGACATTTACGCGGCAAATATCTGAAAGGTTTAAACGAATTCCAGCTGTTCAACCTCCAAAATGTAGAAAAAGAATGGCAACTGTTCTAAACAGCTATCCTTGCCACACCGGGAGATGTTTGTGGAGTGAAACGACTTGATGTTGCGGCTGGTGGTGAGAAAAGAACTGCTTGGTTTAAAACCCTCCGAGTTCAAGTTAAGGACCGTTTTATGCTGCGGTGCACGAGTGGTTTGCCATTTCTTTCGTGCTTTTCTTTTCTCCCTCGCCAGTTCAATGATTTCTCTGGTATACTTTTCGATGCGGTTGATCTTATAGCTTCTAGAAGGAGTGTTTCTCCATGCCGCTCTTTGGATATCTTCCACGAAACGATCAACTTCTTCGTCTAGCTCACAAGGTGTTGTAAGTGAAACATTTAAGGCGATATTTGTTTGGCAATCATTTCTAATGCTCTCCCAGTTTGTTCTATTGCTAGTAAGTCTTGGAGCTCTTTTTTTCTTGATCAGCGCTTCTCCAAGTAATAAAATTATCGGCGAGTGGTCAGAAGAGAGATCAAAACATTCTTTAACTGTAATAAACTTCTCGGAAATGCCGTTTGTAACTAAAAAAATCGATAAGATCGGGAATTTTTCCTGAATCGGTTGGCCAATAGGTCGGTTTTCCTGTCGAATAAAAACAACAACCGAATTCATTTGCCACTTCGTAGAGAATTTTTCCCTTAGAATATGTACATCTTGAACCCCAGAAGGTGTGCTTCGCGTTGAAATCTCCACCAATAAGGAAATTTGAACCAAGGGCTTTGAAGACACGAAAGTAGTCGTCTTTTTCTAGCGAGCATCGCGGCGGACAGTAAACAGATGCTATATTGTAGCTCAGGTGTTTATTTTTAACCCTTACCGCGCACAACTGAAGTTTTTCCAGCTCTATGCTTATATCGACCGAATGTTCGATGTTAGTTTTAATGAATAAGGACGAACCGCCCCGCGCTCTATCAGAAGGATGATAGGCGTGATAACCAGCGTAGCCCCCTATCTTTATTTGCGAATCCCTTGTTAGATGGGTTTCTGAGATCAAACATGTCGATATTTTCTCTTATTAGAAACATTTATAATTCGATAGATTTTTGTAAGAGTACATTTGCATTCCATGTTACTATTTTAAGCAAAAAGTTCATATCTATGTACTTTGATTTAGATATAAGGTTAGCCATACAAAAGCTTTCGGTATTACTGAGACGTTCGACAATACGTTTGTTAATTTCACATTGTTCCTCGAACTTAGCATAGATGTAGTTCAGAATTTCATACAATGGATCAGAAGGTGGCTCGTCGTTTCTTTTGGTTGCTTTGACTGCAGCCTGAGAATACGTCAGACGTACGGGGTTCGCTGGCTTATCCGAGGTTATTTTTCATTCAGCCTTTTTAGTGGACGACTTTGACGTACGTTTAATCGGCTCGGTAGGCTGACTGACTGTTTCAAGAGTCTGTCCTGCTGATTCAAGCGTCCTTTCAGTCGGCTTAGGAGTCTGAACAACTGGCTTATGAGCCCGCTCAGTCTGCTTAGCAACACGTTTCTACCGACTTAGGAGCCCGATCGACTGATTTCGTTCCCCGTACAATCGGCGTTGTAGATTTTTTCGTCGCATCTGTAATTCCTTAGCGACCTCGCAACCGCGATAATTTGCTGGATGCCTTCCTTTGCAGTTAACGCAAGTTGCTTTTTCATTTTTGCTCAAATTGCAATTTTCCGAAGAGTGTTTTCCAGCGCTCTAAGCGCAGCGCTGCTCTTTCCGACAGTACGCCTGTGTATGATTAAACTCTTGGCAACGCTTGCATTGAGGGACTGTCGTCGTGTTGACACGTAGTGGCTCGATTTTAACGACCATACTCATGATTGTACGAATATTATATACCTTTTCCTGGCTTTCCGTTTAATCGAATGATAGCACAAAAAGCGGAAGTTTACGTTTCACTATAGCTTATTCTCCACGCTTGGGTCTTTTTCTCTCTTTTTTTAAAAGGTTCACGTCGTCGAGAATGTTATAACCTCTATCGCGTAAATCACCTATCACGACTTCTTTAGCGCATGATTGTGAGGGTATCTTTCTTCAAAGGCTGAGGTGGGCTCGCCGGCCCCAGGGTTAACCCAAAGGAACACCCTAGACTTTGGGAAAGAGGTACTTTATTTTACGGAATTGTTTCACAATAGTTATTTGGAACAATGCTAGTACGGTTTTTATAAATTTCTTAACAATTTTTATACTTAATAATAGTACTAATACGCTTACAACTATCGTCGTCCTGCAGCTGGTTCTGGTACGGGCCGGGGTTATGCGTCCTGTTGTCTGGCTCAGTTCGGTGCGTCGTCTTGACGGAGTTTCAGTCCGCACTTAGGGCAGGCTTCGAAGGTCGCAGTCCGCACTTAGGGCATGCGTGCGATGACCCAGTCCGCACTTAGGGCAGGCTTGGAAAGTAGCCGTCCGCGCTTAGGGTAGGCGTGCTGTGACCGAGTCCGCACTTAGGGCAGGCTTAGGAGGGATCCATTCCGCACTTAGGGCAGGCGTGCTGTGACCCAGTCCGCACTTAGGGCAGGCTTAGGAGGGATCCAGTCCGCACTTAGGGCAGGCTTGGAAAGTGGCCGTCCGCACTTAGGGCAGGCGTGCTGTGACCCAGTCCGCACTTAGGGCGGGCTTGGAAAGTAGCCGTCCACACTTAGGGCAGGCGTGCTGTGACCCAGTCCGCACTTAGGGCAGGCTTAGGAAGGATCCAGTCCGCACTTAGGGCAGGCTTGGAAAGTAGCCGTCCGCACTTAGGGCAGGCGTGCTGTGACCCAGTCCGCACTTAGGGCAGGCTTAGGAGGGATCCAGTCCGCACTTAGGGCAGGCTTGGAAAGTAGCTTAACAAAGGGCGGCAAATCCGCTGTGGTTAACTCGGTTTGTTTCTCTCAGAAGGGGAGAAACCTATCGGACGAGCCGGCTATAGCTAGTAGCAGACCCGTGGATAATTGCCCAATCACCGAGGTGAAGGCAGAAAAATCGGTGGAAAGTCGTAAGACCAATTCCTGGGGAGGCTGTCAAAGTACTCTGGATTGGTACTACCACGCTTGAGCAGACTCTCCCGACTGACTTTCATCCACTTTCCTTTATGGAAAAATCCTGCAAGACGATAATGTGAATCCTGAGCCAATGCAAAATTTCCTCCACATTCTCGTGTGCGACCTTTGTATTTACTTTTTCTTATATTGTACTATTCTCCCTTTCCTCCGTTTCCTCTTGTTTGACTGAGGATTCGAAGAATATTCGCGGTTTCGCTACCTGTCAACAGATGGCGGCCTCCGCATTAGGTGTTTAGTGAGGTGTGCGTAGAGTATGGATGATCGCTTCTGTGGTGGTGGATTATCTCACTTCGTTACATGATGGATGAATCCTCTAGCTATGACCCTCAAGGGTCTCTCAGACTTGTCTTCATAAGCATGCCATTGAATTTTTTCGTTGTTAAGCTTTTGAGATACAACTCGATAGCCCTCAGCGTCATTAACCTATATTTTCCATGCATCGCTTCACAAGGAAGTTACCTTAAATTCAGTAGCGATCGTTGTTTTTAAAATGTTCCTCAAATAATTGTAGTCTGCAACGCCTGTAATATTTATTGGTGGAGGTGTGCGTTTCATTCAATTTTCTTATCCGATTTTGGCTGCGCTTTCCGATAAGGTTCGTATTGTGGAACAACCTCGGGCGATGGGCCGGCCTGGCGTTTTTAGATGGTCTTCGTTTAAGTATCCAATCCGTTTCGCGAGCGAGTTCCTTTTCGTCTGTACTGTAGTTATGGCTACCCGGAGAAGGCTCACTATGAGTAACCGTCTGCGTTTTTGAAGACTCGTTTTGAAGCAAAGATACTTTATTCTCTGATTCAAGTTACTCAACTTTGCTTTTGAGCTCCCGACACAACAGCTCCATTTCGTCGAGCCTCTTACGGAGCACGGCGTTTTCCTTTTTCAGTGTTCTCTCTTCCAAGGCTTGCGTTTCCCGAATTAACACGTCCGGGCTTGCGAGACTTTCATTTTGGGCTTTAGGAGAAGTCTTTTGAGGCGGAAATCGTTGTTGCCTTGAGCTTTTCCTAAATGGGTTGATTAAATTTTGACGCAATAAATAGCTCTCCCCAGAATCCGTAGAGCATGGCTCTTGCGAGGGTGGACTTTCCAGTTGAACTGGGCTGCCGTCTGGGGTATTAATACCGTTAGTTGTATTTATTGCATACATTTTAGTACCGTAATCTAAGGAAAGACCGCGGGTCGGCATTTTAGTCGCCTTTTACGACAGACATGCCTACCGTCGGTATATTCTGTCCCCTAACCCACAGGGGACAGCACTTCAAGATGTTAACATTTGTTTTGACTCTGAGTTTTAGTTAACCAAAGAATGTTCTTATTAATCAATAAATAAAAAAGTCACTGTTATTAAATAGTATGGTATTTTATTTTGTTGCCCGGTGTATACACTTTCGCTCTTGTTTTATAACTTTTACAATAATTTAGATTGAAGAATTGTTTGTTTTTTTATTTTAATCCACTGAAAATCAATGTCACCATCTGTGACACAATATTTACAAACATTTTCACGAACTTGATATGCATATTTATATCTATTATGATCCTGTTTTGCTAAAGGTGTTAATGTTTTAGGAAGCATTATCGGCTGGCTTTCTCTATGCTTGGAAAAACTATTTTTCGGGTGAGATACCTAGTTGTGCAAAACGCAACACGCTTTCATCAAAATATCGCAGCTATCCAATGCTATCTCAATTGGTCTATGGAAAACCCGAAAACGAGTAGCTAACCTACCAAAAGCCATTTCAACCGTCAGCCGTGTCCGACTCAACCGGTAATTAAACAGTTCTTGCGAAGTTGTTAAATTTGAGCTTCTGCTGTAGGCCTTCAAGAAGTTACGGACGAGTTCAAAAATGTCATCGCCAATGAAATAATAAGGAGTGTCTTTTTCTTGCCCCTTTAACCGACTTGGTGGTGGTATATTAAGTTGTTCATTCATTAGTACTTGATATACTCGTAAGCTGCAGGTTTTAAGAATTATGACGTCAGAAGCTCTCCCATTGCCAACAACGTCAATATAAATAAATCTGCTATGAGCATCTATCACAGCCAAAATAACGATGCTGAAATATCCCTTGTAGCTGTAAAAATCAGATCCCGAACGTTCTGGCGCCTTTATGCGAATGTGCTTTCCATCAACTGATCCAAGGGTATGCCGGAATTGCCAAAAATTGTCGAAATCATTCGAGATTTCATTCCATTCACTTTCAGAGCTTGGTGTCTAAAAAAAAAATTCTGAATTATTAAATGCCAATGATTAGAAAAGAACAAACCTTTAATTAGTCCCCTCCCAAAGCGTTAACAGCATAATTTAAAACTTCCGGAATAAATTTACTAATTTTTTCCATGAAACATGTAACAAGAACTCTAGCGATCTGTAAGAATCACCAAATGCAATAAATCTCAAAGTGATCGCCAAACGAACTCTCGGCGTAATCGCAAATCTCATTTGTGTATCGACTTTCTTGATTTTTGGCTCAATCTATAAAAAACAAAACACAATAATCCCTTTTTACTAATGTTTTCATTGTTTTTATACCTACAATTTCTTCAAATTTATGTATTGTCATTTTACAAAAATTTGTAAAATCAACTCCATCTTCCCACATTAAATCTTTGAATAAATCACCCCAATTCTTCAAGTCGAATGCCCAGTCGTATATCCTTTCGTATTTAAAGTCGTATCAAAATTAAATTCCTATTCCTCGATTCGTATGCGATGCATACGACAACTCAAAAAAACCAACGCGTATCATCGCAGTTATGCAAATGTCAAACCATCAGAGAAAATGTAAACATATAAGTTTGGCGGTGTATTTTAAAGCAAAGGAAAGTTTTCTGTGAACAAAATAAATCGAAAATATCAATTTGATAACCTCTTTTTCGATGAAGAAGAGGATGAAGTGGTGCCGGTTGAGAATTTGGCAGAAATTCGGAGAAATTTGTTGTGTACTATAATTACGCCAACGACCATAACACGCTGAGCATCAGTTCTCCTCCGATCATCGATATCAAGCAGCGACGGGTTGCGGTTATTACTTAGATCAGGGACCGGTTGGGAACACCCCGCGTTGTTGGCATAGCAGAATCCACCCTTACAAATTGGCTACGCTTCGTGACTTTCCTACTATAAAAGCACAGAAAACAACAAATTCAGATATTTTGAGTAAAAATACATGTACTTACATTCTTTTTTTTTCTATTTTGCTTCACGTTGAAGCCGAGTCGTAGCCAATTTTGAGTGCGAGTAAGATACCACACAAATACGACCATCAAACGACCAGATGAATTCTCCATAATAACGGAAAAATACGACACTCGTATGCGTTGCGATACATACGACTCCTGTCAAAAATTTCGTACGAGTGTGTTCGTAAAGTACGGACTTTGTAATAACTAAATGCGACAATGGTCGTGTTCGACTGTCGTATACGAGTTGAAGAATTGGGGTGAATGTGTTTCCAAATCATGAAGTGTTCGTCTTTCCAAAAAGGGATTAACCCAAAATCTATGTTTTCTCTTTTTCTTCCGTATACCTGCCAGCTGCTTTAGCGGTTGTAGTGCAATGATGCTCTCTACGTATCTATCCGTTGCCATTCTTCACTATACTGGAAAAGTATGCGATGAAATGCCCACCAAAGAAAATCTGACAATTCTTCGAATCAAAAGGCATGTGCTGCTTACAGGGAAAAATTAAAATACAGGAATACCTCGATTCACGTCGCCTCGATTTACGTTATTTCGATTTACGTTGTCCGGTTTTTCACTTCCCAGTTTCGATTAACGTCGTTACAAGTTTGATTTACGTCGTTCCTTGAAACACAATTTTTTTACGAAATTCCCTCTTTCGTCATTCTTATTTAACCGAGATGCTCATCGATGCTCACCGATTTCGTGCACAATATCATTCACAGTATTTTTTTTTTTTTTTTTTTTTGTCGGGATAGGAAACACTCGACTGGAGCACTCAGACACAACTGGTCCATTGTACTGCCAGAGAGCAAACCCTGATTTACCCATTTTACTGGAATTTCCTTGACTTTCGAAGAAAGCCAAGCAAGCACTTCAGTGATGAGGATCTTACAGTACCAGCACTCACCACATCCGCACCGAAGATCTGCCACCTGATACGAGCAAAGGCCGGACACTCACAGAGATAATGTTCCGCGGTGTCGTCGCTCTCTCCACAAGCGTCGCAGATTGTAGTGTCACTTAAGCCTAACACGTTAAGGTGCTTGGCAAAAGCGAAGTGGCCTGTCAAGACGCCGATAAGTTGTCTACAGTCTTTTCTGCTGAGAGACAGCAAGAATGCCGCTGACGTCCGGGAGCATGCGTTTAGTCAACCTGCAACCTGGAGAGTCATGCCACACACAATTGTGCTCGTGAGAGACCCAATCAGCAATGGAAGCCCTAACCGAGGACGCTGGAAGACCCAACGCGGGTTCGGGACCTGAGAAAGCCTCCTTTGAGCCTTGTCTAGCAATCTCATCGGAGATCTCGTTCCCCAAGATCCCAGTGTGACCTGGGACCCAGATAAGAGACAGAGAATTCAGCCTTGCGACCGAGTTCAAAGAGTTTTTGGTTTCACGAACTATTTTGGAAGTGGTTAAAGGGTTAAGCAAGGCCTTAAGCGCAGCCTGACTGTCACTACAGACACAAATGCTACGTCCCTTCCACCTGTTCTTCACAACATAGTTCATGGCCATTAGGATTGCATAAGTTTCCGCTTGGAAAACAGACGCATATTTGCCTAACGAGAAGTGAAGTCTAATGTTGTCGACTTCCACGAAGACACCAGCGCCAGACCCTTGACTGGTTTTGGAACCGTCCGTGAAAATACGACTACATTCCATTCCCGGCTCAGACTCTGACCGAAGCCAGTCCTGGACACAAGGAAAGTCGACTCTGAATTTGCGCATCAGCTGGAGTTCTGGTGTCATTGCATCAGACGGCATATCCATAAGACAGGAGTCGTAAGATAAGTGTCGCGCAAGTTCATCAAAGTTCCAGTGTGGAGTATACCAAAAACCGCCTCGCCTAAGACGATGGATGGCTTTGATAGTGCAACCCATGATATAAGTATCAAAGGGAGGTAAGTTCAGCAAAGCGTCTAGAGCAGAGCCAGGCGTACTCGGGAAAGCTCCCGAGCAGCCGAGACAAGCCGTTCTTTGGAGTTTCGCACAAAAGGCAACCACATATTTACGCGAGAGCCCCTTCCACCAAACAACCGACGCATATGCGAGGAATGGTCTTATCATAGCCGTGTAGATCCAGAGAACCTTATTCGGTGATAAGCCCCAAGTCTTGCCAAAAGCACCCTTACACTGCCAGAAGACTGAGAGCGCCTTGGATGTTTTCGACTCGACGTGTTTGGACCAATGAAGTTTCTTATCTAAAATCACTCCCAGATATTTGGCTTCATTGGAAATGCGAATGGTGACGCCTTTTAGTACTGGCTGAGTCAGACCGGTCAAAATCCTCCTTCTCGTAAAAAGAACAACCTCAGTTTTAAGAGGATTCACCGAAAGCCCACTCCTAGTACACCATTCATCGATCATGTCCAGAGCCGCCTGCGCGTTAGCACAGACCGTCGCCAGGCATGGCCCGATAGAAAGTACGGCGACATCATCCGCATATGCCTGAGCGTAGACGTTAGAACTATTTAGAGTGTTCAACAGAGAGTCGACCACCATGCACCATAACAATGGAGACAGAACGCCACCTTGCGGACAGCCCCTGTTTACCCCTGTCATAACATATTGGCCACAATCCGCATCCACTACCAACGTTCTATTCATTAGCATTGCTTTAATCCACAACACTAATGTTTCATCTACCCCGTGTTGTCTGGCAGAGTCGCACATGCAGTCAAAAGTCGCATTGTCAAAAGCACCCTCAATGTCGATGAAGATACCCATCGCGTATTCTCTCCTATCAAGCGCGCATTCAATTCTGGCCACTAGATTTTGAAGTGCGGTCTCACAGGATTTCCCACGCTGATAGGCATGCTGCATCTCCGATAGTGGATGCAGTTTCAAAGCAACTTTGCGCACGTGAAATTCTACCAGTCTCTCCATACTTTTCAGTAAAAAGGATGTCAAACTTATAGGTCTGAAACTCTTGGGGAGCGAATAGTCTTCCTTACCAATTTTCGGTATGAAAGCTACTCTGACTGTCCGCCAAGGTGTAGGAATATATGCCAGCGCAAAGCCAGCGGTGAAAATTCTTTTCAGAGTTGGCAATAGCTGATCTATACCCTGTTGCAGCATAGCTGGATATATTCCATCGGTGCCAGGCGATTTGAAACCATCAAAAGATGCCACAGCATATTTGATGGCCTCATCTGTTACCACGGCTGATGCAATATACCAGCTGCGCCGAGTTTTCTGACTTAGATCAAGCTCAGCCTGGGTAAGCGGGCCAAGCTGCGACCTAGTGGTTATCCGATTGCCAGGAAAGTGAGTCTCCAGCAGAAGACTAAAAGTTTCCGCTTTCGTCTCAGTAAACTTGCCATCAGATTTTCTCAGTGACTCTGGTTTGGTCGGCTTGCCCCTTTTGAGAACCTTAACCAACCTGCTGGTTTCACCGAGTGTCTCGATCTTTTCACAAAAATCTCTATAAGAAGCACTTTTCGACAACCGAATTAACTTCTTGTAGTCTTTTTGCTTCGATCTAAAAAGATTCCAGTCACCTTCTAAATTTGTCTTGAGTGACCTATTTAGAAGTTTTCTGGATTCTTTCCTAAGTCGCTGCAGTTCCGGGCACCACCAGGGAACCGGAGTTCTGCAGGGGGTTTTTGTCAATGGGCACGTCAGTTCAAAACAGCTGGTAAGGACACTAGTCAGGTTTTGAACAGCATCCTCAACCTTTCGTTTCGTTCTGAGTTTAGTTGGAGTTTTGACAGATCTGTCTAGCTCTTCCCTAAACCGCACCCAGTTGGTTTTCCTCGGATTCCTCCTCTCCTGCAAAGTTATGGCCTCGCATTCGATTTGGAAAACGATGTATCTATGGTCTGACAAGGACACTTCCGGCAGTACCCTCCAGTTAGTAATTGACTTGAAATACCTATTAGATAAAGTCAAATCAATTACCTCCTGCCTCCTTGCCGTAACAAAAGTTGGCTGGGAGCCAATATTGTTAATTACCATGCCAGACGATAGTATAAAGTCTAGGAGATGGTTTCCTCGTGTGTTACATTTGCTGCTGCCCCAGACTGTATTCTGAGCATTCGCGTCGCAACACATGACTAGTCCCATCTCCCGAGTGTCACAGTACTTTATGAGTTCGGCAACCGCCTTCGGTGGTGGAGGCATTACCGAATCATAAGGGAAGTAAGCCGACGCAACGACGAAGGTTTTCCAACTTCCGGTCGTTTCGTAGCTTACAGCTGCAGCAACCAGGTCCTGTCCACAAAATTGTCCAAGCTTGGTTACTGAGAGGAAATTCGGCACAATTAGGCAAGCTCTCGGTCTTTCAGATCGCTCGTCACATAGCACCGTTACTCCACGAACACCCCCAAAACCACATATGCGCTTGTTCCGCACGTATGGCTCCTGGATAGATGTTATGTGGGGTTTTGTACGCACCACAGAAAGTCTGCTACTTAGGAGAGCGGTAGCAGCCTTTGAGTGGTAGAGGTTTATCTGCGAAAATATCAAAGATATAGTCGCAGTTTTATTAGCAGAACGGCGCGCACCAGGTGCGCACATGCTTCCGGCGAGGCGAGCGCCCCTACCCGTGGCATTGCTTGCGTCAGCCATTTTCTGTCCACTAGTGCTGGGACCTTTAGGGGTAACAGCACCAGTATCCACCAGATTTTGTGCGCAGATAACGCCACCGGTAAGAGTGTGCCCGGCAGAAGAGCGCGCATCAGATGCGCACACGGTTCCACTAAGAAGAGCAGGCGAAACTTGCTCCATCAGATTGGACCTGTTCGAGCCGACCGAAAAGGAGCCAGCGTTAGGTCTGAGGGATTGATCGGCTCCAGTTGGAATACTTTCTGCCGACCTATGCTTCTTTCCTGTCGCTACTGAAGGATGACTGCTTTTGGCGCTTGCGCCTTCAGCTGACTCTGCAGCCTCTTTGCACCGCGCCATTGCCGCCTTCCTTCTTCTCCTTTTCAGTTGACTCTTAGTCAGGAGCCCATCGGAGTGCGCCGCTTCGGGAGCTCGTTCAGCCTTATTGGTTTCCCGAGTCGAACCGTCATCGACACAACTTCGACCAGCTACCCTTCTATTGAGACAGAGATTAGACGTTCCAGCCGAAGCCTTTCCGCCACTTTCTTTGCCATTCCAGCCCAGTCTACCAATCGAGTCAGAGACAGAGCTGCAGGAGTCTTCTGGAACAAGCGTCGCTACTACTTCTGATTCAACGCCAGAGGCGGGGGGTAAAAGTATGTTGGTTGGGACCTCCAGAATCCTCGTCCCGGCCGTAGTCAAAAAGACCACGGGTGGATTATCGTTTTCACGAGTACCACCTGGAGTAGATACCGTACAATTTTCTTCCATCATACCTTCAACAGGTTTTGCGTCACAGTCAAGACGTCCTCAGCCTTTAGTTCGATGTCTCACCTGGGGTCCTTTCGGACCCTTAGGGTCATTGACTCTTAAGCCGTTCCGCCACGTCAAGGCAGCTGAAGAATGGGAACGGCTAATCATTCACAGTAAGCCTTTTTCATTTCATATGGACTGTACGAGGGTTGGATAATTTTATTTTCGATTTACGTTGTTTCGCTTTACGGCACATTTTCTCGGTACCGAAAACGACGTAAATCGAGGTATCCCTGTAGATGAAATTTCTGAACCTCCGGATCCTTTATATTCCCTTCTAACAGGTGACCATCCCAAAAGTAAACAATTCTTGAGGCACAAACGTCTCTATAACAACTCATTCCAGATGACCTCATTCATAAGTACTCAAATAGTCGAACGTGGTTTCATGCCACCGTTTAAGGTACAAGGACAGGTATACCATATCATTTGCCCGGTGGGCTTTTTCTCCATCGGCGTCTTTTAAAACAGCAATTGGTAGTCACCCCAATTCTTCAACTCGTATACGACAGTCGAACACGACCATTGTCGCATTTAGTTATTACAAAGTCCGTACTTTACGAACACACTCGTACGAAATTTTTGACAGGAGTCGTATGTATCGCAACGCATACGAGTGTCTTATTTTTCCGCTGGTCGTTTGATGGTCGTACTTGTATAGTATTTTACTCGCACTTAAAATTGGCTACGACTCGGCTTCAACGTGAAGCAAAATAGAAAAAAAAATTTAAGTACATGTATTTTTACTCCAAATATCTGAATTTGTTGTTTTGTGTGCTTTTATAGTAGGAAAGTCACGAAGCGTAGCCAATTTGTAAGGGTGGTTTCTGCTACGCCAACAACACGGGGTGTTCCCAAGCGGTCACCCATCTAAGTACTAACCGCAACCCATCGCTGCTTGATATCGATGATCGGAGGAGAACTTATGCTCAGCATGTTATGGTCGTTGGCGTAATTATAATACACAACAAATTTCTCCGAATTTCTGCCAAATTCTCAACCGGCACCACTTCTTAATCGAAAATGAGGTTATCAAATTGATATTTTTCATTTAGTTTGTTCACCAAAAACTTTCCTTTGCTTTAAAATACACCGCCAAACTTATATGTTTACATTTTTGTTTCATTCTCTCGCATGGTTTGACATTTGCATAACTGCGATGATACGCGTTGGTTTTTTTGAGTTGTCGTATGCATCGCATACGAATCGAGGAATAGGAATTTAATTTTGATACGACTTTGAATACGAAAGAAAATACGACTGGGCATTCGACTTGAAGAATTGGGGTGAGTGTTTCACAAAACGTGCCGGACTTCAATATTGTAACCCGCGTCGATAAGGTACCTGTTGGCGAACATCGTGGTCGCTATAACGCTCCTTCTACGACTGAGGTAGCAGTTATCATAGTCGGTCAAAATTTAACAGACGAGATATTGTAATACGCAGTCGTGATGATAATCTACATACGATGCTTAACCATATCCTTTGAATTTATTTAGAGGTGAAGAAGGATATTCAATAAATATTCCTCAAGTGGATCTAAATACCGGGGCACAGTTACGCAAAACAGTCTCATCTATGAACTACTACGCTTATCGTATAACGACAAGGGACAATTCATAAAAGAATAAAAAAGGTACGTCTTTTCTCCATTTCTTTATTAGTTTATCGCTGTAAAAATTGAATTGCACCCGGACGAAGTCGGGCCGGGTTGCTAGTCTATTATATTACCCACCTCTTCCGCGCTTATTCCCGATGTCGTCTCTGGAATGGGTAGGTCATCTCCTGAGATAGATGTACATTCGGGAAAGTGAGTACTCGGTAGCATGTCCAGCGGTTCCTCGTGTGATTCTGCCCAGGTGCCATCGCTTTTCCTAATATTGGATTCCGGCGTTGGTGTCTTGGCCAGGACCTTCCTTAGGCGAGACGCTTCATTTGTTGATTCTATAGATGCGCAAAAGGACCTCCAAGAGTTCCTCTTTGCGAATCTAATCTCTTTGTTGAGGAGCTCCTCCTTAGCGAAGTTCCACCCTTCTCTTGAAATGCGAATGAGTTCCTCTATTTTATCGGTCCACCACGGTGGACGCCTTTTACCGCTAAGCCTACTAACCGGGCAGGACTCCTCGAAGGATCGCGTAAGGGAACCAGTCAATGCATCGACTGCATTGTCAACTGCTTCAATCGAGTCGAGGTCCTCAGTGAGGTGATTCACAGATTTCCTCAGTTCTCTCTTGAATTTTGGCCAGTGCGGATTTCTAAAAGTCCTCTTCCCGCGAGTAGAAAGTTGTAGCTTGAAGCGTGTCCAAATATGATCAGATAGTGACGCCTTGTTGGAAACTCTCTAGTTAACAACTTCAACAGAGCTCTGTTCAGAAACAACAGTTATATCCAAGACTTCCCTTCTATTAGACGTTACAAAGGTGGGGTCATTGCCTCTATTACAAAAACCAGGGTTGATTTCTAGATGTTCATACTTTGTAGACTATAACTTCATTTATATCTCTATGTTAAAAACAAGCCGTTAAATTTAATTTACCCTTTGGGATGCGGTATAAAACAAGAAGTATAAAAAGAGCTTCAGTTACTCAATGGCTAAATTTGTGTTTGGTACGAAAATTAAAAATGAAAAGCGCAATAAAAAAATAATTTCGCTGCGGTGGCATCTCTCAGTTGACATCTTTCAAGAGCAACATCTAAACTGTTAATGTCTTCTACGACCATGCTTCTAATGAAACGCATCACTAATTTTTTATTATTTTTTTGTTTCTTTATAATTGCTAATTGATATCACCATCAGTACTACTCATAGGCTGTTAGTTGAAATAACTTTACTTAACATTTCAAACCCTCGATAACGATAACTTAAGGATTACGAGTGAACACAATTCAACACAAAAAGTCGTTTTCCATTTCTTGTGATTAGATATTTATTACCCGAAACTTCAAATAACCTAATGTCCCCAATTTCTCTTGGGAAACATGTTCCTAATACTCACTTTGTTGAATTTAAAAGGGATTAAGCAGGACACCCATTAAGTCGGGTTATAAAGCCATTTAAACTTGGGTAATAATCAAATCACTCCCAAGTCGAAAATTATTTGACCCTCGAAAATGGCAAAACTTTATGCCATTGCTAAAGGATGTGGAATTTCCTGCGATAGAACTCATTCGCCCTTTCAGTAAACTTAATACATTCTTTCCCCTTCAATTTCCTTAATTCCTACCCGCATAGCCTCTGTGTTGGCTATGAAGGGTTCAATGTCAGCAATTCAATTGCCCAACAAACAGGATGACAATCATTTGTTTTTTGCCGGCGTGTGGGTAGAAACTGCCTACAAACGTCATGTGGAAAAAGAAACCATCTCAAATGCTTTTTATAATTTCCGCTCAAATCTAAATTAATTCATATTCCTATCATGGAATATTTTTGCACAGAAGTAGGTGTACTGATAGATTGATGATTATGATTATGAACTCGTTTCGAAAGTCCATTCTATTTCGATATGTTTAACGCTTATCAGCAGGATATATGAAATGACATCGAGTAAGTTTTACATTAAGAAACATGCACAATAGTGTGGTTATGTATGAACACACATATGGGGTCAAACTGGAAATCTTGAGAGAAACTTGATTCGATTTCAGAAAATCCTTTCTACCAGCATCCACAAACTCAGCGGAAGCAATCAACAATGATTTTTGGGATGTTGTTTGCCGCTGAATATGTACATGTGGGTTGCTTTTGGATAAGATAGTGAGGAAATTGATTTCTTGGGTTAAACGCTGAAAGAAAATAATTTCCTTACCACATTTTGGGCAATATTAACACACACAACTGGACGCTTGAGGGTCCTTATTGAAGTTGAAGATCATTCCTTTCAAAAGTTTTATTTGAAGAAAAGTTTCTCATGTGGGTTATATCAATAGGTACTATTTAGGATAACAGTAAGTCGTTGTTTAGCCAAGGAAGTTCATGATGTCCGTGAAGTGTTCTTTCTTCTATTGAGTAATAAACCAAAGCTAATTACATACCGGAAGTTTCCAACATGTCTAAATGGATACGCAATTTCAGGGAAGAGGATTTAAAAAAAAAATGGATCTATCTGTCATTGACAAAAAAATAATAATAAATAGTTTGACAATACATGTATACCGGGTTCATCTTCTTCTTAAATCCTTGAACCCCTCGATGGGCATAGGGCGTCAACAACGCCTGCACGCCCGTCTGTTCGGAGTTATGTAACGCGTTTGAACTACTTCCAACTCATTCCCAAAGATCTTGATTCCTCCTCGACTCTCCTGCGCCACATTTGCCTAGGGCGTCCCGCTGTTCTGCCTGCCTAGGTAAGCGGATTCCACTGCATGGCGTATTTCGCAATGGAGTTGTTTTCGCGGTGTGTCCGATCTACTGCCATTTTCTCCTTCGCACAGTAATGTTTATAGGTTCCTCGCCCGTTCTCAGATAAAGTTGTTCGTTGGAGATACGATTGGGCCAAAATATCCTCAAGATGATTGGTAGACATTTGTTTACGAAGGTTTGTAGCTTGCGTGTGATAATGGTATCCACCTTCCAAGTAGTGCACCCATACAGCAGTACTGATTCAACGTTCGAGCGGAACAGTCGCAGCTTGGTTCCTTAGCTGAGAACACTATTTCTCCAGACTTTCGATAGCATTCCGAACGCAGCTTTTGCCTTCCCGATTCTTCCGCACACATCCAGTTTGGTGCCACCGCGGTTAGCTGAGACCAGAAAGTTGTCTACTTTCTCGACTATCTGTCCGGCAATGTCGAGTTGTTCGCGGGTGTTAGAAGTGCTCAGGGCGTTTGTTTTGGCTGTGTTTATCTTAAGCCCCACTTTATTCGCCACAGCTTCTAGATATTGGGCCATCAGATGAAGGTCCATTATCCGATGTGAAAGTAGTCCATCGAATTCCATTGTTACCTTCCGTCAGTGCTGCACGAAGCACATGGCTGATGACCACCAAGAACAATAGCGGTGCCAGTATGCACGTCTGACGTACTCCACTTTGGACTTCAAAATCCTCTGACACCTTACCATTGTGTAAGACGTGATACTTGCTTCCCCCGTATGTAGCCTTGATAATAACTACGAGTTTTTCTGCGATGTCTCTCCTGCGCAACACCAACCGGATAGCATCTCAATTCAAGCTGTCGAAGGCCTTCTCTAACGCCCGATTTCTTCACCGAGTACTAGCGCTAGTACCGGTATTAGAGCAAAAGTTGGTACTCAAATCGGTATCAAGTCATTTCTTCACAAAGTACTAACGCCGATTTGGTACCGAGTATTAGCTGGTACTCGGTATTAGCTTGGCTCTCGAAATCAGTATTAGACCAGTTAGTAGTACTCAAATCGGTATCAAGTCATTTCTTCACAAAGTACTAATGTCAATTTGGTACCGAGTATTAGTTGGTACTCGGTATTAGCTGGACCCTCAAAATCGGCAGTCTAGCGTCGCTAATACCAGGATTAGCCCAATTTCAATAATTTATCATGAGAGATAGTACTCTATTTTGATATTTTCTTGGCTGTTATTGTGAAAAAAGTAAATACGTACACGTGGGTTCTATTTTGGTTTCATTTCATTTTCTATTTTCTGGAAAATGGATTTAATTTTTGGTGGGGATAGTTTGTTTCATGATTTCGAGGACGATATCGAGTACGAGAACGATGAAGTAGGGGTGGAAGTTCGTCGATTTGAGCGCCGTATCTACCATATGCCACAACGGAGTACAATAAATACTTGGGACAATGTGGACTTTTTTCGGCGTTTTCGGTTGTCGAAAACAACGTTTCTTTACGTTCTTGAATTGGTAGTGGACGAATTGCAGCACCCACTTGACACGATTGGCGATGATTGACATTTTGCCGGTGAAATATTTACCGGATAATTGTTGCAATGCATATGTTGGATTGCAATATCTCAGAACTCAATCTGCTTTTGATGCAAGGCAGCATTCAATGCTTTTCGTTCTCATATTTCATCCAAACGAGCAGCACTGTCATCTCGATATGACTGCATTCGTAGTTCTTCAAATGCTGCCATACGTTCACGTTCCTCGTCGATCAATTTTCGGCGTGCTTCATCGACATTCGACAACCTTCGTAGAAAAACAAAAATTTGTAATAAATTAGAAAAAAAAAAAAACTAAACGCACCGAAGGATGAAAATTAAAACGCTCAGCAATCGCATTCCAATCCCCCTTCTTTATTTCTTTCGTAGTGCCATTCGTTCTACAGTTTAATACTGACCTTAAGCCAATCTCACGTACGAGGTCGCACAATAAATCTGTGTCATTTTGGTTCCAATTGGGGAAGCGAGACTTTTTTGCTTCATCGCTATCGTTTTTTAATTCTTGTTTCTTCATTCTTCATTGGTACCAAACATAGAGTAAAGAAAAAACAACCAATCACACACTCTTCCACACGATTCCGCATACCTACCACCATACTCACATCATTCACAACACAAATATTTAAAAAAAAACTTCACTAATGAATAAAATACGAATATAATTCGAAATAATTGTCTAACGGCCGACAAATGCCAAAATAGTGTCAAAATCAGTATAGACCAGTTTTTAGACGTATTAGCTGCTAGTACCGCTTGGCGAACTTAGATCCAGTATTAGTGATGTGAAGGGATGTACAAGTACTATCTTTTCGTTGGTACCGAGTATCAGAGCTAGTACCTGGTCTAGCTAGACCGGGTATTAAGGCAGCTTAGTACTCATGTGAAGAAGTCGAGCGCAAGTCGATGAACAGTAGATGTAGCGGAGACCTATACTCGACGCATTGCTCTATTATAATCCGTAAGGTGTTTATGTGGTCGATGCAGAAGGATTCAGCACCAAAGCCTGCTTGTTCGATGTCGAGAGTTGAATCTAACTGTTCCTTAAAGCGTTCTAACAGGATTCTAATTATTATGTTTTTATGCAGGGGCGCATATAAATCTCCGGTTTTCACAATCCATCAGATTTTCCTTTTTCGGATCATCCGATCATCCCCCTTTTCCACTCCTGGGGAAATTGTTCATTTTCCCACGTTCTTCGTATGACCTGGTGTAGCAGTTCAGTCGATGTTTTTGGCGCCGCTTGGAATAGTTCGGCAGGGATGCCGTCAGTACCAACCGTTTTGTTTTTCTTAAGGGACTTGATTACTGCTGTTATTTAGGTTTTACTGGGAGGTCCGGTGCGAATTCGGGAATTTGTTGCTTCGGAAGACTCATTAGGGCTAGAGATCATAACACTATCGCCTAAGTGATTAAAGACTGTAGCGAAATGATCTCTCCATCTAGTGAGCTAATCCTCATCGGAAATCAGAAGGTTATCATCTAAACTGTTCACTGGATGTTGTTTGGAGTTACGACCACCAATGAGCTCCTTGATGATGTTATAAACAGTCCTACTGTCGCACAGCTTCTTCAGCCATTGAGGCAAGTGAATCGATGTACTGACGTTTGTCCCGTTTTACACTACGCTGCACTTCCTTTTTTTCACGCAATATTGGGCTTCTAGCTCGGTACTTTCTACTGCTAAGGCCGCTGCAATCCGAGCCTTGATTACTTTACGCTCATCGATCCGTATCCAGGTGTCTGCTGTTAGCCATATGCGGCGGTGATTCTGCTTTTTACCGACTTAGGTGTGTACCCCAGTTGCAAAAACATTTTTCACAACATTTCAGTGGTCATCCACGCTTTCCTGTATTGTACTACTGATTATTTCTGCTCCTAAGGGAAGATGGTCCCTGAATTGTTGGCGCACTTGCGAATCCCTAAGCCTGTCAGTATTGAACCTAGTAATGTCGAGCAAGTTTGAGCAATTGCTGTTGACGGATGTAGTACGAAGGCGCATAATAGCTAACATCAGATGGTGATCGCGTTCTTGTTCAAGTGTTGTCAGCTCCACAACTGCTTCGGACGCCTAGAAGACAATTTCTGAAGCCCCCGCTGATCGCAATGTAGTAGATGTGGTTGGATGCTCGTTGTCTTTCAATTGAGGCCCAAATGATCTTGCGGCAGGTGTTACGCTTAAACAGCGTATCTCCAATGAGTAGGCGGTTGGTATTGCAGAAGTCCACAAACCGATCACCATTATCATTACGGTCTCCAAGGCCGTGAATAGATCCGCCATCTCATTTCCCCATTACGCGTTTGGTTGTAGACGGCGCCTAACTGGCTATAAGAAGTGTCCTTACCATCCTCAGTAATCGATCGGAGCATAACACTGTATGATGGTAGTTTTTCTTACTCTGCTCTGGAATCTAGCCGTCAATATCCGGTCACTGTGAGGCTTCCAGGATATGAGGCTACTTCGTGCTCCTGTAATTAATATCAGTCCGACTCCGGACCTCCGCCTGCTCCCAGCTAGTCTTCCAGAGTAGTGTATGACCGTGTTTTTATATTGCATCGCGTGATCCACGCTTTAATTGAAAGAATCTGGTATTTTGAGGCCCTTCCTGGAGTGAGTCGAGGAGGGTCTTAACGTTCGAGAAACCGAGCGTTGTTCATGTACGATAGCTGAAGGTCGTCAATAAAGTATCCGTCCGTATCCGAGGCGTTGTGTTCCATTTCGCATCAATTGGGTGTTTTTACGGTTGCGGCTCGCTAGGACATAGACCAACCGACACTTATCCTGTTTTGTCGCACAGGAGGCTCGCCATTCGTCCTCTTCCGTTCGAAATTTCCAAAGAAGTTCCCAGATGGCACCACGGAGAGGTGAAAGTAGGACTTGCTAATACAGATGAAAGTTGTTCGACTGCAGTGGCTCTTTCTCGATGGTTAGCGGACCAACACCTATCGGGAGATACTGCTCCTACGAGGCCTTTGTTAGTCGTTTACCATTACGTATACTGAGATGGCGAACGGAAAAAGTCGAAAAACTGGTGTAAACAGCTTATCAGTAATCCACCCCTCCAATTCCTACTCTTACCTCCACCACTGGGGCCCCCTGGAAAGCTGAGCAATCTCTCCGAAGATGGAGTACCCAACCACCATGGCAAGGCAAGAAACATATTTTAAAACCTGGCAAAGGTCGGAGGAAGAAACAGACTTAATGATGTACAAGGAAGCAAAAAAGAAGGAAAAGAAAGGTGGCGATCACCAAGAAGAAGAATCAAGAATCAACCACAAACCAATTTTATGAAAATTTGGATACAAGAAAAGGTGCAAAGGCTGCATTTAAATTAGCTTAAACTAAAAACAAGAAGTCCCAGAATATAACCTTTATCTAATATATATAAGACAAAAGTGGCAGAACGCTGACCAATGACGAAGACAAAGAATCACTGGTTGGAATACCAGGACGAATCATTAAACGGAGAGTTTCCTCATAGTAAATTTCTCCCACTAAGTCCAGCAGCCCCATTTGTGATATAGCTGAAAACGAAATACACTCAGCCCTGAGTAAGATGAAATACTGAAAAGCTGTAGGACCCGACAACATACCCTCAGAGGTCTTTAAACAGTTCGGGGATAAAGGTATTGAATGACTGGCAGTACTTTTTAACAAAATCATCCAAAATGAATTGCATCTATCATGGCGAGAAAGTTATCTGGTTCTTTTGTATAAAAATGAAAGGAACGACAGATGCTAATCCAACGAGGGAACGAGCACTTGATGCACGGATCAGAACCATTGCCAGGGTAACTGAAAATCCATTTGGTTTCGCGTGCGGCAAATCAACACCAGACGCCGTCCAAACTCTTCGGAAACTTATTGAGAAATGCAGCCATAATAAAAAAAAACCTTACACTGTAATCACATAGAATTCAATATGGCTGAAAAAGCTGGCGTAATATATAAGGCGTTCTCTGTAACAGGAAAATCGCACTTCCTGTTATAAAAATATATATAAATCAGTTGTTAGACGAGGGTAAAATCAAGTATATACTATCAACAAGAAGGGACAATCAACACCGACGAATTAGACAAAACGTTACAGTGGGCAGCTACATCTTTGAGGTAGTAAGGGACTTTGTCTACCCTGACTCTGCTATTTATTCTGAAAACGACACCAACACAGAAACCAAGAGAGGGATAACTCTTGAGATATCACAGTTCTGTCGGGCTAATAAGGCAATTCAACAGTAAAACCCTATCTCGATCAACTAAGGAGACTTTACATAAGAACCTGATCATCGCAGTCCTGTTGTACGGCGCTGAAACATGGACTTTATTGAAAGCGGAAATATCTTTGGTCGCTTCGAGAGAAAAATTCTTCGTAAGATATTGGGTCCCGTTTGCATTGACGGGTTTTGGAGGAGAAGAATCAATGACGAGGTATACGACCTGTACAGCGACACTGACCTAGTCAAAAAACTGCGTATTGAACGTTTCAGATGGCCATGTAGAGCAAATGGACACCAACGCTCCGGCCCGCCAACCTCCTGGCCGTACGTAGCGCGTACAAGTTGAAGCGGACCTCGACCAATTTGAATTGCGCAACTGGAGGCAATTAGCTAAATGGAGAGGCTTATGGTTGAGACCCAGGTTCAGCATGAACTATAGTGCCACCTAAATGAGTAAGTATGATAGGGTTTCTCGAGGGAAACTCTGAAGTATTCTTCAGTCGTATTCTGAAACTGTATTCGAATAAATGGCGTTAATCAATGCCTTTTACTATGGGTATCAGAATTCACCAAGGGTGCTTTTGTCACCTCTCCTCTTCATTGTATATGTGGACTGCATGTTGCAGCGCAGCGTGGTGGAAAATGTTTCAAAGTGGGAGACTTAAGGATTAGTCATCTGTTGTTTGCGGAAGATTTGATCATCCTAAGATCTTCTCAAACCGAACTTCAGTGTGCACTCGAAAGGTTTGTGGAGATGCTGGAATGAAGGTAAAAGTGAACAAATCGGAAGTAATGGTCTTTCCAGGACGCCCATTCAGTGCACTATGCATATCATTGGACCTGAAGCAGGTAGCTAAGTTTAAGTAGCTCGGAGTCTTATTCACGAGTGATAGGAAGAGCACCGCCGAATTATCCCGTAGAATTGGCAAGGCTGGATCAATTTTGAGAGAGCTTGGTCAATCTGTCATAAGGAAGGCGAACTTAGTGTTAAGCTAAACTATCGGTTTTTAGCTCGGTGTATGTTCCAACTCTCACCTATAGTCATGAAATTAGGGCACTGACCGAAAGAATAAGATCGCCGTTATAAGCTGCTGAAATTATGTTTCTCCGCATTGTTGCTGATATAACTCGTAGGGATCGAGTGCGCAACACCAGAGTAAATGAGCCGCTCAATGTTGAGCAGCTACTTCTCCGAGCGGAACGATCTATGCTTTGATAGCTTGGTCACGTAGTGCGCATGCGTCCAAGCCGTCTTCCAAGACGTGTCATGATTGTCATACCATCACGTAAGCGACCCCTCGGTAGGCCTAGAAATAGATGGGTGGATCCAGTCCGACATCTCTCCTGGAGCCGTTTAGGGATTTCTCCTGATGAGTTGGAGTCAATGGCGGAAGATCGAAAAGGATGGAGCTTCCACCTGAGCATCCTACTCCCGCGACCATCATAGAGGCTTACCGGGCCATTGAAAATGTATTTATGTATGTATGTATGTATGAAACAAAGCAAAAAAATGATTTCCAATAGAACTTTGGGCAGAAATAGGATTAACTGTTGATACCCCAAGACAAGGTTTCGAAACTCTAATGAATGATTCCGTCAAGATGATTTTTTTGAGAATTCCAAAATAAGGTTTACACACATTCCAAACTTGATTGATAACGGTTTCAAGTTCAACGCGCAGAAGTTTAGAAACTTCGTCCAGAACACTGTTGCACTTTTATTAGGGGAAAAAGAAATTAAACCGCGGACCACTTAGAACAAAAAAATAAGTAGCCAACTTGCTACGCTGAATTTATAAACGCTAAAATAAAAGCGACCAAAAGGGGGCACGACTAATAGCTTATGCGATCAGAAAGTGAAATGGGAAAAAGGGGCGAAAGAAAAAAAAATGCAACAACACAGCACGTTAAGTGCTGTTCGCTCTCCGGCTGCTCAGCTGGGGTGAGTTCGATTTGGTAATCGATATAATGGGAAGAGAAAAGAAAATAAGTAGGTATAAAAAGATTTTGGATGCCACGTAATTTTAATTTTTTTTTTTTTTGATAAAAAAGGTGGAAAATTACGAAACCTTTAGAGTGGGTTTCGGGGAATGGTGGTGAATGCACTAGTGCTGGAACAAAATAAAATTTAAAAAAGAAAAGCAACAAAAGATAATTTACGGGGGATCAGGAAAAAAACCTGGATGAGGGAAAAAGATCCGAGAGTATTGGTGTCTCGAAAAAGCTTCTCAAATCGCCGTTCGGATACGGCACTTCCATTCGTGTGGAAAATATAACGCATACAACATGAGTGGTTGCGAGAAGCTAGGCACTTAAAGAGCTGTTGCGCCAAATATTTATTTATTTATTTATTTAAGAAAATATCGCTGTAAGAGTGGCCCGTTCCGGAAAATCCCGAACAACATTAAGAAAAATTACGGGTCGCGTGTCCCGCTTCGCTTTCACCGGAAAATATCACAAAAAAACAGACCAGAATCCTAGCGGGTTTCTCCAGAAATTTCAAAATTCTCCTACACAAACGCGCACTAATCTTCAATTTAAAAAACAACAATTTGAAAAAAAACAAAAAAAAACAGCCTACCTGTTATGTACGTCTCCTTGTTTTACTCTCTTCCCATTGTATGCCTCGCCCTGGCTACCAGTCAAATCCTTTACGTCCTCGTCCTGCAACTCTTGTATCTCCTGTCCTTCTTTTTCAACTCTTAGCCTTTTCAACTTTTGTTTCTTCCACTATTCACTATTAAAAAAAAACTTCTACTTTGTTGATTCTCTGTGCTCTCCTTTATGTTTCTCCAAACTTCAATCAACTTGGCTGATCAACCAAGAAGTGGTCTTCCGCTGAATACTAGGCCTAGTCGAGCTTCTAATCTTTCACGCACACATACGTGAATTCCCACCATTCAGCTATTGGGTTCAAGAGCGGTACCGTGAACTAAGGCCATATGAACTAACAACGTCATAATGGCGTTAATTCACTTTCAAATGGGAATTAACGCCATAATCCACTTATGGCTTTAATTCACTTTCAAATGAGAACTAAAGCCATCAGTTAACTCTTTCCGGCTCTCCGGCTCAAAATTTGAGCCACAAATTTCTAGCCGTTGCGGACACATTTTAAACCATGTAGAATATATCTTCTATAACTAGCTCAAAGATTTAAAACTTCTACCACATAGAACAAAAAACTTGTATGAATTGCAAGAAAGAGTGGGACATTTTTTGCTTCAACTTTTTTCATATGGTAAAGTGAACAACGGTGCTTTTGTGAAGTTGGGATTAGAATTTAATTTCTTAGGCTTCGTGCTGCTATAAATTCGTATTTTTACAAATTTCTTAGCAAAATTTATAATTTCTGAAGTTTTATTATTCTAAATTTTATTATTCTAAATGAAATATTTTTTTTCGAAAACCCCTAAATTTAGAAGGAAACAGGTAGTACGTTTTTTGACCCACTGCGACGGAAGCTTTTTTTCATTTGCCACTTTAAGTCATGTCGGATTATAATAAACCAAATTTAAATTTGATTGGCATGAGTTGTAATGCAATTTTGACAGTACTGGGGACAGATGATGCAGTTTCACTTCCTTCAGGACCTGATTCCGATATTTCTTCAGTGACTTCATCTGGGTCAGGTTTCAATTTACAGCCTGAGGATCAGAAACTTCTTCTTCTTCCTGTATCAAAAACTTCAATTGATATTATCTTTTGATTCGGAGGACGATATTACTATTTCGAAAATCCAGCAACAACTTCCAAGACAAAAAACTGGTTCAAAATTTAACCCAGCTATTTTGACATTATATTTAAGAAGATAGATGTAAGAAAAAAATTAAAATAAAGGGTGTCCCATAATTCACACAAAACCTGAATTTTGCTCTATTTAATAGTACAGTGGTGCCAACGGAAAAAAAGATAACAATGTGACAGCTGACATTTCTTACTTACTTAGGTGGCGCTACAGTTCGGGGTGAACCTGGGCCTCAACCAACAAACCTCTCCATTTAGCTCGGTCTATAGCTAGTTGCCTCCAGTTGCGCACTCCAAGTTGGTCGAGGTCCCCTTGAACTTGAGCGCGCCACCCACGGCGATGATTTCCTCTACTGCGTCGTCCCTCGGGGTTAGATTCGAAGACTCTGCGGGCCGGAGCGTTGGTGTCCATTCGCTCTACATGTCCTAGCCATCTCAGACGTCCAACATGCAGTTTTTTGACTAGGTCGATGTCGCCGTACAGCTCGTATAGTTCGTGATTGAATCTTCTCCTCCAAAACCCGTCAACCCAAACGGGACCGAAAATCTTACGAAGAATTTTTCTCTCGAAGCGACCAAGGATATCTTCAGCCTCTTTTAATAAAGTCCATGTTTCAGCGCCGTAAAGCAGGACTGGGATGATCAAGATCTTATATAGAGTCTCCTTAGTTGTTCGAGATAGGGCTTTACTGTTGAATTGCCTTATAAGCTCAAAAAAACAGCGATTGGCAAGAGTTATGGTATTCTTCGATTGATTTCTGCACTGATTTTGTTTGTAGAATTTATAGCCAAAGTCCCTTACTACCTCGAAGTTATAGCTGCCCACCGTGACATTTTGTCCAATTCGTCGGTGTTGGTTTTCCCTTCTTGTTGACAGCATATACTTGGTTTTGCCCTCGTTTATCGCTCAACCCATTTTGGTCGCTTCCGCCTCAATGCTTGCAAACGCACCGGTGACAGCCCGCTGAGTTCTTCCGATAATGTCGATATCGTCGGCGTATGCAAGCAGTTGTACAGACTTGTAATAGATTGCTGACATTTCGGGGTTAGTAAAAATGGAGCGCTGTACGAAAGACAAAGCGTTTTCATTGTTGAGCAATATTTTAAAAATAATGGCGCAAAATTATAGTCGCAAAAAGTACACTTTAAAAGGATTTTAGCACGTAACAAAGTCAATATTAGTGTTTTCTCCACTTTATACGTATCACCTCGCGCTAACTTTAAAACCACCTAAAGCACCTTTTAACATTTAGAGTTGACTTTTAACCATCTGTCATCCGCCATTCTTTTTCACTTTTTCAAATCCAAATTTCAGCCAACCAACTGCTGAAATTCATATACGACATTGGTCCCTAAACTGTGCTTTTGTTCTCAAACTTTAAATTTTTGGGTTTGGGTCGATACTAGTTGTAGGTAGGCTAAAATGTTGTTATAATTCAATTCAAAATTAAGTACCGGCTTTAAAGTTAAAGAGATGTTAATTAGTGGCTACTAACATTGTTTAAAATCAGATGACTATAATTTTGCGCCAATGATGGTTTGCCAGCTACAGTCTGCAGTTTTCGTACAAAATGATGAAGCTCATTTTCATCTTGTTGGCTTCGTTAATCGTCAAAATTGTCGCATTTGGGGTTCAGAGAACCCACGAGTAATTGTTGAGAAACAAATGCATCCACAACGCATGACTGTTTGGTGCGGATTTTGGCCTGGAGGTATTATCGGACCATTCTTCTTCGAAAATGCGGCTGGTTACGCAGTAACAATTAATGGTGTTCGTTATAGTGACATGATAACCCAGTTTTAAATTACAAGATATGGATGTGGCCAACATGTGGTTTCAACAAGACGGTGCCACATGCCATACAGCCAGAGAAACAATTCAATTACTGCATGAGTCATTTCCTAATCGTGTAATCGGCCGTTCTTGCGATCAGAATCTTGGCCATCCAGATCTTGCGATTTAACGCCATTGGACTTTTTTTTCTTTGGGTTTTTTTCAAGTCAAACGTCTATGCAAACAAGCCTTGGAAGAGAAAATTGGGGGGTGTGTTAATGAAATTCAGGCACATTTATGCGAAACGGTCATAGAAAATTTCAATGAAAGAGTACGTACTTGCCAGCAAAGCCATTGCGGGCATTTATCCGATGTGCTATTCCATACATAACCCCAATCTGTATACTCTATGAACCAAAAAAAATTTAAGCTTTCTTATTAAAAATCTGTATTTTCTATCAAAATTACATTTTGCTTGAATTATGGGACACCCCTATTTTCTTTAGTTTTTCATCTATGCAAAAAAAATATAGTTAGTTTTTTTTTTAAATGTATATTCATATTTTTTGGCGACGCATGGGTCGATTTTCTAAGCAACTTTCCCAGCCGGAAACAGTTAAATGTGAACTAACGCCATATACTCGTAGTGTTAATTCACATACCAATGTGAGCTAATGCCATAAAATGTTTTAGAGCTCTAAAGCACAGCCAGTTTTGATATAACTTTATCAGTCTAATGTCACACCACGATCGGCTCACGTTTAGTCCACATTGGACTTTTGACCCACCTGGGCTAACAGTCCACAATATTTTGGACCATAAGTTCAGAACTATTCTTATGACTTATACGGCGCAGGGACATAAGCCACAAATTTTCTTTTGGGACTTATGTTTCACCCCATCGAGACATTAAGTCCAACATTTTTTTGGCATAAGCCCAAAATTTTCGGAGAGTTAATATCTATTCAAAAAACTGTGGATTTCCATTAGGCGTCGTATTTTAATGAATATAATATGACCGCAGGGATATACGTCAGAATTTTTTTTTTATCGAAGATGACGCATACATAAGTCCACAATGCATAAACAGTGCAATGTGTATGGGGGGGGCATGCTGCCCCCCTGCAACCCCCCTACTTCGGGTCACTATTGGATTTGAGGTGGGTGCGAGGATGGGTGTATGTAAAGTTTCTTTATATCCATGTTTCTCACCCAACCTCGCCCCCACCTCAAATCCAACAGTTTCCCCAGGCAGGGGGGTTGCAGGGGGGCAGCATGGCCCCCCATACCTACCGCACTCTTTATACGCCGTAAAATGTATATACCTATGTATGCATCTATGTCGATATACATATGTATTAAGAAACATACATTATTAGTTCATATTTTCGAGTGTGTACCAAGTTCCCATAAAAAAGTGAAGTTTGTCCCCACCTGTATACATAGGTGAGAAATAGCTTCACATGACTTTAATTCACATTAAAATGAGAACTTAGGCCACTTTCTAAAACGAACTAACACCATATGACTTTAGTTCTCATTTGAAAGTGAAATAAGGCCATAAGTGGATTATGGCGTTAATTCGCATTTGAAAACGAATTAACAACATTATGGCACTAGTTCGTATGGCCTTAGTTCACGGCACCTTTAAGAGCAGCTTACTGTTCATTACTCCGCTTTTTTGCGTAAGTATGCAACCGGTTTTGAACCACCACTATTCTTCTCTCAGTCTGCACCCACATTCCGCTGATTCGGATTCGCTCGACTTCGGGTTTTCCTCCCCATCCGCTCTGTTTGCTTAAACAATTTTTTGAAAATCACCAAAGTAAAAAAAGATTATCAATTAAAATTTACTAGCGTGGGTTTCCTCCCACCAATACTAAAAGAAGAAAAGAGGTGACCTGACTAGTTACAGGACAGGCCCCAAAAACGCCATTCTACGCTCGACAAAATTATATCTACTGCCGGAAGAAAAGAGAACAAGGAATAAAACTATTGACCTTACGCGAATAAACTAATCTACCTGGTAGAATTCCGCGCAGATTAGGGGACTAGGAACGAGCCCTTAAGGTGCCACTCCACGCATAGGGTCGAGGGTTAGGGTGGGCTCTCGGCCATTGATAGGTTCCATCCGAATTATGCTTTGTTCGTGGGCTGCCGTTTGCCTTGTTTGTGTTTGATGTCGATATCTTCGTGTGCTGGGTTGTATTTATGATCTTCTTATATATAAAATACAATGTATGTTTGTTTGCCTATATGCTATGGACCCCGAGGCCACCGCACCGATTGAGCTCAAATTTTCAGACAATCTTCGGTATTGGCCCGAGAGTATTCCTGTGAAGTTTGGTCGCTACACTACTTTAGTATTTAGTAGTTTAGTACTAAAAAAAACTGTTCTCTAACAGACTTAGCGCCAGGCGCTGCCTGACAGTTGTTGCCCCAGGCGCCTGCCTGACAGCTGTTTTTTTTTTTTTTCTGTTAGGCTCAGCAGCGCACGCTAGGTGCCCGCTTGTATTTCATATGTTTACATTATATGGTGGTTGTGTTCTTTATCGATACTTGGACACCTCAACTCCTTGCGTCGAACTATGTGTTTGTCGTTGTTTGTAGATTCTGGGACTCCTCGTGCCCTCTCATTGACTTGTCTTAAGGCGTTGATGTTTCCTTTCTTATTGGCTATACTCGTGTCGCTCTGGAGCAGACTCTCTGTCCCGTCTGTTTACTTGTTGATTGCCTGTACTATGTTGTAGTTACTTTTGTTTGTGTTTGGTGCGCCCGTTGTAAGGTGGCCAGCTTGTGGAGGCGGACACATCGTCATTGCCGTCGCTGGTCTTACGTTCGCCGCTCGTCTCATTCGTCTCCTGATTGTTGAAGAAACCGCCCGTTTCTCCTCTCCTTCAGGGTAAAAATATCGTTTACGGAAATCCTATATTAGTTGTCTCTACAAGATGCTAGGGAAGTGCCCCTATGGCTGATGGAACCATGGCTGCCCTCTACTTTCCCAGAATTTTGCAGAAACAAATGAAGAAAAGAGGGAGAGAAGGAAAGGTGCGTAGAGTAGGCCTTGTTGTGGTAAATTTTACCGCAGCAACATGTTAACAGAGGTCAAAAAATATTAGAGAGTGGTTTCAGAAGAGACTCAAGACATCAACCAAAAGCTGAATAGGCAGTAGCGGTTAAGCAACATGTGCAAAATTTTAAGGAGGACGACAAACGAAGACTTATTGCGAAATTCGAATGATGTTGGTATCATCAAACTCCTTTATATTTTCATTGAGAAAATTACAAAAAAAGGGAAATTCAAAATTAAAGGCAAAATATAAAATATAATTAGCAAAATATTCCCTTCATCTAATCAGCTGGTGATGCTATAGAGAGTACTATTATCGCATCTGCTTGCTGCTTTTTCGGCCATTGAGGCAAGAATGTTGATGTGTTGGTGTTTGTCTCGTCTTACACTACGCTGCACATCCTTCCTCTTCACGCGATATTGGGCTTCTAGCTCTGGTCTCCCTACTGCTGAGGCCGCTGGCGCCGCAATCTGATCTTTGATTACTGAACGCTCACGGATCGATATTCAAAATCCGCCACTTTGATTTTGGTGAGGCCAAAAGATCTTACTTACTTTACTTAGGTGGCGCTACAGTTCGGGGTGAACCTGGGCCTCAACCAACAAGCCTCTCCATTTACCTCGGTCTTTAGCTAATTGCCTCCAGTTGCACACTCCAAGTTGGTCGAGGTCCCCTTGAACTTGTGCGCGCCACCTACGGCGATGATTTCCTCTACTGCGTCGTCCCTCGGGGTTAGATTCGAAGACTCTGTGGGCCGGAGCGTTGGTGTCCATTCGCTCTACATGTCCTAGCCATCTCAAACGTCCAATACGCAGTTTTTTGACTAGGTCGATGTCGCTGTACAGCTCGTATAATTCGTGATTGAATCTTCTCCTCCAAAACCCGTCAACGCAAACAGGACCGAAAATCTTACGAAGAATTTTTCTCTCGAAGGATATCTTCATCCTCTTTTAATAAAGTCCATGTTTCAGAGCCGTAAAACAGGACTGGGATGAGCAGGGTCTTATAGAGAGTCTCCTTAGTAGTTCGAGATAGGGCTTTACTGTTAAATTGCCTTATAAGCTCAAAAAAACAGCGATTGGTAAGAGTTATTCTTCGATTGATTTCTGCGCTGATCTTGTTTGTAGAATTTATAGCAGAGCCAAGGTAGACAAAGTCCCTTACTACCTCGAAGTTATAGCTGCCCACTGTGACGTTTTGTCCAATTCGTCGGTGTTGGCTTTCCCTTCTTCTTGGCAGCATATACTTGGTTTTGCCCTCGTTTATCGCTAAACCCCTTTTTCGCCGCTTCCGCCTCAATGCTTGCAAACGCACCGGTGACAGCCCGCTGAGTTCTGCCGATAACATCACCCAAAACTTGGTTAGTTTTGCTTTTATACTCGAACCATGTTTAATCGATGAAATTTCAGAATATGATGAAAGAGAAGAAGAAAAAAGGCAAACAGAGGAAGCGAATTTGGACTAAGGAATGGCTAAAAAAGCGTCCAAATGTTTCTTCTTTTAATTTACTGGACGAATTAAACTTGACTTCTCCTGATAACTATAAAAATTATTTCAGGATGAACGCAGAAACCTATAAAGAATTGTTGGCTAAAGTACGACCTAACATCGAACGACAAAATACGAAGCTAAGAGATTGTATTTCACTCAATGAACGACTTTCTGTTACATTGCGTTTTCTTGCAACGGGACGAAGTTATTCCGATTTAAAATTCTGCACATACATCGCAAAATCGACTCTCAGCATAATAATTATTGAAACATGCCGTATTCAATACAATTTCTTAATCGCCTTTTGATTCATGATTAACTAATACTCGATTAAAGAGTTGATCATTGTGTTATTCATAACACAATTGTTAAATTGTTGGATATTTTTCGCAATTATTTAATGAAAAAATGATTGCCATCTGTTACTTTGATTGAACTTTAAATGCCGAATTCGGCATTTGCAACTGTCATATTTGTTCCCTGTTGTGACATTTCTGTTTCTACTGTCAAGTATGGGACACTTGCACTGTAGTGCTACAACGAAATAATACAGCTCAGTGTGCGACTGGGATGTGTTGATCAACTGAAACAAGGAAAGTTTAACTGTCAATCTGTAGTGTCTCGTCTCGGTTGATATACATCCCATATCCTTTTCATATACGTATATCCTGTTCCATATCCTGTTCATTTGCTACTGTATCCGTATCCTGTTCATTTGCTACTGTATCCGTATCCTGTTCATTTGCGTACTGTAATATTTTACTATGTTAGTACCTATTATTCATTTGTGGGTCAATTATGTATAAATGTCGTACGTACAGTGCATGTACCTGGGTAACCGCTGTATGGTCGAGGTATATGCTGTAACATGGTGCTGCGTTACGGTAAATGTGAAAAAATTGGTAGTTTATGTATAATATTATAATATTATGCATAATAACCGATTTATAAAATTGGCCATAGCACATACACCGATACATATTTATGTGGGTGCTAACTTAATTTTACTGATGTGTGTTGCTGTAGTCATTTATGGTGTTTTTTTTTGATTTCTTTGTTGTTAGATTGCATGTCTTTATTTCGGAAGTGGGTAGGGTAAGATGTTAAGAAGCAGCGTATTATTTTTACTTATGTGGCTTAAAATATTTTCGAAACTTTACAAACGAAACCAGTACAAAAATGTGCGTAACTCCATGTAGGGTTTTGCACTGCTACGAAAAGGTTTAAAATCAAAAACACTCCGGAGCTACGCTGTGTTAATGTATTTTTCTAATATTCGAAATGTTTATTTTTTATAATAGCATGGCCGATGATAGAAAAACATCAAAAGCATGCTAGTATTTTACTGACCTTCAAAACTATAAAGCTAAGTGGAATTTTTGTGGCCAACTAATGTCATATAAAAGCGGTGGTCCATATAATTTAATTCGTCATACGAAATCACGACATCCAACCGTTTTTGCAACAATTCGTCAAACGGGCAATGATTGTGAAGTGGAGACTATGCCTCCTATTCCTTCATCTTCTGAGTCTCAGCATGCTGCAACTAATGCCACAAATGCACCAGACAGTGTCTCCAACCAACCTGTTTCTGTTCTGTCTGTTTCCATGCTAAAAACTTCTCAAATTTCTCAATATTTGCAGAAACCACTATCCTCCAAGAAAGCGGAGAATTTAAACAAATATTTGGTTGAGCTAATAGCCAAAATTTACTTGCCCTTTAACATGGTGGAAACTAAAGAGTTTAAGCAATTTATTAGGGAATTAAACCCTAGCTACCAAATACATTATCGCAAAACTCTTTCAAATGTGCTTTTAATGAACTATTACAATACGACAAAAGAAAAAGTTCACAATTTGGTGCAAAAATCAAGCCATTTGTCGATTACGACCGATTGTTGGACCTCTAAGCCAAATGATAATTACATAGCTCTTACTGCTCATTTTCTTGACAGGAATACAGAGCTGAAATCATGTATGTTAGAGTGCTATTAATATTCAGATCGTCACACTGCTGAAAACCGTAGCCGATAATTGAAAAGGATGTGTGATGACTGGGCTATATCCAACAAAATTGTTTCTGTAACAACTGATTATGCGAATAATATAAAGGCAGCAATAAGAGCAAATAATTGGAAACACATTCCCTGCTTTGCACACACACTAAACCTTATTATGCACACTGCATTACAAGAAATAAAAGACACACGAGTTAAAATAAAGTCCATTGTTGAGCTATTTCGACGAAGTCCATTGGCAACTGAGAGGTTAAAGTCTATGCAAAAAAAATTAGGAGAAACCGAACTCAAACTTAAGCAAGATGTTGCCACACGTTGGAACTCAACGTTTGATATGTTTGAGAGAGTCCTAACGGTAAGAAATAGTTTAATGTCCACAATAGCTATAGACTACCCAGAGATATAGAAGTCTTAACAAATGCCTCCGAATCATTAGTATTTTCCAAAAACGTTACGGAAGAAATGAGCTCAACGTCACAATATCAGAAGTAATCTTAATATCCCATGCCCTCAAAGACCAATGTGTAGAGTTCCTAAAGAGGGACACACTTCCTTAATGTGTGCGTAAAATGGTGCAAAGTCTTTTAGATGAATTGACTAAACGATTTCTTAATGTGGAAGACAACAACGTTTTTGCCGAGAGTACACTGTTAGACCAAAGGTTTAAGAGATATGGCTTTGTAAAAGAACACTCTTTCGCTAGAGCGTGCAATAGCGTTAAAGCCTTGGTAAGCAGTGTCCATGTCAGGTCTCTGCAGCAACATTTTGAAGAAAATCCAGTGCCAGTACCACCGCCTCCGAAAAGAACGCGTAGCATTTGAGACAATTTCGACAAGGGTGTAAGCGAAATTATAAAAAAATGCAAATCCTACGGCGGTAGGTATAATCGAAGTTGACAAATACCTTCAAGAGCCGCTATTCTCACGTAATAGGGACCCATTGAAATGGTGGTACGATAAAAAAGGTGTTTATCCTAGACTTTACAAAGTGGTAAAGGAAAAAATGTGCATGGTCGCGACTTCTGTCCCATCTGAACGTGTTTTTTCAAAGTCCGGTCAGATTTTGGTTGAAAGAAGAAACAGACTAAGTGGAAAAAAGTATCTCAATTATTATTTTTAAATTGCAATATGTAGCAGACATAAGTATGTGTTTGCTTTATTTATTTATTTAGTTTTTTAATTTTTGCATAGATTTTCATTTGAACTATTTCTCAATTACAGTATGCAACATAATGTATATATATAATGTAAGTCAAAGTACCTACGATTTGTAATGACTTTAAGTAAAATAATTTTTTTTTTGTACGTTACTCCAAACTTTCTTTGCCACCAACTTTACTAAAAAATAGCCCATTTTACCACCTAAACTAATACCAGTCCTCTATATTTCCATATAATTTCCATATGTATTCCCTATATATATTATTGTACGTATTTATACTACAATGTATATAATTGGCCATAAAATAGGTATATTTTTTTTTATGCATAATGCACTCACTCAACAATCCAAAACATACCCCATTTGATCACCAAATATTTTCGATTACACAAAACAAATATATCTTCTTTATTTGCTTGCAGATTTTCTATTTTTTTATACAAATCAACCATAATTTACTAAATTTTTGGTAAATATTGCAAGTGTTTCGTACGAGTGTCTAAAATAAAATACAAAGACCAATGCCTGAGAGGTAAGTATGTACATATATAAACAAAATTCCAATTTATTTAAATTTTTCTAGCTCTGCATCATTTATTCACATATGTGAGACCACTTGCAATGTCATTCAAATTTCGTCATACTGATGTGGGACATTGTACCACTTCACTTTACAAAATGAGTACCTCATACAAAATCATTAAAAATGCGTATCCAACCCAACACTATTTGGATGGTTGGTTATGATATGTGGTGAGACTGTATCGCGTGAATTTTCGTCATACGACACTGGTGATGATGTGAAGTTGGACAGTTGTGTCGAAGCACGTGCGGTATAGTTGGAGGATGATGAGAATCACACTCGAGGCAAAAACTGTGCACGTTCTGGAGGAGTTTCCAGGCATTTGGGGGAGTTTTTATTTAAATTGCCCAGTACTGCTCTATAAAGGACTTCTTCGATGGCCTTTGTTTTTTTTTTTCTTCATAATTTGCGCGCACTCAAGGGGTTATGAATACCCCTAACATGTTTACACACAGTGCGGTCGTTGGAAAGGATAGATAGAGAGAGGGAGAAAGATTTGGTGTAGTGGTTTATGCTTCAGAGAAACTCCGGGGGTGGCGTCCAGATGACTGGGGGGATTTTTGTTATTTTTGTCTTTTGCTTCTGATTCACGGTATTTTTTCCGCCGATAATCGGTGTCATAGGCAAATCATCATCAAGAGAGCGAACAATTTTTTCAGGCATATGACGAAGCTACTGCCAGTTTTATTCCTGCGCAGTAGGGTTCACACAAGCTTTCGCATTTGACACGAAAATGCTTGCTGACATCAGGATTTGAACCATGAACCATTAACGTGGCAATTGACGACGTTACTACTACAATATTGCCACACCCCACTTGTTGGCAAAGAGCTGTTGTTGTGCGCCCAACTTTCAAAAACACACTGCCCAACTTGCACAAAGGAATCCAAATGAAAAATTGTTTTACGCAGGAGTTCATCCCGCTCACCTTTTCCATTCCCTTTCTTATTTGTCGTATTTACTATGGAGTTCTGCCATAAATTAAAAAAAAAATCATTTTTATTTTCTTCAACAGATACCGAAAACTAAAGAGGACTGGAAAGAAGTTGCAAGCGATTTTGATGAACTATGGCATTTTCCACATTGTATCGGTGCAATTGATGGAAGCACGTGAATATAATCAAATCGATACATTCGTGAGCGTATTTTTTCAACTACAAGAAAACCTACAGCATTTTTTTGGTAGCGCTTGTTAATGCTTAATATGAATTCACAATGGTCCAAGGTGGAACTAATGGAAGGGTTTCAGATGGTGGTGTGTTTTCGAATACAAAATTCTATGAACATTTCGAAAATGAAAGCCAAATATACCAAAACCGGAAAAATTTCAAACTTTTTCCAAAGAAATGCCGTATTTTTTCGTAGCAGATGACGTGTTTCCGTTAAAAGAAATTTTATTGAAACCGTACAGCGGCACTTGACTTTCAAAAGAACAGGAGAATTATAACTATCGAGTTTCGCGTGCACGACGATTAGTTGAAAACACGTTCGGCATTATCACCTTATTGGACGTCTTCCACGACGCGTCTGTTTGGCATTGTCGAACACAAATGAAGGACTTTTGTCACCTCGACGATCCACAAAAATCGTTTAAAATGTCAAAGAATGTGGATTGCATTCGACGACGATCGTGGCAATTGTGTAAGGCATTTTGTGACGGCATTTGTCGTGGAAAGGGGCCATTTTGGTCATAGAGAACTTTGTGGACGACTGTGTGATTAGTGACAAAGAAAAGTATGTGCATTTAATTTTTAATTAACAAATTGAAGGAAAATGTCGTATTTTTCAGAATGAAGGTCATAAATAAACGACAGTTTCAAGAATTATTCCGTGAAATGGAAGAAAATACCCTTTGTCAAAATCGTTTACAAAGACGTTAACGAAAAGCGATGTTAATCGCAAATGGGACGACATATCCTTAAAACTGAATTGTCTTGGACCACCTACCAGAAGCGGAGAAGAATGACAAAAAGTTTGTTTAAAATGGTGTGTATATGTATTTGTTTAGGTTTGCCTTGTCTAGCTAGTTCATCCGCTTTACAGTTGCCTGGAATATCTCTGTGTCCTGGGATCCAGCACAGAGTAATGTTGCATCTGTCCGCAATCTCGTTAAGAGATTCGCGGCAATGTTTAACCAACTTAGATCTTATTGTTGGCGTTTCCAGAGCTTTAATCGCTGACTGACTGTCTATATAAAGGACGATAGACTTACCATCTATCGGGTACATAGAGAGTCTGCGCGCTGCTTCACGAACGGCCGATATTTCCGCCTGAAAGATGCTACAGTGGTCCGGAAGTCGGAGAGCTACGTTTATTCTAGGTGATTCGGAAAATATACCTAGTCCTGTGCCCTCCGAAGTTTTGGAACCATCTGTATAGATTTCGATTGCGGCGTCATTTAGAATGATACCTTCCTCCCATGCGGATCTGTCAGGGATGGTGGTGTTATATTTGATATTGAAATCAATAGATGGGGATATGTAATCTGTTACTCTGAGATTGGAGTTTTGTAAGATTTTCATGTGGCCAATTTGTGAGCTTGACCACTGGAGAGATTCTCTAAGTCTTAGGGCTGCTTTAGATGCTACCATTTTCCCAAAGATATCAATGGGATATATGTTAAGTAGGGTTTCTAAGGCGGCTGTGGGAGTGGACCTGAGAGCTCCTGTGATGCATTTGCATGCTAATCGTTGTACTCTTTCGATAGAGTTTGTGTTGCACCTTGTTTCGAGTGCAGGCCACCAGACGAGAACGCCATAAAGCAGGATTGGTGTGACCACCGCCAGGTACAACCAGTGGACTATATTAGGTTGAAGACCCCATTTAGGACATATAGCCTTTTTACAGGTGTAGATGGCGATTTCCGCTTTCTTGGTTCGATCTAGAATGTTCTGTTTCCAGTTAAGTTTACTATCAAGGGTCAACCCTAAGTATTTTGCTTTGTTTGAAAAGCTGAGTTCCGTGTTTCTAAGCTTAGGTGGGGCTACGAACGGGATTTTGTATTTCCTAGTAAAAAGTACTAGTTCAGTTTTGGACGCGTTTACGTTGAGCCCAACGCTGTCCGTCCAATTCGCTACTAAATTTAGCGCCGAGTTCATTACATCTCTTAGGGTTTGGGGGAATTTACCTGATATGGCTATGGCAATATCGTCAGCATATGCTACAACCTTGTAGCCTTTATTTTCTAGTGAAGTGAGTAGCTCATTCACTACTAATATCCAAAGTAGCGGAGAGAGAACACCCCCCTGGGGTGTGCCCCTGTGCGCTAGCCTTTTGGTTGAGCAGCACCCGAGCTCGGATAGAATCTGCCTGCTGTTCAGCATTCGCTCTATCCAGATGCAAAGGCAGCAGTCCACCTTCAGGTCAGCGAGCGCTCTTGTGATGGATTCTGTATTGACGTTATTAAAGGCGCCTTCTATGTCAAGGAAAGACACCATAGTATATTCTTTAACGGCAAGAGATTTTTCAATGGTGCCTACTAACGAATGTAGAGCTGTTTCCACTGAAAAACCTTTCCGGTAAGCATGCTGAGAGCTAGATAAGGTTTGTACCTTGAGTTTTGAACGGATATGGTTATCGACTAGCCTTTCTAACGTTTTCAGAAGGAAGGAGGAGAGGCTGATTGGTCTGAAATCTTTCGGATTATAGTGGGAGGTCTTACCGCATTTCGGGATGAACCTTAACTCGTTTCCACGAGGATGGGGTATAGCTGAATTTAAGGCAGCTGTTGAAAATCACGTAGAGCCAGGGGGCTAAGGGTTTTATGCCCTTCTGCAGTTCCACTGGTGAAATACCATCTAAGCCTGGAGATTTATATGGTAGGAAGCTATTAACAGCCCAATGGATAGTGTGGGTGTTTATTACTCCTGCCGGAACGTCCATGATAGAGTGGTGTTGGGGTATAGATGTGTTCGTATCTATAGAGTTTCCTGGGAAATGCGTGTCCATAAGAAGGTTTAATGTTTCTTCTGTGGACTTAGTCCAGTCTCCGTTATGTTTCTGGATAAAGCTAGGGATATGAGAAGATTTGGAAAGAATTTTCCTCAATCTGCTAGAATCGTTTTTCCTTTCTATATTGCTACAGAATAATCTCCACGATTCTCGCTGAGCTTTCCTTATCTCTTTTTTGAAGACCCTGAGGCTGTTCTTATAGTTATCCCAATCTTCTGGAGATCGTGAAGACTTTGCTATATTGAACTGCTTCCTACTATTATTTCGGAGTTTTGCTATGTTAGAATTCCACCAAGGTGGTTTATTGCCGTTTCTGTGCCTGCTAATTGGACAAGCTTTCAAGAAGGCTTTGTTCATAGTTCCGGAGACTTTGTCCACCATCTGGTCGATTTCGGATGGTGAGCAAGGTTGAGTTATCTCGGTGCTAAGCTCTTTATTTAAAAATGTGTTATAAACCTGCCAATTAGTGTTCCTAGGATTCCTAAAGGATTTTGATGGAGGTTTGGTAAATTCCAAACTGAATTGAATATAATTATGGTCCGAAAAAGAGATATCTTTCGACACCATCCATTTGCTAATGTTTAGCTTTGTGGAGTTGGTTGCTAGAGTAATATCTATTACTTCTTGTCTAATTTTGTTAGTAAAGGTAGGTTCAGAACCTATATTACATACTACGAGGTTAGTTTCTATGATGAAATCAAAAAGTCGCTCACCTCGATTGTTTGTATCACTGCTTCCCCAAAGGTTGTGGTGGGCATTGGCGTCAGCGCCTATCACTATGGGGATGTTGCTTACTTGGGCTGACTTTATCGTCTCGCGTATATTTGGTGTTGGTAGTGGGCCTGTGTCATCATAGGGCATATACGCTGACGATATCCATAGCCTGTCTTTCCCCTCGCGGTCTAACTCCACACATGCGAAGTCCGAATCGCTGAAATTTGGTAGGAAGAAGGCTTTTAAGTTATTTTTTACTAGAATGCAGGATCTTGGTTTACCTGATCCTTTGGCATAAAGCAAGGAATAATTCTCTGCCCTTAATCCAGCTATGCGGTTGTCTCTTGTCACCCAAGGTTCCTGGATAAGGGCAATGTCCTCTCCTCCTGACTACAGGCAGAGCAAAAGGTTAGCAGAAGCTGCTATGGAATGGTGTAGATTAATCTGCACTAGTCGGAGCATCATTCCTGACTGGTACAGATGCCTCTATTACTGTGGTGTCACCATCCTCCGACTCGGAAGATTCACCACTGTTTTGCTTTGGCAGCGAAACTGTCTCTTCCTCACCTGCTGACTTAGCTGGTGTTCCGACCGGTCCCATTTCTTTGACGCCTGCTGACTCAGCTGGCGTTATGGCCTGGGTCGAAGTGGCAGCTGTCGGTAGTGAGTCCGACGGAAGGCTATCTGATTCGGTATCCAATCCAAGACTGCTCAAAGAGGAAACCATACCTGAGATGAGCCTCTCGTCTTTCTCATGGACCTTCAGTACCAGTTCTTCCATGCCGTAGAAGATCTTGTAATCCCTCTTGCTTAAAAGCTCCAGGGATTCTTGGTTGAGGAGGAATGAGACTAACCTTCCTGCCTCTACCGGTTCATCGGCTTTAATGACCTTCCAATTGGAGGTTGGAAGGTCAGGATTTTGAATACGGATCAACTTCAGGATATCCGATTCACTGCTTGGTCCTGGTGGAATCCAAGTTCGAGCTCTTGGACGGACCTTTATGTCGCTCCAGTGACAGACCGATAAATCGGCTTTGGCCCAAAGGTGGTTAAGCTTGGGTACTGCCTCTTTTAGGAACGCGATGGAACTGCTGTTACTGCATTTTAAAAGTTTTGCACCGTTGAGGTACCAGCCAGCGTCCGAAAAGGTCGGTGGCGTAGCAGTTGGGTTCTTAAGACAATGCGCCAGTACGTCTGACGCAAGTCTTGCCTTGAGGAGCCTCCAGTTATCACCACTGATACGGCCCTCCTCATTTCCGCTGTCGCAGATACCGAACACCAGGTGATCCTTCGCCACCTCGTTGTAGGGCCTGTGCACCGACTCGGTATTCTTGGCCTTCTTCGGGGTCTTGGAGGTATTGTACTGAGATCTAGGACGTTTGGACGTTGAGTCCGTTTTTGGTACCACGCCCGAACGTCCTCCCGACTCGGGTTGACGGTTCGGGGTGTTGCCGAAGGGCCTATTGCCATTCGCAGGTCTCGCCGACTCAGGCTGAGACCTGTTATGTATTGTCGGGCGAGCGCGTTTTGAGGGTAGCCTCTTGTTATCAAGTGGCACACTCTTACTCGTTTAGGGGGCCTGCCCTCCCGACTCGGGTTGACTGGTCTCCTCAGCGATAACGCTACTCGCCCAGCGCAGCGACTCCTTGTCCTTCTGCTCCCACGATTCCTCTGGTTTTTCGAGAATCCGTGCGAGCAGGTGCTTTGCCAAGCGAAGGTTTCTGTACTTTTTAGCACTAGGGGAATTCCTCTTCTGGATTGCGCGCCCGCAACGTGCCGATACGGCTTTTGCCTGGGGCTCCGCATCTGAAGCGGAATTGTCAATGGATCTGGTATCAGAATCCGAAGGGTTCGTGTAGGTGTCGTTGTCCGTCGTCTCTCTGTATATAGGTTTGTCGGTCTGTTCATTGTCCTTGTTCGTTAGGTTTGGAGGCAAAGCCTCGGAATTTGTAGTTGTGTTTGTTTTTGTTTTTTTGTTAGGTTTTGTTTTTGAAATTGTATGCATGTTCCCACGAGTAAGCCAAGTCCACCGCCAGTATAGCCGGTTTTACTGGCGGTAAGGCTTATTACGACAGGCCCAGCCAGGGCACCTGAAGGAGCTCGTTAGCGACTGATAAAAACCCTCAGCCTTTCATCCCTGGGCACGGTTTACATGAAACGCTCACTCCACCCGTTAGAACGGGTTGACTACACTTAAGCTTCAGATACCCTTCCCCGAAGACCATACAGCATGGGTGGCCCTACTGCAATTGCCCTTCGGGATCATTGGGTCCTTACTAAGCATCTTCACCGCGACAAGGTACGTAGTCGAAGAAGATGTACACCAAATATAAAGTTAAACTTAAACTACAGCACAATAAAAAAGAATGCCAGGTAACAGGAGGAGGAAGATACAATTAGAAGCAGTTATCTGACTTGGAGGAAGTAATTTCCAGGATTGTTTTCTACGACGGCTTAATAAATCCAAAATGAACTGCCATAGGTATTTCTGTTAATACGTCTCCGACACAAGTTCAACCTAAGTCACCATTGGCTCCGTCCATAGATCCTGTTTCCTCAACACCCGAATCGCATCCTCCGTCAACAGATGACTGGTAACATAATTTCTATTATGTTGTTGGTAGATCAATAGCAGCAGCATACATACAAATTACGTGACGAGTTATACGTTCACGGAGGACGCGATTCGATAACTGGATTAATTTCAACAACGCTTACATCGAATTCAATGCACGACTTATCAACGCTTATATCAGATATACCATCTACATTGAGAGCTGCTAGATCAATAATACCCACTGATCGACTAGAAATGTTACGAAAACAGACGGCTGTACAGGAACAACTCTATGCGGAGGTAAAAGAATCCCTAGCTCGTATCGAGTATCATTTAAAAGAGACTGCAAGATACGAGAGAAAGCGGTATTATTTGGAAAAACAAAGACTGAACCAGCGAGCGAAGAAAAACAAAGAATAGAGGACAACAAATTTGAACTTATGGAATTTGAATTCCGACAACGTCAATTGGATGTTCAAGAGCGAAGATGCAAATACTTGGAAGGTCTAATGAATAAGATAAATAATTGAGAACAAGTGACTACATTTACTTTTAAATATATATGTATATATAACTATTTTTTTTTAATTAACCTAAAGAACTGATAGTGAAGTACAATTTAATTAAATGAATTTAAGTTAAATAAAAGAAGCAAAGGATTTCAATATACATATGAATAACTATATATTATTTAATTGTTCGTTGCGCATTTCCACACCTAATTGGTCGTCGTTGTTACTAATGGAAGATCCGGCTTCTGAATCAGCTTCATTGTCCACAGCGTATGTATTCTTATCTACGGGTATACCTGATCTATAGTGCAGGCATATGTTGTGTAATGCCGAGCAAACATGTACGATTTGCGCTGATTTTTGCGTAGTATAGTGAAGCTGCCTTTCACCAAGAAGGCACTGAAAACGGTTTGCAAGAACTATCGTTCTTTCAACAATGTATCCCGTTTTAAGTGCTTCATGTTAAGCAAGCTTTGAACGCCTCCCTCCTCCGATGATCTAAATGCCGTTATGAGGTACGGTTCCAATGGATAACCTGCATTTATAAGAACAGACGTGTGCTTTTTAAGATTCGCTACTATGATAAGATTGAGGCATGAATGTCCACTACTCTTTTTGAAGCTTGACTGCCTTTGTTGCAGTTTATTATAATTTGTAAATGATTGAGATACCTTTTTTCTGTGTCCAAGCGTACCGCAATTGTCACAGACAACTTTTCAGAATCTGTACGTGGCTCTTGAATGCGCCTCACCGAGGCTATAACAAGCACCCACACGTAGGGTACCAGCAGCACTTGATTCTTTATAGTTTTTATTTTTGTTGACTCCCTTCCGCACAAAGTTAATTTGATGATCGGCTGCATTTGATGTAAAAGAATTTGATTTGATCATATGAAGACAACGGTTCGCTGACTCCGCCGCGATTGCTTTTTCCTGAGCTGTTTTGAAGGTTAAATCCGTTGTTGCTAAAAGCTCTTCCTGTAGTCGAGAGTCACAAAGTCCACAAACAAAACGGTCACGCAGCATGCGGTCCAAACACATGGCAAAATTGCAATGGCTTGCCATTCTCCGAAGGTCTGCAATGTAATCCACATTTCTCTCATCTGGAAGCTGGACCCTATTTCACCAACCACTTTTCACTTTGCACTTTGCAACTTTTCAAGAGAATAAGCTCCTGCAAAGTACAAGTGCGATGTGTTCTACCGAATTTGCATTTTGCAATTTTTCAGACTTTTTGAAAAGTAAAAAAGGAACAGTGTTTCACCAATTAAAAAGAGAACTTTGCATTTGTAATCATGTTTTGCAAAGTTGCAAAGTGAATCATATGTGTGTATATACAGTACATTTATCTTCAATGGGCTGAATCCATTGGCTCAATCGGCCTAGTTTACGCTTCACTGCGTTTGGACTCTGTATTATTCACTGTAATAATGCCCGGTGTTACAGCGTGAGTTTAAACTTCGGTTTAGTTAAACTCGCATGCGAGTTTAAACCAAGCACTTAAACCGTGAGTGTATTACAGTGGTATTTGATCGAACGTGTAGTTAAACATCGGTTTAACTTTTCTCGTCTCTTTTGTAGGCGATTGTAAATGTTAAGCTCATATATTTTGAAAATTTCTAGTAAACAGTTGTGTATATTTTGGATTGTAGTTCAGTTGTGAAGTTGTGGCCGAACAAAGTATAACATCTTCACCAGGCAGCATGGGTTTCAAAAGAAGTGTAAAAGTAGTACAGGACAATCGTAGAAAGTAAAAAAAAGTGATGCGGTTTACCTTAGTGAAAAGTTACACACGTGGAAAAAAATAACGGAAAAATATAATAGTTCGTTCATTATACAAAGAGAAATGCAAACACTAAAAACAAATATGAATATAACAAACATAAAAAAACATCGATGAAAAAGTTCGCAAAAGAAAAAAGACAGTTATATGCTACGTGTGGTGGAATTTCTGAACCAGTCGAAATTAATGATTATTGTCCACGAATTGTTGAAAGAGCAAGTTACTGGCCTTACATCTATAATTGACTTCGATACTGCAAGTGAAGTGGACACTTTTTTAGGAAATATTAATTTTTTACTTTAATCATGAGAATTCACGCAGTCCAGAACATTTACGCCCCTTGTAAAAGAAGCGGCAGTCTTACACAGGGATATTTCGAAACATTCGGTCTTCTTCTGCAGACCCACTTCCCTGACTCACTAATTACTGACCCTCACACATCTCTTCTGCAAGAAGTCACGCCACTAGGACTCTGGCCAAGAAAATCTTCACCCTCGATTCCATAAGATGGGTCATCTCCACGCACAAACCTTACAAAGCTCCCGGTGGGGAAGGAATTTTGCCTGCCCTCTTACATCATGGAATCAACACTCTTATTGAATCCTTAGTGCCCAACTTCAGATCCAGCTATGAACTCAGCTACATGTGTTATATTTCAAACGGTGTAGACGTTTAAACTTCGTTCCGGAAGAAAAAACTTAAGAACATTGGCTATTTTATGAAATTTTGTGAGTAAACCAAGTAAAGAAGTATCACTTTAATGCATGATCAGTTCTATAACTCGGATTCGCGTGTAGAACATTAAAATTTCATAAAATTTTGCTTTAAATTTGCGAAAACAGATGCTAACATTATATATATAATATACATATACATATTTACATACATATAACGGGTGGGCCATCTAGTGATTTCTTTTTAAATCATAGGTTATTTGACACTGACAGCTGTTTCCCGCTCGAAATCTTGACAGAAAGTCAGTATCGTATCTCCGCGAAACGAAATGAGTCGCTTTACGCTTGAACAACATTGGGAAATATTGAAAACTTATTTCCAAAGTGAGTGCTGTGAGCCTAAACAGTGCGTTTTTTGAAAAGAGTTTTGGTCGAAATGAAGCACCCACCGCGCCTGCTGTACGCAAGTTTGTGCAAAAAGTTCGTGACACTGGTATGCTAGTGGACAACACTCATGTTCCCGTCGTCGTACGGTGCGCACAGACAAGAATATGGCTGCTGTAGCCGAGAGTGTGAGACTCAATTCACGAACATCAACTCGTCGTCGATCTCAACAGCTCAACATTTCGCGCACTAGCCTGAGGAGAATTCTGCACAAAGATCTGGGATTATTCGCTTACAAGATCCAATTGATTCAGCAATTGAAAGCGCACGACCATCCGCTTCGTTATTGCTTCGCAGTTTGGGCCTTAGAGCAGCTTGAATTGGACAACGATTTTGGGCAAAAAATCATCTTTTCTGACGAGGCACATTTTCATCTCGGCGGCTACGTTAACAAACAAAATTGCCGCATCTGGGGCTCGGAAAACCCGCACGTTATTGTCGAGAAGCTAATACATCCACAGAGAGTGACAGTTTGGTGCGGATTGTGGAGTGGTGGCATCATTGGACCATTTTTCTTCGAAAATGAGGTTGGGAACAACGTTTCGGTCAACGGTGGGCGTTACAGAGCCATGTTAATGACTTTTTTTTTTACTGAATTTGAAGACATGGATTTGGATGACCTCTTTTGCGCACCAAATTCAAAAATCGTGTTATCAGCCGTCTTGGCGATGTCAATTGGCTGCCTTGGAGCTGCGATTTGACCCGTTTGTGGGGAACCGTGAAGGACCGATATTATGCCAGCAATGCGGAAACGATTTAAGCACTTAATGCCAATATCATCCAAGCAATCCGTGAGCTACAGCCCGAAACCATCAACAAGGTCTTGGAAAATTGGAGTGATAGATTGCGCTACTGCGAGGCCAGCCGAGGCAGCCACTTGAACGACATTGTATTCCATATTTAATGGGAATGTTTGCTCTTACTAATAAAGCTATAATACATGGACAAAAATTTCATTTTGATCAGTTTATTGCATTTTTAAAAAGAAACTTGTAGTTAGCCCACCCTGTATACATTTTATTGAAAACTTGAGTGAAAATGGTGAACGAGTGTTGCGAGAGCAACTGTGTAAAGAAAAAATTTCAAAGAAATGAGGAAACAGTAACCTGTAATGGTATGTGTGGGAGAAAATATCACATCAAATGCGCTCGGCTGAGTCAATTTGATGTTGACCTTTTACAAAAAAACCCAAACATCAAATTTATGTGCCCTGAATGTCCGTCCATAATTAAAGTATTAAGTGAAAAAATAATGGACCTGACCAAAATCAGTGAAAATATAAAAGTGTATATGGATACCATTACTAAATCAACATCTAATACAAATGCGAAACAAAATGGCTACTCTACAAAAACCACCTATGCCCAAGCTGTGAAAGAAAAAAACCAAGTGATCCTCATCAAACCCAAAGAAACACAAAACAATTAATGAGATCAAAAATGTGATAAACCCAAAAAATATGTCTTTAAAAATCAATGAAATAAAAAACATTCAGAATAGTGGAATAATAATAAAATGTGATGAAAAATCGGTCAAAACAATAGAAAGTAAAGTGAAGAAAAAAATGAGTGATTATGAAGTGAAAGTGTAAGAACAAAAAAAGCCGCAATTGCACATTGTGGGAATAAGAGAACAAATAACACCAGCTGACTTGATAAAATCTATAAAACGTTAAAACCAATTGAGTGACAAAGATATATCATGCGTTAAATTATATCAAAACAAAAAAACTCAATTCTATAATGCAATAATCGAAGTCGACAGTGTGACCAGCTCTAAAATTCTTGAATCAGAAAAATTAAATATTGGCTGGAATAGACGTCGTGTATACCAATATACATATAAGTGTAGTTAAATGTTTTCAATGTTGTGGATATAATCATATGTCAAAGCATTGCAGGAAAGAACAAACATGTTTAAAGTGCTCGGGTAACCATGATGTCAAAAATTGCCAAAGTGAATGCCTAAAATGTGTTAATGGTAGTAAAACAAATGTCCGTTTAAATTTACAATTAAACGTTAACCATGCCGCCAATGATACCTACTGTCCTATTTTCATTCGAAAAAAGAAAATAGCAGAGGAACAAATCAAATACTAGCAACTAGGGATAATTAAATGTGTCTACCTCAACATACAAGTCTTATCCAATAATCACATACATCTCAAAGCATTAATAAATCAGCAAAACCTGGACATTATTGTTACAACTGAAACGCACGTAACAAAAGACCATGACATAAGTGAAGTTTCAATCGACGGATACTCTCTTTTTAACTGTAATAGTAAATCGTCACATACAGGGGGTGTTGCAGTCTATGTTAAAAAAATATTTAAATGTTCATTTGTTAAAAAGTTTGTAGTCGCAATGAAATATTGGTGTTTAATAATAAAAGTGCAATATGATAATAAATCTGTGATATATATTTGTGCAATATACAGGTCCCACATGTCGTCTAAAAATTAATTTTGTGTCGACTTCGATTAATGGATTGAATACCTACAACAGTGCAAAAAACACTTTATTCTGCTTGGTGACATTAATATAAACTGGATGGACAACAATGACACATATACACGACGAATGCCAGAAATAATTAACGACAACAACCTGGAAATGATTATCAGTGAGCCCACGCGAATTACAGAAAATACTCGAACTCTACTAGACTATGTTATAACGAACAACAAATACCCTATCAAAGCTAAAACAAATCCAAACTTTAAAATTAGTGACCACGAAACCATCGAAATACAAATAAAGTGCAATAAATGATAGTGAACAGTTTGTTACCATGTTATCGTCTAAATCTTTATTTCGAAACTTCAATTCTGAAGAGCCACATAATTTAAATGTGCTTAGTGAAAAATTCTCTTCTTCTTCCTTTTATCAGCGAGGATCCGAAAATAAGGGATCACAACCCTCCCACTTCACCGCATTTCTACTGATCCCCCTGTGGGATTCGCCTATTTGACCTCAGAAAATATCGGCAGGCCCGCTGATTTTGGATCACTCGGTTACTGAAGCCAATGAAATGCCGATGTCGTCGCATTTGTCTGATCTATGCGTTTATAGGCCTGCCTTTCCTACATCGCGATGTCTTTGGATCGTGCATTGATATTGCCTTTTTAACATGGTTCAAATGATCTCTTCTTTCAATGTGGCAAGGCGGTGGGTATTGATGGCATCCCTGCCGAGCTATTTCAAGCGGCGCCAAATACATCGGCAGATTTGCTGCGTCCCCTAACACGGAGAGCTTGGGATAGCGAACAATTTCCACATGAGTGGAAAAGGGGGATGATCATTAAACTTCCAAAGAAGGAAAACTTGATGGATTGCGGTAACTGGAGAGGTATATGCGTTCTTCCAGCCGTGGCTAAAATAATAGCTAAAATAATTCTAGAACGAATTAAAGAACATTTAGATTCAACTCTCGATGTCGAACAGGCAGGCTTTCGCGCTGGATCCTCCTGCATCGACCACATAAACACCTTACGGATCAGAATTGAGCAATGCGTTGAGTATAGGTCTCCGCTACATTTAATGTTTATCAACTTCGAGAAAGCTTTCGACAGATTGAATCGAGATGCTATCTGGTTGGCCTTGCGCAGGAGAGGCATCCCAAAAAAACTTATAGCTATTATCAAGGCTACATACGAGGGCGTTAAGTTTCACGTCGTGCACAATGACAAGGTGTCGGAGGATTTTGAAGTCCAAAGTGGAGTACGTCAAGGGTGCATACTGTCACCACTATTGTTCTTGGTGGTTATCAGCGATGTACTCCGTGAAGCATTGACGAAAGGCAACTATTCGTTGGACTATGACATCTTACCTTAAACACCTAGATAACGCTGACGATGTTTGTCTACTTTTACATCGGATAATGGATCTTCATCTGATGGCCCAAAATCTAGAAGCTGAGGCAAACAAAGTGGGGCTAAAAATAAACACAGCCAAAACAAAAGCCCTGAGCACTTCTTCTAACAACCGAGCTCAACTTTACATTGCCGGACAGAAAATCGAGAAAGTTGATAACTTTCTTTCTTTAGGAAGTGTGGTCTCGGCTAATTGCGGTGGCACCGAACTGGATGTGTGCAGCAGAATCGGGAAGGCTAAAGCTGCGTTTGGAATGCTATCTAAAATCTGGAGAAGTAATGTTATCAGACTTGTTTTCATTTTTACTACAACTAAGTATTCGACTTATCAAGTAGTTTTCATTTCACGTAATAAGGACGTTTTGCAGGGACCTTCCCATTAGAAGTTCCTGCCAGCTCCGCAGCTTAGACGCGGTTACTTATCGCGCTAAGTCTAAAGGTTTGGTTCTTTGTAGACGGCGCAGTAAATTTATTTCTTCCAAAGCTTGGAGGACTGTAATATTTACGTGACTTTCTAGTCGACTTCTATGCTTTCTCGCGTAGGTTTGAATTTCGTCTTCTACAGTTTTAATGCCAAGATCTCTATGGATATCGCTATTTCGGATATACCATGGCGCATTTACAAAACCTCTTAGCACTTTGTTTTCAAAAGTTTGTAAAATTTGAATATTAGTTATTTTAGTACAACCCCAGAGTTGTATACCATATGTCCATACGGGCTTTAGCACTTGCTTATATAGAAGCAGTTTGTTCTCTATATTAAGCTTGGAATATTTTCCAAGTAACCAATACATTTCTCTATATTTATTATCTAGTTCTTTGCGTTTATTCTTAACGTGCGTTTTCCATTTCAGCTTTGCATCAAGTGTCATTCCAAGATACTTAGCCTCGTTTGCAAACGGAATTTGAACCGAGTTTGAAAAGATCGGCAAATTATTTATTTTCTTATAAGTAAAATTTACATGAACAGATTTGGTCTCGTTAAGTGCGATTCGCCAAACCTTTGTCCATTCATTTACTCTATCCAAAGCTTCTTGCAGTTTTTCTGCAGTATCTTCGACCGTTTTACCTACTGTCAAGATAGCAGTGTCGTCGGCAAATGTAGCTAGCTCAGTGCCTTCTACTTGCGGTATATCACGGGTGTATAATAGATACAAGACTGGACCAAGAACGCTTCCTTGCGGCACCCCAGCCATTATCTCCTTGAAATCTGAATTTTCATTTCCACATTTGACGCGGAATAGTCTATTCATAAGGTAGTTCTTCAAAATATTATATAGGTGCTCTGGCAGAATTTGTCGTAATTTAAACTTTAAGCCTTCGTGCCAGACCTTGTCAAAGGCTTGAGAGACGTCAAGGAATAAGCTTGAACAAATCTTTTTTTCTTCAAGTGACATTTCGATTTCATGTGTTATTCGATGTACTTGTTCAACTGTAGAATGCTTACTTCTGAATCCGAATTGATGATCCGGAATGAGATGCCTTTCTTCTATTACCGGGTGTATTCGCCTAATCAATATTCTCTCGAACACCTTGGATATAATTGGAAGAAGCGAAATCGGTCTATAAGACGTTTTTTCATTCGGCGGTCTTCCGGGCTTAAGGACCATTATGATTTCGGCGACTTTCCATTGACTGGGAACATATTCTAGTCTAAGTGCGGCGTTTATAATGAACAGAAGCTTAATTAGAGCTTTTCTTGGTAGGGCTTTAAGAACTTCTCCCGTAATTAGGTCGTAGCCAGGCGCCTTCTTAGATCTAAGTTTCTTTATTTCTTCCTTAAGTTCGATAAGTGTTGCATTTCTTATTACGCTATTGTCTATATAAGACGTATTTATATTTTCAATAAGAGCTTGTCCATCAAACGGTTTGAAAGTTTCTTCCAGGTGTGTGGCAAAAACTTGCGCTTTCTCTTTATCATGCCTGGCCCATTCGTCTTGATTTTTTTGAATTGGGGCGGCTTGAATTTGAGGTTTTTTAATACCTTTTATAGCCTTCCAAAGCGAGTAATTAGAATCTTTTTCTGCCGTTAAGCTTTCTAGGTAAGTTTGCATTTCATTATTCTTAAGGTCTTTAATAGATCTTTTCAGTGAGTTGCACAAACGGTTAAGATATGCTTTATGTTGCGGAGCCCGAGTTTGTTGCCATCTTTTACGCGCTTTTCTCTTCTCCTTAATCATCTCTTTTATTTCATGCGGATAAGTTTGAATGTTACTGGCCGGGGTTCTCTTTGGTTTGGGAGTATTCTTCCGCGCGGCATCCTGTAAGATTTCGACGAACCGATCTACTTCAACTTCAAGTTCATAGGGCGTTTTAAGTGATACGCTTAGCTCAATATTTGCTTCAATATCTTTTTTAAGGCCATCCCAGTTAGTTTTCGCGCCGGTTAATCTGGACGGACCTGCTTTTTTAATCAGAGCTTCGCTTATCGACATAATGATTGGAGAATGATCAGAGGAGAGATCAAAGCTTTCTTCAACTTTTATACAGTTGCCAGATATTCCTTTAACAACAAAGAAATCAATCAGATCTGGTATCTTATTTCTATCAGTCGGCCAATATGTTGGTTTACCCGTCGAGTGAAAATCACAACTGAAATGCATACCCGCATTATAAAGCTTTCTACCTTTCTGAGAGACGTACCTTGAGCCCCAGAAGGGGTGTTTCGCGTTGAAGTCGCCACCAATAATAAAATTTGGCTTAAGGAAGTTGAAGAAGTTTGTGAAATCACTTTCTTCAAGTTTACATCGCAGTCGACAATATATAGACGAAATGTTGAAAGCAAAATGTCTATTTCTAATACGCACCGTGCTTACTTGCATTGCTTCTAATTCAATCTTTACTTCCGCTGAGTGTTCGATACATTCTTTTATAAACAAGGATGATCCGCCTCTTGCTCTTTCCGATGGGTGGAAGGCGTGATACACGCTATATCCTCTTATCTTAACATTCGTTTGTTTTGTCAGATGAGTTTCACAGACCAAGCATATATCAATATCTTTTTCTCGTATAAATATTTCTAACTCGTCGAGTCTTCGTATGAGGCCGTTAGCGTTCCATGTAAGAATTTTTAGCATTTCTTTCATATTTTGGTTGAAGTGCGTCTGTTATGAATTTTGCTTTCTAGTGCAACTAGTCTCTCGAAAATAAGTTTGTTTGTTTTGCATTGCTCTTCACGTTTCGCAAGTATTAAGGAGGAAACATTGGATACAGGATTTTGTGAGCTATCTCTATCACCGTTTTCCAATATCGCAACTTGAGCAGGAGTCTTTACGTTAGAGTTTGGACGGTTTTTTACCTTGATCTCCCGTGGGTTGACGGTCATATACTTGCCATTAGCTGCCATCGCCACTTGAGCATAAGACTGTGCGTCAGTATTCGAAGACTTTGCTTCTGTTACATTTTCTCTACTGCGTTTGGGGTTTTCTTCGTTACCCGATCTTAAATCAATATTGACGGATTTCCTATCTTTCGCTGCTTTTTTTGTAGCTATTTTGGGTCTGTTCTTAACTGGTTTCGGATTAGGGCGCATGGAATTTTTAAGCGTATCGCGCCTTTTTTGGAGCTCTTTCGCCACTTCGCAACCTCGATAGTTCGCAGGATGTTTTCCCTTGCAGTTTATACAAGTGGCTGGGGTTTGCTTGTTTAGGTGACACTCTTCCGAGAGGTGCTTACCCGCGCATTTGACGCATCGCGGCTCTTTCTGGCAGTAAGTCTGCGTATGATTGAAGCCTTGACAGCGCTTACACTGCGGGATCGATCTGGAGGTCTTACGCATGGGTTCGATTTTAACCACGATGTTAAGAATAGTCTTAATACCATATATAGCATCTTTACTTTCATCTTTATCGAAACTAAGCATGAATAGTGGAAGTCCTCGCCTTACCAATTTTTCATGATCTCCCTCCGACTGTTGCTTCTCCTTCTTGATAATATTGACGGCATCAAGAATTTTAAAGCCTTTATCTTGAAGGTCGTGCATTACATCTTCTTTAGTACACGAGGGGTGGAGTCCCCTTAATAGGACGTAATTTTTGTTGTTGTTGCTTTTCTTGCAACTCCTTGCGCTTTTCATGTTTTTGTGGCTCGACTTCCGGTGACGAACCAGCTTTGCGTTTTTTGCTGGGTCGTTTCTTTTCGATCCAATTCGTTTCACGTGTTAGCTCTTCTTCGTCCGTCTGGTATTCGTGACTAGGTGAGCGATGTGGGCTAACTGTACTTTCTTTTTGTAGATACGTGTTTTTAGGGCATTATTTTCTTGCCTGAGTAAATCTACTTCTTTCTTAAGCTCACGATAGAGTAGCTCCATTTCGGTAAGCTTTGTACGGAGTATGTCGTTTTCCTCCTCAATGCTTTTTGATTTCGCTGAGTCCCGTTTTTCACGCGCATGCGCTTCCGGCGGACTTCTTTTTCCGGAGACGTTCGATCTTGTTGGTGGAGATCGAGATACCCTTGTACTTTTTGAGAAGGGATTTATTAGGTGCAATAAATGGCTCTCCCCAGAATCCGTAGAGCCGACCTCCGAAGAGGGTGGATTTTCCAGTGTACCTGGACTGCCACCTGGGGTATTAAAATCTTTTGTTTTGATCATTGCATGTTTTTGTATACGCCATACTCGGTATACGGAGGGTGGATTTTAGTCGCCTCTTACGACAGGCATGCCTACCTCGGGTATATTCTGACCCCTACCCGAAGGGGTAGGTAAATGATACAAAATCTGAATTTATTTCGGACAAAATAGACAGGGCTAACACACAAGAAGACATGTGGAGACAGTTAAAGAAATATGTTTTAAAAACGCATAAAGAAGATATATTGGAAGTGCAATTTGGAAACTGTGATAAATAAAGCGATAGTGCAATACTCTGTGAAAAATTGAATAAGTATTTTGTCCAAAGTATCTATGAACTGAACCAATCTGTGATATATAGTGAATATGTTAGTATAGTGGAGGAGTGCAATATAGACTTTAAGTTTCGTATGACGAAAATAGAAGATATTCTAGGTGCAATATGTGCAATAAACCAAAAGAGTGATTTTAATTTTATGAATGCGAGAATGTTTAAAGATTCTATCAGTGTCATTGGCCCCAAGCTGTTACGTGTCATAAATATTTCATTGTGCTCAGGCGTCTTCCCACAAACTTGGAAAGAGTCGCTGATCCTTCCCAAGAAAAAGGTCCAAAATTCAATTCAGCGTAATGATTTTCGTCCTATAAATATGGTGCCCTTGTACGATAAAGTTATTGAAAATATAGTGATGCAACAACTCCAGGAACACTTCGAGAGACAAAATGTTATTAGTGTGAATGAATCGGGATTTCGATCCAAACATTCATGTGAAACGTGTGTTAATTATGTCGTCAGTGATTGGAGGAAAGAAATTGATAACAAAAAATGTGTCTTAGCGGTTTTTATAGACCCTAAACGTGCATTCGAAACAGTGGATCACAGAATACTACTGATGAAGTTATTTAGCTTCATACGGTGTTCGAAATACGGAAGCTAATTGGTTTAAATCATTTATTACCGGGAGAACACAAAAAACAATAGTAAATGACAAAACTTGTAGTGCAATAAGAGTTGCGAAAGGTGTCCCTCAAGGTACAATTTTAAGTGTTCTGCTATTTATTATATATACAAATGATATGGAAAAAGTGTTAAAAACTCCAAGCTAGTACTTTTCGCAGATGATGGACTACTCTACATCACCGGAAAAAACTTAGTAGAGTGTGAAAACAAAGTAAATAGTGACTTAAAAGAAATAGACGCTTGGCTATAACAAGCTTATAATAAACACTGACAAAACTAAATACATGCTTTTAAACAGCCCTATTATACAAAGACCTATCAATATAAAGATAAGTGACAAACCTATTGAACCAGTGTCGTACATAAAATACCTTGGTGTCGTGCTTGACAACAAATTAACTTTTGAATCCCACATAGACCATGTTTTTAAGAAAGTGTCCAAAAAATTATATGTCTTAAGAAAAATGAGAAAAAAAATATCTAAAACAATAAGTGCAATAAAAGTGTATAATATAATCGTGAAGCCCCATTTTTAATATTGTGGCAGCCTGTTGTTCTTATGTAATGTCACTCAAAAAAATAGACTCCAAAAACTCCAAAACAGAGCTATGTGAACTATACTCAAATGTGATAGATACACTCCAATACCGTCATTAATAAATTCTCTGAATTGACTTAACATAAACCAACGACTTAACGCTATGACCATGATCCTAGTCCTTACAATCAAAAACAATTTGTGTCCACAATATCTGACGTCTAACCTACCCCAAAGTAGAATAATAAACTACAATCTTCGAAGCTCAACGGAATTAAACATAGAGGACAGAGGACAAGGACAGTACAAGCACGGAGAAGTATTCTATATAATGGACTACAAACTTTCAACATCCTCCCTGAAAATATAAGAAACATAAGCAATCTGAATACTTTTAAAATAACTATTTATGAATACTCTAAAAATAATGTTAATTAACTGTTTAAATTTATTTTATTAACTAAGTTTAAACGTAAATATCCAAATGTAAAGAGCTAGGAGGAGATGAGTTGGTAAGGAGCATGCACCAGCTCATCTGTAAAATCTGCCCGATGAATGGAACCTCAGCATCGTTTGCCCGATCCTGAAGAAAGGAGACCCTCTGAACTGCGCCAACTACAGAGGTATAAGTCTCCTAAATATCGCATATAAGATCCTGTCTGCCGTATTATGTGAACGCCTAAAACCGATCGTCAACAACCTGATAGGTCCTTATCAGTGCGATTTCAGGCCGGGAAAGTCCACCATTGACCAAATATTCACACTACGGCAGATCTTGGAAAAAACCCATGAATATAAAATCGACACGCACCACTTTTTCATCGATTTCAAAGTTGCCTACGATAGCGTGTATAGAAACGAGATATACAGAGCCATGTCTAGTCTTGGCATCCCTGCCAAGCTCATCCGTTTGTGCAGAATGACGATGGAGAACTCTCGCTGCTCCATCAAAGTCGGTAAGAACATCACCGAACCGTTCGATGTCAGGAAAGGTCTTAGACAAGGCGGCGCGCTATCATGCGATATCTTTAATATAGTACTTGAGAGAATTGTACGAAACTCACAAGCCAACCCCAGAGGTACAATCTTCTTCAAGTCTGTACAACTACTCGCTTATGCCGATGACATTGACATAATCGGGAGAACTCAGCGGGCAGTCAATGGGGCATTTACGAGTATTGAGAACGAGGCAGCAAAGATGGGTTTAGCGGTCAATGAAAGCAAAACAAAATATATGCTGTCTACAAAAAAGAACACCCAACATCGGCGTCTTGGACAAAACGCCACAATAGACAGATATAATTTTGAGGTAGTAAAGGATTTTGTCTACCTAGGCTCTATGGCGAGCTCCGCAAATGACATCAGTAGGTAGATCACACGGAGAATTACTCTTGCCAATCGTTGTTTCTATAGGCTAAAACGGCAATTGAGTAGTAAAGCCCTATCTCGAACTACTAAGGTAACTCTTTATAAGACATTAATCATCCCAGTCCTGCTGTATGGCGCAGAGGCATGGGCTTTGACAAAACCGGATGAGGATGCCCTTGGTTATTTCGAGAGAAAAGTTCTTCGAACGATCTTTCGTCCCGTCTGCATAGACGGTGAGTGGAGGAGAAGGTACAATGCCGAGCTATACGGCCTGTACAAGGACATCGACTTAGCCAGAAGAGTTCACATACAGCCACTAAGATGGCTGGGCCATTTAGAGCGGATGGAGCCCAACCTTCCCGCTAAGAAAGTTTTTGAATCCACCCCGGATGGACGACGCAGTAGAGGACGACCTCGCGGTAGGTGGCGCAAACAAGTGGAGGGGGACCTCAACCAACTTGGCGTGCGCAACTGGAGGCAGGTGGCTCGTAACCGTGCTGGCTGGAGAGGTTTGTTGGTTGAGGCCCAGGTCCACCCCGGACTGTAGCGCCATCTAAGTAAGTAAGTAAGTAAGTAAAGAGCTAGTAAAATCCATGTATATGTTTTTAAAGAAATGGCTGCTAAGCCAAATAAACTGAATATACTAAACTAAACTACATCCCATCAATATGGAGAAAAGTTTATGTAGTATTCATTCCTAAAGCCGGCGCCAGATCACAATCAGACCCAAAGGCATTTAGGCCAATCAGTCCCACCTCTGTGTTTCTTAAGGTAATGGGAAAAATCATTGATCTTCACATAAGAAATTTCGCCCTTATAGAACACCCCCTAAATAATATTCAATTTGCAGCTGTTTATGATTATTATCGCTTTTTTCTTAATTATCGCTTCATTTTCATTGACTTACGTAAATGTACTGAAACATTGTTTGCTTGATATTCGCTATGTGTCTTTATATTTACCAAACATGCATTATATACCACCCTGTTTGAATAAAAAAAGAAATCAAATGTAAAATTGAACAGTTATAACAGTCCACTTCTATGTTCTGTAACATTAAACACCAATTCCTGTGTTGCGTCGGTCTCTTTGCTGTTGGACCGTCGCATTGGTAACATCTTCCCTTCCAATAAAGAAATACAACTTGTAACTATTGTCGTCGAATTCGAGTCTATTTCTTTTTGCTTCCTTGGTTATCGAGTGGTTACGATGGTCGTCGATCATTTGTATCAGCAAGTGCCGTATAATTAATTAATTAGTTCCTTTTTTTATCAAAACATTTCTTAGTCCTTTTGAGACGGATTTTTTTGCACTGTTAAAAAATTGTGTTAATAAAATATTTCGGAAAAACGGTTTATTGTAAGTCCTGTAGAATTTAGACACTAGAAAGTGCATGTGTACATCATTTTTGTTCATGCTACTCGTGTTGAGAAATGCTCTACGGGTAGAAGCGTACATAAACTCATGATACGATTTGTGTGAAACACTTGAGTCAATAGTCTTTAAATCTAATTAACAGCCGCTGTCCCTTGAAACTTAAGCGTGTTTATTTAAGTTCTGCAATCAATTGGTGTTTATAAGCCTCGTTTTGATAACAAATTTAAAAATGAATACATTAAAATAACAACGTGGTCGCGCAAAGGGCTGTATAACTCGAGCGAAACTTTCGCGGAAACCATGGGTAAGTCAACCAAGCTCTCAATGATCGAAGCTTGCCTCTCCAAGCTTGAGGATGCATGGAATCAGTTCGTGTCACTTACGGATGAGTTGTACGAGTTTTCTGGTGATGCTGACTTTTGCGATCCAGAACCAGAGTTCAATGAATACGATGATAAATATTTTAAGGCTCAGTCCCTGATGAACGAAGAAATAAGATCACTAAAATCTGCTCTCACTTCTCGTGATCCATGGCTTATCTTTCTTTTGTTACAAAAGTTGACCACGAATCGAAGCAAGCATGGGCACAAGAGGTGGGTTCTAGGGACGATATAACTGTTAAGGAACTTATTGACTTTTTGCATACGCGATGTGACTGTTTAGAGTCATGTTCGTCGCCTTCCCGATCCATACAAACTCGAAGCAAAAGTCAAGGAACTATACGAGCACATGTCGTTGAACAAAACTTAATTTGTCCCAAGTGTAGTTTGAATCACACGCTGTCTAACTGCGCTGTATTCAGCAATGTTGACATTGAATCTCGACGCAAATTTGTAAAGGAACACTCTTTATGTTTTAATTGCCTCCGACAAGGCCATGTTTCAAATAAGTGCAAATCAAACTTTCGATGTAGGAGTTGCCAGTCAAAACACCATACATTAATTCGTCATTCTAACTCGACAGGTGGCATCTCTAACGAGACCAATCTAAGTCGTTTACCAATATCATCATCACTTCCTGATTCCTCAATTCCACCGATTGTTGCGAGGGTTGCTGTCACTCATTCGTTTAGTTCAAGTCAACCTTCGCATTCTATTTTTCCTACGTCAATCGCTAGGATACAAGATAAGCAAGGATCATATAAAACAGCTAGACTTCTACTAAGGGAAAGCCAACACCGACGAATTGCACAAAACGTCACAGTGGGCAGCTATAACTTCGAGGTAGTAAGGGACTTTGTCTACCTTGGCTCTGCTATAAACTCTGAGAACAACATCAGCGTAGAAATCAAGCGAAGAATAACTCTTGCCAATCGCTTTTTTTGGGCTTATAAAACAATTCAACAGCAAAGCCCTATCTCGAACTACTAAGGAGACTCTGTATAAGACCCTGATCATCCCAGTCCTGCTTTACGGCGCTGAAACATTGACTTTATTAAAAGAGGATGAAGATATCCTTGGTCGCTTCGAGAGAAAAATTCTTCGTACGATTTTCGGTCCCGTTTGCGTTGACGGGTTTTGGAGGAGAAGATTCAATCACGAACTATACGAGCTGTACAGCGACATCGACCTAGTCAAAAAGCTGCGTATTGGACGTCTGAGATGGCTAGGACATGTAGAGCGAATGAACACCAACGCTCCGGCCCGCAGAGTCTTCGAATCTAGTCCCGAGGGACGACGCAGTAGAGGGAATCATCGCCGTAGGTGGCGCGCACAAGTTCAAGGGGACCTCGACCAACTTGGAGTGCGCAACTGGAGGCAATTAGCTAAAGGCTTGTTGGTTGAGGCCCAGGTTCACCCCGAACTGTAGCGCCACCTAAGTAAGTAAGTAAGACTTCTACTCGATACAGGATCCCAAGTCTCGTTTATTACTGAATAAAACTGTTCAACGCTTGGGGCTTCCGCGTAAACCAACTCGGATTCCTGTCAGGGGAATCGCATCTATACATCAGCTGGATGATAGTCGATACACCGTGCAACTACCTTTCAAAAATGTTGAAAAAGTCGACTTTGGCAATACGTTTGCAATCCCTCTCAATCGTTTTCTGTACATCGAAGGAAGGTTACAATCTAATCCACAATTGCACCAACATTACTCCGAGTTTATAAGCGAATACCTGTCACTAGGACAAAAGAAAGAAATCCCAGAGAATGAGATTCTTCAATCCACATCTGAATGTTTTTATTAGCACGACCAAGATTCGAGTCGTATCTGATGGCTGAGCTAAAGATGGACAGTCGATTTCATTGAATGAATTTCTGCTCGTCGGTCCTACTATCTAGTCAGACATATTCTCCGTATCTATTCGTTTTCGCCGTCATGCGTATGTAATGTCGGGAGACATTGAGAAAATGTACCGACAAATTTTGGTTTCGCGTAATCATGTGGATTTCCAACGGATCATTTGGCGGAAATCTCCCAAAGTTCCTCTGAAACATTATCGTCTAACAACAGTAACTTACGGTACATCACGTGCACCATTCTTAGCCGTGCCTAAGGAAGTGGACGACCAACTGCTGGCCCTTGTTGCTTTCTGTGCCAGAAGGTAAAAAGGAACTCTCACCCATCGATTTTGAAGAAACATCTTCGGTTAAATTGTTAGGACTAGAATGGTGTCCGTCAAAAGACTCCTTTTCATATAAAGTGCGCTTAAATGACTCTACTGTATGTACAATATGTCACGTGCTATCAGAATCGTCGCATATCTTTGACCCCATCGGATTCCTCGCGCCAGTCATCATTGGTGTAAAAATACTCTTCCAAGATCTGTGGCGTGAAAAGCTTAAATGGGATGATGAGCTTCCCAAGGAATTTGCTGACCGATGGAAAAGGATTCGTAGTGAGCTTAGTCTTCTTGAGAGCATAAACATTCCAAGATTTCTATGGACTAATAGGCAGAGCTTTGAATTTCATGCATTTTGTGACGCGTCGCTAGATGCATACGCGGCCGTCGTGTAGGAGTACGGATGTTAATGGTAAGGTACAACATGTACCTTAGATGCAGCCAAAAGTAAGGTCGCCCCTATGAAGGTACTATCTTTACCAAGACTCGAGCTTTGTGAAGCTGTTCTTCTGGTTTCTCTTTTTAAAAAACTTACGGACTCGTTAAAGGCAGGGGAAATCAAACTTCGTGCATGGACAGACTTGTCGATCGTTCTTCACTGGTTGTCGGCGCCACCAAAAAGATGGTCGGTTTTCGGGCAAATTGGACTTCGGAGATCCTTTCATCAACATCTTACCAATGTTGGAATTATGTAAGGTCTGCTGATAATCTGGCTGACAGCGCTACTCGTGGAATGCCACCGTCACTTTTGTCAGCAAATGAGATCTTGTGGAATGGTCCTCCATGGCTTTGGAAGGAAGAAAATCAGTGGCCATGTTCCGATATTTACCTGAATGAATTGTCTTGCAATAACTTGAAAGAGAGAAGTAAACCAAACATACAGGTATTTGTATCTAACGCCAGGAAGGAAAACATTTTTGAAAAAATTTTAATTAACTCATTCAACTGGTTAAAGTCGGTTCGTGTTGTTGGTTTCATCTGCCGGTTTACAAAAAATATTCATTCAGTAAAAGCTTCTCACGTTTTTGGTGCACTTTTAACGGAAGAACTATCTAATGCTAAGACTACTTATTTTGATAAGGTGCAGTCCTCATTATTCTCATCCGAAATCGAAACACTTAAAAAACAAAAGGGACTACATGCGGGACAGAAATTGAGCTCGTTAAACCCATTCATTGACTCAAATGGTTTTCTCCGGGTTGGTGGGCGCTTGCAGGAATCGGACCTACCTTACACTGTAAAGCATCCAATCGTTTTAGATAAGGCACATCCTATATCGCGTTTCATTGTGGAATACATTCATAAAAAGTATTTGCATGCTGGAATATCACACACGCATGTTTTAATTAAACAGCGTTATTACATTCTCGGCAGCAGGAACCTAGTTCGCAGTGTAGTACATAAATGCGTCATTTGCTTTCGCCAGCACAAGTCTGCATCAATTCAACTTATGGGTAATCTCCCGGTGGACAGAGTTCGATTTTCTCGACCGTTTAGCAAGGTCGGCTGTGATTACGCCGGCCCAATAACACTACGCCTATTTCGCGGAAGAAACCCTCGGTTTGTGAAGGCATACATAGCCGTATTTGTGTGTTTTGTCACAAGGGGCATACACTTAGAGCTTGTCGGTGATTTAACTTCATACGCGTTTTTGATGGCCTTCGTTTCGTGTCGCACCGTGGGAAACCTATAGAAATTTGAAGTGGTAATGCCACCAATTTCCATGGAGCGAAAAGGTTACTCGGTGAGATGTATAAATGCGTTCTTAGCCAGACTCATCAAACTATTGTAGCTGATCATCTACCAAAGGACTGAATTGCTTGGCGGTTTATTCCCCCTTCTTCCCCTCATTTTGGAAGCTTGTGGGAGGCTGGGGTAAAATCCGTCCAAAGTCACTTAAAACGAGTCATTGGGGAAAATAGACTTACCTACGAGGAATTGTACACGCTCCTCTCCAAAATAGAGGCCTTATTGAATTTACCACCTATGTGGGCTACACCCAATAGTGAACCCACTGCCCTGACCCCATCGCATTTCATTATTGGGGAACCGTACACAGCTGTCCCTTAACCAGAATATCTCAAAATTAGTTTTAAAAGCTAACTGGTTTCTATTACAGACACTTATGCAAGCGTTTTGGAAGCGATGGCATCAAGAGTACCTGACATCTCTTCAACAGAGGGTGAAGTGGAAAACATCTCAACAAAATGTGCAAATTGCCGTCATCGTACTTCTGAAGGAGCCGAGTTTACCACCGTCGAAATGGGTCATTGGTCGCATAAAAACAATCCATGCCGGGAAGGACAACAAACGAATCGTCACAGTAGCAACCAAGGGCGGAGACTACATTCGACCCATAGTCAAAATTGCCCCGCTTCCTATTGCTGAAAGACACTGAAGTCTTTCAGTGGGGCTGTATGTTCATGATTATTATCGCTTTTTTCTTAATTATCGCTTCATTTTCATTGATTTACGTAAATGTAGTGAAGCATTGTTTGCTTGATATTTGCTATGTGTCTTTATATTTACCAAAAATGCATTATATAGCGCCCTATTTGAATCAAAAAAAACAAATCAAATGTAAAATTGAACAGTTATAACAGTCCACTTCTATGTTCTGTAACATTAAAGACCAATTCCTGTGGGGCGTCGGTCTCTTTGCTGTTGGACCGTCGCATTGGTAACATCTTCCCTTCCAATAAAGTAATACAACTTGTAACTATTGTCATCGAATTCGAGTCTATTTCTTTTTGCTTCCTTGGTTATCGACTGGTTACGATGGTCGTCGATCATTTGTATTAGCAAGGGCCGTATAATTAATTAGTTCCTTTTTTTATCAAAACAACAGACCTTCACCATCTAGTCAGCACTATTGAAGAAATTTTGTCAAAGAAGGAAATAGCCTTATGCTCCTTCCTGGACATCTCTGCCACCTTTGATAACACATCGTTTCAATCAATTAAGTCTGCTGCTGATGTCAAAGGCATTGATCAGCAAACTACCAAATGGATATGCTCCATGCTCAGAAGCAGACTTATTACTGCCAAGCTTGCACAAATCTCAATCTCCGTTAGAACTACTAAAGGCTGTCCCCAAGCGGGTGTCCTATCACCCCTTTTATGATCCATTGTAGTAGACAGTATCATAAATGACCTCAATAGTGCTGGATTTCTTACCCAGGGCTACGCTGACGACGTAGTCATAATAGCTAAGGGCAAGGATAAATCCAGCATTTCTGAACAAATGCAACATGCCCTAAATAAAGTAAACAACTGGTGCCAGTCAGAAGGTCTAACGGTTAACCCTGCAAAAACCGTAATCATTCCTTTCACCTGGTGGAGAAATTTAAGCCTTCAAGCACTATCACTAAACAATATTCAAATTGAGTTCTCAAAAGAAACAAAATATCTTGGGATTACTCTAGACCACAAGTTAAACTGGAAACCTCATATAGGCAGAACCACTGAGAAGGCGACTAAATCCTTCTGAGCTTCTTCTAGGTTTTTCGGCAAAAAATTGGGATTAAATCCAAAAATGATAGACTGGACCTATACCACAATCATCGTTCCGATAATAACTTATGCTTCGCTAGTATGGTGGGATAAAGTTATTCAAACGGTTACTCGCTCCGCACTCCAGAAGGTGCAGAGGCTTGCCTGTGTAGGTATTACGGGCGCAATGCGCACCTGCCTAGCAGCTGCGCTGGAAGTTCTCTTAAACCTTCCACCCCTACACATAAATATTATGAAGACTGCGGCTGCCAGTGTTCTAAAATTTCACCTTTTATGCAACAACACAAGTTCCGAATTAGTTGGCCATATGAAGATACATACTTACATACATGTTCAATGGCCTGCTAATACTTCATGAGGGTCGCGGAGGTAGGGTGCTCAGGTGGACTCTCCATCCTTCTCGATCCTCCGCCATTTTTTTTTTTTTTTTTGCCGAGAGTAGGTGAAAAATCTTTCAAAGACACCATAAGGCCCGACCGCGCGTGCTTATGGTAGTGTGAGATTTTTACTCACTAAAAAAACACCTCTCTTCAAAATAAATACTACAACTAAGCCAGTGCTTATCCAGTAGTTTTATTTTCGCTTACGAGAATCGTTATTCTAGAAAAAGATGATCGTATGTGATTAAAAATAAATGTAGCACTTTAGACAGGTTAAATTCCAATGAAAGTTCCTGCCTTTTTCACGACCTTCATTTGCTATGACGCGAGGTCAAAAGGTTTTATCCTTAGCAGACGACGAATTAAACTATTCGCGTCAAGTAGTTGAATGACGGTATGGTTACAATGGCCGTGAACACGATCTTTGTGTTTACGCGCAAATTTTGTTATCTCTTCGACGACGCTGGGAATTCCCAGATCTCGATGAATATCTTTGTTACGTACATACCACGGTGCGTTGACGATCGTTCTAAGAACTTTATTTTCAAAAGTTTGTATGATGTTTCTATTGCTTTTCTTGGTACAACCCCATAGTTGTATACCATACGTCCACATAGGCTTTAGCACTTGCTTATAGATAAGCAGTTTGTTATGTAGGCTCAACTTCGAATGTTTTCCGAGTAGCCAGTACATTTGTCGGTATTTGTTTTCTAGCTCGTCGCGTTTCTTTTTTACGTGTGATTTCCATTTAAGCTTAACATCTAGAGTATTTGAGCCGAGTTAAGATATAGAGGTAATCTGTCCACTTTTTTATAGGTAAAGTTGACGTGAGTAGATTTGCTTTCGTTCAGCACAATACGCCAAGAATTCGTCCAAGCGTGGACTTTATTAATAGCATGTTGCAGCTTTCCAGTTGCTGCTTCAATAGTTTCGCCCGTGGTCAATATCGCCGTATCATCCGCAAACGTGGCGACGACGCAGTTTCTTTCCTGCGGGATATCACGCGTATAGAGTACATATAGAAGCGGGCCAAGGACACTTCCCTGTGGAACTCCGGCCGCAATCTCCTTGAAGTCAGAGTAATCATTTCCGTGCTTAACACGAAAGAGTCTCTCGGTGAGATACGATAGTAGGATTAGAAAGAGTTGCCGTGGGAGTAGTCGTTGCAATTTATACTCCAAGCCTTCGTGCCAAACCTTATCGAAAGCTTGTGAGACGTCAAGAAATACACCACAACAGATCTTTTTTTCTTCCAGAGCTTTCTCAATCACGTCAGTTATTTTGTGGACTTGGTCAATTGTAGAATGTTTGATTCTAAATCCAAACTGATGGTCAGGAATGAGACGTCTTTCGGCAATTACGGGCTGTAGATGTTTGGAAAGAAGTTTTTCAAATATTTTTGAGATAACCGGCAATAGGGAAATAGGCCGATATGATTTCTTCTCATTTAGCGGTTTACCAGGTTTCGGGACCATTATAATCTCGGCGACTTTCCATTGCCTCGGAACATAAAGCAATCTGAACGAAGCGTTGATCAAATAGAGCAGTTTGATAATAGCTTTGTTCGGCAATTCCTTGACTACCTGCGCCGTTATCAAGTCGTAGCCCGGAGCTTTTTTTGTCTTTAAATTTTTAATCACTTCCCTCAGTTCAATCAAGGCAACTTTTTTTACTTTAAAGTTGTCAGATGTCGTGACTGGGGAGTCGGGCGTTAACGAAGGGCCGTCGAACGGCTTAAACGTTTCTTCTAAGTGCAAAGCAAAAAGTTCTGCCTTTTTTTAGTCGCTCTCGGCCCAGTTTCCATCGATTTTCCGAATTGGTGGTGCTTGCATTTGAGGTTTCGAGATGCCTTTTAGCGCTTTCCAAAGCGAATAATTTGATTCTCTTTCACCGGAGAGATTTTCAAGGTAGGTCGCTATCTTTTTGCTTTTAAATTCGCGAATATTATGCTGCGGTGCACGAGTGATTTGCCACTTCTTTCGTGCTTTTCGTTTCTCTCTCACCAGTTCAATGATTTCTCTGGGATACATTTCGTTGCGGTTGATCCTATAGCTTCTAGAAGGAGTGTTTTTCCACGCCGCTCTTTGGATTGTTTCCACGAAACGATCAACTTCGTCCTCTAGTTCACAAGGTGTTTTAAGTGAAACATATAAGGCGATATTTGCCTCCCAGTTTGTTCTATTGCTAGTAAGTCTTGGAGGTCCTTTTTTCTTGATCAGCGCTTCTCCAAGTAATAAAATTACCGGCGAGTGGTCAGAAGAGAGATCAAAACATTCTTTGATTGTAATAAACTTCTCGTAAACGCATTTTGTAACAAAAAAATCGATAAGATAGGGAATTTTTCCTGAATCCGTTGCCCAATAGGTCGGTTTTCCAAACGAATAAAAACAACAACCGAATTCATTTGCCACTTCGTAGAGAATTTTTTCCTTTAGAATATCTACATCTTGAACCCCAGAAGGTGTGCTTCGCGTTGAAATCTCCACCAATAAGGAAATTTGAGCCAAGGTCATTGAAGACACGAAAGTAGTCATCTTTTTCTAGTAAGCATCGCGGCGAACAGTAAACAGACGCTATATTGTAACTCAGGTGCTTATTTTTAACCCTTACCGCGCACAACTGAGGTTTTTCCAACTCTATGCTTATATCGACCGAATGTTCGATGTTAGTTTTAATGAATAAGGACGAACCGCCCCGCGCTCTATCAGAAGGATGGTAGGCGTGATAACCAGCGTAGCCTCTTATCTTTATTTGCGACTTCCTTGTTAGATGGGTTTCGGAGATCAAACATATGTCGATATTTTCTCTTATTAGAAACATTTATAATTCGTTAGATTTTTGTAAGAGTCCATTTGCATTCCATGTTACTATTTTAAGCAAAGCGTCCATATTTACTTAGATTTAGATATGAAGTTAGCCATACAAAAGCTTTCGACGTTACTAAGACGTTCGAGAATCCGTTTGTTAACTTCACATTGTTCCTCGAACTTAACGTAGATGCAGTTCAGAATTTCATTCAACGGATCAGAGGGTGGGCCGTCGTTTCTTTTGGTTGCTTTGACTGCAGCCTGAGAATACGTCAGACGTACGGGGTTCGCTGGCTTATCCGAGGTTATTTTTCGTTCAGCCTTTTTAGTGGACGACTTTGACGTACGTTTAATCGGCTCAGAAGGCTGGTTGACTGTTGTAACCAGCCATTGACTAAAATTCATCAGTAGGAATCCCTAGGCGGCTCCAGGAGAGATGTCGGACTTGGTCCAACCATATATTTCTAGGCCTTCCGCGGAATCGCCTACCTGATGGCACGGTAGACCATATGAAGATCCTTGAGAAAATTCCGCTCCTTACTTTTTCAGCAGTATGCATCTCAGACTTCATGCCTAAAATAATCCACCTCAATCACCCCTTCACAATAAACATACCTGACCGCAGCTACTGGAACTATCCTCAAATCCCTTAATCCAGATCTCAAATCAATTGCTACACTGATGGATCAAAAATGTCAACTGGGGTTGGAGCTGGTATATTTAGCCCCAACTACAAACTCATTACACCATTATGTCAATCCACTACTATCTTCCATGCAGAGGTCTATGCCATCGAGCTCTGCGCCAGAGAATGCATTAGACGAAACCTCCGAAGATCACATATTAATACTCGTATAATGTCAGATAACCAAGCAGCACTCAAGGCTCTCACGTCCTTTGACTATAAGTCTAAGCTGGTTTGGAATTGTTTCCAGACGCTTGCTGCACACAATAAAATCACACTAATGTGGGTCCCCGGTCACAAAGTCATCCCTGGTAATGAAGCGGCTGATAAGCTGGCCGGACTAGGTGCCCAATCTCCTTACATTAGACCTGAACCCTTCTGCGGTTTACCCACTTACTTACTTACTTAGATGGCGCAACGGTTCGGGGTGGACCTGGGCCTCAACCAACAAACCTCTCCAGCTAGCACGATTACGAGCCAGCTGCCTCCAGTTGCGCACGCCAAGTTGGTTGAGGTCCCCCTCCACTTGTTTGCGCCACCTACCACGAGGTCGTCCTCTACTGCGTCGTCCATCCGGGTGGATTCGAAAACTTTCTTAGCGGGAACGTTGGGCTCCATCCGCTCTAAATGACCCAGCCATCTTAGTCGCTGTATGTGAACTCTTCTGGCTAAGTCGATGTCCTTGTACATGCCGTATAGCTCGGCATTGTACCTTCTCCTCCACTCACCGTCTATGCAGACGGGACCAAAGATCGTTCGAAGAACTTTTCTCTCGAAATAACCAAGGGCATCCTCATCCGGTTTTGTCAAAGTCCATGCCTCTGCGCCATAAAGCAGGACTTGGATGATTAGTGTCTTATAAAGAGTTACCTTAGTAGTTCGAGATAGGGCTTTGCTACTCAATTGCCGTTTTAGCCCATAGAAACAACGATTGGCAAGAGTAATTCTTCGTGTGATCTCCCTACTGATGTCATTTGCGGAGCTCGCCATAGAGCCTAGGTAGACAAAATCCTTTACTACCTCAAAATTATATCTGTCTATTGTGGCGTTCTGTCCAAGACGCCGATGTTGGGTGTCCTTTTTTGTAGACAGCATATATTTTGTTTTGCTTTTATTGACCGCTAGACCCATCTTTGCTGCCTCGATCTCAATACTCGTAAATGCCCCATTGACAGCCCGCTGAGTTCTTCCGATTATGTCAATGTAATCGGCATAAGCGAGTAGTTGTACAGGCTTGTAAAAGATTGTACCTCCGGTGTTGGCTTGTGAGTTTCGTACAATTCTCTCAAGTACTATATTAAAGAGATCACATGATAGCGCGTCGCCTTGTCTAAGACCTTTCCTGACATCGAACGGTTCGGTGATTTTCTTACCGACTTTGATGGAGCAGCGAGAGTTCTCCATCGTCATTCTGCACAAATGGACGAGCTTGGCAGGGATGCCAAGACTAGACATGGCTCTGTATAACTCGTCTCTATACACGCTATCATAGGCAACTTTGAAATCGATAAAGAGGTGGTGCGTATCGATTTTGTATTCATGGGTTTTTTCAAAGATCTGCCGTAGTGTGAATATTTGGTCAATGGTGGACTTTCCTGGCCTGAAACCGCACTGATAAGGACCTATCAGGTTGTTGACGATCGGTTTTAGGCGTTCACATAATACGGCAGACAGGATTTTATATGCGATGTTGAGCAGACTTATACCTCTGTAATTGGCGCAGTTCAGAGGGTCTCCTTTCTTCAGGATCGGGCAAACGATGCTGAGGTTCCATTCATCGGGCATACTTTCGTCCGACCAGATTTTACAGATGAGCTGGTGCATGCTCCTTACCAACTCATCTCCTCCTGCCTTGAAAAGATCAGCGGCAATGCCGTCGGCTCCAGCAGCTTTGTTGGATTTGAGTTTAGATATCGCTATCCTCACTTCATTCTGATCGGGTTGACGGGAATCTTGACTGCCATCGTCACTGTTGAATAGCTAGCGGTTTACCCACTAGCCAGATTAAAATAGAGCTACTCCGCTGGGAACGCGAACAAATGCTCTCTCACAGAAATGCTCAACCAATGCTCAAATTTATCAACTTCTCAAAAAAAAAAATAGAGCTAGGGACATTCTATCAATGAGCAAACAGAATGCTAAGATCCTTACTGACTTCCTAGCTGGACATTGCTCTCTCAACTACTATCTCAAGAAAACGGGCCGTGTCCAATCGGAAACGTGCCGTCTCTGTCTTGAAAACACCGAAACAGCCCATCACATACTCTGTGATTGCCCGGCCATAGCCAGACTTAGGCTAAAGCACTTTAATAAAGGCGTCACATCACTTGAACTTGATTTCAGCTAGTTGACAAATTCAAAACAATCAACCAGGGGAGAGCACAAAAGATCTTTTTAGGTCCCCATTTACCCTAAAAAAAGAAGCAATAAATGAATTGGATGATGATTTATGCGAAAATACTCTGCTGAAGAGTTGCAAAACGATGTAAATAAATATGCAATGGTAACTACGAGAAAAAATATTTCGCTCAAAATCAAGTCATAACATATTTGTTTTACTTAACAAAATCTTAACAATTCGCTATTGAGAGTAAGCCAGGAGGATCAAAAGAGACAAGCAAACTGACTGAAGTCAAAGCAGCGGAAAAAGAAAGCAAACGTCGGCTTCGCTTGAATATTGTCCTCCAAGAAAATGCGGACTATCCTACAGCAGAGATTTATGCTCTAATAAATCGCAGGAACTTGCAGAAGAAAAAATTAGACAGATTCAGGCGGAAATGCAGCTGTCACAGAAAAAAAAGCGATTTAGAACTTAAGTGTTTGGAAGAAGAGTATGATGTTAAAATGGTTATTATGATATACAGCAACAATTAAGAGAGGTGTTAAGACAATTGTGAAATATTCCTAAAATATTCAATCATTGCCTCTCTCCTGGTACCTATATTATCCGAGGAGCTCGAATCCCCACTTTCAACATCTATACTGTACCGCACTTGGTCTTCAATAAAATTATCCAGAGCTGGAACATCGAATTCCTTTTGATTGCAGCAGATATTGTGCAGAATCCCTGTCGCTGCAACAATATATTGAATTGTGCTCAGCTGCAATCGTAAACCCAAGGCCAAGAAAGGAAAGCATCTCTTCCACACACCGAAACGTCTCTCTACAGGATTCCTGGTCGAAATGTCTAAATTCGTTCCGTTTAACCAAATAAATAAATTAAATTATCAATTTCACTGCATTATCTAATCACTGAAAAATAGTTGCTATGGAAACATATTCCGTTTGCATCACAAACGTCAGTTTAAACCCCCATCCACGCCCGTTTAAGCTGAACTCAGTTTAAACTATTGATTAAGGTTAAACGAGCACTGCAATACACCATTTCGCCTTAAACGACAGTTTAAACTAGGTCTCCGGTTGAACTGACTTTAGACTTGCACTGTAATATCGGGCATAACTGTAGTTAATTATGCATTGATAAAAACTTCAATGCTTGCACGTTTGCACATATTGTAATATGAGTCGTTTGCTGTCTTGGAGGTTGTAAAAAATAAAAAGGTAATTTGTATACAAGTAGTTTTAAGATTTATCATATTTTTGTTTACTTTTTTAGTGAAGGAAATTCTGTTTGCCTCGTTTCAAAACAACCTTGTAACAAAAAAGCAAAAAGAAGAAGCTTGGGATGAAGTTTTGATAAAAGCAAAGTCCCTTGGGATGGCCTGAGCCAACCGAAAGTGGAGCTTCGCCAGGGATACTATTTTTGGATTGTGGAAAAGTCTAACGTTAGTAAGTACTAAGTAGTATAGCATTTTTGTGTTATAAAATTAATAGGTATACGTGGCAATCTGGCTTTCGGAAAAGGCATAGTTGTGAATCAGCGGTAATCAAGGTAACCACTGATTTAAGGGCAGCATTGGATTTAGATGAAATCAGTGTGATGGTACTATTAGATTTTTCAAAGGTTTTTAACTCTATTAATCATTCATGGCTACTGCGCAAACTTAAAAATAATTTTTAGATTTCTAGCTCTGCCCTTCAACTGTCTGTCTGGTGAATACAGACGTAGGACTGTCCAAGGTATTTAAGCGTTTCACAGCACAAGAGGTCCCAGCTTGGAATGAGTTTAGATGAGTAACTTCAGATCTATCCTTATACTCCATAACATAATCCACAAAAAAGGTCCTGAGTATTTACTAGATTATCTTAGATTTGTACAGTCACCAAGAGGCCTACGTGGGAGAGCGGTCTTATTTTGTTAGAGCGATTCGGTTGTGAAATAATCTTCTACATCAATTACAAAGGATTGATTTGTCAGCCGTTTTTTGGGGGAGGCTATTCTTATGCATGTCGCAATAAATTTAAAACTATTTAACAATAATATCTCAATTCAATTATTTTTAATATTTACGTACTCGTCAGTGTATTTACTTTTTATGTTCTTAAATACTTTTCTTTTTCTTTTTTATTGCTATTCACTACAGTTGTATGTAATTCAATTTTAGATGCTTATTTATGAGAAATAATTTCTTAAAGTGTAATGTTAATCTAAGTTTGAATAAATGAAATGAAATGAAATTGCACTTTTTATTATTTTCTGGCATACTGAATTACTTGCGGTTTTTAAAGCGATCCCATGCTCGTCGCCGCTTTTATGTATTAAAATAATAACACGGAACTATCCTTTAATATACTTTATAATTTATTTAAGTTAAGTTGATTGATTGCTAATGTATGTAAGGATTACAATATTGTTATACAAAACAAACTGAGCCAAGATGGCGGACATGCGGAATTTCCCAGAATGACAAAGATGGAGGCTGAAGGGCGTTGTAAGTTAGCGTTGGGCCTATAAAAAGGCGCTTCTAGGAGGTCAAGGAGAAGTTGGCCGTGGACTCATTTGTAACGCAACTTTTTTTTTTAATAAAAAAATATTAAACCCACTCGGGAACCAGCAAAAACCAGTGTTTGACTTTTTATTTTCCTCTCTTCAGGTCAGATTCGACGAAAAAATAGTTAATATTTCTACCTGTTAAAGGAAAATGAGTTTACTTATACATTTGATTAGATTTCAAAAGGACCTACGAGAAGGTCAAATTTAAATCTACATGACGTAAACAAATGTCTACACATTTAACTTCAAATTCGATCCAAACGCGTCTGGAATAAGAAAAAAAAGAATGAATTTCTCTACAATCCTGTCCCTTGTCTAGTCATCTAATCCCCTTCTGATTTCAACTTGAGCTTGAGAAGATTATGCAAATCAACGGTGATTTATCTTCCAGCACCAAACCCATCAAATATATGTACGAGAATGTAAGGGACCACATGCGGATGGCATCGACCCACTAGAGTGACAGTACGTGTGTCGATGGCAAACAATTTTTTGTGATTATTTTTCCGTCGAAAAAAGAAACTTTTCGGAATTCCTTCCCAGAAAGTCTACGTCAAGTGGCACATCTGACCATTTCGTTTCTTGTACATCGTACTATGATAATAAGGTGAATAAGCATATGTGCGAATACCCACTTATACATTTGTATTTATATGTTTGTATGTACGTACATGTATAGCATCGATTATAATAGTTGTGATTTAAAGTCTTTAATTTTTTTTTACTTACATATTTTTAAGGTTTACCTCCTATTAGTAGAGAGTATTATTGTACATAAAACATTCGCAAATTTATTTAACTCATAACCCATTCTTACCAGGTGTCTCCAAACCAACGCGAATATTCGCGACAGCGACAAAGAAATTCGCGAGTATGCGACCGTTTTTTTGTGGTGTTTGTGAAAATATACTCCTCATCAAACTTTTATTTTTTGCCTTCCATGCTTTATCCTTCCTCCTCACATTTTTATAATTTTCGTGTGATGGATCCTAGAAAATCGGGGGTTTTTTCAAAAATTCAATTAACCTGGAAGTACACGCCATATTCATTTCAACTGCGACAAACCCACGTCAGTGACAAACACACGACAAATTCGCGTTGGTGTAGGCACATTCATACATACAGTTTGTCAAGAAAATGTTTGCAAAACCAAAAAATTACACAAAAAGAGATTAAAAAGTATATATTTACTAAGAAATACATAAAAATTTTCCACTTTTTCTTCATAACTCCGTTTTCACATGAATTCTTTGCCGTAATGTAAAACAGAAAATAGAAAATTCAACCGAAAACTAAGAGAAAAACAACGAAACACATCCAACGGTATTTCTTTCAGTGTCAAACAATTCTTTGCAAAAGATTATATACTATTAGGGGAATCCCCGAATAATAGTAAGGGAAAGAAGAACACGTAAATTAGCTGTAATTTCGTTACATTTGTGTTGTGTTGAAGTTATTAAGTGATTAAAAGTTTGAATCGGCACAAAGATATTTAAAAAAAAAAAAACATATTAAATATGCCAGGTAAACGACTGAGTGAGGAAATGATACACTTAGTGTATTATAATTATTATAAGGGTAAATCTGCTAAAGAATTGGCTGAAATGTTTTCTAGTAAATTAAGAACTATTTACAACATAATACACCGTGCCGAAAAAGAAGGCAGGCTAGAGCTAAAGCAGTCAACAGGTAGACCAAAAAAGCTAAGATGGAGGGATGAAAGAAAAATAATAAGAACCATAAACGAAAACCCTCATGTCAGCACAAGAATGTTAGCCACGGACTTAAAAAAGAATTGCGGAGTTGAAATTTCCCATGAGACCGTCAGAAAAGTTATATTGAAAAACAAATACAAATCGCGAGTCGCCAGAAAAAAAACCATTGCTCTCGGCGCAGAATATTTGCAAAAGACTAACATTTGCAATGGAGCACATTCGTCTTCCGATGGAGTATTGGAACGATGTTGTTTTTTGTGACGAGTCCAAGGTAATGTTATACTACCATGCAGGACCACCGAGAGTCTGGAGAAAACCGCTAACAGCCCTCGAAAACAAGAACATCATTCCAAAAGTTAAATTTGGAAAATTGTCGGTGATGATATGGGGATGTTTTTCAAGCAAAGGCGTTGGTGAACTAAGACTGATTGATGAAACTATGACTAAGGAAGTGTATTTAGATATTTTGAGAGAAAATTTGAAAAGAAGTGTACAAAAATTCGGCTTTGTTGACCCAGAAAACGAAAACAAATTGCGTTTTAAGTTTTACCAGGACAACGACCCAAAACATAAATCCTATTTATGTAGAGAGTGGTTGCTTTATAACTACAGCAATGTTATTGACACCTCTGCCGAAAGTCCCGACTTAAACCCCATGGAAAATTTGTAGGCTTATCTAAAAAAGATGGTGGCAAAAAGGGGCCCAAGGTCGAAAAAGGACTTAATTAAGTTCATCAACGAGGAGTGGCTAAAGATTCCTGAGGAATACGACCTTCAGAAGCTCATAGATTCCGTGAGGAGTAGGTTACAGGACGCCATTCAGGCTAACGGCGGGCATACCAAATATGAAAACTTAAAAAAATGTATTTTATTTGGTTTTTTTACATGAAATTTAACGATGTACAGAATTTTGCAAAGAATTGTTTGACATTGAAAGAAATACCGTTGGATGTGTTTCGTTGTTTTTCTCTTAGTTTTCGGTTGAATTTTCTATTTTCTGTTTTACATTACGGCAAAGAATTCATGTGAAAACGGAGTTATGAAGAAAAAGTGGAAAATTTTTATGTATTTCTTTTTAATACAAAAATTAATTTATAAAAAAAAAAAATTTAAAAAATCATATATTTCTTAATAAAAACATACTTATAAGTCTATTTTCTGTATTTTTTTGGTTTTGCAAACATTTTCTTGACAAACTGTATATCAAGGAGCAGATAGGATACCAATCGGCAGCTAACTTCTGCGTTTAATATCGTTTCGAAAACTGGGAGCAATACCAGGACAGTTCAAAAAACCTACTTCTCTAGACAGCTGCCTCCAGTTGCGCACGCCAAGTTGGTTGAGGTCCACCTGCACTTGTTTGCACCGCCTCCCGCGAGGTCGTCCCCTACTGCGTCTTCCATCCGGGGTGGATTCGATGACTTTCTTGGCGGGAACGTTGGGCTCCATCCGCTCTAACTGACCCAGCCATCTTAGTCGCTGTATGTGAACTCTTCTGGCTAAGCCGATGTCCACATATAGGCCGTATAGTTCGGTATTGTACCTTCTCCTCCACTCACCAGCTATGCAGACGGGACCAAAGATCGCTCGAAGAACTTTCCTCTCAAAATAACCAAGGGCATCCTCATCCGGTTTTGTCAAAGCCCATGCCTCTACGCCATACAGCAGGATTGGGATGATTAGTGTCTTATAAAGAGTTACTTTAGTAATTCGAGATAGGGCTTTCCTACTCAATTGCCTTCTTAGCCCGCAGAAACAACGATTGGCAAGAGTAATTCTTCGTGTGATCTCTCTACTGATGTCATTTGCGGAGTTCACCGTAGAGCCTAGGTAGACAAAATCCTTCACTGCCTCAAAATTATATCCGTCTATTATGGCGTTCTGTCCAAGACGCCGATGTTGGGTGTCCTTTTTTGTAGCCAGCATATATTTTGTTTTGCTTTCATTGGCTGAGTTCTTCCGATTATGTCAATATCATCGACATAAGCGAGTAGTCGTACAGACTTGTAAAAGATTCTACCTCCGATGTTGGCTTGTGAGTTTCGTACGATTCTCTCAAGTACTATGTTAAAGAGATCGCATGAAAGCGCGTCACGTTGTCTAAGACCTTTCCTGACATCGAACGGTTCAGTGATGTTCTTTCCGACTTTGATGGAGCAGCGAGAGTTCTCCATCGTCATTCTGCACAAATGGATGAGCTTGGCAGGAATGCCAAGACTAGACATGGCTCTGTATAACTCGTCTCTATACACGCTATCATAGGCAACTTTGAAATCGATGAAGAGGTGATGCGTACCGATTTTATATTCATGGGTCTTTTCCAAAATCTGCCGTAGTGTGAAAATTTGGTCAATGGTGGACTTTCCTGGCTTGAAACCGCACTGATAAGGACCTATCAGGTTGTTGACGATAAGTTTTAGGCGTTCATATAATACGGCAGACAGGATCTTATATGCGATGTTGAGGAGACTTATACCTCTGTAGTTGGCGCAGTTCAGAGGGTCTCCTTTCTTCAGGATCGGGTCAACGGTGCTGAGGTTCCCTTCATCGGGCATACTTTCGTCCGACCAGATTTTACAGATGAGCTGGTGTATGCTCCTTACCAACTCATCTCCTCCTGCCTTGAAAAGTTCAGCGGCAAAGCCGTCGGGTCCAGCAGCTTTGTTGGGTTTGAGTTTAGATATCGCTATCCTCACTTAATTCTGATCGGGTTGCCGGGAATCTTGACTGTCATCATCACTGTTGAATGGCTCATTCTACCTGATAGCGGAATAGTGATCATCATCGCCGTTTAGCAGTCTGCAGAAGTGTTCCTTCCATATCCTCAGCACCGAATGCGATTCTACTACTATATTGCCATTTTCGTCCTGCAGGCTTCATTTCTGGCTTAAAATCATGGCATGTTCTTTTTGTCTTTTGGTAAAATTTTCGAACATCATTCCTGCAATGAAGTCTCTCAATCTCCTCGATCGAGCGCTTCTCATGCTCCTTTTTTTTCTTTCTGAGAAGTCGATGTTCCTCTTTTCTCCTCCGCTTGTAGAGCTCGCGAGCAGCTCTAGTCCTTCCAAGCAGTGCCGTAGTAGATGTCTCCATTTTTTATCCTCACTTCGCCCGGCCCGTTCCATCACACTTGTTGGATGGCGGTAATGTCGGCTTTGAGACACTCGAGGGTCAACGCAAGTTGTTCGGCTGCACGTGGTTTATAGAGGGACCTAATATTCCACGTGGAGTCACGAAGATCGTTGTCCTTTTTACGTTTGCTTGGGTGGCGAACAGTAAAATCATCCCTATCCAAGGCTGTTGGTTTGACCATCTTAGATTAGCCGTGTCAATGATTTTATCCCGAATAATTCCCTTGGCCACGCACCCTGGTGGCTTAATGCTACCAATTATATCGCTACGTGTGAGCCCCGCTCCTCTTTTAGCCAGCGCGTCGGCCTGCTCGTTGCCTTCAATATCGCAGTGTCCAGGTACCCAGCATAATCTGACTCGGTTCTGCGTGCATAATGCCCTAAGCATTGTGCGGCAATTCCTGATTATGTCAGATTTGGTGACGTAAGACTCTAGCGCCTTTAGCGCAGCCTGACTGTCAATGTAGATGGCGATATTCTTATCGGATATTGATCCCATCTCAAGTAATTCCGCAGCTTTGAGTACAGCTAGAACCTCTGCTTGGAACACACTGCATGTGTCCGGAAGTCTCAGGGCCACCTGTAGGTTCGTATCTCTCGAGTAAATACCTGACCCCGTGCCCTCGTTGGTCTTAGAACCATCTGTGTATATTGCAATCTCGTTATGGACAGAGACTGTCTTCCTTCGCCAGTCCTCTCTAACTGGATACAGTACTTCGTATGGTGTGTCGAAGTCTAAGGTGCCAAGTATATCGTCCGATTCGTCAGGGATACCGGGAAAAGATTCCTTGAGAATGGAGCTGTGTCCTATGTTATTAGTGCTGAAGAGACCAACGTTAGTGAGCCGAAGCGCACTATTGCCCGCTTGAAATTTAATTTGTAGGTCTAATGGTAAAAGATACAGAAAGATCTCGAGTGCAGCCGTAGGTGTTGTGCGTAGAGCACCCGTGATGGCAATGCAAGCTGTTCTTTGTACCATGGCCAACATATCCCGTGTGTTTTTCGTATTCGTTGCCTTCCACCACACAAGAGCCCCATATGTGAGTATGGGTCTGACTACCATGATGTATAGCCAGTGCATCATTGCGGGCTTCAGGCCCCATTTTTTTCCCGCGGTCCGCTTACAGATGAAAAGAGCATTATAAGCTTTGCGGACCCTTTCCTGTATGTTAAGTTTCCAATTTAGTTTCCTATCTAGCAATATCCCAAGATATCTAGCGCGATCCGAAAGGGAAAGCTCCACCCCTGCTAGCTTAGGCAGTTTGAAGGGTGGTATCTTGTATTTTTTGCTGAAGAGTACCAATTCGGTTTTATCCGGGTTGACGTGTAGTCCACACCCTCTAGCCCATTTTTCTAGACTATTAAGAGCTGATTCCATCATTTCACTTAATGTGTCAAGGAACTTGCCCTGAACTAAAATCACCACGTCGTCTGCGTAAGCAGTGACGCTTATGCCTGTGTTGCTTACTTCTTTAAGTATCTCATCGATGACTAGAACCCAGAGGAGGGGTGAGATAACGCCTCCCTGGGGAGTCCCCCTGGTAACGGATTATCTTATTGAACTGTTTCCGATAGTGGAGTTAATGTTTCTAGTGCCTAGCATATTGCAGAGCCAATTGGTAATGCTATGCTCGACGTTCATTGTTTCCAGGGCCTGTTTGATGGCCCTTCCTTCTACGTTATTGAACGCCCCTTCTATATCTAGGAAGGCTGCTAGTGCGTATTCCTTATGGTGAAGGCTAGTCTCTATCTTCCCTACTACGTCGTGTAAAGCTGTTTCCACCGATTTCCCCTTCAGATATGCGTGCTGAGCTTTGCATAGAATCCCGTTGCAACACTTACTTCTGATGTGAATATCAAGAAGTCTTTCAAGTGTCTTGAGGAGGAATGACGAGAGACTTATGGGTCTGTAGTCTTTCGCTGAAGTGTGGCTTGGTTTACCTGCTTTAGGTATGAGTATAACCCGCACTTCCCTCCATGCCACTGGTACGTAACATGACCTTAAACAATGTTTAAAAATTTCCCTAAGCTTGCTTCTGACCTTGGCTGGAGTTTTTTGCAGCATACCTGGCAAAATTCCATCAGGGCCTGGTGCTTTGAATGGTGCGAATGACATAATGGCCCATCGCAGATTCTTCCATGTAATGAGATTCTCTACGTCGTCCCCTATTGACCTACCATTGTACGAGTAGCTATTAGTAGCAGAATCCATTGGCGATCTACTTCCTGGGAAGTGAGCTTCAATTAACGTTTCTAAAACTTCTTCGCTACTTTCTGCCCACGAGCCGTCAGATTTTTTGATGAAGCTTGGGACAGAAGTGTCTTTGGCTAGCATCTTGCGAAGTCTGGAAGCTTCACTAGTATCCGCAATGGACTGACAAAATTCCTTCCAGGACTTTCTTTTTGATTGCCTGATTAAGTACTTAAACTCCCGCTTGCGGTCCATATATTCATCCCATGTGGTACCGTCTCCTATTTCTTTGGCCCTGTTGTAGAAATGCCTAACCTGTTTTTTCTTGGAGTTGATTTCCTTGCTCCACCAAGGAGGTTGGGACCTCTTGGACTTCTTTCTTAGTTGACAGGCCCTTTCGAATGCCATGTTCATTACTTTGCCTAAGTTATCTACCGCCTTATCTATATCTTGAGGATCGCCGTTGCGAATACGCCCATCCTTAAGATGTTTCCTTACTAGCTCTGTATATATACCCCAGTCTGTACTTTTAGGTTTTCTGTAGCTGTTGCTAACCCTAGTCTCGAAATTAATTCGAAAGCGTATCCATCTGTGATCAGACAGAGATGCCTCCTCCAAAACCCTCCACTTTTCTACCGTTAGGTGAACAGAACAAGAAGCTAAGGTTATATCAATCACTTCTTGTCTGTTCCTTACTACAAAAGTTGGCGTAGAACCCTTGTTGCATATGGTGAGCTTGGTCGAAAGGATGAAATCAAAAAGACACTCACCTCTTGTATTAGTATTACTGCTACCCCATTGTGAGTGATGCGCATTTGCATCACAGCGCACGATGAAGAGCCAGTTGTCCTTCCTTACCAACTGCTTCAGCTTCACAGATGGAATCTCCGCCTGCTCGTACGGGAGGTATGCAGAGACCAGACACAGCGGTTTACTTCCCTCTCTTTCACAGGAGACTGCTACTAGATCGCCGTCACTGAAATTATTCAAAAGAAATGCCCTTATGTTGTTTTTTAAAAGTATACAAGCCCTGATTTTACCTTCGTTGGCTTTGTAGAACAACGTGTAATTCCTGTTTTTGAGCCCTTGGATCTGGTTGTTGTCGCTGATCCATGGCTCTTGTACCAGTATGGCCGAGACGTCATGCTTGATGATATAGTTGATCAAGCATGCCGTCGCAGCCTTACTGTGATGCAGGTTTATCTGCATCACCTCCATCATCTTTGGGCTCCTCCTCCTCCTCAACACCCTTGGTCATGATCTTTAGCATGACCTTCCCCATGCTATATCGCACCATCCCTTTGGTCTTTTCAAGGGGTGGCAGCGATTCCCTATTTAGGGCCAGCAAGAAGTGCTGACCAAACTGCTTCCTAGGCCCAGTCTTGAGCACCCTCCATGTATTGGCCTTCAACTCCCTGTTCTGCATGTGGAGGAGACCAAGCAGTTTTTCTGGGTAGGTGTATGGCAGCGGAACCCAGACCCAAGCTTTGGGCGGAGTGTATCTCGCCAACTCCGCCATAGTCACGCACTTGAGCTGAGACCCGCTCCACACTTCCCCAACCTCCGAAATAAACGGTCACAGGGTGTCTAAGACCTTGTGGCCTGTGCTAGATTGCAGAAAATCTGGGGAGATAATCAAGTTAGATAGATCGCGGTTGAGAACAGTGATAGGAATACTCTCTGGCCACTGTCTCCTAAGGAGGCATGCCATGAGACTAGGGTTATCCGATACGGATGTTTGTAGGTACTGCGACGACCTTCATGTCTCAGAGGATATAACTCATATACTCTGTGAATGTCAAGGAATTGCCAGGACAAGGCTAAAGCATCTTGGAAGATACTTCTTCGATAACCTTGAAAAGGTGAGGTCCCTAAACCATAACAAGGATCTTTTCAGATTCTGTAGGGAGATTAATTGCTTGGGAGAATGGGTTTAGGTCTTCTGCCGTGAAGGTTCCCTAGGGATCGCGATGGGCCCACTTTGGTGCCTAGTGTTTTATGATAACCTCATAACCCTACCTAACCTAACCTAACCTAACCTAAGGCTGTTGGTTGCTTTGTAACCGAAGCCGTATTGAAAATCCTTACAGGCCTCAGCTCCAAATATGTCAAAGTAACTCAAGTAAGGTATCCGCTGGCCTGTAGACGTCACCGTTGATTCCATCGGCAGAATTCATCCGCCGCACGTCCTCCTTCTGAGGAGCTCTTGCTAGACTTCTGAGACGCGTATTTCAGCCAATCAGGTCAACAAGAGATGCCTCGTCCGGTTAAACATATGCGCGCTGAAGTTCACCCAGATGTGCTTACGCAGGTCTGAGTCTTTCCTTAACCTTGAAAATATCTGGTAGTCCGTAGGAGAATTGCTTTTTGAATTGCTTATGAGCCACAATTTTTCCGTTTTTAAATTTACAAAGACAACATGGTGGGTGTGAACGTACCCTCTTGCGCACTTTGGACTAAGAGAGACTAGCAACTAGCTAAGAGAGAACGAAATTTATCAGAAAAAGCCTTGAAATTGTCCGCCAAATTGTTGTGCTGAAGCCCACTATACCAGTTAAATGCATTTAAATGATTGTTAAGCGCATTTAAATTATCTGTAGATACTTGTACTTAAAACTGTCACGGTTAAAACATGCCAACAAATTTTCAAACACGTAATTACTAATATTTATGCTAATTGCATTATGATGAATTGGGTTTGCCATCGTCGGACTACAAGCAGTAATAGTTACATTTAAGCTAACAAGCACTAAAACAAGATCAAGTAATACATTTAGAGAATTGAAATTAAAATTAATCTGAGTTAACCCAATTGAAAATATTGTATCAATAACTGTCATTTCAAGTTCTGAAGAAAATCCGTACGGCAATCGTTTTAAATTATGACGAACCCTTTGTAAGTCTGAAACATTAAAGTCACCCAGAACACAGATACTTACGTTTTAGTCTTCAAATTTGAAATGACGTTTTCGATATTTTCTAGGTCTTCTTTGTAATATATATCGCAAAGTGGAGGAATATAGGTAGCACAAGAATAATAAGAGGTCACTTGGCCAGGAATCTCCAGAAGCAATGCGGACACAAACTTGATCGATGTGTTGTACATCTTCCATTATTACTAGGTCGAGATCCACTGCAGAAGATACTGTAGGTATCGAGCGCCGAACAGCAAGCAGAACGCCTCCACCTCGGTCTTTACTTACATCCATGCGAGCCACACGAAAAACCACAAAGTCGGCGGTATTGAATTATGTTGAATATTTTTTCATACGAAAGTACGAGTAAGTAAATGCTAAAAATAGTTAGAGTGTTTTTTCCGTAAAACGATTTTCTGATTGAGCTCAGAATAGGGCAGGTTCCATTGAAATGAAGGCCGTCTTCTCTTGCTCTACGGTTGCACAGTGACTGGCTATGAATACTCTTTGAGTTAGGTCTAACAGTAAGGGTCATTAAAAAGGTTTAGCTCCCCAAGGTCATGCTTTAAAACATTATAAATCGTTTTTCAACCTCCTCAAACTGCCAGATCCCCCACACTTGCCCCGCATAATACATGATTGACCTCATGACTGCTTCAAAGACTTTATATTTTACACTCGGTGCGATTTTCATTTTTCCCAAGATCCCTCTCCAATTAAAATTGATTGCCATTTTTGATTCTTTTAACTTCGCTTCAAGGTGTTTTCTAAAAGATAACTGCGGGTGATCAGTATAGATTTTCCAGTTCCGCATTTTGCCAGATCCATTTTTCATCGATTGCGTAGCGCCCCCATCCGTTCCGGAAAATCATAACTTTTGATTTGCTTGCTGATGTTCAGTTGAAAGTACCATATTTGGCAGAATTGATGCAGCTTATTTATCATAATTTGTAGCATGTTCGGGGTTTCCGCGAGTATTACGATATCATCAGTGCAGAGCAAAAGGTTAATCCGTAATCCATCAAGAGATATTCCGCTGGGAGATATGCAACAAGATCGTCCAGGAAGATCGAAAACAGGAGAGGGCTCAGCAGACATCCTTGCTTCACACCAGATTTCGATTTATCTCCATCCCACACCGCTGTGGTGTTATCTTCGTACATTTTTTGTAGCTCATTTGGGTATCCTTTCTTAAATATCGGAAATATTATATTTTTCTTGAAAGTACCTCGGCAGTACTGAAAATAAAATCATACGTTTCCGTGAGCTTCTGCAGGAAGGCATCAGTCGCATTTTTAAAAATTCGTAAGGAAAACGATCTTCCCCTGGAACCTTATTTGAGCAGCATCTATGTACAGCTTTGATGACATCCTGGAAAGTTGAAGGTCGGTCTAAAGAACTTACTTCGACGTGGCGTAGTGCACATTGCATTAAGATTTGAGTTTACGGTGAATTCAGCAGCTTTTCGAAGGATTCGTCTAGAATGGGAGCTTTAACTTTGATCCTCTTCGCGAAAAGCGCAACGTTAAGCGTTTTTGCCATCTTCCAAAAGGGCCTGCTGTCTTTTATGTTCACACGCGCTGACGATAGGTTCTGAATGTAAACTCTTTGTTTTTGTTCGCAAATGCTTTTGAACTTATTTTGCAACCTGGTACATACATTTCGCATATTTGGAGTTCATGCTTCTTAGGAGCCGTAGAGAGGCAAACGATTTTTGCCTGGCTGCCTCGCATTCCCAGTCACACCAAGGTTTTTTTTCCTTTCTTTCTTGATTTGGATTGCAAGGATCTAGCTGCGTTTGAAATACATGTCGTTAGGTTAGGCCAGGTATGTGGGCTGGCAGGGAGGAACGCTCTCTGCCACACTCAGGTCGGAGTTGACCCATTGTGGTACCCATGGGGGAAAAAGTAATCCCTTACCCAATGAAACTAAAAACTATTAACTCCGTCACTTACCTCATTTCTGCATACAAACCACCCTGATGATTTGATGAAGTTCACCATCTTTCTTCTCGAAACGCCGGAGAGCTCCTCGAGATCCTGGAAAAAATATTTACCAAGGAACTTTTTCCTGGAGTGTTGAAGACTCGGGCAGTGGCACAGGAAGTGGGTAGTGTCCTCAAAAACTTCCTCGTCACCACAGCCTCTACAGATTTCCTCCTTCGTTAGGCGTAGTTTCTTCATGTGGTACCGCAGAGTGTTGTGCCCCGTGATGATGCCCACGAGGGTGGAAAGGGATTTCCTATCTTTCCGAATAATTCGGTCGGTCCTGGCTTTGTCGAAAGATTGCCATAGCTTCCTGGTGATGGCACAAGTTTCCATGGAGTTCCATCTTGTGTTCGCCTCCTTAATGGCTTTATTCCCTGCAGCGTGCTTGAGTGTGCAAGGCGGGATATACACAGGGGGTCAACTTCTGCTGGTAGATTTGCTGAGCCGATTCTCGCCAGCTCGTCGGCTTTCTCATTGCCTGTGATACCCTCGTGTCCAGGGACCCAACAGAGCGATACCTTGTGCTGTGTTCCAAGAACCCTGAGCTCTTCTCGACAAGACTTCACAAGCTGCGATTTAATTTCTATGGCAGTAATCCCTTTTATAGCTGCCTGGTTGTCGATAAAGATGGTGATACCTTCTGGCGGCATTGCCTTTACCGCAGACTCACGGGCGGCTGTTGCCACTGCTAAGACCTCTGCTTGGAGAACGCTGCGTAGGGATTTCGATATACCTAGGGGGTCGGAGAAGATGCCTGATCCTACACCAGTGCTCATTTTTGAACCATCTGTGTAGATCGCTATAGATTCGGCATTAGGTATATGACCGCTTTTCCAATTTTTCCTGCTAGGGTAGGCGGTAGAGAAATGAATTACAAAGTCTACATGTCGTAATGTATCTAATATCTATGTCTCTGACGGATTGGAGCTCACTACTATTTATTTCATTTATTTTTAAGTTTAAATTCGCTTTGTACTTTTCCAAGTTTTCGTTTCTCCAATGTAGTTTTGGTAGTAAAGAATTTGGTGGTGTGGGTGTTTGATATAAATTCAGCTCTACTTTGACGGATTAATTCCTGGACTCTGAATGGATTAATTCCTGGACGTCGAAATCAGATGCATGCTTTAGCCAGTTTCCCTGCAAGAAACAATAATCGATTGTAGTAGTAGTAAACAGTATATTTATTCTCAACAAAAAATGTTTAACATATTCATTATAAACAATTCAAATTTAACATTTGTGTTGGTAAATATAATATTACGACAATGACCCTATTAGTCGTCTGTCGGAAAGTTGGTTAATTAGATTTATTCACAGCAATACAAGTGAATTTAGTATTATATAAAGAGCACAATATAAAGAACAAGTGACATATTTAAGGAAAACAAATGATAGTTCTTTTAATTGAATTCCTGAATGAGTACTTTTCTGTAAGACAGACCTATTTTCATAAAATTTGATAGTCTATTCCAATCATTCGGATTTTTTCCATTAAGAATTTCTATCATTTCTTCATCAGTAAGACAAGTTTTTCAGAGGTAGCGCAATCTAAATTCATTTAACACAGGACATCTGCCTAGAAAATGCTGGATATTCTCTTCTTCGCGCATATTGCATAGTGAGCATAAGGTTGACTCCCAATTTCCGAATCTACTACCGTTAAGCCATAGCATATCACATCTTGCTTTAAAAATCCAGATGATTTTGTTTAGATCATTATGGTCCGAAATGATTTGGATGGCAAACGACTAACAGGCCTCGTAGGGGCAGCATCTCCCGATAGGTGCTGGTCCGCTAAGTAACGAGTAGGAGCCACTGTAGCCGAAAACCTAGCAGCTCTGTCAGTAAGCCCTACTCCCACCTCCTCGTGGTGCCATCTGGGAATTTCTTCGGAAATTGCTAACGGGAGAGGACGAATGGCGAGCTTCCTGCGCCAAAAAACAGGATTAGTGTCGGTTGGTCTGTGGCCCAGCGAGCCGCAACCATAAAAAAAATCATTGCTCCGAAACGGAAACATACGCCTCGGATACGGACTGATCATTTGTTGACGACCTTTGGCTATCGGACACGGACAACGATCGGATTCTGGAACGTTAAGACCCTCCTGGACTCACTCAAGGAAGGGCCTTATAACGCCAGATTCCTTCAACTGGAGCGCGAATTTGCACGGTATAAAATCGACATCTTAGGGCTGACCGAGATAAGATGGTTCGATGCTGGGGAATACATCTCCCCAACAAAAAGCACTGTCATGCTCTACTCTGGTAAACCAGCTGGAAGTGCACGGAGTTCTGGCATAGGACTCATGCTAACTCCAGCAGCACGTAGTAGCCTCATATCCTGGAAACCCCATAGTGACCGGATATTGACGGCTAGGTTCCAGAGTAGAGTTAGAAAAATTACCATCATACAGTGTTATGCTCCGACTCTAGACGCGACTGAGGATGAAAAGGATAATTTTTATAGCCACTTAGGTGCCGCCTACAACCAAACGCCTAATGGGGACATCGTAATGGTAATGGGAGATCTCAATGCCAAGGTGGGTAGCGACAACACCATGCTTAAGCACGTGATGGGAGTTCACGGCGTGGGAGACCGCAATGACAATGGTGAGCGGTTTGTGGACTTCTGCAATACCAACCGCCTAGTCATCGGAGGTACGCTGTTTAAGCATAACACCTGCCATAAGATCAGTTGGGTCTCTACTGATAGGCAACGAACATCCAACCAGATCGACCACATTGCGATCAGTTGCCGCTTTAGAAATTGTCTCCTGGACGTCCGAAACAGACGTGGAGCTGACGTCGGACAAGAACGAGATCACCATCTTATGATAGCTCATTTACGCCTTCATACTGCATCCGTCAACAGCAACCGCTCAATCCTGCTTACCATCACCAGGTTTAATATCGACAGGCTTAAGGTTCCCCAAGTGCGCCAACAGTTCAGGGACCATCTTGCCTTAGAAGCAGAACCAATCAGCAGCATAGAGAACATGGATGACCACTGGAGTGCTGTGAAAAATGCTTTTGCGACTGGGGCACGCACTTATGTCGGGGAAAAGCAGAAACACCACCACACATGGCTTTCTACAGACACCTGGAGACGGATCGATGAGCGTACAGCAATCAAGGCTCGGATTGCAGCGGCCTCAGCAGTAGAGAGAACCGAGCTTGAAGCCCAATACCGTGCGAAGAAGAAAGAAGTGCAGCGTAGTGTGAGACGTGACAAACGTCAACATGTCAACTCACTGGCCTCAAGGGCTGAAGAAGCAGCGAGTAGGTGCGACAGTAGGACTGTTTACAACATCACTAAGGAGCTCATTGGTGCTCGAAACTCCAAACAACATCCAGTGAAGAGTCTAGACGGTAACCTTCTGATTTCGGATGAGGATCAGCTCACTAGATGGAGAGAAAATTTTGCTGCAGTGCTAAATCACTTAGACGACGGCGGTATGATCTTGAATTCGAATGAGCAGTTCGAAGCAACAAATTCCTGAATTCGCACCGTACCTCCCAGTAAAGCTGAAATAATAACAGCAATCAAGTCCCTCAAGAAAAACAAAGCGGTGGGTATTGACGGCATCCCTGCCGAGCTATTTCAAGCGGCGCCAAATACATCGGCAGATTTGCTGCATCCGCTAATACGGAGAGCTTGGGATAGTGAACAATTTCCACAGGAGTGGAAAAGGGGGATGATCATTAAGCTTCCAAAGAAGGGTAACTTGATGGAGTGCGGTAACTGGAGAGGTATATGTGTTCTTCCAGCTGTAGCCAAAATAATAGCTAGAATAATTCTAGAACGAATTAAAGATCATTTAGATTCAACTCTCGATGTCGAACAGGCAGGCTTTCGCGCTGGATTCTCCTGCATCGACCACATAAACACCTTACGGATCATAATCGAACAATGCGTTGAGTATAGGTCTCCGCTACATTTACTGTTTATCGACTTCGAGAAGGCTTTCGACAGCTTGAATCGAGATGCTATCTGGTTGGCTTTGCGCAGGAGAGGCATTCCAGAAAAGCTTATAGCTATTATCAAGGCTACATATGAGGGCGGCAAGTGTCACGTCGTGCACAATGGTAAGATGTCGGAGGACTTTGAAATCCAAAGTGGAGTACGTCAAGGGTGCATACTGTCGCCACTATTGTTCTTGGTGGTTATCAGCGATGTACTCCGTGCAGCATTGACGGAAGCTAATTCTGGAATTCGTTGGACTATGACATCTTACCTTAAACACCTAGATTACGCTGACGATGTTTGTCTACTTTCACATCGGATAATGGATCTTCATTTGATGGCCCAAAATCTAGAAGCTGAGGCAAACAAAGTGGGGCTAAAAATAAACACAGCCAAAACAAAAGCCCTGAGTACTTCCAATATCCGCGCTCAACTTAACATTGCCGGAAAGCAAGTCGAGAAAGTTGATAACTTTCTATATTTAGGAAGTGTCGTCTCGGCTAATCGCGGTGGCACCGACCTGGATGTGTGCAGCAGAATCGGGAAGGCTAAAGCTGCGTTCGGAATGCTGTCCAAAATCTGGAGAAGCAATGTTATTAGCTTAAGAACCAAGCTACGACTGTTCCGCTCCAACGTAGAATCAGTGCTGCTTTACGGGTGCAGTACCTGGAAGGTGGACACCATTAACACACGCAAGCTGCAAGTCTTCGTAAACAAATGCTTAAGAATCATCTTGAGGATTTTTTGGCCGAACCGCATCTCCAACGAACAACTTTATCTGAGAACGGGCCAAGAACCTATAAGCATTACTATACGAAGAAGAAAGTGGCAATGGATTGGACACACCCTACGGCGCGAAGACAACTCCATTGCGAAATACGCTATGCAGTGGAATCCGCTCACCCAGGCAGGCAGAATAGCAGGGACGCCCTAGGCAAACGTGGCGCAGAACAGTTGAGGAGGAATCGAGCTCTTTAGGAATGAGTTGGAGGCAGCTCAAACGCGTTGCAGAACTCCGAACACGATGGCGCGCAGGCGTAGCTGACGCACTATGCCCCCCGAGGGGTTAAAGGACATAAGTAAGTAAGTATTATGGTCCGAAAAGTAAATTTGTCCTCTTGAATAATCCAAATATTTGGAAAATCTCGTGTTACTCTCTACTGCTCTTTGTATGTTTTCATGCTGTTTCTCAGCCTTGAGTTGTATAAGCAAATTGGCACTTTTTCTATTCCATTCTCGTAAAGATATTTCAGCATCACCCCAGCCTATTCCAAAATGGAGTCCAAGAATAGTTATTTCTCTTACCCAGAACAGATTCCTTCTTAATAATTTTTTGGTCAGCTGGTTAGGTAATCGTCTTTCATCATATACAAAAAGAGTTCTCTTTATATACCTAAGGTGTAAATCAAGGGTGTAAAAGTGGCCATCTCTGCTCCTGTTTCTAACGACAGCGCATAGTTTGGAGTAGTAGTTTGTAGTCTTAATATTGTTTTTAAAAAGAAGCGTTGTAGTTTGTCCACCTCTTCAAACATACCAAACCCCCAGACTTGTGCACTATAAGTTTGAATAGCTCTACTTACTGCCTGGAATAATCTCCATTTTGCGCTAAGTGGTATATTTTTTTTGGGTAAGAAGCATTGCCATGTTGCATTGATAGAACTTTTTGCTGCTGCGTTTCTTTTTGCTACATGTTGAGCAAAGGAAGATTTTGGTATTACTCCCAGATAATTGTAGCTAGATACAACTCGTACACGTTCTCCGTTAAAAGTCTCTCGATTAGATAACTGCCCACCATTTCTAAACACCATGATTTCGGATTGCGATAGATTCACTTCCAAGCTCCACATCTTGCAGTATTCCTCCAAGCGCACCATCATTTGTTGCAAAACTTTGGGATCATCCGCCAAAATTACCATGTCATCTGCATATAATAACAGCCTTATCCTTAGTGTCGATATTTAACCCTCCTCCGAAGGCGTCATGAAGATCGTTTATATACAACGCAAAAAGAAGTGGAGATAATAAACACCCTTGTTTTACTCCATAGCGAATCTCAAAGTATTCAGACATATCTTCACCTGTCCATACTGCTATTTGAGTGTGGGAGTATATGCGTTCAATAAGATTGATTAATTTTCTCGACACTCCGATTATGTGTATTATTTTGAGTTTAGGGAGCCCTCATTTTTTTGTAGCTGCACAGCTGTACCCAATGTGTTTGAAGCTTGTATGCGCTACTAAATTGTCTTTCCAAAATGTATAAAACTATTTTTGTACCTATAATAGTTTAGAGTTATAGCGTTTAAAGTGGTTACACCTCCAAATAAGAGGTCACCCACTTTGATGGGCTATAACTTGAAATGTTGTGAGAATAAACCCCCCCCTGTCGTACAATTTTTTGTTCGGCGGAACTTCAGGTATCTCCTCTTAAGGGATTATACTGCTTAACTGGGACACCCTGTATGGTTAGGTTAGGTTAGGTTAGGTTGGCTGTCCACACGAGAGAATGTTTAGATGGGTCTTCGCAAGGATACAGGATCTCGGTCTACCTTTCTTTTCCTGCGTAGATTAATTTGTAGTTTGGAGTCTTGAGTCCACAAACCCGGTTTCCAACAACCCATGGTTCCTGGATCAAGACTAAGTCTTCCCCGTATTTGCTGAGCCGGAGAATGAGGGAGGCCGAAGCCGTGATGGAGTGATGCAGGTTAATCTGTAGGATCCGTAGCATTGGGGCTACTTCTCGCTACAGATACCATTACCACGGTATTACGGCTTCCTCTGAATCTGATGACAGAAGGTCATCCTCGAGAGAGAGGCCAAATGGGTCACTGTCCAGGAGTGATGGAGAGGGAGAGGGAGGACCAGAAAAGTCCAGTTTCAAAAGAGCGTCAACCAACTCGGTGTCTGTCGACGAGGAGTCAACCCCCGAAAAAGATGGATCGGCGCAAGGGAGCGAGGGAAGGGGCTCGGAAGGAGAGGTATTCTTAGCTGGTGCAGAAGGGACCGCAACCTGCTTGGGAGGTACTTTCTCGAGCTCCTTCTCGTCACATTTGTAGACTTTCAGGGTGATGGAGCTGAAACCATAATTTACTACCCCTTTAGAATATGCCATGGGGGCCAGAGACTCTTCATTGATGACAATGATCACACTTCTGACGTCTCCTCTCGGCTCGTCCACTTTGGCAATCTTCCAATTATGGGTAGGAAGGGAGCTGTTGTTAGCCTTCAGAATATCCAGGATGATTTTAGGATCAGAGGGTTCAGCCAGAATGGTAGCACGTGTTCTTGGTCGGTTAGGAATCTGGTCCTTTTCCACGACCTCCAACTGTGCACCTGGCCAAACCTGTCCTAATCTGGAGACAGCAAGTTTATAGAGATCCTTCGATCTTTGGTAAGCAAAGGCAATGAGTTTAACATGCCCTTGATGCCAGCCACCATCCCTGCAGGAAACATCAGGGCCGGGATGGTCACGTAGGATTTGGAGACAATTGGTGGCGAATTTAATCTCCACCCTCCTCCACTTATCCGCCGTAATGCTGCCATCCGGATCGCTATGGTCAACGACCGCAATCTCCAAGTGTGCCTTAAGCACTTGGTTGAAGGGCTTGGTAGTAACGATGGACTGTACTACCTTGGTCTTTTTGGCAAGGGTGGGAGACTCATCCTGAGACCTCTGGCGTTTGGACGGCAAGTCCTTGCTGGATGAGTCATGGGGGAGCTGGACACGTTTGAGTGCCCAGCTTAGAGAAGTCTTATGCTTCTGGGTCCTGTCCTTATAAGCTAGCCGGCAATCTTAGTAGGAGATCTTGGGGAGAGCGACATTCGGCAAGCTCGAAGCCGAGCCGTCCTTCGCCCCCGAAAGAGATTTGAGAAGAGGATGTGGATCCTTCGAAGTGGAGGGCACAGCATGCTGTAAGCTCGAGGCCGAACAGTATGCTGTCCCTGAAGGGGCAGAGATGTTAAGGGGTTTGCCCCCTCGCGTTTCATGGTCTGGCTTTACGATGGGACCAGGTGTTGACACCACTGTCCTATCCGCCAGTGTACCAGACGCGCGTTCAGCAATCCTGGGGGCGTCAACCTGCTTGGAACTGCTTGCAACGCTAGTGCTAGGCCTCAAGGCCAATGCGCTAGATGGGATTGCCACAGCAGAGCTTGCGGGTATGCTTCCCAGGAGGCTGGAAGACGGTTTTTTAAGTGGACCGTCCTCTTTCTTTATCTTTTTTATATTTTTTGTAAGTTTTTGTTTTTTGTCGTTCATATTTGGACCCACGAGTGGCGGAGAATGGGAGGTCGACCTGCACAGAGATCCGCATTGTGCAGGCAAGGCAGGCTAATCCGGAGGTCACCAGGTATCCGGATACTCCATTAGCGACTGGACTATTATTTAAAGTGGGCCCCCAGCCAGGCTGATCCTCGGCACGGGTCGTATTACACCTTGATCCGGCCCACCGGAGAGGAGAGAGGGAAGGAAAGGATATGACGGGGAGGGATTAGGACGACTACAACTTGGCTTCGTGTCTCATCTGGGGAAATACCCGAGAATCCTTGACCATTACTAGGCCCCTACACCACGGCGAGGTGTGTAGTCATGTAGGACGGAACACCCTGTATACTTAGCACAAAAAATATTTCATGAATTGATGTCCACAAATCCTCCAAATTCCTAACTTTTTTCCATTTTAGGATTTTATCTACATCGTTCCAAAGGTTTTCGATTGGATTTAGATCCGGACTCTGTGGTGGCCAACTCAAAACATTAATGTGTTTCTCCCTAAGCCATGTTTGCACGGATCTTGCGGTGTGCTTTGAGTCGTTGTCTGGTACGAATTTCCAGGTTAGAGGTAAATTTTCGGTAGCAAAAGGCTCCATATGATTCTCTAAGATTTCCTTGTACTGGTGCTGGTCCATTCTCCCCGATACCCTTACAATGGGACCAACACCATGCCAGGAAAATGAAGCCCACACCAAAATATTCTTGCCACCGTGTTTTATAGTTTTCATAGTATACTTAGGGTTATACTCTTGGCCTTTTGGTCGATGAACGTAAGTTTTCCCATCAGACCCGAACCTGTTGAACTTCGACTCGGCACTCGAGAGGATATTTTTCCAAAAGATCATAAGCTTATTAAGGTGCTCTTTTGCGAATATCTTTCCTTTCTTTAAATTTTTTGTTGAAACAACCGGTTTTCTCCGTGCAATGCACCCATGTAGTCCTGCTTCTGTCAGATGGTAGCGTACGAGTCTTGAAGTTATATTGAGGCCATAATTATCCTCTATTTCCCGTTTTATTTCCGCAGAGCTCTTAAAGGGATCCTGACGAGAAGCTCTTACTATTGCTCGATCAATATTAACTGTCGTTTTTCGTGGCCGTTTTTTTCTAGAGACATTTTCAAATCTCTTATGCTCTTATGCTCTTCACATGGTTAATAGCGTTATAAACCATTCTTCTCGAACAGCCTAGGTCATCTGCAATTTCAGAAATTTGCTTTTCATTTTCAAACATGTTGAAAATGGCAATCCTCTTTTCCACTGAGCAATGAATACCTCTTCCCATTTTTAAGATTAATTCAAATGACTTATTTAATACTAAGTTAATTTCAGAAACAAGACAAAATACAACTTACAGTAGTTTTTTTGAAAAAATATATGTTCTGCTATTTATCTTTCCGTTCGATCTACTGACTTACTAAACAAATGTGAGGCAATGTGGTTCTCGCTTCATTTTCTTATTAAAAATATACCGTTTGTTCAAGCTGTTCCAATTGGTTAACATGCAAATGTCAGTAAATTTAGGGTAAATTGTACTTTGTGGTCCAGATTGGAAACTAACATGAAAACGCATTTTTGTGCTATTTAGTTTTCCGCCACTGTACATACATTTCATGTAAATCTCTCATTACTTCAAATTCTGGTATTATTAGATAGAAAAGTCCTTCGGGGAATAGTAAATGCGCTATGGTATATTAGAAATAATGACTTGCATCGTGATTTGCAGATTGATTATGTGACGGAAGCAATTAAAAAGAACGCAATCCGTCACAACGAGCGTCTGCAGATGCATATTAATCCTGGGATAGAAGACGTCTTAAATGTACGATATAGTATTCGTAGATTAAGAAGAACTTATAATTTGACAATTATGAGAACCCGTATTTAATTTATAATACCTTCTCAAATGCAACTGAAATTAAAATCATTTGTCGATCTTTCTTTGATTGGCCATGATTAAGGAGGTGTTTTTAGTGCGGTTAGAGTCCCACACTACTCTAGGTTTCCCCACAGTATCTTTCGAAATTTTCACCTTCATTAAAAAAAAAAACCTCGAGTTTTTCCGAAGCATAAACAAGTGAACTTCAAAATCACAGCACCAAATCTCTATTGGCCTCTCTCTATCTATCGTTTCCAACGCCCGCACTGAATGCAAACATGTTAAGGGTATTCATAACTCCCTGAATGTGCGCAAATTATAAAAAAAAAAAAATACACGGAATTGAAGTTAAAGCAGCGTTTAAACTCTCGAAATCCGCAAATATAATTCTTCACCACGTATAATGTTCTTCCACTAGCATGTTATACCCTACTTAAGTTACTTTCCAATTTAGACAGCAATTGCTAAATTTCCTGAATTTCCACACAATTTCTGAAATTACATTATAGGTAGGTATGTATATACAAATATACGCATATACTCGCACTCCTTAGCAATGCACATTCTTCCTCAAATTATGAAGCAATTTGCCTGCAAATGCATTTTATGTGCGAGTATGTATAGAAATTTCCTTTCAGGTGTCATTGCGTTTACAAAATTACTTTGGCGGATATTAACCCCCTTTCAGAATACTACAAGACCGCAAAATTGCTTTGGTTGGTGCTTGCTTCCGCTTGTACTACACAAGCAAGGCAAACACTACAATGTAAGCGGATGTTCACGGCTCATTTTATTTATTTCAGGATGTAGCCAATATTTGCTTTTTATCGTTGAACACAACTCCAGTTGCAAACTCGCGGAAAATATGTGTATATGTATATACATTTGCTAGCAATTAATTTTGTTTTTTACATTATCTTTTTTGAATGGAAACAAAAAAAAGTTTTATTAACACTACTGAAATTAGGTAATGAAATTTTATTGCGATAGTCTCCACAAGAGGCAATTACTAATCAGGTGTCAGATTGCAATGCACTGTCCCTTTGAATCCGTAAATGCATTTTTTCTTGCACCTATAATTATAGGGTAAGCACAGTCCATCTCTCTGTCCGTAGCTCGGTCTGTAGACTAAGCAGCTTGTTGGATTTACTTTAAACTTTGTATCTGGGTTTTTTAGGCCTACCTACCTCGGGGTGATATCGGAACTTCTATTGTAACTCCCAGTTTTCACTTAAACTTACTAGCTTAACCCTTTCGACCCGGAATGCAATCAGTGAACTTACATCAATAATTTTGTGCTGATCTGATCAAATGGCCTACCTTTAGCACATTTCTAGCAAAAACTTCCAAAATTGTCCGTAGGGGACGCTGGGGGTACCGGGACATATGTGTCCCATCCGGTTTTGTGGGTGGGACATTATACGTCCCATCAGGTAATTATCAATAAATATAAAATAACACATTTTCAAAAAAAAATATTTTATCTATTCATTTGATTACATACATTAAGGAAAAAGAAGTAAGAAATTAATATAAAAAATTATAATACGTAATTTTTATTTACGATAAGTGGCAAAGCAATGTTTACACAGTGGAATATTACACTCCTCGCATATGGTTTTTGTACGCTTCTCTTTTTTGTTAATACCACATTGTGTACAACTTCTTCTTGTAGGACTCTCTTTAGGCAGGTGCACTGCCGCCATCTGTTTTTTATTGTTTGATATGGATCCCGATCTGCCTGAACGATGAATTTTGGTAGTTGTCTTCCCTTGGGCTATAAGGTCCTCTGCTAAGTATACAATAAATCCTATCAATGGCGATTTTGTTCTTGATAGTTGCGAATGGATAATGCATACATTTACAACGCTCATCATCAAAAGTCGATAGAATACTTTTTTCCACCATTCCTTAGACTTCCTGTCCAATTCGTACACCCCCGAGAGTTGGTCTGCCCGATCGACGCCGCCCATTATCTGTCTATAAAATTTTACCATTTCCGGACATGGTATGCATATACAGCAGACGCTCGATATAGTAAACTAATATAAACCGGGCCTGTTCACTGGAACGAGATTGTTCACTGTAACGAGTGTGGACTCCTTGAAGCAAATTTCATCAAAAGGTGTATGTTTTTTACATGCAATACATCAAACATAGAATATGCAGTGAACTCTTGATAATTTGACCCTCTATAATTCGAAAACCTCTATAAATAGAAGTACTGCCTAAGTCCAATGAGAAAACCTCTATTAATCGAAGAAAACCTATGCAATTTGTCCTCTTCGTTAATTCGAACTTATTCTTGTGCAACATTACCTAAAATCTTCTCTAATTCAAACTTGTTGGCTTTTTTTACCTCTATAAGTCGAAGTTAAGTCTATTCGTTTCTACTCAACTGTTCGTTGAAGTGCGTATGCAATGAAAACTTGTGCCCTGTGTATTCATTGAACGAAAAAGTGTTCAGATAGTTTACAGTAAAGTTTACAATTTTTGCATTCTAAACAAACTTATAGAGAGGACAGATGTCAACGATGACGTTTTTTCAGCTTTAAACACAATCGAAAAGACCCTAGACCGAGGTCGCTTACTCAGAAGAAAGTTACAGATTTTGTAATTTGTATACAAGAAATCTTTATATCTCAAATATCTTTACAAAATAAAGTTAAGTTTTCTAAAAATAATTTTTTTTGTAATTCGAAGTTTTTCCTTGGTCCAATAAAATTCGACTTATCGAGAGTTTACTGTAATTAGAATTTTTTTTTTGCAATTACTAAAAAACCAGCCAATATTTATTGAACGGAATATTTTATTTTTAACAAAAATAAGCAACAGGTAGTTTACATTTGTACTACAAACAACCCCAAACTGCGTAGCATATAATGGGGCAAGATACTCGATACTAGATCAAACGGTAAATTTGGATGATTGTATATTGGTATGCATATCTATGAACGTATATACATATGTACATATATACTTCCCAGCGGGCCTAATTGGCGACTGCATGGCACTAATGAGTTTTAACTGTTTTTTGCATGCTGTAAGGTCATAAGAGATTTTTTTTTGTTCACTATTTAGAATAGCCTGTATAAAATGTTACGTGTTCACTATATTGGATTGTTCACTGTATCGATGTTCACTATATCGAGCGTCCAGTGTATGTTTTCCGTTTAGCTTTAAATTGACCTGAAGTAAGCCCGAACCATGTCAGTTGCTAACAACAGTTACCTCTTTGGTGTCATGCCATTTTATGAACATGAGTCTTGTGTTACTAGCCTTGAAAACAGACTCACCTTTTTGTAATTTTTGGCTTATGATCGGTAATTTTTTGCAATTTGTTATGATAGTTCCAAGCGCAGCATAGTTCAGGCCCTCAAGCAAATGCACACTAGTAAAAAAGCGATCAAAACAAAGTGTAACGTCTACCTGGGTAATCGATTTTGCGAGAGTATTGACAACACGTTCCCCTTAAGTGCCCTCCATGACTTTTTCTTCATGTCCGCTGTAGATGTTGAAGTCGTAAGTGTACCCACTTAGAGTGTCACATCGCAGCCGCATTTTTATGCCACGTTTGGTGCGTTTGAGTGGCATGCATTGCTTGAGCGAAGAGCGGTCTTTGAACTTCGTCATGGACACGTCAATTCTCTGGAAGGGGCTGTCTTGCCGAGTTTTAAAAAAAACGGTCCTTCAGGCAGTGGACTACATCATCAATATAGTAGGTTTTTCCTGTACTCTCAGGCTTTTCGGGTGGTGCGAATGCGAAATACGTCTTGAGGACAATACTTAGGAACCGATCGCGCGCTATTGGCATTTTTATGGTTTCATTTCCAAGTGATCGATTTTTGTTACCAATAATGCTGCGTTGCAGGTACGCAATTGTAAGACATTATCAGCATGCAACCAATTACCATTTTTAATTCTCCTGAATAAGTAGATTTCGTATTGTTGACCTTACCTTTTGTATTACGCATAATTTATATACGCTCATTGTGCATTGAGCAATGTAATTGAAAAGATTTTGGGGAAAGATTTTTTTGAATATTTGCAGCGGGGTGTTATTGCGATGATATAGAAGATTTATGGAAGAGTCTCGGTGACAACTTACTTTTATATGGGGCCCAAAAGCTGCTTCTGAACTAGACTATATTGTGTTAGTTGGAGCCATGCTGATATTTGGAAGATTTTCCATGTCTTCACTAGTTTCCGATGCAGTATCTTCGTCCTCTTCCAAATTAGATTCATCACCTGAAGGTGTAAAAAGGTTTACCACTGCTACTGAAATCTTCTTCATCTGAATTATTTAAATAATTCACTATTTCACTTGGTGCAAGTTTCTTCGCCATTTTAGGAACTCTAAATTAATTTTTCGGAATACTACAGATATTGCCGAATGGGACATATATGATAACTAAAGTATATTTTTATCTTATTTTTAAACCCGAATCTGTGGTGCATCGACCAGCACTCCAATCACTTCGACCGACTTTACTCGGTACTTTACTTTAATAATGTTACTTACAATTACTCTTATGTATGGTATACACAGCAACAAATAATAGCTTTTTTTTACTTTTTATGCTTATAAAACACAAAAAACGTTCAATTTACACTTTTTCCTTATGGAAAAACAGCCAAGCACCACAATCTCATAAGCGCGAATGAACGCGTTAATATTGGCACAGTTGACACTAAGTTTGAAAATAATCCGTTCGAAATGGTTAAAATACGGCATATGATGTAATTCACCCATTTTGGATGCAAATTTTCGATGTTAGGGCTATGCGAACATTGAGTTGGACATACATATGTATCCCAACAGGTGCGAAATGGTTAAGTAGTGCTACAGTTCAGGTTGAATATGGGCCTGAACCAACAAGCCTCTCCATTTACCTCGGTCTTTAGCTAATTGCCTCCTGTTGAGCACGCCACCTACAGTGAGGATGTCCTCTACTGCGTCGTCCCTCCGGGTTAGATTCAAAGACTCTGCGGGCCGGATTGTTGGTGTCCATTCACTCTTCATGTCCTAGCCATCTCAGACGTCCAATACGCAGTTTTTTGACTAGGTCGATGTCGCTGTACAGCTCGTAAGCTTTTCCTCCAAAACCCGTCAACACAAATGGGACTGAGTATCTTACGGAGAATTTTTCTCTCGAAGCGACTAAGGATATGTTCCAGCGTCCATGTTTCAGCGCCTTAAAGCAGGTCTGGGATGATCAGTGTCTTATAATATAGTCTCCTTAGTTGTTCGAGATAGGCCTTTACTGTTGAATTGCATTATAAGCCCAAAAAACAGCGATTGGCAAGTTATTCATCGCTTGATTTCTGCGCTGATATCGTTGTTAGAGTTAATAGCAGAGTTAAGGTAACGTAGACAAAGTCCCTTACTACACCAAAGTTGTAGCTGCTTACTGTGGCGTACTGTCCAATTCGTCGGTTGTTGTTGTTGTAGCAGTTTCGGTTCGCTGGGGACAGGTCTGTTTCTAGCCTCAAGAATCGACGCACGTCTATAGGTCGGTCGCAAAGTGCATTAGGGCGCAAGTCGTCTGGTTGCTGGGCAGTTGAAAGATGTTTGGTGTTGTGCGGGCCATTTCCGCAGTCAGGGCATTTGTCTTCAATGGAGGCGTCCAGACGGTTCGTGTAGCTATTTAGTAAGCACCGCTAATCTGAGCGTAGCTGAGCTAGGGTGGTCCTTGTTCGCCGTGACAGACTGCGTTTTTCGTCTGCGGTGGGTGGTGGGCGCCCTCTGAGGACAACTTTGGGCCAAAGATTCTTCATAAAGTGGGATACAGTCGTGTGATGAGTGCTTTTCAATACATCCTTGTAGGTCTGTTTGTCGATCCTGGTACCCTGCTTGTAGGCATCGAGGTAATTTTTGTAGATTTAGAGCCCTTTGCGAAAGGAACGGGGTGGTTGTGGTACCATCATCAGCGGATGACGAGACTTCGTCTCGGCATGGCGGTGATATACATGTAACATCAGGTGGCATCCGGTTATGGTCCTAATGTCCGTATTTCGGCAAGCTTGAAGATGCTGCCAGCTTGTATCACTCAGCTGCGGTGTCCAAATGAGGGCCGCTCAGGGGGTAGCTCAGCACGGAGCAATTGATCGCCTTGTATTTGGCGAGTAGCGTCTCTTTATTCATCCCCCAGGGAGATCCCGCTAACGACTTGAGTACATTTTTTCTAGGTTTAAGTTAGCTTCTGATGTTTGACACATGCACGGCGAACGTCATCATGCTATCGAAAGTGACACCAAGAAGTCTTGGTTGGGTGAAGGTTGGAAGTCGACGTAATGCAATGTTTTTGTCTAGGACTGGCTTATCTTCCTTGTCTAGGACGTGAAGAGTGTGGGCTGAGGACTTTTCGGCTGAAATTTGTAAGCTCCGGACTCTGAGAAATCCGCTCAGGACAGAGAGATAGAAGTTCAGCGCTGTTCACGTTGGGCCCAGTTGTAAGGGGCGTGCAGTCATCGGCATATTTTTTTTTCTTTTTATAATATGCGCGTACTCAAGGGGTTATGAATCCCCCTAACATGTTTACACAAAGTGCGGGCGTTGTAAAGGATAAATAGAGAAAGAGATACAGATTTGGTGTAGTGGTTTTAAGCTCAATTGTTTATGCTTCAGAGAAAATCCGGAGGTGGAGTCCAGATAACTGGGGAGATTTTTGTTATTTTTTGTCTTTTGCTTCTGATTCAGAGTATTTTTTCCCGATAACCGATGCAATAGCCAAATCATCATCAACAGAGCGAACAGTTTTCCCAGGCATATGACCAAGCTACTGCCAGTGTTATACCTTCGCAGTAGTGTTCACATAGGCTTTCACAATTGATCGGCTTGACTTTATATATGTATAACAGGAGAAATAAATAAATGCTTGCTGACATCAGGATTTGAACCATGAACTATTAGCGTGGCAATTATTGACGACCTTACCACTACTCCATTAACACCATTCCCACACCTTAACAATATGAAACAATATTGATTCCGTCCGGGGGAGGGGCAGTTTGGAGATGTAGAAGTTGAAAGGAAGTGGCGATAGGACGTCCACTGTGGTACTCCTTGTTTGACTCTCAGGTACTGAGACTCTGCGTTCCTGAATTCTAAAAAGAATTGGCGGCTGCAAAGGTAGTTGGCCAGCCAGCGCTTGTGGGTGTTGGGTAGTAGAGACTCTAGGATATCGCGTAGTAGCGTGGCATGATCCACTGTGTCAAATGTCATGGGTAGGTCCAGGGCAACGGCGGCAGTTCTGTGTAATGGTCGAGCCCGTTGATGATCTGCAATGAAATCACGTTAAGGACTGAGCTGGTGCTGTGATTTTTCCGAAAACCGTGCCGTCGATGTTGACTGTCGCTCTTGTTGACAGCATATATGTACTGGATTTGCCGTCGTTTACCGCTAAGCCCATTTGGGCCGCTTCTTCTTCAATACTTGCAAACGCACCGGTGACAGCCCGTTGAGTTCATCCAATAATATCAATATCGTATGTGTATGCAAGCAGTTGTACGTACTTTTGATTTTGACTAGTGATTTTGACACAATGCATTCAAGTACAATATTAAAGAAATCAGACGACAGCGCGTCACCTTGTCTAAAACCTTTTTTAACATCAAAGGTCTGGGTGAGGTTATAACCGACCTTGATGGGGCAGCGAGCGGTCTCCATCCGCATCGTGTGCAGACTGATGCCTCTCCATTCGTTAAAAGGTTATTTAAAAAAATTGTGGTTTTCTCAGAAAAGGCTCAAAAGATTTTTACGCAATATCATATTAGATAACATACTAAGATTCGAGTCAAAATCAGAATTTTCATTCCAACCCTAAAATAAACGAAGCTTTAGGTTAGATTGGCTGATTGCACCACGATGAAGACACACTTAGACCAGTAAAGGTCCATTGTGATGCCAAGGATCTACCATTAGACCACTCAGGGACTAATAAAACCAACCGGAGCTGTTGATGAAGCGATGGCTGTTCATGACGTCTAAGGACGCCAAATCGCTGAGGTCGTCAAGGAAGGGAGCTCCTAGATGGAGCATTCTTTTGCGTGATAGAGCAGGACAGGTGCATGGGAAGTGAAGAATGGTTTCCTCCTACTCCTCGTCCCTACAGCTCCTGCAGAAGTAATTGGAAAAGAGGCCAAGTGTTTTGGCATGTTGGCCGATTAGACAGTGTCCGGTGATGACACCGATAACGCAGCTGATCTGTAATCGCTTTAGTTTAACCAGCTCGGCACTACTTTTCTGGTCCAGCTAAGGCCAGATCTGCCTCGAAATGTGACATGTAGAGCCAATATCCCACCTAAGGTTGGTCTTGCTAATAGCGTTCAGCTTCAGTAGATGCTTACATGTAGCGAGGGGCATACCAAGGGCTTACCTATCTGCCAGAATCCTTAGAGTAGTACCCTGTCTAGCGAGTTCGTCAGCCCTACAGTTTCCTGAAATATCTCTGTGACCTGGCACCCAGCATAGGTGAATGTTGAACTGCTCTGTCATCTCTGTAACAGACAAACGGCAGTCTAAGACGGTCTTTGAAGTAAAGGAGCACGATTCCAGGGACTTGATAGCCGGTTGACTGTCAGTGAAAATGCTGATGTCGCTGACAGATAATACATTACATTTCAGCCAAGACAGGGCTTCCTTAATCGTCATGATTTCCGCCTGAAAAACGCTACAATGATCAGGGAGGCGGAACGAGATGCTCAGGTTGAGCTTATCGGAGAAAACACCACATCCCACCTCACCTTCGGTCTTAGAGCTATCTGTGTAGAAGTGCACCGAATTTCCATCATCAGGGGAAGAGCCATCCCACTCATCCCGTTCAGGGATATTCGTACGGAAGTGTCGGTCAAATCTCAGTTTCGGTGGGGTGTAGTCCGTGTTTTCATGTGTGAAGTTGAGAACCCTAAAATAAACGAAGCTTTACTCATGGGCGATTTTGAAAAAACGGATCGACTTTGTTTATTGAATTACCTAAGGAGCTGCGTCAGGACTGCATAAAGCATTTGCAAAAGCGGGTGGAATGCCAACTCCGATAAAACAACCAGACGGCAGTTTCACTGATGAAGAATAGAACAGAGAGCAATACAAGCACTACAAGATCACTACTGCACTACTCACTTCACCTATGAAAGGAGCATTACCAACATATCAATATCTCGAAAAGAAGATTGGGAAATAGCTGGTGTTATCTGTTCCGGAGAGATAATTGGGTGGGCAATCTAAGACCCTGTTTAGGTGTTAACATATGAGTGCATAGTGGGCAGTCATGTTGTGTTCACACACTTTCAGTCCTGCACTACTTGCCAAAGTTTCGGGGTGGAATAAGTGAATTGAAAAAATTGGGTGTCGGACAGCGTTCTCTTATCCAAATATTCATATCATCCCTCGATTCTCACTACTTCACGATCGAACTAATAATGATAAAATGGAAGGGAATGGAACATTTCGGATGTGGAACGTGACTTTCCGCTCGATTTTTTTATATTTCCTTCATGAATGTCCCCCTCTCTTAACGCCTCACTCTTCTCACCCAAAAACTATCGACATAGCGCACTCATCAGTTAACATCTAAGCAGGGTCTAAGTGGATGTACGAATTGCTGAGAACAAGATCAGCAGAAACTCAAACATCTGGAAGGATTATTAAAGCTAACACAAAAAGCCTATGCTGATGACATAGTACTGAGTGCCACAGGAAAATTTGAAGTAACCGTCTGTGATATCAGACAAAGGGGTCTAATAGTAACCCAAGAATGGTGACACACGGCTGGGCACACTGAAATTTAGAAATGATGCCAAGTTCCTTGCGTAGACGTTATAAGCAGGAGTAAAATTCTCTAAAATGATAGTTTATACTCACACTTTTGACAGTCAAAGTTCAATCACACTTTGTTAGCTATCCGCAAAACAATCGCAAAGAATTATTCAAAACTTGGTAGCACAACTTTTCGAAATATCATTTTCCTCTCAGTGCTATCGCCGGTCTCAGCTGTTTGTGTCAATTTGTTCTGATTTGTGCACACAACAAATTTAAACAAAGTAGATTTAGCTTTAAAAAAACAAATAAATATTTGGCGCAACAGCTCTTTAAATGACTGGGCCTAGCTTCTCGCAACCACTCATGTTGTGTGCGTTATATTTTTCACACGAATGGAAGGGACCTACAGTTTCGTGCCGTATCCAAAGGGCAATTTGAGAAGCTTTTTCGTGACAACAATACTCTCGGATGTATGTCAGACGCTCGCGAGAGGTGGGACCGTGACCGTTTTTGGTGTTTTCTGGGATTCGAACTCGGAACCTGACGCGCAGTGATCCGACACGGCGGGCGCCCACTAGATATAGCTTAAAACATGCACGTAAAATAATTGACATATAAACCGTTGTAGGCCTTCCGCACTAGGTATCTATGAAACACAAATTGGCGATTCTATCTAACTTTATATAAAACCATCCGAATAATGGAACGTACAATAAATACTCTTAACATTAATAGGAGAATGGGAGACGCTTGCGACAGCACTTCGGCCCATTGGTGCAGCCCAATCAGCACCAACTTGCCTTTGCCAACCTCCACCACCAAGTAAATTTAGTGTTGCAGCCGTGGGCGCCGTGGCGTAAGTGGTTAGTGTGTCGGATCACTACGCATGAGGTTCCAAGTTCGAATCCTAGAAAACACCAAAAAGTTTTTTCACGGTCCCACCTCTCGCGAGCGTCTGACAAACATCCGAGAGTATTATTGTCATGAAAAAGCTTCTCAAATCGCCGTTCGGAGTCGCCATTAAACTGTAGGTCCCTTCCATCCGTGTGAAAAATATAACGCACACAACATGAGTGGTTGCGAGAAGCTAGGCCCTGGCCCCTTTAAAGAGCTGTTGCGCCAAATATTTGTATTTTTTTTTAGCCAGTCGAAGAATTTGTGGTATATGGCAATTTTCGGAAACGTCATCTGCGTCAAAAATGCAATTCCAGCATGTTCTTAAACGCAAACTGCAAAAGTCAACTGTTCGAAAACACAAATACGAGTTTTAACTCCATTAGCATTGTGTTCGATAATGCAGTTTGCTAAAGTCACATGTTCGCGAACATCATCTGCAGCGCAGCTGTGCAGTAAAAATTTCGAGGTGATCGCCAAAAATGTCATACATGACTCTCGCTGGCTCATCAAAACAAATTATGTGCGCTACACTCTCCCCTTGCATTACTTCCTTGGATCTGTCAAGCCGCACTAAAGTTGGTCATCGCCGCGCCGGGCGAAAAATAAATTTCGCTATAAACTTCCTACGGGATCCATTTTGTTTGGTTTTACTTTTTGTGCGAAAACGTCAAATGCGTTTGCAAAAAAAATTATTTCATGTTCATCAAAAACCATTTGCGCAAGCGAGACGATTGCAACTTTTGCGTCATAAAATGACGATCAATTGCCGGTCAAATTGACTTTGATTTGACGTTTTCGCAAATGGCCTATGTTCGCACTTCTGTTATAAAATAATTTCAGAAAGGCAAACATTTTCGTACCACTTCGCAAATAGCATTTCCTCACTAATACCACAATCGTAAAAAAACAGAATGACTCCATATGGAAGTGACACCAAAATTTGTCGCGCAAAAACGATCGCAAAATGTGATGATCACGCTGATGGTCACCTTAGAGAGAGCAAAAGCGATGATTGCGATCGTCAACAATCAACTATCACCTTAGAGGATTCAATTCCAGTGTTTTGATAAGCACAAACAAATATTATATGAACTCATAAATTAACTGATCAAACTTGAAAAATATTCAAAGATCTTAATATTGCCCAGTTCGTTTAGTTTTTATGGGCCGATTTTGATGAAACTTTTTTATCTGTTAATTTATTTTTTTATTTTTGCATCAAGAGAATAATTTAAGAATTTAGGCGCTGCAGTCCTGAAATGTTGGTAGTTACCTACCATTTTATAAGGCCTTTTTGAATATTTGGAGGGCGGGTTACGCCTACCTAGTAAGAGAGCGTAAACAAAATTTTGCAGATTCGTGCTCAGTGTAGACAACTCTATCGGACTAAAAAAAATTAAATTTCAGACATTCCCAGAGAAGTAAATTTGTACCCAATAATACCCTACCTCTTCTAATAGGGTAGGTGTACCAGTATCCGGCCAGTCACTAGTATCCGGCCACTATCCACTAAATGTTAAATAATAAGAAAATTAAACATTATTTGCATAATCAAATACATTGCGACTATAATTCCAGGCCCCCCATGTAATGGTTTGGTAAAGTTTGTCAGATCTGCACATCAAAGATCCTTGTTAAAAAAATATTTAGTTTGTGAAGTTCGTTGTGATAGCAAGAAGTGCAAGTTTGAGTTCGCGAGTGCTAGTAGAACCGATCAGCAAATTAAGTGAGTTTCAGTGTTCTTTGTGAGTATACAAACTAGTTTTGTGTTTTTTTTAAATAAATAATGTTTATTGATCGTAAAATATAAAAAAAAAATAATAAGAATTTTTTGTTTTAAATTGTTAAAAATGTGGCCGGTTACTAAAACACTATTTTTATATGATGTTCTAGCATCCTGTCAGGGTGGCCGGGTACTAGAAATTTGCCTGAAATCAAATAATTTATCTTTTTCACGTTTAAAGGAAAGAAAATACTTTTGTCCAATAAAATGTATTAAATATGTCCAATTACAGTATCCGGCCACTTGTTTTTGTCAAAAGATTACTATGGCCGGTTTTTAGAACAAGCCGCACCAGTACGGCCACATAACTAATTGTGAACAAATTCATACTATTTGTTTTGGAAAATGAGTCAACAAACAGGTGAAGAAAAATCACAGGAACTTTCACGCACGCAAAGAATCGTACTTGCTCTAAAGGAAATCCGTGAAAATAAATTAAGCCATAGAAAAGCCGCTTCTACATATATATCCCAAGGAGTACCCTTCAGGATAGAATATATGAAAAAGTTGACGACGTTTGCCAGAAAAAAGGACCTGATACAAATTTATATCCTGAAGAGGAGAAACAGATAACGAACTGGTGTATTAATGTAGCGAGGTGTGGATTCCATTTGAAAAAAATGACCTTCTGGACACCGTCCAAAAAATTATAAAAACAGAAAAAAGGAAAAACCCTTTCAAAGATGATCGCCCAGGAAGAACTTGGCTTAGGCTGTTCTTTAAACGAAACCCCTACTTAAGCTTAAGGGAAGCTGAGACGATCAGCCTTATTGTGAGTTTCACCCGAAAAATATTTCACGTGGAAATTTTTGTTCGCCCGGATTTTTTTTAGCTATTGTGAATTTCACGTGAACAAAATTTCACTTCGAATCAGCTGTGACATTTCGAACATAGATTCTGGTGTTTTGACAGTAGGCAAATAAAGAAGTCGAGAAACAAATGTGGGTGCAAAAAGTAACATTAAACAAATTAATACATTAAACACTGGCTTCATTTATTCCAATCAGTTGAAATATGGCTTTTTCTGTTGGTGAGAACTTTGCATTCTGTTTGGTCCACCTCCTGTCCCTCGTTCGTACATTTTGTTCAACGCTGCTTTTTTACGTACGTATCGTTTTTATCTGTCCAAATCTAAATATATTTTTTTAATTGTGTGCATTTAAAAAAAAACATTTAATTCTTACTTTTTTCCATTCAGCTTCGCTTTTGTGAGCCGTGGCGTAAGTGGTTAATGTGTTGGATCACTACGCATGAGGTTCCAAGTTCGAATTCTAAAAAAACACAAAAAAAAAGTTTTTCCACGGTCCCACCTCTCGCGAGCGTCTGACAAACATCCGACAGTATTTGTTGTGACGAATAAGCTTCTCAAATCGCCGTTCGGATTCGGCATTAAACTGTAGGTCCCTTCCATTCGTGTGACAAATATAACGCACACAACATGAGTGGTTGCGAGAAGCTAGGCCCTGGTAGTTTAAAGAGCTGTTGCGCCAAATATTTGTATTTGTATTTTCGCTTTTGCTTGGTGGACCCGCGCTGTTTCGCTCCGAGCTAAGTTTTCTCCACTGTCACTTTCTCCCTATTTTCTTTTACAAATCCCCTAGCAATAGGTATCCGGTTTTTCAATAATTTTGTTGAACAAAATATCACTTTGTTGCTTATTTAGAGTTTTGCTCCTGAAATAAAATTATGTATAATTGATTTTCACTTTTTGGCTTTCAAACAACTTACATTTTCCGCTTTGTTATTCTCTCTTTCGCCTACAAAAATCAAGTGAAAATTTTCCATGCGAATCGCGTCATATCCTACGCGAAATAAAAACTCACAATAAAGGGAATTTTTCGAAGATGAACAAATTTTCGCCCGAAACTCATGATAGGGGAAAAGTGAAAAGGGAATTTTTTCACGTGGAATGCTGTTCGGGTGAAACTCACAATAAGGCTGGATATCAAAAGGCAGAGCCGTCGTGACAAAAAACAGCATTGAAAAGTGGTTTCACGATTTAGAAAGCTTCCTTATAGAAAACGGACATAATGATATCCTCCTCGATCCAGATAGAATAATGAATGCTTTTTTTATTCACGAAAACATGAAAGTAGTAGCTCCAAAGGGTTTTAAAATTTTTTACCAAGGAAATGGCTAAAGAAAAAGACACGATAACGTTCCTAGCAATGATTACAGCTTCCGGAGAGCTTCTACCACCTTTGGAGATTTTTCCTTACATTCGACCACCTAAGGAGATTGTCATGAGCGTCCCGAAGAATTGGTTCCTGGGAAAAACTTCATCGGGGTGGATGCGAAGTGAAACCTTCTACGAATATATTGCTAACTATGTGGTTAAATGGATTGATGACAAAAAAGTAAAGAAACCAGTTTTGCTTTTTGTATACGGTCACAAATCGCACCTATCGATGCAACTATGTTAAGCCAGCCTTGTGCCGACAAAAACATTATTCTCTATGCCTTCTCACCAAACACAACCCATATTCTTCAAACACCTGACGTAAGCGTATTCAAGCCACTTAAAGAAGATTGGAAAAAAACGGTTCGAGAGTGGCACATAAAACACATTGGAACAATTTTAACGCGAAAGGATTTCTGCCCAATTTTAGAAACAGTCCTTTCCAATAACAAGCATTTGGCAGAAACCATTAAAAACGGATTTCGGAAATGCGGACTTTTTCCATTCGATTCTAATACTGTGGACTATGGAAAATGCGTTCAAGACGTAATGGAAAGCTTTACTGCACAGCCTACAGCAGTTGAAGCCATAGAACCTGTGCAACTAGCTAAAGAAGATAGATTCTCCATTGCAAAAGCTGTCATCCTTGAAATCAAGGACAAACTTGAGAATTGTGGTATTTGTCTCTCTAAAATATTAAATATCTTAGAAACATCAAGACCTAGCCTTGAGCAAGCGCCGCAAGAACAAGAAACACAAAATATCGATCTTGCTTCACTGCTAATGAATGTCTTTGTTTTAGTAAATTGGGATAAGTTTTTATTTCGTTGTTTATAAACAAAAGAAGGCTGAACTTTAAATGGCTCAAAAAAATTTACAAAAAAAATACATACCTACCTATTTACTGATAAAAGTGTTTAATTTCAATCGTTTAGTTTAAGATTTCCTACAAAAGAAAGGACCTGGCCGAATACTGGATCAACAATGGCCGGCTACTGAAATTTGGTGGCCGGGTACTGGTGAAAAAGCACTTCTTTTACAAAACTCATTCCAGTTTTAATAGCATTAAACTAATTACTTTAATATTATTTTTATTTGATTAAGATTTTAAAAAAGATTAGAAAAAAAAAAAAATTCCAAAATGCTATATTATAAGACGAATCTATTATATGGCCCCAAAGTGAGAAAATGCGCTAGGTGGCCGGATACGGGTACACTTACCCTACCAATTATAATTACCGAAAGCGGTTAATGATAATATTGCTATCACGTTTAATGGAAAATCAGAAAGCGACCCGAAGAAATGTTCAATCAACAGTTTGTTGAACATCCTACCAAGGTCAGTCGTCTCAAAGGAACAACAATAAGGAAGTTACACCAACCGGCACGGGAATTTGAACGCCAAGCATTTAGCTCGGCTGCTACAGCCGCCATACTTAAAGCCGAACCATCCAGGACTATTGGGCCGGACGGGATATCAATGATGATGCTAAAAAAAACTCGGCACACCAGGGCTGCAGTAATTAACATCAGTGCTAAATCTCTCCATACAATCCCTACTTATCCCAGGAGTATGCAAAGTTGGTCGGGATCCCACTACCCAAACCAGGAAAATCTACGAAGCAGAGCAAATCTTACCGCCCAATCTCCCTCCTGTCGCCGGTCGTCAAGATTCTGGAGGCACTCCTTCTTCCAACACTCGTTGAACATTTAACTCTAGCACAACATCAACATGGTTTTCGTAAACGCCACAGCACCACCTCGGCTCTTAACATCATCAGGGTTATCGTGAAGAAATTTTCCCTCGGAATTTTTCCCCCGAACAAATATTAGGTACCTTAAAAAATGAGGAAATAATTCCGCGAAAAAGAAATAGGTATCATGAAGAACAATTCAGGAGAATTTTCAACGCAATCGCCATATTTAATTTTTTTCCCTATTTTTGAAGATACCTAATTTTTGTTTGGAGGAAAAATTTCGAGGGAAAATTTATTCAGGATAACCCTGCATAGCTAATCAAATCAGCAACCGCTTGAACCAAAGACATCCATGCTACAGAACAGTCGCCGTTGCCCTGGACCTGTCAAAAGCATTTGACACAATGGGACATGCTACGATGCTTAACGACATTCAGGAGTCCACGTTGCCTAACTCCTACAAACATTGGTTAGCCAATTTACCTATGCGGCCGACAAACCTACGTGCAGAGGTAGGTCGCAAGATCGCAATATAGGAAAGTCAAACAAGGCGTACCACAGGGTGATGTCCTGTCTCCCATCCTGTTCAACTTCTACATCTCCAAGTTGCCCCCTCCACCTTACGGTATAACCCTTGTGTCATACGCGGACGATTGTACGATCCTCGCTACGGGTCCAAACGTACCTGAGCTGTGCATGACCATTAACAACTACTTCGCTGTGGATGAACAGTTCTTCAGCAGCCGCAATCTTCAGCTATCAGCGGAAAAATCCACTGCCACACTGTTCACGTCCTGGACTAAGGAAGTGAAGCAACAGCTCGATATAGTAGTCGCAGATCGACGAATATTCACACAGCCAAAACTTTTGGGTGTCACCTTTGACAGCATGCTAACTTTTTCCACACACGCATCAAACATTCGCAGCCGGCTCAGATCCCGCAACAATGTTCTAAAATCCCTTGCTGGCAGGTCCTGGGGCAAAGATAAAGAAACGTTGCTAGCCACCTATAAAGCGATCGGTCGATCCATCATGAATTACGCCGCTCCCATCTGGACCCCACAGCTGAGCAACTCAAACTGGCGGAATTTTCAAACATCCCAAAACTCAGCCATGCGAGTTATCACCGGTTTCCACTTGATGGCACATGAGGACAACCTCCACGCGGAAACCAAAATGATGTCCATCAAAGAGCACAACACCATGCTCTCCCAACAGTTCCTCCTGGCCTGCCACCTACAAGAGTATCCCAACCACTCTCCAACAACGCTTCAGCACCCACCTCGGCATATCCGCAAAAACCTGACAATGTTCCAAAGAGATATCGACACCTACACTCAACTCCCGGACCTCGACCTCCAGCGCTACAAGTATGCCATTAAAAGCATTCACAGTGCGGCGGTAGCTAATGCAGTACGTAACCACCACCCGAATTTTGTATTAGGTGGTCGCCCTCCACCCACAGTCAACGAGGAGCGTCACTTACGTCGCCAGACCAGGGCAACCTTAGCCCATCTACGCTCGGGTTGGTATCGACTACTTAATAGCTATCAATCACGCCTTGACCCCAGCTTCGAAGACAGATGTCCAGACTGTTCGAACGGTCCGCACAACATACAACACTTCTTCAACTGTCCGGCCAAACCCACCACCTTATGACCGGAAGCGCTGTGGAATCGTCCCATCCACGTGGCTCTTTACCTGGGCCTAGAAACTACAGACAGGCAACCCAACAACACAAATACATATATAACTAATTCAACAACTACAACCAAAAGCGGTTCTAAGAAAATATTGCAAACGTATACACGCATGTATACATACATATATGCTAAATGCAATTTTATTTATTAAAGTACGAAACAATAAACAAAAATATGAACTTCACTTGTTTTTCATGGTTAAAATAAAAAAAGTTAAAAAAGCAAAAATAAATTCTTTAAGAAAAAAGAACTTTATACACTGCTTCTATCATTTGCACTTTTACCTCGGCGCGTCTTCTTGGTTCCAACTGTTGTACCATTGGTCGGATCGACATAATAAACTGGAAATCTTCATCAATAAGGGTCGAAACTGATCCTGGTTGCAAAGGTAAAACGGCATACTCCAATTCATTCTGAGTGCCTGCAGAAGAGAAAATTCAAGTACATACATATGTACTCTGTCAAGTACTTCACCGAAAATGCCAATAGGACTTTGTGGTTACTTACTAATCTGTGCATTTCCAGTTTCACTCAGTTGCAACGAATTATTATGTCCTGACGGATTTCCACCAAAATCTATGGCTGCTTCCGCTGGAACTCGAATACAGATAGAGACGTGCACGATTGGGTCATCTGCATGCTCGGATGAATCCCTCAACCAGATAACGGTAGGATTGTTACCTTCTGTAATAAACATTGCTCCAGGCGGTTGAATCTGAATCTGGATGTCTGGATCTAGCTGCAAGTCGATATTACCATCGGTTGATGAATTCTCACTATAAAAAAAAATAAAAAATAGGGAACAGGCTCTCAATTCATCGCACCTAACCGCTTGAAATTATCGGAACTTACCTTAATTGAGTGTACGGCTCAAGGAACCTCAAGTACTCCACCCAATTCAGGTTCGGATTTCGAATATGTATGGATTTGCTGCGCCGTGAGATCATATCTTTCTTTAAGACCGATCTTACCCATTTCCAAAGTTCGCGGAAACTTCGAACTTGTGGTAGATGAAAATCAATCAAAGATATAAGTTTTAATGTACTTGAACTTACCCCAATATCCCTTTCTCTGAGCCAATTCGAAATTAACACTTGTATCCAGCAACGCAGCCACGATTTTATCCCAAGCGAGATCAATTAATGCAGAGGAATACTCTCCGAGAACATTCTCCATTCGCGTATTTCCATTGTATATAATCGGATACTTCTTCACTTCAAGAATGTATGAACGTAAAGCAAATAACGATAAATTATGAATGTGAATCCTGTAATTAGGATCCGGTGCGGTTGTTTCCCTATCCATGCTGATCGAAAACTAAACGCGTAATGAAATTATTTTTCAGCACACACAATGCGTTTCAACTATTGTTTTGTTTGCTTTCTCAAACAAAACATCTGTACATTACATACTTTGCAGGGTAGGTAGACAAGAAGCAAGCCAGATCAACTCAAATAACGGTATAACGTACACACACACACACAACGAACACAATTGTGGTGGTTGAAATTGCGCCGCGTTCCGAACCTTGTTGTGTGCTGGCTAAAATAATTTCTTGGAAATACATGGGGTGGGGAAAAATACATATCTACACTAAGTTGCTGTTTTAAAGGAATCCGATTAGCGTTGCCACTTTTCCAGAGCAAATGTAGCGTACTGACAATAAAAATGTAGCATTTTCAAAGGAAATGTAGCGAAATGTTTTCGAGACCATTGACAGAAAGCTCGTAGCCATTTCGGGTTATACCCGGTCAGCTGCCGAGCGGGACAGGCCGACCACCAGACGCTCGCATACTGACACCCTTCAGACCTGGCTCCAAAGGATGCCTTAGTGTTTTCCTCTCGTCTAGAAACCGCGGCCATCGAAAAAACTCATATTCGGCGTTTTCAATGCATTCAGCACATCGTGGACTTAATCATGCTTGTATTTATGCAGGTATGAACGGAAGCATCCATTACCTGTTAGCAACTGGGTTAGATGAAACCCTTCTTCACCATGCCGTCTTTCTATCCATGGTTTTACCCGGGGTATGAGTACATGCGTCCACCTACCCTTTTCGGAGGCGTTCCAGCGTTCTTGCCATTCTCCTATGCTCTATATCCTTAGTGACATCTGTTGGGTTTCGCCTGTTGAAGCAGTTTGCTCTTGTTCTGAGTGTCTCAATTCATATTGTCGTCGCTGCTCTTCTGCCAGGATATCTATCAGGGCTGCCGAAGTGACTACCAAGGGAGTAATCGTACTCCCCTCTCATAATCTGTACTCCCTTACTCCTCTCATCATGCGTTTACTCCCTTTGAAATATTTAAATTTTTTTCAAACAGATACGTACTAATTTGAGTATTTTGTTTATTTAATCATACATTGTTAACTGTTCGATGTCAGGAAAGGTCTTAGACAAGGTGACGCGCTATCTTTAATATAATACTTGAACGAATTGTACAAAACTCACAACCCAACACCGGAGGTACAATCTTTTACAAGTCTGTACAACTACTCGCTTACCCCGATGGCACTGACATAGTCGGAAGAACTCAGGAGGCGTCAGTGGGGAATTTGCGAGTATTAAGGTCGAGGCATCGAAGATGGGTTTAGCGGCCAATGAAAGCAAAACAAAATATATGCTGTCTACAAAAAGGACACCCAACATCGGCATCTTAAACAGAATGCCACAGAAGACAGATATAATTTTAAGGTAGAAAATGACTTTGTCTATCTAGGCTCTATGGTAACCTCCGCAAATGACATCAGTGGGGAGGTGAAACGAAGGCACTTCAGTAACAAAGGCCTATCTCGAACTATTAAGGTAACTCTGCAGAAGATAGTAATCATCCCAGTTCTGCTGTATGGTGCAGATGCATGGGCTTTGTCAAAATCAGATGGGAATGCCCTTGGTTATGTTGAGAGAAAGTTCTTCGAGCGATCTTTAGTCCAGTCTGCATAGACGGAGAGTGGAGGAGAAGGTACAATGCCGAACTGTATGGCCTATATAAGGACATCGACTTAGCCAGAAGAGTTCACATACAGCGACTAAAATGGCTGGGTCATATAGAGTGGATGGAGCCCAGCGTTCCAGCCAATAAAGTCTCCGAATCCACCCCGGATGGACGGCGCAGTATAGGACGACCTCGCAGTAGGTGACGCAAAAAAGTGGAGACCAACTTGGCGTGCGCAACTGTAGGCAGATGGCTCATAACCAGTTTGGCTGGAGAGGTTTGTCGGTTGAGGCCCAGGTCCACCTCGGACTGTAGCGCCACCTAAGTAAATAAGTAATGTTTAAATCAGATATAAGAATAAATGCAATGAAGATATACTTTTAAATGATTTACATGTTTGGTTTGCAATGCTTGTTTTTTTGTACTCCCCTCAGACAAAAAATACTTCCCTGTGAACTTCTAAAATATTCTCACTAATAAATTTAAAATGGTAGCCCTGATATCTATTGGTAGCATTTTTGCTATCACACAGGCTGCATCGCAGGAGGTGGTACGATATGCGCAGCATACTCTTCATGTACACGTTCTGTACACTGAAGCAATCTTACTTCGGTTTGCTTTAGTCGTCATGGCTCTCGCCCAGATTGGTGCAGCATAGAGGATTTTAGACGCTGTTACTCTGGCCAAAAGTAATCTTTGACTGTGCCTCGCGCCTCCTGTATTAGGCATGATTCGTGCGAGAGCAGCGCTGGAATTCGCTGCTTTGTGAGGCACACTCTTGAGGTGTTCCTTGAAGGATAGCCTCGTATCTATGAATCTGAGGTATTTTATGTGAGGCTTCAATGTTATTGTGTGTCTACTCACAGTAATTTTTATCCTCCTTCTTCCTGCTGCTTATAAGAACCGCCTCCGTTTTATAATCTGCAAGCGTAAAGCCAGCCGAACTCAGCCAGTTCCGTACGGTCCTGTCCTAATTGTAGAGTTGCTTATCTGCTCAACCTTTTCCAGTAGTTTGGCAGTTACGACGATTGCAATGTCATCCGCAAACCCGATAATTTTTGTTTCCTCGGGTATTGGAAGACGCAAGACCCCATCGTACATGACATTCCATAGTAAGGGACCTAGCACTGACCCCTGTGGTACTCCCCCAGTGATCTTGTATTCTTTGATTCCGCTGTCTTTGTCGCAGATTAAGACTCTGCGCTTGAAGAAATTCGTCACGATTTTTATGAGATACGCTGGAACTCGTAAAGAGCTCTTGAACGTGAGGACGATTCAAAACATGAACTTACCGATGCAATCAATCGATGCGAGCAAATTAAAAGAACAATGTCATCACCTAAATGGGATTGCTATTGCGTCGTACAATAGGTCTCGATAATTGGTATCTGGGCGTCAGTCTTTTGTACCCCCGTAGATAAAAGAAATGAAATTGCTGTCACTAAAACAAGACTCGGCTGGGTAGTCCATGGCACTTAAAATGACAAAAATATAAATGATTTGAAAAGGTGCAATTTCCACTGTTGCGAATGCCAGGCACACTCAGAAGCCAAACTTCATCGTTTAGTCAAAGAATATTTTATGACAGAAAATTGGGAAAAAGACGGATAAGGCAATGCTATCTAAATGAAATTTAAACGCCTACCGATATGAAAATCATTACATGAGCATCTACCCTATTATTCTTCGAGAGCTTCAAGCTCGCAAATATAATAAAATAAAGAGAGTTGAATTGTAAGAAGCGATGAGTCAGGTCGTCTTGCATGATCATTGTCACAGTTGGATTTTTTTTCATTCCTTTCACGAGTATGTACATGTTTTATTCCACAATTACCAATTCGTCCGAAGGCTCAATTATTGCCACACCTTTCAATAGCAGCTTACCCAGTATAATTATTTCCACAGTTTCTAAAACCCATTTCTTAAATCGTCTTTCATTATGTTTAACATACCATATGAAAGTGAATAATATGAGTTAAAAGCAAAAAATAATAATTCAGTAGACTGTTTGGAGAAACGTAGCATAATGAGGGAAAGATGTAGTATGTAGCACTGCACTTTAAAATACAGCGGTTTTGTTACATACCTATATATATGTACTCGTACATATGTAGCAAAAGTGGCGACGCTGGATCCGATCCATAGCTACCGTTGCACGACCGAAGTGACACAATTTTTGGGAAAATCTTGAATTTGAGACTTTTAGAGCCTGAACAGATACGGCAGAAACAGCGCAGTTATTATTTACACTGTTTTCATATCTAGATATTATATGTATTCGTTCATACCTAACCGTAACTAAACCGCGTATTGGGCAGTGTGTGTCTGTATTTTGTGTATATTGCTTCTTAATGCTGGAAAAATCCATACAAAATATACAGAGACGGACTTAATTATTCACACAGGTATATTCTCTAGTAAAATCGTTAACAAATAAAAACAATCAATTGGAGGTGGCAATGGTGTAGTGGTAAAGTCGTCAATTGCCACGCTAATGGTTCATGGTTCAAATCCTGATGACAGCAAGCATTTATTTATTTCTCATGAATATATGTATATAAAGTCAGTCCGATCATTTGCGAAAGCTTGTGTGAACACTACTGCGAAGGCATAACACTGGCAGTAGCTTGATCATGTGGCTGGAAAAATTGTTCGCTCTGTTGATGGTGATTTGCCGTTGACATCGGTTATCGGGAAAAAAGTACTGTGAATCAGAAGCAAAGACAAAAAATAACAAAAATCTCACCAGCTATCTGGACGCCGGCTGGCAAGAATCCTCATCCTAACCCTCCACGTGGGTGCCAGCCGGAAATAACCACCACAGCAGTCTTGTACGATGTCAAGATGGGGTTACCCAAGACCAGGAGGCATTGTAGAGAATTCTTAGCTCATCAATAGCTTAATCCTCTATTTATGCCTTTTGGTCATCAGATCGAGGTACCTGATTTCAGTGGTGGAGTGAGCGCTTAATGCACGAAACCGTGCTCAAGAATGCAAGACTGGGGTCAAACCAGTCTCCGATGAGCTCCTTCGGACGCACGGGCGGGGTCCGTTGTATTTTGCCTTATACCGATACTACGGCGCTGCCGGGACTGACCGTAATTCCGTTTTACTCGTGGGTGCAAAATCCGAAAAATTAAAAATTAACAAAAGTAAAACGAAAGAAAATAAAAATAAAAATATGACAATAAAAAAAAGAATTTCCTGGCACTTCATCGGAAGATGAACAGCTCGCTTCCAGCCAGGAAAAGACAGCGGAGAGCGAGACGCTCCCCAAACCATTAACAAAGACTACAACCACAGCGTCGGACACTCGACTTAGTGCCCATAAGCGCGAAGCACCTAACTCTCACAAGTCGGGCAGCAACCATAAGAAAAGCGCATACCAGCGTGCCATCTTCATTCTGGGTAAGATTACTAAGAAAGAGGTGCCCGGCACGGCTTCCGAACGGGACCTGGCCGATCAAATCAAATACCAGAAGATTGTCGATGAGTAAATCAACATCCGCAATACCCCACAATTTTCAAAAAGCAATGCAGCAAAGCGTGACCAACCCCAGGAGGAAATCAAGTCCGATTCCCAAAGGATCAAAGTCCCTAAGCTGTCAACACCCAACCCCAATGAACCTTCTACCTCCTCGGCTTTCCAAGCGACACGAACTGTCAGCGAGGTTATCAGAGACGACCTCCAAGTCGCCCTGGTAGATGAGCTCTCTACCGACGGCAAGGCAGTGACTGAAGTTTGGGGAGCTATTGAGGTCAAACTATCCGAGATGGTCATGGACCATATTATTAACAACCAAGGAGGACCGGTACCCTGCTTCGACTCAGCTGAGATCATACAGGGTCATCAAATGCGAGGACGCCTTCTCTAAGGAATTCCTAAGCGGCTGCGTTCATAAGATCCGTGACGCATGAGATGGGTTGAGACTCAAGCTGATCCTGGCCAGAGAGATTCCGAGGAGACCTAGAATCCGCATTTGGCTCCCTAATATGGCCATTAACGACAACCTATTGCTGAATTGCCTGAAGCTGCATAACCTTATGGTTCCGGTTATGGATGACTGGAAAGTTATCAAGGTTGAGGAACCCCACAACAATACCCTTTCCTTCCTTCTTCTTATTAATGAGGACAGTGCTGTCTCCATTGAGAAGAACGGATGCAAACTCCGCTCCGGCATCAGGCATGCCAAAGTTAAAATTTTCCGATCCTCCGGTCTCACTGACGACTTAGACGAAGCCGACGATGCCAACAAATTGTTGGGGGACACGAGGATTGAAACCACAACCCAAACCACAAATAACACCGATAATACCAATGCTGAAAGTCATTCAGATTAATCTGGACCACTCGATTAGTGCTACAGATAATCTGGTGGCTTTTCTCAAGCAGGAAAACATTGACATGAGCATTGTCCAAGAACCCTGGGTAAACGGCCCTGACATTAAAGGTCTCAACGACAACTATGCTACAAAAAATCAACTATGCTACAAAAAATGCAAGAGGTAGCAATCCCATGGCTCGTACCGATTTTCAGGAGCTGCATCTTAAATCACCACGTACCCCACTCATGAAGACGGGTGAGAATGGTTTTCATTCCGAAGGTGGGGAGGCGCGGACATGAGAACGCGAAAGATTTCAGACCAATCAGTCTGACCTCCTTCGTTTTAAAGACCCTCGAGCGCGTTCTAGACAACCATCTGCGAAATACAATCGAATCATCTCTTTCCAAATCCCAGCACGCATACCTTAAAGGAAGATCTACAGAAACAGCTCTTCATGAAGTAGTGCAGACAATAGAAAAATCTTTACAGTATAAGGAATACACTTTAGCTACCTTTCTAGACATAGAAGGAGCTTTTAACAATGTACACACTGAAGTAATTCTAGAGTCGGTCACGGAGCTGGGTATAGAAACCCACCTAAGCCAATGGATAGTCTCTATGCTCAGCAGTAGAACCATTCAGACATCTCTAGGAAACAGTACCATAACCAAATTTGGCAGTAGAGGAACGCTCCAGGGTGGAGTCATCTCACCTCTACTATGGCTAATAGTCATGAATAAAATCCTTTTATGCTTAGACAGAGAAAGAATTAAAGTAGTTGGGTATGCGGACGACATGGTGATTTTAGTGTCGGGACTTTTTCCTTCCGTGATAAGTGAGATTATGGAGAGTGCTCTAAATAAATTCACCGCATGGGCCAGAAAGTGTGGACTTGGAGTCAACCCAAATAAAACTGAACTGATGCTTTTCACCACAAAAACCAAAATACTCGACTTCAATCTTCCTCGACTAAACGGTCAGATACTCTCCTTATCTTCCAGTGCTAAGTACCTAGGAGTTATTCTGGATCCTAAACTTAACTGAAAACCAAACATAGAAGAACGAGTAAAGAAAGCATGTATAGCCTTCTATGCCTGCAACAGAACCTTCGGCAAAAGATGGGGCCTTCAACCAAAATTGACCCTGTGGATGTACACAGCCTTAGTACGCCCAATCCTTACCTACGAGTCGATAGTATGGTGGCCGGCCCTTAAAAAAGCATGCTTAGGCACCACAGGCGCCCTACGGTCAACTCCGTCAGACGCTCTAACAGCCCTGCTACACCTTTTACCCCTAGATCTACATATCACAAACATCTCAGCGCAATCAGACTCAGAGAGTCCAAGTGTTGGACTGCGAAACCCTATGGACACAGCAATATCCTAGATTCTCTACCGGGAGAACTCGTATCGACTCCAACAGACTACATTATCCCCACTTTGAACTTCACAAAACGTTTCGATGTACAATTCCCTACAAGAAAAGATTAGCAAGATGGACAGGTGACCAGTGGTTTCGATCTAACAGTCTACATCGATGGGTCAAAAATGGACTGTGGGGTTGGTGTGGGTGTTTTATCGGAGTCCCGGAACATCGCAAGATCATATAGACTCCCGGACGCTGCCAGCGTCTTCCAAGCGGAATTACTCGCCATTCGCGAAGCCTGTCGCCAAATCAAGTCACACACAAATACAGTACCAAGGCAAAGAATCGCTATTTTAATTGATAGCCAAGCTGCTATCAAAGCCATTGCCTCGGAAACCATTTCCTCGAAATTGGTACTAGAATGCCGACAGGAGCTGGCCTCGCTAGATGGTCAATGCACGGTGACCCTAGTCTGGGGTTCCTGGTCACAGCAACGTTGATGGCAACGAACATGCTGATGAACTGGCCAGGCGGGGCTCAGCCCTTCAATGCTCACTTGCTGAACTTGTTCACACCCCGCTCGGAGCAATTAAGGCAAACATCTCCTCAATCTTTCTTAGAAAGCTAACCTTAAATGGTCTACAGCAAGACCGAACAACCGCCCTATTGAACCGAGCGCGCAAAGACATTGCCAGAATAATCGCGATAATCACGGGACACTGGCCGGTAGGAGAGCACGCAGCCAAACTAGCTATCCCATATAATACACACTGCCGCAGTTGCAATGTAGCCACCGAAAAGGAAACAATTATCCACTACATGTGCACTTGTCCGGCACTAGCCAGGGCTAGACATCAAGCATTAGGCAAACCCTTCTACAATTCACTTGAGAAAATCTCGGGTAAGAACATAAATGAGCTAATCCTCTTCTTAAACTCCACAGGCTGGCTCTAGATTGTCCTCACCAACACACATCAGCATCCAAGGTCGCATGAGTCGTGGTATCAAAACGGCACAACTGTGCAAATTGGGTCTCTGTTTTTACAGAACCGCCACTTCTACCTACCTACCTACCTATCTGGACGCCACCTCCGAAGAATCTCTGAAGCATAAACAACTGAGCTTTAAGAACCACTACACCAAAATCTTTCTCTCTCTCTTTCTATCCTTTCCAACGCCGCACTGTGTGTAAACATGTTAAAGGTATTCATTGCCCTTTGAGTGCGCGCAAATTATATAATAAATAAAAAAAAATAGACCTTTTTTTTATTGATATTTATTTATTCACAAAAATGTTGCTAAATGCCCTTTTCAGCATGGACAAAATTACTCGAAGAGCCAATAATATTTAAAAAAAAACAAATTCCTTAGTAGGTATTTTGTGGACCAGCCGTTTCTTTTTAAAACTTCATCCAATCCTTTTGGCGTTGAATAGACCAGTGTTTTGTAATTTCAGCTCCCATTTTTTGCCATTCTTGCAGCAGAAGTAGGTTGAGTTGATTTTTTCCCGAAGTCTTATGTTTTTCTATCGTTCTACCAAGCTCACCCCACAGATGTTCTATAGGATTCATATCTGGGGATTGGGGGGGAAGTTTGAAGAATATGGGGCACATGGCGAATGATCAATGACATACGCATTATATGCGCAGTGTGTTTGGGATCGTTATTCTGTTGGAAGAGGATCTGTTACCAAGATTTAATTTTTGCAAACTCTGGTGAAGGTTTTCTTTTCAAATGTTGAGGTAGTCGATCTGGTTCATAATGCCGTCAATGAATAGCAAATTGCCTATATCACTTACAGCCATACAGCCTCATACCATAACCCCCATCTCCGTGCTTGACCGTGCTCACTACATAATTTATCCCCAATTCGGTATTCGGCTTTCTCCACACTCTTATTCTCTCATCTGATTAAAATATGTATATATACAGCGGAAGTCGCTTATAACAACGGTGTAGGGACCGATCAAATGTGGTTGTTATAACCGGCGCGCGGTCGGTATATCCGACTGCACTCAACAAGTATATAATACATATGTATAATATTACAGTGGAGAGCCGATTAACCGGGGTCCAATTAACCTGGACACCCAATCAACCGGGATATTTTTAAAAAAATGTTTCTTTCCCATTGAAATCCGATTAACCGGAAAAGACTCTATTATCCGGGATGTAAGCTTAAATCAAGTCAAAAGGAAAACAGAACATAATCGTGCTACATATTGATTCCTGCAGATTCTTCGCACTTATGTTTATTGGTTTCGTGCGTTATTGATGTAACTGTAACTGAGCTATTAGAAAAAAGGTAGACTTAATTAATGATCACATAAAAAAAAATATTTCTATGAAAAATTCGGCTCAAAAATATGAAATCGGCGCACAAACTGTATATGACTTCCTTATAAATAAAGAGAGGATTCTCAAATTTCTTGCCAAAAATGATTCCATGAATGGTTTGCAGAAACGTAAAGCATTTAAGAAAGCTTAGAACCCAAAAGCGGATAGTGCAACATATGAATGGGTACGTCAGCAAAGATTTAGACGAATTCCACTTTCTGGCGAAGTGATTGTGGAATGGGCAAAGTATTTTCACGTCGAGTTGGATCAAGACTCTGAATGTTTGTGTGTATCTGGTTGGGTGAGAAATTTTAAAAACTGTCGTGGAATTCTTTGTCTCAAAAGTTCAAGGGGAAAAGAATCTGCTAGGTTTTTTGTTGAAGAACTAGCTGAACTCATGAAAAAACAAAATTTGACAAGTGAGCAAATATACAACTTGCAGGTGCTTACCACGAAATACTTTGGCTTGTAAAGAAGAACATGTTGTAGAGGGCTATGAAGATTCCAAGGAACGACATACTGTGCTAGTTTGCTCCAATGCTGCAGGGACTCACAAATGCAAGTTAATTGTAATTGGTAAGAGTCTTCGCCCAAGAGCACTCAAAAATGTGAGAGAGCTTCCTGTTATACATATGTGTATATAAGGCCAACAAGAGGGGTTGGGTAGCGCAAACAAATTTTCTGTAGTGGGTGGTTCAACCAAAACCTTATACCCGAACTCAAAGAGCATTTGGAAAATACCGACTCGGAAAAGACTGAAAAGTTTTTTTGCTATTGGATAACCTCGTATTTATTTATACCTTTTACGTATATATTTTATAAATTGTTGCTAATGTCTTTTATTTATTTTTGTTTTATTGACATAATAAATACGTTTTTGTTGACCCTTATTCATTTTTTGTTTTACAGAAAGAAATTCGATTATCCGGGTTTTTCGATTTTTCGTGGTGGGCTCGGTCCCGACCATCCCGGTTAATCGGCTCTTCACTGTATGTTATATTATAAAGAAACCAACCAAATGAAAGGGAAGTCGTGGTTATAAGCAATTGGTCTTTATAAGCGACCTCCACTGTATATATTTTTTTATGCTGGGAGGTGGTAATCTTCAAAAGACGAAACTGAAGCCCCCATACGCAGTAACAGCATGGGATTTTTACCCACTAACACCTTCTCCCTTCTTCCTGTTTTCTTGCGGTACCGCCATCCAGGCATTTCATCGCAGGGCGGGAAGGAGTCAGCCTTCCAATTATTGCACCTACATAGTCGTTAGACCAATCAGCAATTTGTCTTTCATATCTTAAAATGTTTATGATAATTATTCGTCTGTGGACGATTAAATATTTGTTTAGCTTTTTTTTCTACCTGTCTAGCTAGTTCAAAAGGTTTTACTCTTCTTAAACTCCTATGTAGTCAGATTGTTGGTATTTAACTTTGGCAGCGCGACGTACATATGTATGTACTTCACGTTCAGCTTCAGCATTGTGTTTCGGCAGGTGTCTATAGAATAGAATAGAATATATGTATATGTACATATGGATGTATCTATTATGTTCAGTCAGCCGGCGATTATGTTGTAGACGGCCGTGGTTACATACGAGGGCAAGGTGAAAAGTTCTCGGCCTGCCGCAGAGATAGCGTTCCAATCAGCAAAAATGTATGTTTCCTGCCTGGGTGCACTTCTCATTAGTTCGTATGACGAATTTCAACTTGTTCTCCCAAGTAGTTTGTTTACAAGAATTTTTGCAGTAGACGTCTGGCATGTTTTTCGTTAAAATGGATAAACTTGAATATCATGCGGTCATAAAATTCTTCGTTTTGGATTGGTTAACCCTTAAGGAAATTCGTCCAAAGTTGACAAAAGTTTACAGGGACTCTGCTCCTTCCATGTCAACCGTTAAAAAGTGGGTAGCTGAATTTAAACGTGGTCGCACGTCCCTCGAAGATGACCCACGTGAAGGACGGCCAAAAACCGCAACCATACCCGAAACCCCCTGTGGGATAGGGGACAGAATATACCCACGGTAGGCATGCCTGTCGTAAAAGGCGACTAAAATGCCAACCCGCCGTCTTTCTTACGGTAATATCAATCATGCAATGAACAAAACTAATGGTATTTATACCCCAGGTGGCAGACCAGTTCAACTGGAAAATCCACCCTCGCAAGAGGCATGCTCTATGGATTCTGGGGAGAGCTATTTACTGCAACAGGACTTAATCAACCCATTTAGGAAAAGCTCGAGGCTACAAAGATCTCCGCCTCAGGAGTTTTCACCTAAAGCGCAAAATAAAAGTCTCGCAAATCCGGATATGTTAATTCGGAAAACGCAGGCTTTCGAACAGAGTACTCTGCAAAAGGAGAACGCCGTACTCCGAAAGAGGCTCGACGAAATGGAGATGTTGTGTCGAGATCTCAAAAGCAAACTTGATACCATCTAAAAAACGTAAGGCCGGTTCATCGCCTGAAGTTGTTCCACAACAGCAACCTAATCGCAAAGCGCAGCCGAAACCGGAAAAGCCAAATTGAAAGCAAACGCGCCCCTCCACCAATAAATATCACGGGCGTTGCCGACTATAATTCTCTGAGGAAAATTCTAAAAACAACGATCGCTAGTGAATTTAAAGTAACTTCCTTGCGAAACGATGCGTGGAAAATCAAGGCTAATGACGCTGAGGGCTATCGGGCTGTATCTCAAAGGCTAAATAAGGAAAAAATCCAATGGCATACTTACGAAGACAAGTCTGAGAGACCCTTGAGGGTCGTAGCTAGAGGGCTTCATTCATCATGCGCTAAAGAAGACGTTACAGATGATTTACGCGTTAGAGGTTATAACATTCTGGACGCCGTGAACCTTTTAAAAAAAGAGAGAAAACGACCCGACCGTGGTGAAGAAACTACATTGAAACGTAAGCTTCCGCTTTTTGTGCTATCATTCCATAAAACGGAAAGCCAGCAAAAGATATTTAATATCCGTACAATCATGAGTATGGTCGTTAAAATTGAGCCGCTACGTGTCAACACGAAGATAATCCCTCAATGCAAGCGATGCCAAGAGTTTAATCATACACAAGCGTACTGTCGGAAAGAGCCGCACTGCGTTAAGTGCGCTGGGAAACATTCTTCGGAAAATTGCAATTTGAGCACAAATGAAAAAGCTACTTGCGTTAACTGCAAAGGAAGGCACCCAGCAAATTATCGCGGTTGCGAGGTCGCTAAGGAATTACAGATGCGACGGAAAAAATCGACAACGCCAATTGTACGGGGAACGAAATCAGTCGATCGGGCTCCTACGTCGGAACAACGTATTGCTAAGCAGACTGAGCGGTCTCGTAAGCCAGTTGTACAGATGCCTAAGCCGACTGAAAGGACGCTCGAATCAGCAGGGCAGACTCTTGAAACAGTCAATCAGCCTTCTAAGCCGGTTAAACGTACGTCAAAGTCTTCCACTAAAAAGGCTGAACGAAAAATAACCTCGGATAAGCCAGCGAACCCCGTACGTCTGACGTATTCTCAGGCTGCAGTCAAAGCAACCAAACGAAACGTCGGATCACCCTCTGATCCGTTGAATGAAATTCTAAACTGCATCTACGCTAAGTTCGAGGAACAATGTGAAATTAACAAACGGATTCTCGAACGTCTCAGTAACGTCGAAAGCTTTTGTATGGCTAACCATAAATCTAAATCTAAGTAAATATGAACTCTTTGCTTAAAATAGTAACATGGAATGCAAACGGACTCTTACAAAAATCTAACGAATTAGAAATGTTTCTAATAAGAGAAAATATCGACATATGTTTGATCTCCGAAACCCATATAACAAGGGAATCGCAGATAAAGATAAGAGGCTACGCTGGTTATCACGCCTATCATCCTTCTGATAGAGCGCGGGGCGGTTCGTCCTTATTCATTAAAACTAACATCGAACATTCGGTCGACATAAGCATAGAGCTGGAAAAACTTCAGTTGTGCGCGGTAAGGGTTAAAAATAAACACCTGAGTTACAATATAGCGTCTGTTTACTGTCCGCCGCGATGCCCACTAGAAAAAGACGACTACTTCCGTGTCTTCAATGCTCTTGGTTCAAATTTTCTTATTGGTGGAGATTTCAACGCAAAGCACACCTTCTGGGGTTCAAGATGTACATCTTCTAAAGGAAAAATTCTCTACGAAAAAGCAAATGAATTCGGTTGTTGTTTTTATTCGACAAGAAAACCGACCTATTGGCCAACTGACTCACAAAAAATTTCCAATCTTATCGATTTTTTTGTTACAAAAGGCATTTACGAGAAGTTTGTTACAGTCAAAGAATGTTTTGACCTCTCTTCTGACCACTCGCCGGTAATTTTATTACTTGGAGAAGCGCTGATCAAGAAAAAAGGACCTCCAAGACTCACTAGCAGTAGAACAAGCTGGGAGGGCTTTAGAAATGATTGCGAAACAAATATCGCCTTAAATGTATCACTTAGAACACCTTGTGAACTAGAGGACGAAATTGATCGTTTCGTGGAAGCAATTCAAAGAGCGGCATGGAGAAACACTCCTTCTAGAAGCTATAAGATCAACCGCAACGAAAAGTATCCCAGAGAAATCATTGAACTGGTGAGAGAGAAACGAAAAGCGCGAAAGAAATGGCAAATCACTCGTGCACCGCAGCATAAAACGGTCCTTAACCGACTATGCAATCGCCTTAGAGACAGTATTCGCGAATTTAAAAGCAAAAAGATAGCGACTTATCTTGAAAATCTTTCCGGTGAAAGAGAATCAAATTATTCGCTTCGGAAAGCGCTAAAAGGCATCCGGAAACCTCAAATGCAAGCGCCACCAATTCGGAAAAACGATGGAAACTGGGCCAAGGGCGGCAAAGAAAAGGCAGAACTTTTTGCTTTGCACTTAGAAGAAACGTTTAAGCCATTCGACGGCCCTTCGTACCGTACTATCACTCAACTACTTAACGCGAACAATTCAATTCGTCGTCTTCAAAGGACAAAACCTTTTGACCTCGCGTCATAGCAAATGAAGGTCGTGAAAAAGGCAGGAACTTTCGTTGGAATTTAACCTGTCTAAAGTGCTACATTTATTTTTAATCACATACGATCATCTTTTTCTAGAATAACGATTCTCGTAAGCGAAAATAAAACTACTGGATAAGCACTGGCTTAGTTGTAGTATTTATTTTGAAGAGAGGTGTTTTTTTAGTGAGTAAAAATCTCACATTACCATAAGCACGCGCGGTCGGGCCTTATGGTGTCTTTGAAAGATTTTTCACCTGCTCTCGGCAAAAAAAAAAAAAAAACACCCGAAACCATCGAAAAAGTGCATGATATCGTGTTGGACGATAGGCAAGTGAAGGTGAGTGAGATAGCTGAGGCTGTGTGTATATCGGCAGAGAGGGTGCGAAACATCTTGCACAAAAACTGCGCAAGATGGGTGCCGCATTTGCTGAATGCCGATCAAAAGCAAATGTGCAAACGATTTTCGCGGCAATCTTTGGACCGATTCAATAGGGATCCGACCGATTCTGTGCGGCGATTTGTTACCATGGATGAGACATGGGTCCACCATTACACGCCAGAAACGAAACAGCAATCGAAGCAGTGGGTGGAAGCTGTTCAGCGCCAAAGAAAGCGAAGTCGATCGCATTTGTCGGAAAGGTCATGGCCAGTGTGTTTTGTGATGCGAAAGGGATCCTGTTAATTGATTACCTTTAGAAAGGCAGAACAATTACAGGCGAATATTACTCCAACCTTCTTGACCAGCTGGACGCCAAAATTCGCGAGAAGAGGCCTGGCTTCAAGAAAGAAAAAATCATCTTTCACCAGGACAATGCACCTGTCCACAACTGTGCGTTGGCGAAGGAAAAAAACTGTGGGATTTCGGGTACGATTTGCTCGGCCATCCCCCCTATTCACCTGATTTGGCACCCTCAGACTTCCATCTGTTCCCAAATTTGAAGAAATTTTGAAAAATTGTGTTTTTCCTTATTTACAATTTATCGAAGTTTTGTTTTGTTTCGAGGTTTTTTGATAAAATATTGACATATTAAAAATTATGTTGCTATTTTTTTGATTTTCAGGTTGGATAAGTGAAATTGTTTTTCAGTTATCCGAACTCGGGTTAAATAACTTTTTTTTTCAGTTATCCGAAGTTCGCTTAAGAGAAAATACCACTTAAGTGGAATAATAATTGTGGCAGATTGATGTTTCAGTTAAGCGGAGTTGACTGTATACACAGTTCAAAGATTAAAGCTAAGAAGTAATATATAGATACAATACACACAAACACACATTATCCAATACGCGGTTATGTGTGAACAATACATATGAAAACATTAGTGCAAATAACAACCGCAAGTCTTATATTCAGGAATTTTCCAAAAATCGTCGCACTTCAGTCGCGCAACGGTAGCTATGGATCGAATCCCTTCAAAACAGCACATTAGTGTATGTAGATATCTATTTTTCCCCACCCCATAGACTTCTTTTCAAAGAAATCGTTTCAGCCAGCACACAAGGTTTGAAACGCGACGCAGTTGCAACCACCACAATTGTGTTTGTTGTGTGTGTATGTGTGTGGATGGATGATCGTTGCTTAAAAATACTTTCTACCGTTATTTGAGTTGATCTGACCTGCAAAGTACATATGTACATATGTATATCTGTGGTGTTTGGGAGAAATCTGATAACTCAAAAAATTCTATTTTCCTGTTAAGACTACTGTTTTGAATCTTTTGCACTATATTTTCATTTATCTGACAGTGATAGCTCTAGCACCACTAGAAATGGATGAAATCATTTAGTCCAAAGATGATAAGTGTCGGTACTTTATTTTCTATTTGGTACTAAACTGTTAAATGAATTTATCATGTTTGTACCAAAAAAAAAAAAAATATATGAGCTTTAACAAAATATAACTAAGTCCCATGTTCCAATTTGATACCAAATTACTGACACTAAAAATACCTGTGCTATGCTACTTTCTTCTCGTGTTCGTATCGGACAGTAGTTATGAGAAAATGTAAATAAAGTAACCTAAGAGGCTTGCAACCATCAAGTATTATAACAAACGTTCGGAAGAAGACATAGCTCTTGTCAGAGTTTATAAATACATAGCTTCCCAGCATACGAGAGCCATTATTCTAGAAAACACACTTCGAAACGAAATTTACAACATAATTTGAATTTGCAAGTTTTGTACCTACAAACTTTATAAAGAAAAATATTTTGCATCGAATTCAGTGACCCAAGATTTTACATCAAAACCGATCAGCATAACTTTATTGCGTAAAGTTATCAAGTCACTCAATTTGAAGTTCAAAATACCTGCTAATGATACGTGCAAAACATGTGGTGCAATTGCTTTGAAAACAAAATCAAGCATTTCTGACAACCAAAAACAACAACTGGGGAACGAGTTAATGCTACATCAGGGCAAGGCAGCACTTCATTATGAGGCAAAATGGAAGATAAAAATAAGTCAAGAGAGCTCAGGTAAAATCATAGTGGCTGCATTCGACCTTCAGAAGTGTTTGGCTATACCAAATTTAACAACAAGTGTATCACTATTTAGAGATGTTAGCTGCGCACGGGTTGATGAATGTGATCCAGGATTATACGAGAGTTGATCCGAGAAGAGGAACATCGACATTGATACAGCACATTGTGGTAAGCATGATAGATAGACCAATGCTATCTTCCGTAATCGAAAGCGATATCTCCGATCACAATGCTGTTTTGTATGGAACTATAACTCAGAGTGTCTCTAGCATTCAAGAAAGACGAGAGTCATATATTCGAAATAGGATGGTTGATGAACGAATACATGCAACTGATTGGGAAACCTTGTTAGCTGAAAATGATATTGACGATATGTATGGAAAATTTTTATCAAAAATGCAAGACATCTATGCGAACTCCAGGGTGATTAAAATAGCGCGCAAGAAATGTAGGCAAAATCCTTGGATAACTGCTGAAATTCGGGAAAAATGCCAACAAAGGGATCAACTGTATCGAAGATGGAAGAACAATAGGCTGAACTTGGCTTACGAAGCTGAGTATAAGCAATTCCGGAACAGGGTTAATAGGGACATCTTTATACAGAAATCCAACTATTATAAGGGAAAGTTCAACAGCCTTAGATTGGATCCTCGTAAAACGTGGAACTTGATCAATGAAGTAATGGGGCGAAAGAAGCTAGATCTTGACGAAGTGATCATCAAAAACTTTCCCCTAGAAAAGTGCCTAGGGACATTATCCAAGAGATGCGCTGAGAACTTTTCAGATCAAGTCCTACAGATAGTTCACAATTGCCATATAAATACATCCCACCATATGAACTCATTATTACCCAACACTATATATATCGCAGAAACAAACACTGAAGAAGTTCACCATATATTAAAACAAATGGATGAAAATAAATCAGCGGGAATCGATGGCATTAGAGCGCGCGATATTAAAAACAATGCAACTATTTTTGCTCCGATAATCTCAAGGCTCATAAATCTTAGCTTAAATCAATCTAAAGTTCCTCGACAACTTAAGACTGCAATAGTACGCCCTATCTATAAAGGAGGAACTAAGAGCTTGCTAACCAATTACAGACCGATATCAATATTGTCGGCTATTGAGAAGTGTATGGAAGAAGTAGTTACAAGGCGGCTCTAAAAATTTGTGGAAAATCATTCCCTTATCCACGAAAAACAGTTTGGATTTCAAAAAAACAAAAGCACGGGAAAACTTATTGGAGAATTTGCGAATGTCATCAATGGTAGCTTGAATAAAAACCACCATGTACTAGTTTTGTTTATGGATTTCAGTAAGGCATTTGATACGCTGAACCATAAAAAGCTAATAACAGCGTTAAATCGATTAGGCATTCGAGGCATACTAGCAGACTGGCTGGAAGACTACCTAAATGAAAGATCGTTTCGAGTGAAATTGGGACACAGTTTTAGCAATGATACACCGGTTCTTTTCGGAGTACCACAGGGATCGAAACTGGGACCATTATTGTTCATCCTTTTGACCAACGAGCTACTTCGCGTTTTCAAAAACAGCACCCCTTTTGCATTCGCAGATGACACGGCTCTAGTCGTCCAACATAAGTGTCTTGATACTGCTACGAGAATAATGCAAGATGAGTTTGATAAAGCCGTTGAATGGTGTCACGACAATGGACTAATACTGAACCCCGCCAAAGCCAAGATGATGCATATTCGGGGACCGCATCATAGATCAACTCAACAGAGGATTAGTTTTCGTAGCAGTATCTGTCAAAATGCAATTTCGAATCAGATCATCGAAGTTGTCGAAAGTTATAAATATCTAGGGATCACCATCGACAGCCATTTCATTTGGGACAAGCACATCGACAAACTACGCTCAGAACACAAAAAGGCACTGTTCGCATTATACCATCTGGGAAATTATTCGACGCTTCAGGTCCAGAAGCAAGTTTATTATGCACTAGTCGAATCAAAATTGAGGTACGGGATACTCGCTTGGGGCAGCGCATCAAATTCACATATCAACAAGCTGCAAAAACTTCAAAACACCATTGTGAAGAAGATCAACAGAAGACATCCATCAAGCACATCTGGGGAATACTCGTTCAAGGTATTGACAGTGAAACAAATATTCAAGTTGACACTGTGCTTAGAACACTATGATGACATCAGATTTAAAAGACCCGTCGACCATCAATACAATACGAGAAGACGATTCCGAGGTATGCTTCAAACGCCATTATGCAACAACAACTACGGCAGGCGACAACTAGAGCATAGCGTTCCAAATGTTTTTAATGAGCTTCCCTCAAACATGAAAAATATTATAAATTTCAAAACCCGCAAAAAGCGTTTGAAAGATTTTTTTCTTGCTGAAATATAACTTTGTGTTCTTTTTCTTATGTTCTTATATTTTAATTATTTAAATTTTGAATTTTGAACTTTCTATTTATTTATTTTTTTTTTTAATTTTACCTTGATTATGTAATAACTTAAGCTCATTTAACAGACTTTTTTTTTAAAAAAAACTTTGATACGCAATCTTCTGCAGATAAGCCCCTCAGGCTTCGCAGATAAATGTATAGCAATGTAAATCTAAACTTTAGTAAATAAAATGAATTTGAATTGAAAAAAAAAAAACTTTATAAGAGAAAGTTATGGACGTTCACTCTTACGATCCGCAATGTCACTAGAAAATGAACATCTTGCTATATGTGGTACGAAAGCATTGCACAGCAAAGAGCTGATGAGATTTCGTCAAGATTGGGTATCTGTAGTAAAAATGGCAAATACTAGACTTGATGTAACGTTAAAAAAAAATAAATATTTGGCGCAACAGCTCTTTAAGTGCCAGGGCCTAGCTTCTCGCAACCACTCATGTTGTGTGCGTTATATTTTTCACGCGAATGGAAGGGACCTACAGTTTAGTGCTGAATCCGAACGGCGATTTGAGAAGCTTTTTCGTGACAACAATACTCTCGGATGTTTGTCAGACGCTCGCGAGAGGTGGGACCGTGAAAAAACTTTTTGGTGTTTTCTGGGATTCGAACTTGGAACCTCATGCGTAGTGATCCAACACACTAACCACTTACGCCACGGCGCCCACTGATGTAACGTTAATGGCACGAAAGAGCTTCATTGGATTCTCTAAACTCCTGACCATACATTTCATGAAAAGAACATTGCCACAGATAAAATGAGCTTTTATTGGAATAACATTTTTTGGCTAATGGTCAAAACATCAAGTGATGTGGCATTCAAGTATTCATTGAATGTATCTGAACCTATCTACCTACAAAAGGTAGACATTTTTTTTGGCACAATTCATCTGCCACTAGCCTATTACAAAGCGTTGCCTATAGATATAAAAATCTATTGTAGTGCAATTAACCCTTAAAATCATAACAGCACGATGAAGTGCCATTAACCTTTCATGCACAACAAAACACACTTCCACTTAATGCACAATTTGTTTACCTACAATTAACATAACACAAATTATACCCCAATAGTATCCAATTCCTTCATTCTTTCACCCAGTAACAAAATACACATTTCGCAAAACACATTTTAATAAACTCGACACCTAACACACGACAAAGTCAAGGCCACCTTATAGAAATTATGCTTAGCATTATTGGTATGCTCTTTTTTTGTATTTGCATTCATTTATTAAATTGTTATTGCTGATCGCTGCATTTATTGCATGCAGTTTGATGACTGATATAATTTTGATTTCGTTTACCTTGTATGTATGTGTAATTTTATTGTAAGTAGCTTTTAAGAAATTCTGTATACGAGTAAATAGGCTAAGAAATTTGGAATAAAGACATTGAGTAATCAAAAATCTTGGCTCAAGTAGCCTTTCTTTTTTAGCTCGGCTCTCTAGCCTCCAAAACACAGTTTGGCTTTTTAGCCATCACTATTTCGGCTTGGGATAGCCGTTTAATCCAATCCACGTAGCTTATTAGGTGAGGTAGGGAGTAGTAAAGAACAAACATTACACTATAAGGACATTCAAGATCTGCTGCCATTTGATAAACCTTTAAACAAATCCTTCAGGATAAAGTCAATATTAGTACGCCTATTGAGACGACAGACCAACTGGAAAACGAAGCAAATGCTTTCATCCAACTAATCCAATTCGCAGCTTGGAGCTGTACTTCTCCAACGAAGAGAAAAACGGTCGGTAGCAATTATCCAAAAGAAATTAAGGAACTTATAATAAACAAGAGAAAACTTCGGCGTAGGTGGCAACAAACTCGATCTCCCTCCGACAAAACGAGACTAAACAAGGCCACACAAGATCTTGAACTTGAGATAAAGCTAATCCGGAATGAGACGATGAAAATATATCTCTCAAAGCTAACTGCTGACAAGAGCACTGAATATTCACTTTGGAAAAGTACAAAATATCTTAAGCGACCAATAAATCATATTCCTCCAATAAGATGCAGCAATGGGCAATGGGCTAAAAGCAATGAGGAAAAAGCTATTGCTTTTGCCGACTACCTGGCGAATACCTTTAAGCCTAATGATGCTTCCTGTGATGAGCTTCTAAATCTCAATGAAAGTACTAGTTCTATGATTGCTCCCATTAAAATGCACGAGTTAAAATATGAGATAAGGCGATTAAAAGACAAAAAAGCTCCAGGTTTTGACCTGATCACTGCGGAAGTCCTGAAGCGACTGCCAAACAAGGGGTTAGTGAAACTCTTACGGTTAATGAATAAAACAATTAGCCTTGAGTATGTACCAAGCGTCTGGAAAGTAGCTGACGTGATAATGATCCCTAAACCAGGTAAAGACCCTCACGAGGTATCCTCATATAGACCAATATCGCTACTTCCGTCAACATCAAAGTTGTTTGAAAGACTGATTTTTAAGCGTTTCAAACCAATCGTAGAATCAGGAAATTTAATCCCAAATCATCAGTTTGGCTTTCGAAGCAAACACTCCACGATAGAACAAATCCACAGAATAACATCTGAAATCGAAAGAGCACTAGAAGAAAAAAAAGTATGCTCTGCTATCTTTTTAGATGTAGCACAGGCTTTCGATAGAGTATGGCATGAAGGTCTTCTCAATAAACTAAAAGTGTACCTGCCAGAACAGTACTTCCACCTAATGGAGTCTTATTTAACATCGCGTTACTTCCGTATAAAACAAGAAAACTACCACTCTAAGCTAATGCAGATCGAAGCCGGAGTTCCTCAAGGAAGCGTCCTTGGACCTCTGTTATACCTCCTTTATACTAAAGACCTACCTACAACGCCCTACACCAAAACTGCAACTTTTGCCGACGACACGGCAGTCTTAGCAGTGGGAGATACAACGCTAGAATCGACGCAAAAGCTACAAGCTGCTACAGACCAAATTATCAGGTGGTCTCAAAGATGGCGTATAAAACTAAATTCGAACAAATATGTACATATTGACTTCACAAATAAGTCTATCTCGTACTCCCCCATAACAATATCAGGCACGACAATACCTTACGCTAATACAGCGAAGTATCTAGGTATGACTCTAGATGCCAAGCTTCGTTGGAAAGAGCATATTAAAATGAAAAGACAAGAATTAGATATTAAATGGCGAAAATTAGAATGGCTTATAGGCAGAAAGTCAGGACTATCAATTAATAATAAAATTATTTTATATAACCAGATCCTAAAACCAGTATGGAACTATGGCCCTCAACTCTGGGGATATGCCAGGCAAACTAATATTGCAGTCATCCAACGATTCCAGAATAAAGTCCTTCGAAGTATTGTGAACGCTCCATGGTACATCAGAAAGAGTGACCTCCATCGGGACCTAGGGATTCCTACTATTCTTGAAGAAATCAACACTAGGGCCAAAGCACACGAGAAGAGTCTCCAGGAACATATTAACGAGGAAGCAACAATTCTTCTAAACGTATATGGCGTGAGACGACTGCAACGTATAAGACCGTCAGATCTTGCAAGGCAATCGCAAACCAGACGACTTACCACATCCTCTACTAGATAGTGACAGAGCGACAACAACGAGCGAAAAGAGGCGCTCGGAGTGAATTTAACCTCCAACGCTTTGGATGGATTAAATCCCATCTATGCTCTTGTTACTTTCATTAAAAGTTAAGAATGATATACAACAAATTATAATTATATTGTACTTTAAAAATAGTAAACTGTTTGCCATTTACTTTTCTCTCACTATTTATACTGAAAAGCAAACTGCTCGTTGGTTTCATAACTAGTCGCAGTGTTAACAAACATTTGTAATCCTTTACAGCTTATTATGTTTGAAATAAAAAAAAATAAAAAATTTGATAAACCGATTTATTATGAATTTTACAGAAATTTAAAATATTATAAGTCAAAAGCGAGTATACGATATACTCATATCAGTGACAGCGATGAAAATTACGACGTATAAAATTGGTTTCATTATTTAACTTAAGCTATATACTCTATATGCTGTTTCATTATGCGATTTCTATAATATAAACTAACAATTGATCGTTTATGATAGATAACTCCCATTTTTGTTCATATTTTTTCTCTGTACCTATTCATTGTCGTGGGGTGCGCATGACTAAGAACCTACATATGTATATAAAATTACGAACTTTTTACAAGATGAATTGCTCAGTATGTTCACAAAAAATTGATCGTAGTTGTTCTACAAAAATTAACTGCAATGATTGCAAACATTTTTTTCATTATGCATGTGTCAATATTACGGACGAAGATGCCGATTTTTTTAAATCCAGTGCTAAGCCCTTTCGTTGCGACAATTGTGCAGGGTTAAGACTCCGTTCTCTTCATATGCCAGTGCCGGTGGTACCCAAGCCGCAAAATAACAGTGCGTCGACTTTAACTAACGCCAATGATCTACGCAAAACTTTCTAAGTTGGAGGAAATTAACCATCGGTTCTTGCTTCAGATAAATAAGTTGCTGGGCTTAAATCGAGAGTCAATGTTCTGGAGAGCAAGTTAAACTGGCAACAACAACACCTTCTAAACAATTCAATTGAAATTGTGAGTGTGTCAAATGTCAATGACACCATCGTTATCAGTACGGCACAACAAATTTTCTCCAAAGCCTTGTCCATCGATGTTCCCGATAATGAAATTGAGAAATGTTATGTAAAGAAAACACAAACAAAATCATGTTTGATAACATATCTGGGTATGGACAGTTTAGGCATTCGTAGGTAGGCACTCGGTAGGTAGAATGTGGCCACGCATTCGATAGCAAGTAGAAAAGTTACAGTACCTACAATGCGTTGGTTTTTTGTTTCTGTTCTTGAAAGTTGATCTGTTTTAATGCTTGGCCGAGTGTACGTTCAAGGGATGAAGCAGTTATCACATCAGCAGGGCAATGTTCAGTTCAAACGTGCATTCACACTCATGAGTCAAATCTTTCGACACGCCATACCTCGGCATTTAATAAATAAATATGCACAATCGCCAATTCCTCTTCTTCTTCCTTTTATCAGCGAGGTTATGATCCGAAAATAAGGGATGACAACCTTCCCACTTCACCGCATTTCTACTGATCCGCCTGTGGGGTTCGCCTATTTGACCTCAGAAAATATCGGCAGGCCTGCCGATTTTGGATCACTCGGTTACTGAGGCCAATGAAATGCCGATGTCGTCGCATTTGTGTGATCCAGACGTTTATAGGCCTGCCTGCCTTTCCTACATCGCGATGTCTTTGGAACGATAATTGATATTGCCTTTTTAACAGGGTTCAAATGATCTCTTCTTTGAACGTAGCAATACCAGCTGAGCCGGTCGGGCTCTATTTTTTGTACGATGGTTTCCTTGGTGTGAAAGCTTCCACGAATCTTCGAACTTCTTATTCGATCAAGCTTTGTCACTCCTGCTGTCATGCGGCATCTCAGTTGCCGTTAATTTACTCTCATACGTTTTGTACATATATCGTCCAACATTGTGAACCGTATGTGAGCGCTGGATGCACAACTGCGGTGTAGAGCCTTCCTTTCAACTTAGATGGCATTTTTCTGTCACAGAAAATAGCGGAATTTTCTCGCCACTTCATCCACCCTACGCTTACGCGATGATTGATGTCGTCATCACAAGTTGCTTTGCTATTGATCATAGATCCCAGAAATTTGAACTTTTCGCACTTGGAAAGCACTGTTCCATTCAAATAAATGTCTGGGATAGGCCTGAGTGGATCAGAGAACGGGCAGCACAAGTACTCTGTCTTTTTTGAACTAATGCGATACCCATTTCCCTCCAGAACGTCCACCCACACATCAAGTGCTCGTTGCAAGGATGTAGGATTCTCACTTATGATGGCTCCATCGTCAGCAAAGAATAACTGATTTACCTTGAGGTCCATCACTTTACCTTCAAGCAGATAATCAAGGACTGCAATAAAAAGCAAAGGACTTAAAACGCTTCCCTGGTGCACCCCGACTTTGATTGGGAACTCTTCGGTTACTCCAGCGGGGCATCTTACTCTTGTCTTTGCTCCTTCGTACAGGTTCATGATCATCTGTACATAGGTTCCTGGGACCCCTCGATGTCTTAGAGCCACCCATATCAGATCTCGTGGTTGTCTGTCGAATGCCTTTTCAAAGTCAACCAATACAATATGCAAATCCCTTAAGGAATCACGATGTTTTTCCATTATGATCCTTATACTTCGGATTGCATCTGTGGTTGATTTACCCGAGACAAACCCGCACTGATCATCAGACAGTCGGCCACCTAATACCCGCTCAACGATCTTCATGGTGTGTGACATCAGCTTGATCGAACGGTAGTTATCACCGGTAGTATGCACAATCGCCAATAGCGGAACTAATCAATTCTTTTTTATTTTTTGTTTATTTTCTTTGCGAGAATCACTGATCGAGAGCAACGCCATAAGAGATGGCGAATCAAGCGCCAGATTAATTCAAAATCACCACTATTATTCCAATTCAGAGATTGTCCTGCCGAGCGACACAAAGGTATTTGTGGGCAACCAAAATTTTATCATCCAGCAGTACAGCGACGTGCAGAGATGGAAGCACGTGCCATCGGAAGGAAACCCAACCGATATAATTTCACGCAGCATGGTATCAACCGACTTAATCAATTCTGAACTCTGGTGACACGGACCGCAATTTTTGACGAAGTCTGAAGACAAATGGCCAAAATGGACTAAGCAGAAGCTTCAGAACGAGCAACAGGTGGAAGCGGACAATAAGTTGCGCAAGGGCAGAGTGTTCAGCGCTCCAATCCAATCACGGTTTTGACTCTGACGAATCAAAGTGGGCAGGAACATGTGTCCATGCATGACTTACTGGCCTATCATCCCATCATTAACAAATCGTTGCACATAACGGCATACGTACAGCGCATTGTGCGTTTGTTTTGCGCCAAATGGTCAGAAACCGGAAACGAGCACGCTGCAAACATTGCTGTTGTCGGCAAGGGAAGGCCGGATAAAGAAGCAGAGAAACAGAAACTGCGTGAAAGGATTCGATTAAGAATACCAGACGCATTAGTAAAAAAAAAAAAAAAAAACATTATTTAATGAAGATCAACAGGGGCTGAAGAGGCTGATCGACACCATGCCACCGGTAACGCATGCTGAATATTCGCGTGCGTTAGGAATTTGGATCCAACACACCCAGAAAATGGAATACCCGTCGGAATATCGCAGGCTGTGCAAAGCCAAACCACTACTGAACGATAGCAGGTTGCTTTCATTCACACCGTTCATGAACACCGACGGCGTAATTCGACTGGGTGGCCGTATTTCACGCGCCGAACTTACGTATAACCAGAAGCATCTGATTATACTGCCGGCAAACTCGGTTTTCAGTCAACGGTTAATGCGACAAGCGCATGCGGAAACACAACATGGCGGACTGCAATTGTGCATGCACGACAAATATTGGATTACCAATATTCCTACATCTATGCACAAAATGGTACACGGATGTGTAACATGCACACGATATCGGCAAAAAGTGTCGCAGCAGCTGATGGCTGATCTACCAGCCAGCTCGAGTGCAGATATCACGACCATTCAAGTGCATTTTCTAGCTGACGGTCAAATAGTTCGCCCACTTGGTTCAAACGTGCGAGAAGTACCATCACATCAATTGGACAGCTGGCACAAAATTCATCAATTTGGCCAGAGTATTCGGAGCAGATGGTCACAGGACTATCTCAACGAGCTACAATTACGCACCAAATGGAAGCAACCTAACCGCAGTTTTCAAGAGAGCGATTTGGCCTTTCTGAAGGAGGACAACGAAGGTGTATCCCGACAAGCAGGGACAGGTACGCAGCGCACGGATTCGAGCAGGCTGTCGTATCTATGACCATCCATCCCATCGCTAAATTATGCCTGACACCGATAGAAACCAATCTACAACCACATGGTGAGATGTGTTCAAATGGCAAGTGCACTCAAGGCTGCAGACTATCAGCCACCGAAAAAGTTCCTTTTAGTGAGCAGCTACGATAAACCTGAATCGAGATGCGTTTCCATGGACATGAACAGTGGCGTCAGTGGTTTTCCCTATCTCCACGAGCAAATGCTGTTCAGAAGAAAGCCCTGTCAAATACATAACCAACCGGCACATCAAGCCGTTTTAAACCCGAAGCCTTAAAGTGAGCAAGGTGTTTGATATTCTGTAAATATCGAGAGAAAGGATCTGCACACATACACAAGCACATCACTGCATGAGAGGTCGACGCGGCAGACGCGGATCGTACTTTCAAGTAAAGAAGACATGTCCAGTGCGTGGCATAATAAAAGTGTTTGTGTTTTAATTACATTAGTTTTCGAATACAAGTAGTTACAGTCCACTAGCCCTCGAACTATTGTTCAGTACTTGAGTAGCTAGATGAACGCTCATCTTCTGAATATCTGTAGGGTTAATGTGAACGGATGTCAACTTTCGGCAGTTCTTAACTGTTTCATTTTTCTCAATACTGTATAGGAATTGGATAACTTTCCATGACACAACACCATCTTCGGTACTTTTGAATAAGTTGTTTCTAATCACTTTTGAGCACATGAGGAATATCATACAACGCATGGATGGAATCTGATTTATGCACAAAATAGGGTCTATCTTCCGTAATAACTAAGTTTTAACAAAGCTTCTTATTTATTGGTCCTTGGTCGCAGCATATTCCTCGAACACTCAGATTAAATGCCGAACAAATTTCTAGAAACTTAATCATTTCAAGCTCTAACTGCTTAGCAGGAATGTTACTACTGCATTCTATTGTACATAATAAAGAACTTGCTTACATTTTCTGCACAAGCTTCATATCATCAAAACACATGCGGACTTTGCACAAATGTTTAAACTGTTGTTTTCGCTTTAATCTACTAATCCTTCTATAACATCTTTAAACTTATTATAGCTTAAATTCTCTTGAAGGCTCATTTCATCTCAAATAAGCATTACTTGTTTTTTACAATTCAATTTCTCTACTATTGATTTTATCTCACCAAGAAAATATAAATTTCCGATCCTTTCGTTATTTCCTTGGTGGGGTGAGAATGAACGTTAAAGCAAAATGAAGTGAATAAACAAGCATGAAAAAAGCTTATCTCCTAGCGCTTTAAGCAAAAGCTTTTTTTTCGGTTAGTTGTTGTCGGTTGGTATAGAAAATTAGCTCAAATTTTTGTATGGGCATGCGACATCTGTATACTTTATTTGTGTTAATCTTCTTCTTCCTTTTATCAGCGAGGCCATGATCCGAAAACAAGGGATCACAACCCTCCCACTTCACCGCATTTCTACTGATCCGCATGTGGGGTTCGCCTGTATTTGTGTTAATATCATAAAAAACACAGTTGAAAGCACTTACGTGATTAATTTTGCTTTTAACCAACTATTCCCAGACGTTCACTGAAACTTTTTTTTTTTTTAAGAAAACAGATCGACAGCATTCATTGAAACCCATTAGCAAACTCAGAATTTTGTTGACATAAGATACATTTGTATGAATGCGACACTTATGGTAAGTGAAAAGGGAATATGCATACGTATAAGTGTGCTGTAACGAAAATCAGAAGCGGTAAATTAACGATATTATAACGTCTTGTAAAAAGTGTTCGAGAACTGGGGATGTTCGGAAACAGGCGACTGTACCATATATACTTGAGATACCACAAAGTTTAGATTAAAGCTCCCTAATTTAAAAAAAAATTATGTTGTTTTTTCCCCCATAAATAGTCGTTTAATATAAGAAACTCAACTTTTATAATGACACTTCACTTTTCAGCAAAACACTTCTATTTTTTCCTGAAAACACTTCACTAAAAAATTGGCAAACGGCATCACTGAATCGGAGTATGCTGTGTTACCTTTACAAGCAGGATCAGTTTTAACCTTTGTTGATGAAGATTTCCAGTTTATTATATCGTTCCGACCAATGCTTCAACAGTTGGAACCAAGAAGACGCGCCGAGGTGAAAGTGCAGATAGATAGAAGCAATGTATAAAGTTCTTTTTCCTTAAAGGAATTTTTTTTTTGTAACCTTTTTTTTTATTTTAACAATGAAAAACCAGTGAAGTTCATATTTTTGTTTATTGTTTCGTTCCTACTTTAATAAATAAAATTGCATTTAGTATATACGTAAGTGTGTATGTACCTACATGGAGCTTACATTGTTTTATTACCGCGTAAACGTTTGCAATATTTTCTTAGGACCGCTTTTGGTAACTATTATTGGTATTACAATAGAAGCGGTAGGGCATTTTATTTTATTGGCTGAATTTAAAAAGGCATTCAACAGATAAGAACGAGATCTGATATAGGGTGATGGCATGTAATGTCAGCCCCACCAGTAGTCAGCCTCTGCAGCACAGAGTGCAGCGTAATTGTAAATGTGTTTGTCATGCTTCCAAAACAAACTTTTATAATGGTAATGGTTATTCTGTTCTGTCTGGGTGCAAACAATTACTACGATGCAGATACTACTTCCAGCGCTACAAAACTTAGATTTGCTTAAGGCTTTTTCACAATTCTTGTTTTTTGAGAAAAAATATTGGACATTATTTTTTTTTAATAAGCAAATAAGTTCCCGGATATCTTTGACTTCCACTATAGTAAATCCACTCCGACACATTCTCTTCTTATTCCTATTTCGGCGAGGTTATGATCCGAAAACAAAGGATCCCAACCTTCCCACTTCACCGCATTTCTACTGATCCGCCTATTTGACCTCAGAAAATATCATCAGGCCTCCCGATGTTGGATCACTCGGTTACTGAGGCTAATGAAATGCCGATGTCGTCGCATTTGTGTGATCCAGGCGTTTATAGGCCTGCTTGCCTCTCCTGCCTCGCGACGTCTTTGGAACGTTAATTGATATTCATCCTGATTGTCGTTGGCGTTTGTCGCTTTTCGACGATTGTCGTTTTATTCATAGCTACGACCTGCTGACCGTTAAACATTACTGACTAACATTTAACACTACTAGAATGCTATTACAAGTCTTTCACTATAAAAAAAATTATGAAAATGGATTCGTGCTACATCCGAAGACTAAAACGACAATCGTCGAAAAACGACAAACGCCAACGACAATCAGGATAATTTCCTTTTTAACAGGGTTCAAATAATCTCTTCTTTGAATGTGGCAACACCAGCTAAGCCGGTCGTGCTCTATCTTTTGTACGATGGTTTCCTTGACGTGAACGCCTCCACGGCATTTCGAACTTCTTATTTGATCAAGCTTTGTAAACTCTGCTGTCATGCGAAGCATCTTCATCTCAACTGCCGTTAATTTACTCTTATACTTTTTGCACATCGTCCAACATTGCGAACCGTATCCACTCTGACACATTTAGGGCTATCGTGAATAAAATTCCCCCCGACATGTTTCCCTTTTTCGAAAAATAGGTATTGGCAATGAATTTCGAACGAGGGAAAAAGTTTCCCCCGGAAAAAAATTGGTATCGTGAACAAAATTTCCCCCGGAATTTCAACGCGATTTCTCCCGGAATTTTTCCTCATCAATTTGCTGGAGGAATCCAAAACAAAAGCAGCAATTCATGGATAGCGTTACCTTTTTTATGCCAATTTTGTTGTTTTTTTAAGCGGAAAGTTAAAATACAGACGTCACGGTTTGATGTGCCAACCACCCGCAAAGGACATGACATTTTAAAAGTAAAAAATGTTATTCACTTTTATTTAAAAACACTAAAATAAACATTTACTTATTTGAAATAAGTTTAACTTAACTATTCCTAAAACGAAAATAGAAAACACCAAAATGGTACTGGAGGAGACTATTTCAGGGAATACAGAATTTCCTATTTGGAAGAAGCCATAATTGAGATACATATGTTGCATGAGTGAATCAGTGAAATGTTTACCAAATAAAATAGGTCACGATGGATGACCCGATGATCGAGGGGCCACTTAACGTCTTCTGCTAGTAAAATGAAGCGATATTGCACCTCCAAAAGATCCATCCCAACTGAAAGTCCACATAATAAGGAGTGTATACCAACCATTCTAAAAGTATAATCTCGCCCAGGGGTGGAGCTACAGACGTTACAACAACGTCACAGCTCCTTGGCTGTACTTGCAGCGGCTGTGATAGCTTCAAAGCATTGAACTTGTCTATTTAACTCCTGGTTATGAATTTTTGTTCATTTTTATCTCATCAGTCTTACTCCCCGGCTCTAATCTATGCATTTTATACATGACTTTTGTTTAAATCTTGAATAAATCGAACACTTTCAATACCAAACTAACGATAAATAAAATCCGCATCTTACTACTTACCAATATAAACACAATTTTCTCACTGAAACAGATATTTGTACAAATGTGTGATTAAAAAATAAATAAAAACAGGGGTGATTGACAACTGTCAAAACATTCGAACAAAACTTCGAAAATATTTTGCTGATTCCGGGGGAAATAAATTCCGATGGAAATTCACGATAGGAGGAATATTTTCCAGGGAACAAAAATGTTCGGGCGGAATTTTGTTTCCCCCGGAATTGCCGATAGCCCTGATTGCCTCCGTACATTTTCATAGTGTCATATTAGATGCAAGTCAATTACCCCTAATCTCTCTGTAATGTTTACAAGTTTGTATCTAAATACATTAGAGTAGGAGAAGGTAACTTTCCCTCAATTGATTGGGCATTGGATCACCTCTAATAAATTTGGAGATGAGAGTTCTGGGCCATCTGAACCCGATGTGTTCCATTTTTTTTCCAGAACTCAGAAGGCATCTCGTCTGGCCCGACCGCTTTTTATTTTTTTGGAGTATTTGACTGCTTTGCAAACTTCTTCGATTGTATTGTCCTGTATTTCTTCACAGTTAGGGATGGCTCTTGGAAAGTAAAGCCGGGGAAACTGTTCATTCAAACGTTTTCCACAATACTACCGCCACCTCTGCAGAATTTTGTCGTCATCCACAATGAGCATTGTTAATGAACTTTGGCGAACGAATCTCCGGAGCATTCCTCCTTCTTTGGGCGGCTATTTTAAAGATGGTTATGCTCTTGTTCATATTGTGTCTTCGCAACTCCTGGATAGCCTGGTTTGTATCAGCAACCGGGAAGATATTTTCTCCAGCTCCGGATACAATCTATGTTTCATTTGCGCCACTGCTGAAAGTGATCAGGTGTTGGCTTTGTTTGATGAACATGGTATTTAACACGATAAAACCGTGTGAATTGCACATGCTTAGGATGTCTTTACCAAGAAGATTTTTGGTGCCGTATCCTAGTGCTGCATGGCAGTCTTCATAGTCTTCGTTTGACTTCCCGAAATGTCCATTTAAATCTCCTCCAACAAACAGAAATTTTTCCTTTGGGATGCTGTTAAGTAGATTGTAAAAATCTAGCCAAAATGCATCTTCATCCCTCTGATCACACCCAATTTGGGGAGCATATGCACTGACAATATTCCATATATCTCCTTGTGTTACTAGTTTGAGAGACATCAAACGATCGCTGGACTTCGAAATGGTCAAGACGTTACCAAGCAGCTCTGTCGCAAGGATGAATGCGCCCATCACTAGGCTCAATGCATATATTAGGCATATGTATATTGAATCAATGCCAAGAACTGAAGCATAATAGCCATTCTTAAGCATACCTCTTTTAGAGTGTACTGCATTCATCATCAGCATCAACACTTATTGGAATGGAAAGTCTCTCTTCGAGCGTACGAGTATATTAAACAAAATAAGGTTTCTAGCTTCATAGTTGGGAAAATGAAATGCAAAAATGTGATTATGAAATGTGAAGATTAATAGCAAACCAAAATGTGACATAGAAGCCTTAATGCTTCTAGAATTAATAGTAGGGATCTCTAGCCCTTTACATATATTCATCTCTTAGCGTTTTGAAAATATACAAACAAAAATTTTCATTTTTTCGATTCTTGACCAAGCTGACGCATTCACTCCTTTTTCCGAAATTTTACTTTTTTTTATAAGAGCCTTGCTGTATCACTGCGTGTTGTTTAAGTCCTATGAATGTCATCTTATGGTTGTTAAGGCATATACCTCCTTAAACTCAGCATGTTTGCTTCTTCCACCAAGCCGGTGGTTATTTGGTACATTATTATGCAATATTCCATGCCATAGAAGGCAACTTTTATCAGCAGAGTCAAGTTCTTTCAGATAGGTTATTATACTTCACTGGATTCCACCACTTCCCATCGACAAAGCACTGCATAGCACCAGTGGCGACAGTATACAGCTTTGTCGACATCGCGTATGCAGAACGTGTTATTTTGTGATTTCAAATCTTGTCTTGATAATAGGCAAATATTTTTTTAAGATATGTACTCGTACCTCGCCGTACCATACCATATACAGTAGGGTGGTTCTATAAATCGAAGTTTTGAAATTGTATCCGGGCACCTTGTTATTTGGATTTTTTATCTGAAAAATACACATGCAATTTTTTTTTTCTTCTTCAAATTCCATTGGCGTTTAGAGGTTGTTACCTAGCGCCTGCTGGATTACATCTAGCTAAATGTACAGCAAAGGTCATCTATTGACTCAAAATTATTTTATTTAGACATCAATACGTTGTCGAAGAAAGATGAAAAAGAAATAAAAGAGATCTGCATTTCTATAGTCAGGATTTATGGAAAATATTGGTCCCAAGCATCTGCATGATGGTCTGCACCTAGAAATGATTTGCAGCTCTGATACTAAATAAAAACATTGCAGTTTTTGTATCGAGTAACACATTGCGATTTTCTTTTAGCATGGCTGCGTTTCCTCTGAGTTTTTAAATAAGGATGTAGAAATTTGGAAGCATGATGGAGTTTACAAAACAAGCAAAGCAGTTGTTTATTCTATGAGAGTTTAATAATTGGTAGCGACCCCTAAGGTCATGAAAGCAATTTTTCATAGAATACTATTTGTGGTCTTCACGAGCAATTTTCATAGAATGCTATCTGGCAGACTTTTTTTTCAACCTGAAATGATAAATATTTTTTATCGCAATAAACTTTTTCAATGGCATAGTTATTTTTACGTATTAGATGGAATGAATTTTTCCCCACTAGCTTTGTCTTCAACGGTAGTTGTAAATTGGATGTTGATATTTTCGGCATGAGCAGCTCTATTTGATTCTTCCGAAATCATATCACCTACTAATCTTATGCTAACAAAATATTTTAAAATCTAAATTGTAGTTTTGTTATTTTTATTTGAAGGGGACAGTTTACTGTTTTCTTGAATTGCCACCTCGTTTACTCGTACGTGTAATTGAACTTTTTTTCGCCACGTAATATTCCGAAATTCCTTAGAATGCTTGCTGATAGCATGGAACACTGAAAATATGAGAAAGTTGTTGTAGGTACTATAGATTCGATAAAAATTGTTAAAAAAAAAGAATAACATACCGGACCCAATAAAACCAACAGCAGATGGTATGATATTTGGGCCAGCATTTTCGACAACGGGTAATGGCGATCGTTTTCTTTTTTGTGGCTAGAAAATGAATGCATTTGATGACTATTTCCTGTTGCCACGTTTGCTATCTTTTTGTTGTTGTTTCAGAGGTTTCAATCGGTGCTTTTACAGGTGCGATTGTGGAAGTCGATTCTGCTAAAGTCGGCGGCCGACTATATTAAACAGACAAAATGATAGCTCGTAAGAGAACATCACTTGTTTCTGCAGAGTTAATTTCATCTGTACATTTCATTATAAATTGATCGTCTTCATTGAGTTTGATGCGCCATTGTTGCGTCCAATAACTTACTCTATTGACGTAGAAACACCAGCGCACGTTCTTATGGAGTGCGAAGCACTGATCCACAAAAGAAGAAATCACTTAGGTGCATACATCCAATCAGAATTGAATCTACCTTCGCTGGATCCACTCAAGGTACTCCGGTTCATAGCATCAGCTGGGCTGGAGGAAGTGCTCTAGACCGAGCATATCATCGACTAGAGCCTTAGTTTGAGGGCACAATAGATCTGCTAAAAGTCGCAGTGGACTTGCAGCTCACAATTAATTATCTATCTATCTATCTATCTACTCTGTTGACTGCATTCTGCAGATTCTCTGCTGCCTTCACAGTGCATTTATCAGGTACTAATATTGCAAGGTCATCTGCAAAAGCAGTCATCATGCATTGTTCTCCACCAGAATATCCCTAGTATGCAACACATACAGGGTTAGTCTTAGGACACTTCCTTGTGGAACACCTGCTTCAATTTTCTTTAGTTCCGAATATTCTTGTTCATATCGAACTCGAAAAAGTCGATCTGAAATATAGGATTTTAGTATTTCGTAATACTGTCTTGGTAAATCCCTAAGCAATTAATACTCAAGGCCCTTCCTCATGCCAAACCCTGTCAAAGGCTTGAGCAACATCTAAAAATAGTGCCAAACACACTTGTTCTTCCTCCAGTGCTTTTCCGCCACATCCGTAATTCGACATTTTGGATATACATTATCATTTATATCACTGATTTTTCCCCATCACTACAAAAAATGTAGAAACATAATTTGTTCACAAATCGCCTATCAAGAGAAAATTTTTAAACGCTTAAACGGGCAAGGCCGGATTTTTGTTGCTAAATCACATTTACATATTTAATTCACACTAAATACAAATAGTGCACTAAAATATATATGTTTAATACAAAAAATGTTTACTAAAATCTGACAGTTAGACATGTATTTTATTAAATTTTTAATTTTACAGCAAATCATCAATATTTTTTTTCTCTTCACTGACTGACTTGTCACACAAAATGTGCTTTTGCTGCCAAAAGCATCAGAATAAAACGTTCAGACTAGTAAAATTATGAAACTACATATTTTCCAAAAGGCTGTAAATATTAATTGAGCCTGAAATGTTTCATGATTCGAATTTAATGAAGTTTATGTAATAGCTGCCTCAGGTCAGCCTTACCCGTTAGAGCAAGGCTGTCCAACCCGCGGCCCAAGGCGAGTATCAATGCGGCCCGAAAATATTTAGGGTTACTGAAGCATGTCCATTTTTCTGAGAAATGTTGTGGCGTTTTTGTGCTACAGGCGCCAAGTAACAAACAACAGAATCAGGAACAGAACAGAAAGCTCTTTCGTTCTGTAGTAAATTCTCTTTCTGTTTGCGTTACTCGCTCAGCTACATTGTTCTGTTATTTGTCACTTGGAGGCTTAAGTGATATTTTTCTTCCAGACCCCCTTTTTTTTGGTATCGCGTTGTACATTTCGTTATTTTTTGTGTACAGTTGGTCGTACGCCTGTCGGCTACGGTGAAACAGTTAATTTGAAAGTGAGTTAAGTGAATAAAACAAAGCGGTTACTGATACATATATCGGTTTTTATCTGTCGTTGTAAGATAAGTGTTTCATTTTAAGACAAGTAAGTACATATTCTTGTTTAGTACATTATACAGCTTTCTATGTTCTTGTCGTTCATTAATAAAAATAAACATTATCATTTATTTCTGTTATCGTCCTAGTCTTTACCTGTACTAAATTAATAGTTTGAACAATTTTCACTTCAGCATGGCCTCTACGTCTCAACAAAAAGAAAAGAAAAGGAAATATATCGATGAAAGAAGGTCATTTAATGAAAAATGGACTGAAAACTACTTTTTTCTTGAGGTGAAAGGTGAGGCACTCTGCTTAATTTGTCGTGTTTCAATACCTGTCTTCAAAGAGTATAATTTGAAAAGACATTATGCACAAAAACATGCTTCCAAATTCGATGCATATCAAGGAATGTGTCGTAAAGACCAATTAATGGTACTAAAAAAAGGTCTTACATCTCAACAAAAGTTTTTTAGCAATGTTACAACTCAGACAGAATCATTTGTGAAGGCTAGTTATGTAGTCGCAAATTTAATCGCCAAAAATTCAAAACCATTTTCTGATGGCGAGTTTATTAAGGAATGCATGGAAAGCGTGGCAGATATAATTTGTCCAGACAAGAAAGCTGATATCTCTAAAATCAGTTTGTATCATCAAACTATTGCCAGAAGAATTGACGATCTTGGGAAATCTATCGAAAACGTTTTGAAAAGTAAAGCCAGTGGTTTTAAATTTTATTCTTTGGCCATGGATGAAAGTACTGATGCTACTGATACGGCTCAATTTGCCATTTTTATAAGAGGGATTAATGACGAATATAGTGTAACTGAAGAAATGGCTTCTTTAGTGCCATTAAAAGACACGACAAAATCAATAGATCTATATGAAGCAGTGAAAAAAACATTAACGCGATTTTCTTTGTCACTTTCCAATATATCTGGGGTAGTTACGGATGGTGCCCCAGCTATGATCGGTAAAAAAGAGGGGCTTGTAAAATTAATAGAAGACGATGCCATTGCTGTCGAAAACTCTCGTTTGATGAAGTACCATTGTATAGTACACCAAGAAAATTTATGCGGAAAAGCTTTAAAAATGGATCATGTCATGCAAATCGTTGTCAAGACTGTAAATTTTATAAGAGCCCGGGGATTGAATCATCGCCAATTCAAAGAATTTCTCAAAAATGTTGATGCTGAGTATGGCGATATCGTATACTTTACAGAAGTAAGATGGCAAAGTCGAGGACAAATGCTAAAAGGATTTTATGACGTACTTAATGAAATCAAATCTTTTATGACATCGAAAGCTAAATCTGTGCCAGAACTTGACGATGCCGACTGGCTTACAGATTTAGCATTTTTGGTAAATTTGACTGCTCATTTAAATGACTTAAACACGCGTCTTCAAGGCAAAAACCAACTGATCACTACGATGTTTCAAACAATAAACGCTTTCCAGGTAAAACTAAAATTATGGCAGGCCCAATTAAATGCAAACAACTTTTTGCATTTCAGCACATTGTCCAAACATATTCCTAAAAATGGGAAAAAATATGCGGGCTTACTTTTCGATTTGATACAAGAATTCGAAAATAGATTTCAGGATTTTCGGACAAATAATCAACATTTTTGTATTTTTGCGACTCCATTTGCAGTCGATATAGTTATGCTGCCAGCAGATTTTCAAATGGAATGCATAGAGTTGCAATCTGACATCCAACTTAAAGAGAAATTTGATCACGTCTCTTTGTTGGACTTTTATAAATCATACCTGCCCAGAGACAAATATCCCGCACTGCACAGTCATGCGTTATTCATGTCATCATTGTTTGGAAGCACGTACATATGTGAACAACTATTTTCAAGAATGAAACATACTAAGTGTAAAACTAGAACCAACATGTTGGATGAACACCTTGAGGACTGCCTGAGAATTGCAACCACGTCAATCGAACCAGATATTGAAGCATTAGTTTCTCAACTTCAATGCCAAGTATCACATTAATTTTATGATATGGATTTCTATATAAAATGTATAAAACAATGTTAAATGAATTTCATGTTCTGGTTTTATAATGAAAAAATGTATAAACTAATAAATTTTAAATTACTTAAACATGAAAACTATATATTTTACGTTTTTTTGCTCATCAGCTATGGTAATATACTTGTGGCCCAAAACACCATGTCTACTTCCAATGCGGCCCAGGGAAAGAAAAAGGTTGGACACCCTTGCGTTAGAGGGTTGAATTATTTCACCCGTTACGTCGTGCCCCAAAGGCGTCGCCAAAGGGCGCATGGGGAGGGCGAACAAATTGCTATTACTATTATTCTCACAAATTCTCAAAAGTGCAAGTTTTGAAAAAAGAATTTTTTTTACAATTTTCAAATAATTAGGCATTCAAAATACATATAAAAATGTTAATGTGCAACTGATATAATTAAACTTTTAGTGCACATCGAACTATTGTTTCCTTACATGTTTGTCATGAGCAGAGTGCACGATCAAGAGCTGCTTAAGCCGAAAGATCGGGCAACACTGAAAATGCGATCCAATAAATAAGCACGATTTGCTGTCTCTGTCAGCTTTTGCATTGCGGTGGCAATTATTGGAGACAGGAAGATTAAATAAAAAAATCATCCTCAATTACTGTGCTCCTGTAGAAGGGTTTGCTATTTTCGCATCGTGAGGTACCAAAGTTATCCATCACATTTTTTGCTTTAAATAAGTTCAACACTTTTTTCGGATTAACGGGAACTTTTGGGAATGAATTGTTTTTTACGTTTATAAGGAGTCGTCTTATTTTACCAAACTAAACACTTAAGACACTCTCATTGTCTTTTGCATTGTTTTCTTGATTCGAATGATTATATGCTGCACTTGATTTTCGTGTGGCAAAATCGCATCATTACCTCCTCGTGGTGGCCGCTGGATAGCTATGTGATAGTGAACTAACGATGAGCGTATGCTGAGTCTGACGATATACACTCATTCACAAAATTATTGGCACAAATACTTTTTAGCCGTCGGTTTTCTTGGTTTTCAACGCAAAAAACTTTTTTTTTTTTATTTTCTACATTTGTTCCGTATGTTCAACTAGTTGTATTCATGCTGAAAGATAACGAAATCTAAACTAACGGTAGTGTGCCCACTGTTTTTTTAATTTTATATGGAAAAAGCAGACGCAAAATTATTCGCACAAGCACAAGGGATGTTTTGTAAGCTGCACTCATTCTGTTAAATGACTTGATCGAGGCAACAAGCATTGAGTGTAGAATATTTGTGAATAAATACAGTGAGAAAAAACTCGAGAAAAGCGATATGGGAGGAAAAAAATCGGAAACATCTTTGGAAGAACGAAAGCTCATCCTTAAGCTAGTTTGCCAAGGAAAGACATACCGCGAGACTGGTGATCTTGTTGGAAGATTTTACACCGTGGTTAGGGATATTGTCCACAAGTTTAGAAATGAAGGAAATTTGGAGAATAAGCCAGGTAGGGGGCGAAGGAAAATATTGTCAGCAGCAAATGAGCGGCACATCATCAAGAAAATAAAGAAAAATCCGAAAACACCTGCAAAATCACTGACCGCGGAGATGTCTCAAATTATTAATAAACCAATTTCTACTGAAACAGTAAGACGGGCTTTAAGATCGCACTGTTTTCATGGCAGAATTGCTCATCGCAAACCTTTCATTTCTGAAACAAATAAGAAAAAAAGACTTAATTTCGCCAAACAGTATTCAAACAAGAGCTCAGAGTTTTGGAAGTCCGTCATTTTTAGCGACGAGAGTAAGTTTAATTTGTTTGGCAATGATGGCAAGCAAACGGTTTGGCGACAAGCAAATACTGAGCTAAGACAAGCTTATCTCCAAGCAACCGTGAAACGCGGTGGTGGTAACGTCATGTTGTGGGGGTGTATGTCTGCAAGTGGGGTAGGACAAATGTAGTTCATTGATTATAAGATGGATCAATATGGATACATGAACCTCCTGAAAAGAAATCTCCAGCCAAACGCCACAAAATTGGGTCTAGGGTCAGATTACATCTTCCAACAGGACAATGACCCAAAACATACTGCCCATAACGTTAAAATGTGGTTACTTTTTAATACACCCTCGTAACTAAAAACACCCCCACAGTCACCCGACATTAATCCCATCGAACATCGTTGGACTCAGCTTGAAAAAAATATTAGAAATCGGCCTATCACCAGCAAAGCTTCTCTTAAAGAAGCCCTTAAGCAGGAATGGGAGCTTATAAGCCCAGACTTCACTAAGAAGCTTGTGGATAGTATGCCAAGACGTTTGCGAGCCGTAATTGAGGCTAGCGATGGCACAACACCCTATTGATATGCTCCCCACGCTCTGAATTTTGTTATTTTCTGTTTCAGTTTTGTTTTGTGCGAATAAATTTGTGTTACGTTTTATTAAAGTTATTTTTTTGTTAGCTTCCCTATTTTTATGAATTAAATATTTTGTTTTGTTTGTTTTTAACTATGTATTAAGAATGAAGTCAGAAACATTTTTTTAATATAATATTTTGAATTTTAATCAAAGAAAATGGTTTAATTTTATTTTAATCTTTATATATGGTCTTGTCTGAATAATTTTGTGAACATGTGTACGTGTAGCTGAACACTCAGCCTTGCGTAAGCACATCTGGGTGAACTTCAGCACATACTGTGTGCGTCAAAAAAAAATTTACACCTCTGTGTTTCATGTTTCAAATTCAATTACAGTTTTTATTCAATTCAATTCAATTCTTTCTTTATTTCTTCAAAATTCATTACAATTATTTAGTTTCCCGCGAAGTCACGAGACTTATCTGCAGGAGGTTGTGTTACAAAGTATATATCTTTAAAAAGTAGTGAGCTAAAGTTTTTTTTGTATAAACATATTTATCTTTTAATAAAGGGTTAAGATAAAAAGTGTTTTTTTAATATTTTTTTTCTCAAATTCAAGTTTATGACATTTTTTAGGTTTGGTGGTATACTATTCATTATTTTAGGTACTACGTAGTCTAATTGTCTTTTACCATACTCATTGTAGAAACTGGGCATAAGGAGAAGATTTTGAGCACGTCTTCTTGTGTTGAACTCATGGGTGATAGGCAATTGGAACCGCTGATCTTTATAATACTCCAGCGCCGCCGTCAGCTTGAAGATATTTCCCACATTCAGCACCTTGAAGTCTTCACTTCCTGGTCGTCTTTTTCGGGATATAATTCGTAGTGCGGAGTTTTGGAGTCTTTGCAAATCATTTATGTACACAGTTGCTGCATTACCCCAAGCCAAAACACCGTACCTGAGCTTTGACTCTATAAGTGCATAGTACACCTGTTTTAGAACCTGCACTGTAGAATACCTACTCAAATACACCATTCCAAAAATCGCCTTTTTTAATTCGGATCTTATTTTTTTAATTTGTTTATCCCAACTGAAGTTACTGTCGATAATTACACCTAGGTATTTGAACTCATCTACAACCCCTATATCTTGCGCCAACGTCTTAGGACAGCTCTCGTTTTCGTACCTTATGCAAATGCTCCCAGTTTTGGATCTAGGTCCGTGAATGTGCATTAGTTTAGTTTTTGATGTGTTTAAAACTAAACCCATATCGTGGCACCACTTTACCACTTCATTGAATTCCTCTTGCATTATTGATGTTGCAGTCTCCAAAGATTTGTTTCGTACTATGATAGCGGTGTCGTCGGCATAAGCGAAAGCATTACTTTTTTTTAATACACGTAGAAGTTCATTGGTGTATAGTATGAAGAGGATTGGTCCCAGCTGTGAGCCCCCAGTTCGGCTTAAAACTGCTAATAGATTTTCGTGGCTAAGAGTATCAAACGCTTTACTGAAGTCCAAAAAAAGGACGTGATGATTTCTGGTTGATCTTACATCTAGTTCAACATGTTCATTTATATCTTAATTCTTAATCGAACGAAATATAGAAGTTAACAAAAAAATCCATAACAACAATTTTATAAACAAATAACGAAAAATACTTCACATTTTAGGCGTCAAAAGCAAGTTTACAGTACAAAAAAAATAACAAAATATGGCGATAAGCCCTGAATTTAATATTTTGTTCGTTTTCCTTTTGCCTTAATAAAGGCTTTCAACCTCCTAGGCATGGATTCTACCACTTTGTTCGTGAATTGAGATGGAACTTTTTCCCACTCTTCCAACAATACAGACTTTAGTGAGTCTCTACTAGTTATGACCCTTTTTCGAACTTGCTTGTCGAGATACTCCCACAAATGTTCGATTGGGTTAAGATGTGGGGATTGCGGAGGATGATCCGACAGCTTCGGCGTCCAATACCATAACCATTCTTTCACAATTTTGGCCGTGTCCTTAGGGTCATTGTCCTACTGGACTACCCATGTTTGATCCAAACTCAATTTTGCGACGCTAGGCTGTAAGTTTTCCCTCAAAATATTTAAGTAATCCATTTTGTTCACTGTGGACTCAATAAACACCAGGTTTCCCACACCTCTTGCCGCCATGCATCCCCAGACCATAACCGACCCTCCCCCATGCTTAACCGTGGGGGTAATGTTTTTGTCATCGAACGCCTTATTTTTGGCTCTCCAAATTTTTGGTGGTTGTCTTGATTTTAAAACTTAAAATTTACTTTCGTCACTAATTAACACATTTTTCCAAAACGAAATATCCTTTTCTTCGTACGTTTTTGAAAACCGAAGTCGCCGTTTTCGATTGGCTGCTGATATGAGTGGTTTTTTTCGCGGTACTCTGCCATGTAGCCCATCATTATGTAGTACTCTTCGAATAGTACTTGCATTAACGGAAACACCTGACTCTTTTTCAATGTTTTCTGATATTTTGACAGCATTTTCCATTTTCCAGACAGGATTTTTCTTCACTTCTCGCACAATGGATCTTACTTCAGATTTGGAAAGTCGCTTGGGTTTACCAGTGCGTGGACGATCTTCAACTTGTTTCAAATTATTATATTTATCAATAATTTTTTTAACACCTTGATGGGTTCTGCCAATTATTTTTGCAATTGCTCTTAAAGATTCTCCTTCTTCTTTAAATTTCAAGACGATTTTTCTGGTTTCAATAGGCGTTTGCTTATCCATTTTATTAACACTTTAATTGTAAAATGTTTACGCTACTTCTTTTACAAACAAAGAAACAAAGAATAAAATCGAAAGACAGCCCTTGTCATAAGGATCAACAAAAGAAACAAAGCAAAGCGGGGAAATACACGTAACGGTAATTTTCGAGCTCCGCAAATCACAATTCACAGGGTGTAAACTTTCTTTTGACGCCTAAGATGTGAAGTATTTTTCGTTATTTGTTTATAAAATTGTTGTTATGGATTTTGTTTGTTGACTTCTATATGTCGTTCGATTAAGAATTAAGATATAAACGAACATGTTAATCTAGATGCAAGATAAACATTTAATAAAAACTGTAATTGAATTTGAAACATGAAACATAGAGGTGTAAACTTTTTTTTGACGCTTACAGTATATGTTTAACCGGACGAGGCATCACTTGTTGACCTGATTGGGTGAAAAGCTCCTCAGAAGGAGGACGTGCGGCGGATGAATTCTCCCGATAGAACCAACGGGGACATCTACAGGCCAGCGGATACCATACTTAAGCAACTTCGACATATTTGGAGCTGAGGTCTGTAAAAATGTTCAATGCTGGGACAGGGTATTGCAAAAGAGATGGTAGCGGATGAACCCTTAATGGGTTAATGGGGATGATTATCTTCATGTACACATTCTACTTTCTACATGTGAATCTTCATGCACCCGTCAAAACCTTCAGTCTATCGCCCCATGTATATGTGGCAACAGATATTTCAACATATGTTGAAATAAGGTTTCGACGGAATGGCCTTAGAAAAGCCGATGCAAATGTATGTACAATCTACATATGTACAATGTACATGTGCCGACTATTACATTAAGATTATTCATTAGTCTTACAACAACTTTCCAAAGATGAATTTTGGTAATAGCTCTTCGACTTGTATGTAAAATTATTCAATATCTGCAGAAGATTGTATACACCGATATAAAAAAAAAAAGAAGAAATTTTGAGCGGTATATACGTAAAGCACCAGTTATACCCCGCTCCATGACTATTCAGAACCAATTTAGTAGCAAATTCGTGATTGGAGAAATAAAATAAAATATCTTTAGAAGTCGAGCTGATTATTGAAACTTAATCCACATAGCACAGATATTAATAATTATAATTTTTAACCATATTCTAAACGGCTTCATCGAATAAGAAGTTCGAAGATTCGTGAAAACCATCTGACAAAAAATAAGCCGCGACCGGCTCAGCTGGTATTGTCGTGTTCAAAGAAGAGATTATTTGAGCCCTGTCAAAAAGGTTTAAGGTACGTGTGTACCGGCTCCAACTGTACTGGAAGGATCTGTGGATAGTGTACTAAACTACCTAGCTTACATCCCAGGGCACGGATGCCATAGATATCTGCAAGAACAAAAGTGTACACAGGCGAACCAGTGAAGTGGGAGGGTAATCATATCACCCCTTCAGTTCAGATCATAACTTCGCCGAAATAGGAAAAAGAACCATTTTCTAAACGAGCGAATTTTACTTCCCAGCGTCATAATCAGTCTACAAAGTGCATTGGCTGTATTAGCATAAATAGTGGGCGCCGTGGCGTAAGTGGTTAGTGTGTCGGATCACTACGCATGAGGTTCCAAGTTCAAATCCCAGAAAATACCAAAAAGTTTTTTCACGGTCCCACCTCTCACGAACGTCTGACAAATATCGGAGAGTGTTGTTGTCACGAAAAAGCTTCTCAAATCGCCGTTCGGATTCGGCATTAAACTTGTAGGTCCCTTCCATTGGTGTGAAAAATATAACGCACACAACATGAGTGGTTGCGAGAAGCTAGGCCCTGGTACTTTAAAGAGCTGTTGCGCCAAATATTTGTATTTGTATTAGCATAAAATGTAACTAAGAGAAAATAGGAAAGTAATGGAATATTACATACATAAGTTAAAATCTGACTAGAAATAGAGCAGCGTAGTATTTCGAGCATATAACGGTCTAAAATTACCCAGAAACCCCGAAATGAGGGTGTGTCTCAACCAGTTGTCGCGGAGTGATGTATGTAGGTATGTATGTACATGCATCTGAAAACGTTAAAAATATGTACATACATATTTTCAGTCCCAAGAATAGGTTTGGTGACGGACCGATCAAGATCAACTCTTTTTGAAGATGTACATACTTGTCTAACCCAAAATTAAGCTGCAATACATCGATAGCCTGTGCATGAATATATTATACATATACATATGTGTACATATATGCATGGATGCTTTTAAGCACAGATAATAGAATAATAAAATATACATACTTGATCATAATTGTATTATCTACAAGAATGATGTACATATTTATTTAAGGTGGCAGTTCCGGCATGGGTATCTGTAGCCGTTTGTATGTACCTACATACGAGATCAACCATTCTCAGTACGTGACACATATGCACGTACATATTTACGTATCCAAAAGAATGCCGCAATACATCCACAAAATACATTTTTAGATATCCATATACACATGTTCATACAGATGTGTGTACATATTCGGTTGGTGGTGCTGTATAGATGGACATTCTTACATAAATCCCTTTCCATATAGTTTCAAATGCTCAACAACCTAACGGTATACAATGAAAGAGTCCTCGCCGTTCTGGGCCTTTCAATTTCTGCGTCGTGTTCATGAAAATGTTGTAATTTGTTTCGTTGAGAAGAATCAGTTTTACTTTGATATTCATTGGAGAAGGTTTAAGTTGCGAGTGGTAGTAATGTCGATATTCAATAGCAGGATGAATCAGTTGTTCCCGGTAAAAGATATTGTGCCCATCATTTACATTGATTCCGTAGAACTAGTGCATCAAGTGAAGAACCATCCGATTATCTATAATTCATGGATGCAGCGGGATCCATTCGCTCGATTTGCTTCTTGGGAAGAAATTATCACCGCTCTCCTACCTAACTTTCCTTTTAAGTCAGAAAAGGATAAATCCATCATAAGTAAGTAAAATTCATTGGGTCGCATGAATGTGTATGTACTGTTATATTCTCAAAACTTTAATGGCTCATTATTATCATTATAAGTGTAAATAAACTACAAAATTAATAAGTATTTAAACTAGGTTAGCTGCCAGGGCTGTTAACTACCTATTGTAGATACGTAGATTTAATGGCTCTATTTCTTAAGGTATTACTTAATTCCCCTTTTACTCTTCTCTTGTGCTTATATTTTGTTATCTCGGATACTTGCTGTACACATTTATTTGTGTTATAACATCGGTTCTTATGGACCGATTTTGATAAAAAAAATTTTCTTAATTAATGTCTGCACAACGAATTTATAATTATGTAGTGGACATACATATACTACCGGTCACTTCATTACCCTCATTTAAAATTTCGATCGATGTCATAATGGAACGGTAATATTCCTTCGGATCCATTTTTAAAACTTTTATTTTCACTTGTTCTCTGTTACCTGGTGACAAACTTTAAGAAAATTAATCAAGTAAAATGAAAATCCCCTTTTCCGGTTTTTTGCCTAGTTTAACAGGGCCACATGATTGGTACCATTACAAATGACTTTTTGATCGTACCCCTAGTCTCCACTGGCAATAATTCATTGCAAGAAATATGTCAAGCAATTGAAATTTCAAATGGAACCGGAAATTTCTTGTAATAATTCATTTCATTTGCGGTCTCCATTGAAAATTTCGATTGCTTGACATATTTCTTGCAATGAATTATTGCCAGGGGAGACTAGGGGAGGGTGGGTTACCGTTATTGAAGAGCGATTGTTTTTTTTTTTTTTTTTGGCTCAAGATATTTTATCGGACTAAAAGAAAAAATGCAATTTTCGAAAACTGCGGTAAAGTAAAATTTTACTATTGAAAAAGTGTGTCACAAAAAAAATATCGGCTAGATATTCTACTATGTAGGTACCTACATTTCGCACTAATAATACAATACTGTTGTAACTCAAAATATGACTTTTCAGAATCGGCGAAAAACTGATTATTTACTTCGTGTTATAGATTATAAAACAATTAATACTTTGTTAGGGTTATTAATAAAAATAAAGCAATTACCTATTTACCAATTATTTTAAATATTGCAGGTAATAAATATATTTCCAATTTTTGAGTTAAGACTGTATTGCCCTGAACGAAGTTTTCAGAAAGATTAACCGCCCGTGCCATGAGAACCAGTATAAGGGTATTAATAGTCCATTTGGCACACGCAAATTATAAAAAAAAAAACATTTTTAGTTTTGTAGGTAGTTATTGTTGAAAAATTTTGAGTTAGGGTAACCTACCCAGTAGTGCAAATTTTAGTTTCCATGACTTATATTTAAAACATAGGTATAAAAGGAAAACGAAAATAAATTTATTTTTAAAACAAACGTTGTTTAATAATAAACTTTAGTGTGAAAACATAACAAAATCAAAAGGCTTTTTACTTTAATTATAATAAACAAAAAACAAAAATAAGTCACTTTCGCCCAGTGCTCAGCCACAAAAATCCAGTAGTCAGCCTTTCAAGAGCCAGTAGTCAGCCCCTACATTTTAAATGCGAATTGCAATTGCATTGAACACATATTAAAGGAAGGTCTTGAACTTTCTCATACATCCTTCCAACAAAAGCGCTGCAATTAAGGTAAAACCATAACGCATCCTACTCGTATGTTTTTTAGGTTGTTGTTGTTGTTGTAGCAGCTGTGTAGCTGAGGTTGACGATCCTTGGTCGAGGTATTGTCCTCGAGTCGCTCCGGGACGTACATACGTACGTAGAACCGATCGTCGTGAGAGCTCGTTGGTGCAGTGGTTGGAAAAACTTCGATGGTATTTTTTCCATTTTATACTCGGGTGGCTGGTGATTGCTGTTCCCCGCTGGGGCTTGAACTTGCACTCATCGGCTAACAAGCAAACACTATCCACTGCACCATTGCCACCCACTTTTTTAGGTCGTTGTCCTCGGTGTCACTAATAAGGTCTTCATCATTTTTGAAACATTCAATTTTTGCAAAACCTTTTTTAACTTTTCACCTTTTTGTGTTTCTCTTCTTTTCCTGTTCGTTTTTCCTTTTGCGAGCCCTCTTCTTTCTTTTCTCTGGCCTCAGTTCTGTGTACATTTGTTTGTTTAAATATCGGTTTGTTTTTTTACTTTCTTCCTTTTCCTTTTCAAATTGTCTCCATTCTTCAGAAGATATTGCTCCAATTCTATTTAAAAAGTTTTACTTTTCAGATTTTTTCATCGAATATCAAATCTTTAAATCTTTTTTTACTACAAGAGATAAGCTTAAGGATTTTACGGAAGTGTTATGAGGAGATAACGGTTTTCGAATTGCACACATTTTTAGTTTCTTTCTTTTGTGTTTCCAAAACCATTTTTGTTTTCCGATAAAGTTCTTACTTTGTCGCTTTCTATTTCCTCATTGTTTTCGGCAGGAATTAAAACAGCTGCCGATACTTCAAAATTCCCCCATGATATGTCAAGATGTACACATATGTCTTCTCCAACGCCTTCTTTTTCTGTCTCTCTATTTTCACAATCCCCTTTCCTGCTTTCTTTTTCAGGATATTTTTCAATATTGGTAGAAATCAAAGTGGAATTTTCAGTCACTTCAAATGACTCCAATGCTATCTCATTACCATAATTAATAAAGTAGTTGTTTTACAGTGTTTCATTATCAAGAACTGGCATACTGATTTTACCTTGTTCACCTGCTATTACAATAGCTGGAAGAACATTGGATGTGTTGAGGTGCAATTTCTGTTGACAAAGGCAGAATAAAAGGATTTTGTCGACTTCCGAAGACTTTAGTTCCTTTACGCATATGAATGATGTCAAGAACGGTTTTGACATCAATCTCGGAATTACTTAAGTCTTGTCTTAAAAGATTTATTAATTTTATTGCGCCATCGAAATCCTTTTTCTTAACTGGTTTTGATGGGGCGTTAAAGGAGTTTTCTCTACTTTTGTTTGTTACGTTTTCAGTATTATTGTGTAGGTACGCACTTCGTGTTGTAATCAAACCATTTTTGATATGTATTATAGTTCTTTTGTTGTTACCGCTCGACCTTCTGATATGTCTTCAGGAGCCCTGTGACACAGAACCGGATTTCTTTTCAAAAAGGATTTGTACCACTTATTACCTGGTTGATTATTAATAAAAGGGTTAGGTATTTTATCTTCCAAAGTAATGGTTTGAACTATATTCAAAAGATCATTGAACTTTAAAGAAAATTCGCATTTGGTGAGGTTGATGCACCAGTTTCCTCTTCTTTAGACAGGATAGCATCTGGTCTCATCTTCTGTGGTCCTTCGGGTACCCTTAAATGCAGTCTATCTTGAAGGGTGCCCATTGGCACGCCATAATTCCGACTAGATTTTCGTATCTTCATACCTTTTCTTATTGCCATCATCGCTTGTGTAAATTTTTCTTCGGAGTATTGTGAATCGGTCGCTTCGACATGATGTCTAAACAAATTTCAAAGTGGGTATTTGTCTAAATAACATATAAAACTAAAAGAGCTTATTTACTAACCGAAGCGCTTAATTTATCCTAAATTTGGTTGAAATACCAATATTTAGAACGAAAAATATCGTAGGGCTGACTATTGGAGCACTGATTACTAGAACTCAGCCATCGTACCTAGAAACTTTTGAAGGTGGCCGACTACTGGTTAAAATGCTACAAATACTTCTAAAATTAGTGTTATATAATTCAGAATTGCCGAATTGACTTACATACCTAATTTTAAGAATATAGGTGAAAATCACGAAAATACTAGTAGTCGGCCGCATGGGGCTGAGTATTGGACCAACCAGCTAAAAACTTATCCCAGTAATCACCCCCTTGTTATTTAATTAATTTGTTATTGAAAATGTGATTTTGGTATAAGTTAACGTATTCGCCTCCGCTGATACTAAAAAAAATCGGACGACAGACTAGCCGCTGTTAAATCAAACGCACTTTACTTTTTACCATGAATATATTTTATTACTAGATTAAACAAATACAATCAATGCCGAATACTCTCACTGCCGCCGAAAGACCAACTCCCTGATCTTCCCAATCCATTCATGTCGCCTCGCATATGTCCGATTTATATGCTGACACAGCTGTCACCTATTGCATATCCGCGAGTGCAGATACCTGATCGAAAGCGCGTGTGCTGCGTCAGCTTAGGTTCCCATGCATTGGCTGATGCAATCTACGGTCAAGGTTAAGTGGATCATATTTCCCTTAGGTTAATGCCGTCTGGAATGTGATAACTGGATCATATTTCCCTTAGGTTAATGCTGTCTGGAATGTGATAACTGTATAACATATCAAAAAATAAGTATTGTTACTACAGAAAGTCTACTCTACTTTGTCAAAACAGTGAAAAAATGCTTAAAAAACGTACCTGTACTATGAGCACTATATCTTACTAAAAAGTTAGACCTTCATTCACGTCTGCACACATTCATATTAGCACTGCATTTGGGTGGAGTTTTTGTCAAAGTTTAACGAAACTATACTATGAATGTTTGCGTGACTTTTTGAAAAATGTTGATGGAAGGATTCTGCTTTGGTTGTTGTGGTAGTTTTTGTATTTAAAACTATTCACAGGCAATAAGGTCGACTACTGGTTGAGGGCTGACTACTGGGAAGTTTACCCTACTACAATATTAAGTTGACTTTTTCTTCATGGTTTTAACCCTTTGTATCGCTGTGTATCAAAATTTGAAAAAAGTAAATTTTCAGATTCCTTCGTTGCCAAAAACTATAATCTGATAAATAAAAATGCACTTAATTTGTTTATTTCTATTTTATTTATAAAAAACACTTTGTTGCATATATGCAACATTATGTCATAAGCCATTATTTTCATTCTAAATGAAAGCTTCTGAAGCAATTATTTATTTTATTGTAGTAGAGACCCAACCCACATTTTTCACACGAAGTTTGAGTCCTTTACAACTTAGGTACTTGCACCTTATTCGTTTATCAGCCCATACAGGCCAATGTCCAATCTGATCTTGTCGAACAGGTTTTGTTGGAACATGTTGAGTGGGGCCTTTGTGTTTTTTTGTCTGAAGTTCAACCTCTAAGTTAACCTTTCGTTTCCTGGTTTCTGCTGGTTTAGTGCCTACTTTACACAGAACTTCTGCAATTTCAAGTCGAAATTCTGCTGAATTCAATATCTTGTCATTACTCGTAGAAGGAGTCTGTTTTTTACACGCTTATATAAAAGCCAAGCATTAGCTAAAGTAAGATAAAGAAAATGATAAAACATTCTCACTTGCCAGCTTTTACTTCTTAGCAAAATTTTATATCTTCCCATAATGCTGTCAATTAAGTCAACGCCACCCATGTGGTGGTTATATTCTCCAACAACAAACCGTCGGTCAATATCGATATATATGTATCTTTTGTTAGTTTTGTCATATCTTCTCACTGTCGACTTAGGAATATCTCCAGCAAATGTTGACAATTCACAATTCACAAATGTTCACAATTTTGTTATCCCGCCAAGATGTAACAGAAATATCAACACTATTTACATTGGCAACATACTCAACAGAAGCACCACGAAGTTGTTTTTTAAATAATTTCTCATCCGGTAGCTTTGAATTGGGTATACGATTCCTTCTTATTGTTCCCAAAGATAAAAGACCTTCCTTGGCTAAATATCCTAATAATGGAATCGAAGTGTAGTTGTCAAAGTAAAGACGGTAATTCATATGTCTAGGAATAATCCTTGCTAAACGCATAGCAACGTTGGAAGAAGCTCCAAGGTCTGGTTCCCCTGGGTTGACAACATTTTCTTTGCCTGATTCAATCTCGACTTTATAAGCAAATCCTGAAACATCGCTTAGTACCTGCAATTTATATCCCCATTTATTAGCTTTATTAGGGTTGTACCGTTTCAAATTATTCCTTGGCTTGGTGGAACAAATTTGTTCATCCACACACAAATATTGCTCAAATGAGACCTTCATAAACGACACATTTAATTTATCAACAACGGGCCTTATCTTGAAGATTCTGTCGTTCTCGGCATGGGATATTGGAACATTCTTGCTGTTGTCACTAAAATGAATAAGCTGCCGGATCTTTTCAAACTTATTGAGGGACATTGTTTCTTGAATAGCCGGAATTATAATAGAGTTTTTCCAATAGCTCCTAGCTCTTGGCAGATGAGCTATGGACATTAAGAAAACGATGCCAATAAACTGACGTATAGTATATCTAATGATGACACGGTAAATGTGGTTTTAGGGTCTTTTTGGATGGAGTACAAATTAGTTTCGTTTTTGATCATTTCGATGAGATCATTTGGGAACAATTGCATAAAGAACTGAATTGGGGAATCAAGTTGGCAAATTTCTAATGGTGACGAGGTTGCGTCACCTAGAAAAGCAAGCTCAATGTCATTCAAAACTAAGTTCTTCTTCTTCCATATGATGTTTTTTCCTTTTTTTGCTAGTTGAAGGCTGTGTATCGTCAGACAATTTCAGGATGTTGTGGATATTCTTCATTACACATCTTTTCTAAGCTATTACTCACGTCAATGTTCTCTATGTCCGCTTCCAAATTTTGATTTTCCTCTTCGGAATCTGGTTCGAGTTCTGGTATAAAATTTGGGTCATCCAAGAGGTCGTCATCAGAGAAATCCATTCCAACTTCACTATTTTGCATATTTTCAAATATTTCAGTGATATCTTGTGGAAGTAAATGTCGCGAAGCCACTCTACAATATAAAAAATAGCTGGTCACAATGCGGTTTCAAAAATAAGTCTCATATCACAATGTTGCATAAGTGCAACAAACGAAAAACCCCCGTTTTCCACTACGCTTACAATAATTTTCTAAATTATTTCACAGAAAAAAGAAATATTTATACGCACTTGTTAAATAAAACCACTTTAGTTTACAGAAATACCAAAAACACTATTTTTTATTTCATTTATAAACTTCGATGCTCACCGTAATTGTTGACTGAGTGAACTGAAATTAGTCAGAGCAAAAAATCGTCGTATAACGGAACCAACTGTCAGTCATGAGTATATTTTTCATTGTAATATATGTTGTAGATATGCAACAATGCGTAACAATGTCTCTTATTTGCTAACCGCTAGTTTGAAATAGACTTTTGGTGTATGTTGTATTTCTGCTACATGGCGATACAAAGGGTTAAGTAATTTTTTGAAGTTACAACAATTTTTTAGTTTTGTAGTTACCTTTAACACAACCTTTTTCCCTAAGGTTAGGACATTGATAAATAAAACCAGATAATCCAAAACAAGTTATTTATGAAAAAATAAAATTAAAATTTTATTTCAACATTTTGTACTTATTTAAACAAAAAAATAACAAAATAAACCTTCAGAAACACAAAACAAAATTAGTTTAAATATAGAAACAGAAGAAAACAAACTATAATATTTATTCTTGTTCATAAGTAATCAGTTACTGTTGTAATTGCACAGTGATAATACGTCATTAACCTGGACTTAGGCGAAAAGAAATAAGTTTTCTTAAACTATTTTTACATCAGTCTGAATATTAAAAGTAAATCTTCCTTTTTTTATTTCGTTAAAATTAATCAGTCAAAGTGCGAAAGTAAGATTCCTTGGAATTATATTTTTGTCGAGCAGTTCTTTTATGTCTCTTTTTTTATTTTCACTTAAAGGTATCTTAACATACTTGCATACCTATGCTTGTGACAAAGTAATAGTAAATAATAACGTTTCGTTTCCAGATCGTCGTATATTACGTACCAAAACTTTTTGGTCATTTTCATCTTCGTAAAAATTCTTCAAGAAAAAAGTGATTGGATGTTCTTTTTCAATACGAAGCACTTTTATGTCGTGCCATTTTACTTGGTTTCTATCCTCGTTCACATTAAAATTATTACCCCACTGTTCTTGAAGTAATTTAGGATCATAAAATTTATTAGTAGTCATTTCATTCACTCTATAAGTTTGTTCCGTTCTTTTTAGCGGTCTGAATTAAGGTGACATATGGTTGTGGGACATAGATTGGTCCAGATTTAAGGAAGCGTTTTACTTGCTTTTCAATTACGCTATGCACATTGTCACCCTGATTTATGGGTTTTACTTTTAACATTCATTTTTTGTACTGCGTAGGCGTAAACTGAAAGGACATACTTATTCTTTTGCTGGCCGCAGCAGTTATCAGAGTAAAATATAAAGTCTAGTTCTTTATCAGGATTAGCTTGTGCAATTTTTTTCTATATACTGCAGTATGCAACTCCCAATTTCATTCGCACCTCATTTTCCCTCCGTTTCGCCCCAGAAAAAACATTCAACGTTTTTAACATGTAGGTCGCTCACAGTAAAGTTAAAACAATTAATCTTACTTTTGCAATAAAATATTGAAATTTGGTCCTTTGGTATCGGCATCACAGCCTGCAAGTCGTTTTTTTTTTTTTTTTTTTGGGATTGCGCCAGGGATGTGTAATCTTCATAGATACTAATAGCCCGAGTGCTACTAGCATGCACGATTCGCAAACCTGAGTAATCGATTTCAGGAATACGCCTACGTACTAAACACACACCCTACACACTTCAACCACTCTCCCCGCGGGACTGCCGTTAGGTATTACTTCGCGGGGCTGGTTAGCAATTTATGCTATGCTTCTTGTGTCAGCTTCTTCCGCTGCTTCAGCTGCTCTTCTTAGCTCTTCTATTCTCCGCAGCTCTCTTTGTAGAGTTGTTACGAAGGAACATATTGCCATCCAATTCTCTTCCGACTGTAACATATGGTCGAGGAGTAGTGACGGACTTGGCAGAGTAATTCTCCATGCCGTGAAACGTGTGCAGTAAAACACTGCGTGCTCCGTATCTTCATCTTCACCTGGGCATTCCGGGCAGGATGGTGAGTTGTCATGTCCAAAACGGTGTAGATATTTGCGGTAGCCACCGTGGCCAGACAGGAACTGCGTTAGATGATAGTTGCAGTCTCCATGCTTTCGACTTATCCAGTCTTGGATTGTCGGTATAAGTTTATATGTCCATCTGCCTTTTGTTGTATTAGCCCAACGAGCTTGCCACATAGCTGCTGACGCTGCCCTTTCTTCGATTTTTATCACCTTGATACCAGTGGCGTCGTGATGACTCAATGCTCTTCTGTTATATATCCTCAGCATTTCATCTGCGAGGATATCGATGGGGATCATTCCAGCTATGACAAATGCAGCTTCGTCAGAGATGGTTCGAAAGCCGCTGATTGTCCGTAGCGCACAGAGTCTGTATGATGACGATAGTCTCCTTTTGGTCTCCTTCGTCCTCAGTGCCTCCGCCCAGACTGGGGCGGCATACAACAGAACTGAGGTGATAACTCTAGAGAGTAGAATCCTTCTAGCGTATCCAGGTCCACCGATGTTAGGCATGATACGCGAGAGAGCTCCCTGCATATGTGATGCTTTTTTGGCAACAAAATCAACATGCGTTTTAAACCGTAGCATGTTGTCCAGCATTACTCCAAGGTATTTAACCGCCTCCTTCGACCTTATGGTTTGGTTACCAACCTGAAAGTTGGCAAATTCGACGGTTTTCCGGCTGGTTATAAGAACAGCTTCTGTCTTATGGTCAGCTAGTTCTAGTCCGGCGGATATTAGCCAATCTTTTATCCGGGCAATTGCTTCATTTGTAGCTGATTCTACTGCATGGATCTGTTTAGCTACTGTCACGACTGCAATGTCGTCGGCGAATCCAATTATCGTTACTCCGCCAGGTAGAGTTAATCGTAGGACTCCGTCGTACATGATGTTCCACAATAGTGGCCCTAAAACCGATCCCTGCGGAACTCCCGCAGTTACGTCGTAGTATTTTACCCCATCATCGGTGTTGTACCTCAGCTTCCTGTTGTTGAAGTAGTTCGTCACTATCCGTAGCAGGTAATATGGCGTATCCATCCTGGCAAGTGACCTTTTAATAAACGACCAGTCCGCAGAGTTAAATGCGTTTTTAACGTCCAGCGTTACTACTGCACAATACTCCTTTGTGCCATAGAGCCATCTTTCGCCTTCGATGGCACCTTTGGCGATATCAACTACCGCTCTTATGGCATCAACAGTAGATCGTTCTCTTCTGAAACCAAATTGGTGATCTGAGAGGGCTCCTTTCTCTTCTGCTACTGCGAGTAATCTATTATAGATTATCTTCTCGAGGATCTTTCCCATGGTGTCCAATAGGCATATTGGACGATAGGATGATGGTTCCCCTGGAGGCTTCTTTCCTTTTGGCAGTAGGAAGCCTGCAAGTCGTAAACAGCAACAATTGTGTTGTCGACCTGCAAGTCGTAAACAGCAACAATTGTGTTGTCGACCCTGACTTTTTCTTTCTCTTTTCTGGAAAGTTCGTTTTCTTTTAAGTGATTTCCGTAAGTTTCAACAATTTTTTGTTTTCCTTCTTCGTCAGCATTTTTATAACTTTCACAGAGATCACACTGATCATTCTTTGGTGTGTGAAATGAAATATTAAAGTCCTTATTAAAAATGCGGTTAAAAGTAAATGCAGAAGCAAATAGTAGGTTCTCGTATAAACGATTTTCTTTGTAGTCTCAGTGTAAGTCGGCTAAAGATTTATCATACTGAATGTACTCCCGTGACGTCTAGGCTCGAAGATAATGTGATTCGAGCCGTGGTATAGTATTAATAAAACTTTTGACACTATCATAGAGCTCAGGTTCCACAGTACGTTGGTTTCCATGTTTCCCTCGCAATTCTTCCTGTACAAAACCAGTCTCTGTTTTTTTTTTTTTGGTAATGCAGTAGCAATTGGTCTGTCGTTTATTCCGAGAGTATTTTTAGAGAATGTTTTGCAGACTCTTATATGACTGGTTTAGCTGGAGATTAAATGCGGTATTCAGTTTACGTAAATTTTGAGTGGATGAGTATGTATCTGTATTTTGGTTTAATGTCTGTAGTATGTCTAATTATATACTATCTTTGTTTTTATAAGTCTCCCAAACTCCGACAATTTAACCTGCATTTTTCGCCACGTCGGACCCATCTTTGCAGGTACTTATTTTTTAGTCGCCGATTGGTATGCTTTACCAGTATCGCGAAGTGTTTTTGCCATTTAACTTTTCCAATTTCCTAAATTACGTACCCTCGTTCTGCCCTTGGTGTTGTCCTGCATTTCCGAAGCAACATTTGACTCTTTAGCCATTCGAACTGTTGATCCACCAGTTGTAGCAACGGGGCTTAAAGTATTCTCAGCTAGAGCTACTTGAAGAAGAGCTACTTGACGAAGAACTACTTGGCGATTTTGTTGCTCCACCTCTAAGTAAACTCGGTACTTTACTACATATTTGAACCAGGTATAAAATTAGGGTCACCATCGGAATCATCAAAATCACTCTGATCAGTGTTCAGGGGTGAAATGTAATATTGTGGTTGAATTCAATCATCGATTCATCATTAATACACGAACTCAGTGCACTATTCACATTAATTTCTTGAAGAACTGGATCAATTGTAGAAGGTGAAGTTATCGAGTACACCAGTTGTTCTTCGCAGCTTCGTTGTTATCATTCTGGGACCATTCATTGTTAGTACTCACCGGTTTCAATAATCAAGGTGAACAATTCAAAGAGACCGAATTTTCTTCAAGAGATTTGTCGTTTTCCTTCTCCTGGTGATTGTTTGACGTTTTTTTGTCGCCATGTTAACAAGCAATCGCCAACGTTACATACTTATTCTACAAAACAAACAAATATTACTTAGGTAAAACACCTTAAATATTTTATGCCGCCTAGAGTGTGCTAACTATAAATTATTAATAAAAAAAAAACACTTAATGAGGATCATTTTATTTTTACTTGGACATGTTCGAATGTGTGATTTTAAATGCTGTGATTAATGAATAAGTATTATTGTTTAAATGTTTACAAATTATTACAAGAAACCAACTAATGGAAATTGTTCAACAAAACTGTATTAAGTTAAATAATTATTACTAAACCAACAAGAATGTTGTAAGTAAAAATATTATTTTAAATCGCATTTTTATGAATCAATAATAGTGTTACAACTAAAAATACACCAAGTTCATCTTCAGGTTTAAATCAACTGTACTGTATTAACTCGAATTAATAGTTTAACTTTTACATACTTGATTCAGCAATAACGATGCAATTCGAATTAATGCGGTCTAAAACGAAAAGTGGCACGTCCTCGCTAGCTGAATTTCGATCGTAACTAAAGATGATGCAATATTGGTGGGGGTTCCTTACAGTCAGTTAATCATGAACAATGACTCATAGTGCCGTCCTTATTTTGTTTCTTACACTATTCTAACGACAGTCTTATTGACGCGCACTTTTGAAACGCTTGTAAGATCGGATTAATGTTACCAGCGATTTTTGGCGTTAGACACTGCCGTCAACCTAATCTTCCGGGTAATTTTAGTTTTTCTGAATTTCAATGTGGAAGGCAAAATTGTATTTTCAATTCAGTGGTCTCAAGAAATTCCTCGCAGCAAGCCGTGTTTTAAAAATTAAAAAAATTGTTTTTTTTTTCGTATTTTTTTTTCAAATAAATTAAATTTTAAATTTTGTGCACTGGCATTTCATTTACTGTTAGCGAGGCGGCGTTTGGAGCGTCGTCGTCCCGCTACAGATTTGTGGCGTTTGACAGAACACATTCTCAAAATTTCTATGTGAAACAAGTTTTAAAATTGAATTCACTGTAATGCCATCTAGTGACAAAGAGGTTCAATACTTCCTTTCTAACCTAATACCTATCTATCTATCTTCTACCTATCTGTCTGTCTAACTATCTATCTACATATATATCTATCTACCTATCTATCTATCTGCCTATCTATCTATCTACCTATCTATCTATCTACCTATGTATCTATTTGTCTATCTATCTTTTATGTATTTCAATTTTTTTTTTTGTTTTGTAAGTGGACCCCCTCCACTTACTTTCATAGGCACTGCGTTCCAAGTTACACAGTAATGTCAGACTCTCACTGACTAAACCTTACCTCCGCTGGCTCAAACCTCGCCCCACGAGACCACTGTTAATTATTTGTTCGGGGCGGGTTTCGGCCGTCAGTGTTTGTGTTTGCACCACTCTTCTCTCGCATTTACCCATCTCCGCTATTAGCATCAAGTGTGGTATTTAATTCCCTTTCCAGTCTCTGTTTTTTCTCGTGGAACCTTGTGCAGTTAAAAGCAACATGTTCCGGGTCTTCGTCACATCCATGTCATGTGGCTCTGTAATGCCCACCGTTGACCGAAACGTTCCCAGCCTCATTTTCGAAGAAAAATGGTCCAATGATGCCACCACTCCACAATCAGCACCAAACTGTCACTCTCTGTGGATGCATTGGCTTTTCGACAATAAAGTGCAGGTTTTCCGAGCCCTAGATGCGGCAATTTTGTTTGTTAACGTACCGCCGAGATGAAAATGTGCCTCGTCAGAAAAGATGATTTTTCGCCCAAAATCGTTGTCCAGTTCAAGCTGCTCTAAGGCCCAAACTGCGAAGCGATAACGAAGCGGATGGTCGTGCGCTTTCAATTGCTGAATCAATTGGACCTAGCGAATAATCCCAGATCTTTGTGCAGAACTCTCCTCAGGCTAGTGCGTGAAATGTTGAGCTGTTGAGATCGATGACGAGTTGATGTTCGTGAATTGAGTCTCACACTCTCGGTTACAGCAGCCACATTCTCGTCTGTGCGCACCGTACGACGACGGGGACCATGAGTGTTGTCCACTAGCATACCAGTCTCACGAACTTTTTGCACAAACTTGCGTACAGCAGGCGCGGTGGGTGCTTCATTTCGGCCAAAACTTCTTTTCAAAAAACGCACTGTTTGGGCTACACAGCACTTTGGAAATAAGTTTTCAATATTTCCCAATGTTGTTCAAGCGTAAAGCGACTCATTTCGTTCCGCGGAGATATGATACTGACTTTCTGTCAAGATTTCGAGCGGGAAACAGCTGCCAGTGTCAAAATAACCTACAATTTAAAAAGAAATCACTAGATGGCCCACCCGTTACATACATATTTTCTATCTTTAGGTACAGGGTAACCGCGCAAGAGAAAGGAAAACAAAGAAGTAAGTACAAGGTGGCGCTGTCAAAGTCATGACCCAGTTTGATTTACATAGCTATAACTCTTTTTCTGAATAAAAAAAAAAAACATGCATAATTATTTATTATTTTTCTTCATTTATTTTTTGAATTACATATATCCCATTAATTACCGAAGATGGTGAATGTTGGCTTCCTTTTGTTGAGCTTGCTACAAGGAAAACCACTACCCATAGCCAGCCTAACCTTTTCGAAACAGTTCTGCAAATCTGGAAAATATATTATGTAACATATCTATTTTTCTTTAACAGGAAAAACCATTCGTAGTCGTTGGAGTTGGATGCGAAGTACCTTGCGCCGAGATGTATCTAGAAACAAATTGAATTCTCACTTACATTTGAAATGGATGCAGGAGATTCAGTTCTTATTGCCATTATTGATAAAAAGGTGGGTGGAAGAGTGTAAATTGTATTGAGCTCTGTTTATTTCGTTTTAAACTAACAATATTGTACATGCGACTATAGGTATGCACGTAAATAGGGTGATTCAGTTGCAGACAATCTGTTACAATCTTAACCCGGCGAGAGTGTGGTGACAAAATGTAACAGAGTATGTGGCTGGGTATGACATAGCCACATACAAAATTACCTGTAAAAATTGTTATAATGAATATTAACATTTAAAAAATGGTATTTTATTATAAAGGGTATATGCGTTTGTGTGATCAGTTAAAAAAATACAGTTATGTAAATAACAGGGTGGGTATATCATACCCAGCCACACTCTCGCCGGGTTAAAATGTATTATATAGGTATAAAGAAAACTTATAACATTTTGAATACGAACAGCGAGTTCCCGAGTTTTATGAGTTTTACTCGTACTTTCTTCGTCAAATTTAGTTGAAAACAATGAAATTTGATAATGGATATGCTACATTCCGAGAAAAGTATCGAAGCCTCTGATGCATACTAAATAAGGGTGATAGTATCGATTTATTATATTTACGGAGACGTATGGATGCAAGCGCCACCTATCAAGGTACCCTCTAGAAGTACCTTGATAGGTGGCGCTTGCAGCCATACGCATCCCGCAACTGATTGTTATGGGCAACTGCTATCGTGCAAGTGACGATAGTAATACTGTTGTAAATCGTCGAATAGAGAACTCAATTGACTTTTCAAGCATATCTTTTTCTTCTAAATAGTAACTTCTAGGGAGCAATCCCTTGGGTTTAATTACGTGATCCAAGGACTTGGAAAGATGAAGAGAGAAAAATTGATGTAGTTGTGCTTGGAAACTGCAGCTAATATCAAGTTTCAGAAGAAGAACAGGGTGACGTCCAAATAACGGGGGCGAATTGTTTTGTTATGTTGCACTTGCTTATTTGTATATTTATTTACTTCAATCATCAAAGAGTAGGAACAATTTTTCCAGCCATATGACCAATCTACAACCATCTGCATCACCCTGTATATTCGTGAATATAGTTTCTCCATTGAATTAACATCTTTTTTTTTATGCATATGTAGATCTGAAACGGATTCCATCAAGAAACCCCGCAAGAAATACGGTGATGGGCAACGCTTAACTGATTCTAGATCAAATTTTGTTAGTAGCACAACTGCTACATCAAATTCTCTAATTACGGTGGTGAGTCGATCAACTAGCCCCACTACTAATGCAGTGCGCACAATTTTACCCGGTCCATCATCTTCCATTAATTCGACGCCGCATGCTGACGATCCAAACGAAGGAATAATAGAAACGTTTATTACTTCATTCAGCTTCGATCTCTTGATCACATCGACGGATCCAGGGGAAATATTTTTCTTCGTACTGTTGGCTATCTTTCGTAAGATAAGCTCCGAACAAAAGGAGATGCTCAGAAAGGAGCTGCAAACTCTTATGTATCAATAAAAACTGAAGTATGCATGTACTTAATATTTCTTTACCAAAAAAAAAAAAAGAATAAAAATGATTGGTTGAGTTGTATTTTATTTACCTATTTATTTATTTATTTATTTATTTATTTATTTAAGCTTAATACAAGCAAGAACTTAAAGCTAAACTTAAAACTAAACAAAAGGGAAGTTAAATGACTAAACTATAATTAGGCTTAGGATAAGCACAAACTTAGGCCTAAGAAAGATTAAAACTGGACTTAAAAGTAACAGTTTTTCGGTCAGGAAATGGATTTAAAGGAACAAGTGTGTCTGAAGGAGGTTCTGCTATTGTGAAAGTCAAAAGCGGTTTGCATGCAATTAGCTCTCCGGACCATTCTGGACATTGGTTTCTGATATCCATAATTGATGTGCTGAGGAATAACACGGAGGAGGGGTGAGGACCTGAGGTTACGTTGATGTTAAAGGTGGGCCCATTCATAAATAATATTGCGCAATCTGTGCTAAGCAGAAAGCTCACAAATGCGCGAATTGGCATCACTGCGAAGTAAAGAATTCATAAATATACACCCGTATCGTGGAATCCGTCGGAATTGCGTTTCACTTCACCTATTCGATTCCCTTTCACTTTCTATTGCTATCGTGGAATCCGCCGCGAACGTCTCCTTATCGACAGGCATTGGGGAAAGGTAGTTTCACTGTCAAACAGCTGTCTTATTTCTCAATAAAAATTTGTGTAGCTACATTAAAAAAAAAATTTCTTTAAAAAGTGATTAAAATAAAAATAAAGCACATACAGGATGGCTCTGTTTTTGGAAGCAGAAGAGGAAGAAGATGAGCGATCTTTCCAGAGAAGAGTATGACAGAGGTTAAGAGCAACAGTGAATGATTTCATGTTTCTAGAAACAATATTTTTTATTTATTTCTGATTTTAATAAAGTTCAATATTGCATAGGTTTATCAAAAATGTTCGGCTTAATAAAGCAGTTGTAGTTTTTTTTTCCTGTAATTTATATCTAAACAAAAATTGTTTGTTTTTTTTAATTTCGCCCATATTTCTGCAAACAAAGAAGACGACGTACAGCAGCCAAGGCAGAAATCCGCAATGATTTTGATGTGGATGAGAAATGTGGGAAAAATCCGATTCGAACGTTTTTCACGATACAGTGGAACTGATTCACATTACCCACATGGGGAACTGTTCACTTTGCGGATTTGACGATGCCGAAATGTTTTTTTTTCGGTGAATGGCTGAATTCCTTAATGAGGTAGTGCCGAATCGCTTTTTTATAAGCTAAGTTTACTGGGTATATTGTCGAAAATGTTAAGGATAATACAAAGCCAATACAACGATAATCAGACGGCAGTATGGGACGGTGTCACGCTATCAGAATGGTTTTCCACAAATACAAGTGTCAAACAATGTTGCATGTTAAGTCCGCTGTTGTTTAGTTTATACCTAGATGATCTAGCATCCTACTTACCAGGTGGAATTGAGTTCGAGAACTGTATCATTAAAGTTCTCTTCTATGTTGACGATATGTTAATTCAAGCAGAATCGCCATATATGCTGCAGCTTATGACCAACAAGCTGGAGGAGTACTGCAAGCTTTGGAACCTCGAGTGGAAACATCGCTAAATCGAAAGTCTTGATATTTCGAAATAATTCAGGAAGATAACCACATATTCAAACTTCCGCTAAATACCCCAGATTATATGCTATATGTTGAGACAGGACTGCCTATGTTGAGCCTATATGCCTTGGGATTGCACTTCATATATATACTAAAAGTTGTTGAACTACACATTGCGAACACACCTTAATGCAGTATTTAAATATTAACGTCTAGAACTGTCAAATGTAAAAATGCGCGTTTTTTAGCTGATTGGATAATCTTTTTGTTCGGTTCAATTTCTTTTCCTTTCCTTTCTGAACAGTCTATGTTATTTCTTTTAACGTTTTCAATTAAATATTACTTGTTGTTAACTTTTTCGTTTTATTAATTCAACACGTTATCAGCACGAATTATTATAACGTTAGATTTCTGCGAAATCTTTGCTGAAAAAGGCTTAACTTAACCAAGATGGACAAGGGTATTTCTTTGCAGAAGTTCAATGGAAAAGATTTCTCGCTTTGGAAGTTTCAGGTGCTTATATATCTACGTGCCAACGAGTTAGAATGTGTTCTTGACGAATCCTCCAAGCCTAAAGATGCAACAGCGCTTGCAACATTGACTCAAAAAGACCAGAAGGCTCAATTGATCATCACATCGTCGATGGAGTTTCATCAACTGAAGTTCTTAGTGACCTGTGAAAGCGCAGCCAAAATGTGGATGAAATTGTCATCCATCTATGAACAACGATCTGGATTTTGCCTCAGCACAATGCAGCAAAAGTTCTATGAATATAGAAAGCCTGAGGATGACAACATGGCCACCCACATATCAGCCATAGAACAAATGGGGAAGCAGCTCCAATGGCAGAGTCAGCGGTTATCACCAAAATCATCTGCAGTTTACCAGCGCAATATAAACATTTCAGATCAGCATGGGATTCAGTAGCCTCAACTGAACAGACACTTCAAAACTTAACGCAACGTTTGATGAAAGAAGAAATGATTATGATGGAAAAGCCTGATGTGAGTCAAGCAGACCAGGCACTAGTTCATCACAATAAGAAAAAGTCTTCAATCGCGGAAAAGAAAAAGAATTCAGCTTGCAGTTTTTGCAAAAAGCGAGGTCATTGGTGGAAAGAGTGCCGCACCAGATTGGCTCAAGAAAGGGATAAACAGGGAACGTGGTCGTCAGTGCTCGTGGCTCAGTCCTCAGATAAAAAGGTATCATGCTGGTATACTGATTCTGGCGCTTCAAGTCACATGTGCTTTCAGCGAGAAGCTTTTAGTAATTTCCGAGCTGTCAAAGGGCGTGAATATCCGGTACGCTTAGGAAACATGGAGACAGTATACGCCAAAGGAATTGGTGAGGTCAGGGTAATATCAGGAGTGAATGGCGAAGAAATGTGTCACACGCTTACACATGTACTCTTCATGCCGAACATTGGCTTCAACCTATTCAGCGTTAGTGCTGCTGATTTGCATGGTCGTGCAGAGATAAAGAGGAATGGAAAAACTCTCCTTGTGGGCAAAGGATGCAATGATTCTCGTTTGTATAAGCTTTCCCTGAGCATTGTTCAACCAGATTCTGCAACTGTCAGTTTAAGTTGGACTTGGACACCTGAGTGTGGACACCATCAAACGATCTGCATTAGGCGAAAAACTTTCAATTAAAGACAATAGCAAATTCTTTTGCAAAGGTTGTGCACTCGGGAAGTCTCACCGACAAAGCTTCGAGAAAAATGAAAAATCCAGAAAGAAGGAGCAAGGTGAACTAGTCCATGCCGATCTTTGTGGACCTATGGAAGTTTCATCTGTTGGCGGGTCAAAATATTTTTTACTTATTAAATATGATTTTTCAAATTATTCGTCGGTTTCTTTTTTGCATGAAAAATCTGAGACTGCAACAAAGTTTGATGAATTTCTTAGTAAAGCTCGTGCAAGCTCGATCAAGGTAAGAGCTGTAAGAACTGACAATGGAAGTGAATTTACGGGTAAGAGTTTTAAGAATGTTCTGGCAAAGCACTGTGTTCATCACGAAACCTCAACGCCCTATACACCGGAGCAGAATGGGTTCATAGAGAGACAAAACCGAACAGTTAAAGAAACTGCTCTTTCTATGATGTTTGAATGTGGAGCTCCAAAGTTGCTATGGGCAGAAGCCGTTAATACTGCCGTTTATATTCGGAATATATGTCCAACTCAAGCTAATGATTGGAAATCTCCTTATGAGCTTTGGAAAAATGCAACCCCTAGCTATCACCCGTATCGTGGAATCCGCCGGGAGGAATTATTCACCGAAAAAAATATTTCGGTATCGTCAAATGCGCAAAGTGAACTGTTCCCCGTGTCGGTAATGTGAACGAGTTCCACTGCATCGTGGAAAACGTTCGGATCGAATCTCCCCATACATTTCACACCCGCAGCTATTTCATTGCGGATTTGGTTGTTAGTGTATGAAATCTTACGTTGCTTCTGGTATTCTGGTTCCATTATATTTTCCGTGTTTGCTCTTAATTGAGAGTGCCTCCTCCTGTGTGAAGATGATCTTTCATGAAAAACCAATGAAACGCTATCTATTTTCGCACAAAATAAATTTTTTTGTTTCCCAATTGGATTTTCACAAAGCACACATGTGTTTCAAACGAGCTGTCACAACTAATCCTAAAATTCCTAATCGACAACAGTGGTCGGTAAGGAAGATTATCCGACGGATTCCACGATAGTGTTTTTATGTTCACGTGAACCGAATAGGTGAAGTGAAACTCAGATCCGTCGGATCCCACGATAGGGGTGTATAAGAAGCGGTACGTTTTTGGCTGTAGTGCATTTTATCACATCCCAAAAGCACATCGTCAAGGTCTAGATGCTAAGAGTAAACACTGTTCTTTTGTTGGCTACAATGAGGAAACGAAAGGGTACAGACTGTATGATGGAACAAGGATTGTCATAGCTCGAGATGTAAGGTTCGACGAAGAACGATCATTCTTTAAAACTGCTGGTCTAAAAACTAGAGATGAAAATATGTCTTCGAAAACTTGTATACTGCCATTCAACATCATGCCAAAACAAAATGCAGAAATCCGAACTGAAAAACTTACAGAAAATGAAAGTTCACTTCAAGAAAATCTAGCCAGCTTATGTTACGATGAGTCTATATTTCTTGCAAAAGATCCTCTTCATATTACTGTACATGAATCTGAAATTCCAGCACCAGACAGCCAAGACAATGAAGGACATAGCTATGGACTAAGAAGCAAGTCAGCATTAAACATGTGTGCTCTTGCAGCAGCTGAAGGTAGCCCGAGTTATGAGGAAGCCATGTCAGGTAATGAAAAATCTAACTGGATCAAGGCCATGTCTGAAGAATTAGACTCTCTCAGAGAATCCAATACATATGAGGTGATAGAACGCGAGAACTGGATGAAAAATTGATGCGGATGGATTATTGAGTCGCTATAAGGCCCGACTAGTTGTCAAAGGTTGTTCCCAAACATCTGGAATAGACTACAACGAAACTTTTTCGCCAGTGGTAAGATTTGATTCATTACGAGTTTTATTGACTATAAGTGCCCAAAAAAACTTACACATGCGTCAATTCGACATTCGAACTGCCTTTCTGTACGGTGAATTAAAAGATGAAATCTTCTTATATCCACCATTGGGAGTCGAACACGACAGCAACAAAATTTGGAAGTTGAAAAAGAGCCTATATGGGCTGAAACATGCGCCACGGGTATGGAATAAAGAATTCAACGAAACATTGCACAAATTTAATCTCAAACAGTGTCAAGCAGATCCATGTGTTTATTTCATAAATGGGACAGGTATTCTCATTCTTGCACTCTACGTTGATGATGGCCTTGTTTTCTCATCCAACAAAAATCTTCTAGATGCCTTTACACAACACTTAAAAAAAGAATACCAAGTTAAGGACACTGAGGCATCATATTTCGTCGGCATCCACCTCATATCCACCGACTTGAAATTGATTATTAATCAAAAACAGTATTGCGACCGAGTCTTGGAAAGGTTCAATATGGATTCTTCATCACCTTTACTAATACCTGCTGATCCGAATGTGAAATTAGAAGCTGCTAACGAGAAAGAGAACATAAACTTTCCATTCAGAGAAGCAATTGGAAGTCTTATGTACCTCGCTGTCGCCACTCGCCCAGATATTGCTTATGCGGTTAATGTACTCAGCCAATATCTAGATAATGCATCCAGTACACACATCACAGCAGTCAAGAAGATCTTCAAGTATTTGAGGGGAACATCTAACTATGGAATTGAATACTCAAAATTGACTGAATCTGCAGAGCTGATCGGATACTGCGATGCTGATTTCGCTGGAGATGTAGACATTCGCCGATCCAGGAGCGGATATGTGTATACCATGAATGGATCCTGTGTTTCCTGGTGCAGTGAGAAGCAGAAAACAGTCTCTCTATCATACACGGAAGCCGAATATATATCGGCTTGTGCAGCTGGAAAGGAAGCAATGTGGTTGCGAACGTTCTTGAAGGAACTCGGAATGCTAGCCGCTATCAATGGTCCTACGACGATCTTCTGTGATAACAAGAGCAGCATCAGATTGGTCCAGAATCCTGAGTATCACAAGAGAACAAAGCACATTGCAATTAAACATCATTATATACGAGAGTTAAAGAACGACAATCATATCGATATCAAACACATTTCAACCACGGAGCAAAAAGCTGATATTTTTACGAAGGCGTTGCCAGCTCCAACATTTACTACATTTCGAAATTTACTTGGAATAAAACCATCGTAAGGTGTGTCTACAATGAAGGGGAGTGTTGAACTACACATTGCGAACACACCTTAATGCAGTATTTAAATATTAACGTCTAGAACTGTCAAATGTAAAAATGCGCGTTTTTTAGCTGATTGGATAATCAGTTATTTCTTTTAACGTTTTCAATTAAATATTACTTGTTTTTAACTTTTTCGTTCTATTAATTCAACAAAAGTAGTAGATATGCCAGACCATCGACTGCCAAAAATAATGCTTCGCTATCTTTTCAACAGAAAAGCTCTGCTGCTCCGTAAGTGGGAGGAACTTGGTGAATATTGCAGTGTGGATATGTCATTAAGATGGGAAGACAAAAGTAGTTGGAGTGCAGCTATGAATGTTATCTCAAGGACCCTTGATGAAAGAAAACATGCAGCTTTCATGGAAAGGGCTACTCAATCCGGGAGTGGCAGTATATATAGAGTACTGAATCATAGTCTGAAGGAGAGAAACTATTTCAACGAAAAAAACACGGTACAGCAGATAAGCGTAGCTTTTAAAGCGAGAGGAGAGTTGTTACCACTGAATATCAGACCTCACCGGAACGATTTGCAATCTTTTGCTCACTGTACAATTTAAAGGAGAGAGAAGATGTATACCACTTTTTGGGAAGATGTCCTATTCTGCAGGAACTGAGGAGACTCTATTGGAATCAGTCCGTTGGAGTCAGTCAGTTGGAGTACAGAAAGCAATATTTAGAAATATAGTTCTACACATTCAACTTTATTTTTATGTTATTATTATTATTTTTTTTTTCTTTTAACCGATTTATTATTCGAATTATAACTGTCATTCTGGCTGACGGCTTTTGCCATTGCTTTAAAAGAATTTGTAAACCTATGTACATTAACATAATTCAGCGAAAATAAATTCAATATATATTATTATTATACTGCCGAAGTACTGCGAAGTCAAGCGTTCCTAAACGTCAATAAGTTGCGGTGGTGCCAATGTATACCGTTCCAAAACGCAACGTGAATGTATCTACTGCGCAAACAAAAGCAAACAGCGCATCATGAACTGATGTGATACAAATGTCATATGCCATTTCGCCAAAATGGAAGCGCCCTCTCCAGATTTGTAAGAAATTATCGTTTGAAATTATTTATTACATACTAAATTTTGTAAAATTTACTAGAAACTACCAGAAAATGTTTTTTTTTTTGATAATAGTTTTTGTTTTAATCCATATCGTTCCAAAACGTCAAAGATTGCAACGCATCGTCAAAGCATCGCATAACGAAAGCATCATAACATCGCATCACAACGGCAGTGATGCATTCACGATGCGCATTATTTTGACGTTTAGGAATTCAGCCAATCACCCTGGTTGTCGTTGGCGTTTGTCGCTTTTCGACGATTGTCGTTTTATTCATAGCTACGACATGCTGACCGTTAAACATTACTAAGCAATTTGTGTGTCGTGTAGAATACTATTACACCCTTTCACATTGAAAAAGTTATGAAAATGGATGTCAGCCCAAGCAAGACCACGTAAGGCAAAGCGAATGAACCCACGCTGGACAACTTCGATTCGCAGCATAGAAGCGACTGTCCAATCGACAAATATCAATCACAGTCACAATACAGAATGCCAAAATCTGGAATCGACGATCGACGATCGATAGATGTCGCTCATCGATCAATTATTGACACTCACAATATGGGCCAGAGGGAGGGAGAGGGAGAGAGGCTCACTGCCAATGGAGTAGACTCTGGGGGATGATCGGATACGGATACGGAGTATGTAATAGCTTGGCACTTGCTGGCTTTGAGCTCTAAAAAATTACTATGGCACCAGACTGAAAACCGGTTCAAATCATCTTGCAGTAAAAGAGAGTCGGCACGGGATGATATAGGTCTGAAGATTTTCATATCATCAGAGTAGGTTATGGTCCGAAAACAAGGGATCATAACCCTCCCACTTCACCGCATTTCTACTAATCCGCCTGTGGGGTTCGCCTATTTGACCTCGGCAGGCCTCCCGATTTTGGGTCACTCGGTTACTGAGGCCAATGAAATGCTGATGTCGTCGCATTTGTGTGATCCAGGCGTTTGTAGACCTGCCTCTCCTGCCTTGCGATGTCCTTGGAACGTGCATTGATATTGCCTTTTTAGCAGCTCAATTGTAAACTGAGTCAAATCAAATCAAAATCAACCCGTGTGTGGCGTAGTCATGTGATCGATTTGACGGTTGGGAAGTTGGTTGGAGAAAAATCAAAAGATTTTCATTTTCCCAAGTTGAATGCAAAGTCTTTCAACTGAGTTGAATGGTGTGTGGCCGAATTGGTGGATTTTCTGTCAAATGAAGTGCCAGTCGTGTTTGAGTTGTGGTAATGAATGATTTTAATTGTCTTGGGTGTTGTTAAGAAAATAAATAGAGAAAAAAACATGACTTTAAATTCGAATAGGAATGTTTGGAAGCGTATTTTCCATTTTTTTTTTTTTTTTGCAGAAAACAAATTATACTTTTGACAGTTGAAGCAAAGTCTTCCAATTCAGTTGATGTAGTGTGTGTTCAATCATCAATTCAGTTGACAACTCAGTTTACAATCGAATTGAATGGTGTATGGGCCGCTTTAGGTGGCATTTTTTGTCACACAAGATAGCGGAATTTTCTCGCCACTTCATCCACCCTACGCTTACGCGATGATTGACGTCGTCATCACAGATTGCTTTGCTATTAATTATAGATCCCAGATGTTTGAACTTTTCGCACTTGGGAAGCACTGTTCCATTCAAATAAATGTCTGGAATAGGCCTGAGTGGATCAGAGAACGGGTAGCACAAGTACTCTGTCTTTTTTGAATTAATGCGATACCTATTTCCCTACAAAAGGTCCACCCACACATCAAGTGCTCATTGCAGGGATGTAGGATCATCACTTATGGTGGCTCCATCGTCAGCAAAGAATAACTGATGTACCTTGGGGTCCTTCACTTTACCTTCAAGCAGATAGTCAAGGACTGTAATAAAGAGCAAAGGACTTAAAACGCTTCCCTGATGTATCCCGACTTTGATTGGGAACTCTTCATTTACTCCAGTGAGGCATCTTACTCTTCTCTTTGCTTTTTCGTACACGTCCATCCGACATCGCTAATTGTCAAAATTAAGATCATTGGACCAAGATGGCTGCCTTGGGGGACTTCCGATGTGGTTCAGGAATAGATAACGTCAGAAATTGAAGATCTGAAGAAGAATTTATACTGGCGTTTTTCCAAGTAAGATTTGATCCATGAGATAAACCCCGATTGAAAACCAAGAGCTTTAAGTTTGAGGAAAATTATCGCATGCGAAATTTTGTCGAAGGCTTTGTTGAAGACGATGGTAACTATATCGACTTCATTACCATCTTCCAGAACACACAGAGTGCTAGATACAAACTCGGTAAGGTTGGTGGTTGTTGATCTGCCCTTAAGGAATCCATGCTGGTTCGGTGAAAGAATAGTCTTGCGGTGAAAAAATATTGTGCCATAAGCAATGCTTTCAAACAGCTTAGGTATGCAGGACAGTTTAGCGATGCGCCGGTAGTTGGATATTTCATTTCTACCACCTTTTTTGTCAGTGGGGATTATGTACGAATTTTTCCAGATTTCGGGGAAAACTCCCTGCGAAATAGATACTTGAAATAGAGAACAAGGGGGTTGGACTTAGTAGTTCACGCATTTTTTCCGAACTATAGAGGGCAGGCTATCAGGGGCGGCGGAGTATTCGCCCTTTAGTTTGTTAATCCTATCTACTAAGGACGCCGAAGTTATATCAATTGAGACTAACGAGGTTTGGTGATCCGTAAGCGATTGGCTGGAAAAATGAGCGAACAGGTTTGCGATCGTTTTAGGGTCTGCTGAAGATCTAATAGCAAATTTCAAAGGAGAAGGATAACTATTAGATTTCCGTTTGGTATTAATGAAGTGGTAGAAACCTTTGGGGTCACTGTTAGCGTATATTGCAAGATATTCGGTGTAAAGATATTCACAGAGTTCAGAGAATTGGGAGTGGACGTGTTGGTAATGGGAAAAGAACAGGATTAGATCGGGATTTGAGGAATGCTTGCCATCATTTGATTCTTTTGTTACGAAGTGAGCGTAGCTCTTTATTATACCATGGCGTGGCTGACGTAAAGTTCTTCGAAGGCACAAAAGCGACTGATTGAATGAGGCAGGCGAAAATTTAGTCGCAAAAATACGCTATAGCATTGTCGATGCTGTCAACTTGGCTAGGACCAAAGTACCTATTGTAGTGCCGATATGCAATCTATTGAGAGGATTTGGCTTCGGCCAAATCTGGGTTCTCACTCTGTATTGCTATTCTTAACTCAAATATATGCGAAAGTGATTTGCTATTCTAATTTTAGCCGGCACTCTGTAAGAATCCCGATTTATAGCTTTTTCTAAGGCTGTGCACTAGACAATCACCCCGTATGTAAGTATCGGTCTAATGACCGAGATGTAGAGCCAGTGAGTGATTTGAGGTTGTAAACCCCGTTTACGATTATTCCCAATAGCTTTTTTGCACGAGAAAATTGCTACTGTAGTTTTCTTAACTCTTTCTTGGATATGAGGTTTCCAGCTTAATTTCTTATCCAAGATAAGGCCCAAATATTTTGCTGTGTCAGAGAAAGTTAAGCTAATACAATTGAGAGAGGGAGGGTCGACTAACAAAATGTTATATTTCCTGGAGGAGAGTACTAGTTCAGTTTTGTGGGGGTTTACACCCAAACCACACTGAATCGCCCATCTAGTGAGCTTGTTTAAAGCATTTTGTAGAAGTTCTTTTAGAGTATTTAAGTGTTTTCTCGAGTTCCAAAGCAACCTCATCTGCATAAGCGATCGCCGTGTATCCCTCGCCTTCCATGATTATCAATAGTTCATTGACCACCAAATTCCGCAAAAGGGGGGATAGAATACCTATTTGCGGAGTGCCTCTATTGACAGACCTTCGAGTAGACGTTCCACCCGTGTCCATTCTTCAGCTGCCTTGAAGTGGCGAAACGGCTTAAGAGTCAATGACCCTAAGTATCTGAAAGGACTACACATGAGACATCGAACTAAAGGTTGAAGACGCCTTGACTGTGACGTAAAACGTGTTATACAGTATGGTGGAGAAAACAAATGAGATATCCACTCCAGGCAGTACTCGTGAAAACGATAATCCACTCGTGGTCTTTCCGATTACGGCCGGGACGAGGATTCTGGAGGTCCCAACCACCATACTCTTACCCCCCGCCTCTAGCGTTGTATCGGAAGTAGTAGCGATGCCTTTTCAGACCGCTGCAGCTCTGCCTCCGACTCGTTTGGTAGACTGGGCTGGAGTGACAAAGAAAGTTGCAGAGAGGTTTCGACTGGGATGTCTAATCTCTGTCTCAATAGACGGGCAGCTGATCGAAGTAGTGTCGGCGACGGTTTGACTAGGGAAACCAATAAGGCTGAACGAGCTCCTGAAGCGGCGCATTCCGATAAGCTCCTGACTAGAAGTCAACTGAAAAGGAGAAGAAGGAACGCGGCAATGGCGCGGTACAAAGAGGCTGCAGAGTCAGCTGAAGGCGCAAGCGCCGAAAGCAGCCATTCTTTAGTAGCGACAGGAATGAGTCCTAGGTTGGCAGAAAGTACTCCAACTGGAGCCGATCAATCCCTCAGACGAAACGCTGGCTCCTTTTCGGTGGGTTCAAACAGGCCCTATCTGACGAAGCAAGTTTCGCCTGCTTTCCTTGGTGGAAGCGTGTGCGTATCTGATGCGCGCTCTTCTGCTGGGCACACTCTTACCGGTGGCGTTATCTGCCTACAAAATCTGGTGGATGCTGGTGCTGTTACCCCTAAAGGTCCCAGCACTAGGAAGCGTTGGCGCATTTGGTGCGCGCCGTTCTCCTAATAAATATTTGATATTTTGGCAGATAAACCTCCATCACTCAAAGGCTGCTACCGCTCTCTTAAGTAGCAGACTTTCCGTAAAAAAAAAGTAAATATTTGGCGCAACAGCTCTTTAAGTGCCAGGGCCTAGCTTTTCGCAACCACTCACGTTGTGTGCGTTATATCTTTCACACGAATGGAAGGGACCGACAGTTTAATGCCGAATCCGAACGGCAATTTGAGAAGCTTTTTCGTGACAACAATACTCTCGGATGTTTGTCAGACGCTCGCGAGAGGTGGGACCGTGAAAAAACTTTTTTGGCGTTTTCTGGGATTCGAACTTGGAACCTCATGCGTAGTGATCCGCACACTAATCACTTACGCCACGGCGCAGACTTTCCGTGCTGCGTACAAAACCCCAGATAACATCTATCCTAACATATATCAAATCTCTATCATGTATCATATATCTGGGAGTAATTTTAGATAAGTAACTTCATTGGTCTAAACACGTCGAGTCGAAAACATCCAAGGCGCTCTCAGTCTTCTGGCAGTGTAAGGGTGGTTTTGGCAAGACATGGGGCTTGTCACCGAATAAGCTTCTCTGGAAGGGGCTCTCGTGTAAATATGTGGTTGCTTTTTACGCCAAACTCCAAAGAACGGCATGTCTCGGCTGTACGGAAGCTTTTCCGAGTACGCCTGGCTCTGCACTAGACGCTTTGCTGAACTTACCTCCACTCGACACTTATATTATGGGTTGCACTATCAAAGCCATCCATCGTCTTAGGCGGGGCGGTTTTTGGTATACTCCACACTGGAATTTCCATGAACTTGCGCGACACTTATTTTACGACTCCTGTCATATGGATATGCCGTCTGACGCAATGACACCAGAACTTCAGCTGATTCGCAAATTCAGTGTCGACTTTCCTTGTGTTCAGAACTGGCTTCGGCCAGAGTCTGAGCAAGGAATGGAATGCAGTAGTACTTTCACGGACGGTTCCAAAACGAGTCAAGGGTCTGGTGCTGGTGTCTTCGTGGAAGTCGACAACATTAGACTTCACTTCTCGTTAGGCAAATATGCGTCTGTTTTCCAAGCGGAAACTTATGCAATCCTAATGGCCATGAACTATGTTGTGAAGAACAAGTGGAAGGGCCGTAGTATTTGCGTCTGTAGTGACAGTCAGGCTGCGCTTAAGGCCTTGCTTAACCCTTTAACCACTTCCGTGAAACCAAAAACTCTTTGAACTTGGTCGCAAGGCTGAATTATATGTCTCTTATCTGTGTCCCAGGTCACACTGGGATCTTGGGGAACGAGTTCTCCGATGAGATTGCTAGACAAGGCTCAGAGGAAGGTTTCTCAGGCCCCGAACCCGCGTTGGGTCTCCCTGCGTCCTCGGTAAGGGCTTTCATTGACGAGTGGGTCTCTCAAGAGCACAATTGTGTGTGGCATGACTCTCCAGGACGCAGGTTGACTAAACGTATGCTCCCGGACGTCTGTAAGAAATCAGCGGCATTCTTTCTGTCTCTCAGCAGAAAAGGCTGTAGACAACTTATTGGCGTCTTGACAGCCCACTTTGCTTTCGCCAAGCACCTTAACGTGCTGGGCTTGAGTCACACTACAATCTGCGACGCTTGTGGAGAGAGCAACGACACCGCGGAACATTATCTCTGTGAGTGTCCGGCCCTTGCTCGTATCAGGTGGCAGATCCTCGGTGCTGATGTGGTGAGTGGTGGTACTGTTAGCTCCTCGTCACTGAAGTGCTTGCTTGGCTTTCTTAGAAAGACAAGGAAATTGCAATAAAATGGGTAAATCAGGGTTTGCTCTCTGGTAGTACAATGGACCAGTTGCGTCTGAGTGCTCCAGTCGAGCGTTTCCCACAAAAAAAAAAAGGTGGTTTTTTCGATAAAAATCGGCTTAAGTAATTTCTTCTTCTTTTTAATAAATTCCTTTACGTTAGGAACAAAATTAAAATATTTGTCTTCTTATTTTAGTTTCATATATGTTCCCCGGTCATTTTACATCATTATTATTCTACTAAACAGATTTCTTCGATGATAGATCTTATTTTTCTTTCGCCCACTGGGTGTGGGCTTAAACTTTTGGCCTGGAGTGTACCTGTTATACCTACTTATGTGTTTACTTAAAAAGCATCTACGGATTTATGATGTTTAAACTTTATGGGCAAAAATCTTAAGAAAAGCTGCGATTTACGCATAACGCTGTAAGTACGAGTATGATATCTATTATGTTTCCTGGTAACCAACAGTATCTTCTACAAACGCATTTATTTTATCGAACGGTAGTTTGTCATTCATCATTAGAACAAACAACTGATTGACTTCCATGAATGAATCTACCAGGCAACAGCCGTGGACCTCGATAACAAGAACACAAGAGGCTTATCTAAATGATAAAAATGATTGATGACCTCGGAGTGGTATAGTCGACGCATGAAAGATATTTTCGGCGAAGAGAAGACGGTGACTAATGTGGCGCATATGCTACTCTAGCAACATAACATTGTTAAACAAATATTTCTAAGGGTGCCTTGGTACAATTTAAAAACTGAAATGGTGGAATTAAAGTGAAATGGAGTGGTCTTATCCTATGTAAGTTTTAAGGCAATCCTTTTCTTGAATAATTAAAGGATTGTTGTATTACAGAAGTTTGGACGATTTCTGCCTAAATGGAACTCTTCTTGAACATGTATATGTATGCATGCCTTTAGAGTATATTTGAGCCATTCACAGGCCAAATCGATTAACTTCAGTTTTTGAATTTTTTTAAATTTATGTAAGTGTTTAAGCACATCATTGAGTCCTCACTTTGTATGTTCATAATAAATTTCTTTAATAACAAGTCCTAACATCATTAAATGACTAAATTTTGTTGGCCATCGACTGAATGTACGTTCAATGCACTCAACGAGCACTCTCTCGATCATGTCGGCCGTCATTCCGTTAATAACGCGTGTTATGTTGGCTTCCAAAGGATCAATTGATTGCGGTTTATCAACGTAAACAAGTGATTTCGCATACCCACAAAAAAAAATTATCTACCGGAGTCAAATCATATGATCTTGAAGGCCAATTCACAGGTCCATTTCCCTAAACAGGCCCAATTATTAAATTCACGACGCAAACAAAGGTCAGGCGCTTTTAATTCTTAAACGAGTTGGATTTTGTATGCCTTTACACTAAGATCTCTTTTCAAAATACGGCACAAAGTGCCATATATGTAAGTATGGTGACCATGTTTGCAGATGCAAGAAAGAGGACAGTCTTTAATTAACTTAAACAAATTTAGAAACAAACGATATTTATTCAAAATATTTGTACTTCAGATTACATCAACCAGTTCAGTTTTTAAAACAAGAAATAAAAATAATTATAAAAACAAAAAAAAAAAAAATACATAATAAATACTTAAGTACTTAATTTAAAAGAAAAAAGGACATTAGGAGGACAATTTAGTAAAAAGAGGACAAATTACTGTGCTCTTTAAAAAAAAAGGACACGATACCGAAAAAGAGGACTGTCCTCTAAAAAAGAGGATGGTCACCGTACATATAAGCGACCCAAAGCTTGAGAACGGCGACGAATCAACTGGTCGCGGTCTTCACGCACACTATCAGCTACAGCAGCAATATTCAAATCAGAATGGCTTCTACGCACTCTAGTTGGTAGATGAACGTCCAATAATGCAAAATTCAACCGATATTTGGCGACTGTTTTGAGAGTAGTGCGTTCAGTTGGACGATTATGAGCACGAATAACTATTTTCACTGAGCACGGATTTTAGAAATAAATTTCCACAATTTGTAAACGTTGTGAATGCTAAACAGAAATATCACATGGACATGACATTTGTCACGCGTCCTATGCCTGAGAATTCCTATTAAAAAAAGTACCTCGCATTGAATCACCCCTTTGTATATTTACGTATAATTTTAAGATGATATTTCGCACTAGAACTCATATCCTCGTATGTTAAGATGGGCGTTCATGACTTTATTCACAATTGCTCATGATAAATACAGTGAAGAGCCGATTAACCGGGATGGTTGGGATCGAGCTGACCACGGAAAATCGAAAAACCCGGATAATCGAATTTCTTTCTATAAAACCAAAAATTAATAAAGATCAACAAAAACGTATTTATTATGTCAATAAAACAAAAACGAAACAAAAATAAATAAAATTCATTAGCAACAATTTATAAAATATATACGTATAAGGTATAAATAAATACGGGGTTATCCAATAGCAAAAGAACTTTTCAGTCTTTTCCGAGTTTGGTATTTTCCAAATGCGTTCGTTGAGTTCGGGTATAAGGTTTTGGTTGAACCACTACAGAAAATTTGTTTGCACTACCCAAGCCCTCTTGTTGGCCTTATATGACAGGAAACTCTCTCACATTTTCGAGTGCTCTTGGGCGAAGACTTTTACCAATTACAATTAACTTGCATTTCTGAGTCCCTGCAGCATTGGAGCAAACTAGCACAGTGAGTCGTTCCTTGGAATCTTCATAGCCCTCTACAACATGTTCTTCTTTACAAGCCAAAGTATTTCGTGGTAAGCACCTCCAAATTGTATATTTGCTCACTTGTCAAATTTAGTTTTTTCATGAGTTCAGCTAGTTCTTCAACAAATAACCTAGCAGATTCTTTTCCCCTTAAACTTTTGAGACAAAGAATTCCATTACTGTTTTTGAAATTTCTCAACCAACCAGATGAACACAAACATTCAGAGTCTTGACCCAAATTGACGTGAACATATTTTGCCTATTCCACAATCATTTCGCCAGAAAGTGGAATTCGTCTAAATATTTGCTGACGTACCCATTCATATGTTGCACTATCCGCTTTTGGGTTCTCAACTTTCTTAAATGCTTTACGTCTCTGCAAACCATTGATGGAATCATTTTTGGCAAGAAATTTGAGAATCCTACATTTATTTTTAAGGAAGTCATATGTAGTTTGTCATGAATTAAGTCTGCCTTTTTTCTAATAGCTTAGTTACAGTTACATCAATAACGCACGAAACCAATAAACATAAGTGCGAAGAATCTGCAGGAATCAATATGTAGCACGATTATGTTCTGTTTTCCTTTTGACTTGATTTAAGCTTACATCGCGGATAATAGTCTTTTCCGGTTAATCGAATTTCAATGAGAAAGAAACATTGTTTTTTAAAATATTCCGGTTGATTGGGTGTCCAGGTTAATTGGACCCCGGTTAATCCGCTCTCCACTGTAGTTGAATGAATGAATTGAATTTATTTCACTGAATTATGTTAATGTACATCGGTTTACAAATTCTTTTAAAGCAATGGCAAAAGCCGTCAGCCAGAATGACAGTTATAATTTATATAATAAATCGGTTAAAATAAAAAAAAATAAAAATAAAAATAAATAATAATAATAACATAAAAATAAAGTTGAATGTGTAGAACTATATTTCTAAATATTGCTTTCTGTACTCCAATGCAGCCGAGACGTAGTAGAATAGTACTTTCCAGTTACTACCATTCAAGATTTGAATTACCTCATTTTTTAGCTGATTTAGCTGTGCCTTCAAAGAGTTTATACTTTGCTTTCGTTGATACATCGTTTCTTCCGAAAACCCTTTTCCAGGTGCTGCTTATGACTCTTTTCGACTCTTTCAGCTTCTCCTTTAGGTGACTTGCATACGACAGTCTTGGTGCAAGTGTTACCCCTAGGTAGCGATATTGCTTAACTACTTCTAGTTGCTCATGAGCAAACGACCATTTATCCTCTCTGGCGTATCTTCCTGAATTATTTCAAAATATCAAGACTTTCAATTGAGCGGTGTTTACACTGAGGTTCCATAGCTTGCAGTACTCCTCCAGCTTGTTGCTCATAAGTGGCAGCATATTTGGCGATTCTGCTAGAATGACGATATCGTCGGCATAGAAGAGAACTTTAATGATACAGTCCTCGAACTCAATTCCACCTGGTAGGTAGGATGCTAGATCATCTAGGTATAAACCAAACAATATCGGACTTAACATGCAACCTTGTTTGACACCTGTATTTGTGATAGCGTGACACCTCCCATACTGCCGTCTGATTATCGTTGTATAGGCTTTGTATTATCCTTAACATTTTCGACGATATACCCAGTAAACTTAGCTTATAAAACAGCGATTGCCTCCATACCGTATCAAAGGCAGCACGAAAATCCACGAAAATGCATACCGTTTTTTCCCCTTGCTGAGATACAATTTTGGTAAGTTGGTTAATACAAATATGTTGTCGAACGTTGAGTAGTTCTCTCTAAAGCCAGCATGAAACTCACTCAAAAGTCCTCTTGATTCTACCCATGTGGACAACCGTTGCAGCAAAACACTCGTAAACAGTTTCAGAACAGTGTTCAGGAAGGAAATATCCCTGTAGTTTCCTGGGTTCTTAGCATCTCCCTTTTTAAATAGGGGGAATATTCGAATGTCAGAGTTTAAACTTCTGGCCAGCTTGAGATACGCAAAAGACTTCCTTCTTGCTTTCATACAATCTGCATCGAACTAGGCTTCTCGCTTATTTATCGGGACTGACTTTGTAGAAAACCCGAAGCTTCCTTAATGATAGTTGCACACACATCTGCCACATTTCCACTGTTGTTTTTTTCACTGCAATTGAAACGTACGAGTAATATCTAACATTGTAAACGTACTGTTTCTCGGATGGAAACAGCTGTGTGAACGCACAATACAAACACTATGGCATGTCAAATGATTATAGAAGTCAGATGAAATCTGTTGAGGAAGGTCATATGACTTCTTCGATAGTCTGAAGTCAATTTAAGCAATTTCCCATTTCAATACAATCATTTATCGCTTTATACTGATTAGCTTGTTATGGGGAAGGAACTTCTATTACAAAAATCGCTAGTTTCCTTGGAATTGGGGATGGTGGTACCATTTACGAAATAATTGCAGAATCTTGAAAGCAATTTCAAAATAAAGTGGAAATTTCTATACTAACCCGGCATTTATAAACCGTCGAACTGGTGTTAGAACGTGCCCCACAGTATAATTGGCTTCTATTGAAGTTTTCTTTTTCTCGTGAGTGGCACTTATGCTGTTTTGGCCTGGTTCATGTGAAGTCTCGTAGTAATGCACTATTTTTGTGCTGCGTTAAGTCCGATTGGTATGATGTCACAAAGGGGTTCTTTAACTCCTGGATTCGAAAGATAGTTAACATATAATAGACATTAAATAAGTTAAGTTAGGTTACGCCGAAAGATATAGATTAAGTGTTAGGATAAGCTTAGAGCACCCGCATGGGTCAGTAAGTTAGTATAAGACAGTTAAGTTAATTAAGTTAGTCTTAAGCGTTTTTGTTAGCACGTTAGATATTCTGAATTTAAAAATAAAAATGCATTGAAAATGAAATGGAAAAAATGGTTTCCTCAAATCTTCCTAGTGCAATTAATACTATGTCACCAGCATGACCTTTGCAGTTAATACCTAAGTTAAATTAATAAATAAATAAATATTTGGCACAACAACTCTTTAAGCGGCTGGGCCTAGCTTCTCGCAACCACTCGTGTTCTGTGCGTTATATTTTTCACACGAATGGAAAGGACCAACAATTTAGTGCTGTATCAGAAGGGCATACGGTTTTGAGAAGCTTTCTCGTGCCAACAAAATTCTCCGATGTTTGTCAGACGTTTGCGAGAGGTGGGACCGTGAAAAAACTTGTTGGTGCTTCCTGGGATTCGAAATTGGAGCCTCAAGCCCATTGGTCCGCCACACTAACCACTTGCGCCATGACGCACTATGGAATATATGGGTCATTTGCTGATCAAAAATTTACAAATCTACTCGCTGGTTATACCCGCTTCGCTGGGTCTATAAATATGCGATTTCAAGTTCACTTCTTTAAAGCACTCCCCGTTTTGTCATTGAAATAGTTCACCCGCGAATCCTTTACGAGGGTCGCGGGGTAGGATGATTAGGTATACTCTCCATCTTTTGTGATCCACGTGATCCTCCTAGACGGCCCCAGGAGAGATGTCGGACTTAATTCTACCATCTATTTCTAGGCCTACAGAGGGGTCGCTAACTTGATGGCACGGCAATCATGACACGTCTTGGAAGCCAATTTGGGGACATACGCACTACGTGATCAAACCGTCAAAGCATAAATCCTTCCGTTCGAAGAAGTAGCTGCTCAACATTGAGCGCCTTTCGTACTCTGGTGTTACGCACTCGATCCCTATGAGTTATTCCAACAACACTGCAAAGGAACCTTGTTCAGCAGCTTGTATCCGCGACTATAGGTAAGAGTTGGAACATATACTGAGTTAGAAAGCAATAATTTAGCTTGAACACAAAGTTCGGCATTTCTTATAACAGATTGCCTAAGTTCTCTCAAAATCGATCCAGCCTGATCATTTCTACAGAATAACTCGACATTGCTCTTTCCATCACTTACGAATAAGACCCCAGATACTTAAACTTATCCACCTGCTTCAATGGGACTCTACAAACATGCAGAGTGTACTGAATAGGCGATCTGGAAACCCAATACTTCCGATTTGTACACGTTTACTAACATTCAAGCATCATCACAAACGGCTAAAAACCTTTCGAGTGCAAGCTGAAGTTCGGTTTAAGAGGACCCAAGGATGACTTATCATCCGCAAAGAGAGGTTGACTAATCCTTAAGTCCCCCACTTTGCAACATTCTCTGCCACGGCTGCGCTGCAGCATCCAGTCCATATATGCAATGGAGGGGCGAGATGACAAAAGGCACCCTTGGCAGAGTCCAACCTTCACAGTGAAGGGTATTGATTTACCGCCATTTACCCGAACACAGCTTTTATAGTTTGTATATAAATACTGAATCGCCCTTAATAGGGACACTCCAGAGTTTGCCTCGAGGAACCCTTACACAGGCTTTCGTCAAATACACAGAACAGGTGTATACAGGTTCAGCATACTCCCAGGCCTTCTCAAGAATCATTCTGAAAGTGAACTGGTCGGCCCTACTTCTACCGGGACGAAAAATGCGTTGCTCATCTTCTAAACTATCCTCCACCAAAGCTCTGGCACGTGTCTCTTACACCTTATAGACTAAGAGCTGGTGACATTTTTTCATGATTATTTCGTCAACAAAATTTCGCTTATTTTTTGGTTGTCGTGTTCGGATACATCACAGATGTGAAATTCTGGCGGACCTGGGCAGGGCGCTTTAGGGGCTACAGGGCCCTTAAAGTTGCAAAAAATCTTATAGCGTCAACTTTGAGTCCTTGTTTGATGAATCGCAATTAAAAATCATATCGTGTAGTCAAATTGCCAGGGCGATTGGGCGGTCGCCAACCCCTACCAAAGTGCCCGAAACATGTAACAGAAACTCCAATTTTTAAGTTATTTCGTCACCACTCAAATTTTGCTATATCATCAAGTATATGCTGGTGAATCTAGAACTGAAATGCCAGAGCAAAATTCCGGTCGCAACACCTTGCCAGAGCGCGTCAAAGCGCATTGTGCGTGAGGGGCCTTTTCAGTGGTTTGCATAAGGAATTGTTGCATATCTTCAAAAATATGTAAATAATTCAAAATATTTCAACTGATTCTGAAAGATTATCTAAAGATCTTTAAGACCGTGTATTAAGTTTAGTCCTAACATTTATATTTTCGAAAATATTCGATTTTAAGACCCAACATTTCGAAATGAGCCAAATACTTTTTCTGCTCATGATGTTTCTACACTTAAAGTAACTGTAATGTATTAGAGTGCCTCATGAATAACCCTTTATCCTAACTCTCATTGTTAGCCTGAATAGTTTGTAAGTTATTATGTTTAAGTTAGTCATGTAAGAACTCTCTGTGAATAAACATATAAAAGCTGCTCTCGTGTTTTAATACATGATCTCTCGCGTACGTGAAGTACTTAACATTTTGGCGACGAGGATGGTTGTCGTGTGATCAATTAACAGTATCGAAAAAAAAATAAAAAAATGAAACCGTACAAAATAAGTGCTAGGTGCAATTGAAAAAAATAAATTGATTACATAGTTTAAAATATGACTAATGACGATAAAAAAGACGACGTAGTCACAAAAAGAAGTTTCGGTAATTTTCGTGGAAATATTGATCCATTTATAATAGACAAAGATGACTTTGAACAGTATGCCGATCGATTAACACGTTCGCGGACACATGATTTTCGGTGGGGAACGCTAGAATGACACACGCATATCTCCGCCATTTTTTGAGATATTTTATCCGGGATTGGACCAAAATGATGAAAATCGATATAGAACGAGATTGTGATAATTTTTACTCACTCTTCAATTTTACGGCTATTACCGCCGCAGCCCAGCTATAGCGTTAAAGTTTGTCAGTGGGACATGTCGGCTATAGCCGTCATGACCCATCGAAGAAAAAGCTTATGCAAATTGACAAGACGGCATATCCAGCTATAAGGAGGTTGTGAAATACATAAAAAAATGCTTGATTTAGACATAAATTAATATATTATTTTAAGAAAAACAGAACAAAATCAAAACATTAGAAGCAATTCAATTTACCGAATTCAATAAACAAATAAAAATACATTCAAGCATGAAAATGAATACAAAAAAAGGAAAATATTTACATCACTTTGTTTTGTAACTTGAGAAACCTTATGTATGCAAGAAGTGTGGTAGTCTTCGAAGCATTTACCAGGACAAAGAGCAACATTGTCAGGACAGTTTTTGCACCTATATGAGGTTTCCTTCCTTATCTTTGACTTGTTACATTGCTTGCATCTCTTATAAACAACTTTCCTTAATTTCCTTGATTGGTTGATTGGTTAAATCTTTTGAACCGCCTTTTGAAGTTGATGGCCGATTCGGTGAAGAAACGGATGATGTATTTTCTCCATGATCATGACCCGGTACCAACAGTGATCTTCCAATCTTTATGCTAACTGGCAGGTGTATTAGAGATTTGATGATACTATTTCTAAATTGAATAAGTTCCAATTTCGTATCATCAGTTTTTATTTTGTATATGTAAAATGAATTCCAGACCGCAACATCTAGCATGTGGAACATCACTTTCATATACCAGCGAATAGTTTTTCTTGGTGAGGAATAGAACAATGTCATTTGATCCGCTTTATCTATCCCAGACATGTAGCAATTATAAACATCAGTTTCCTTGGGCTTTTCCTTAGAATGTCCATATCGGTTGGAAGTTGTGATAATTACAGGGTGGTTCGCAGTTGTAATACAAAGTACGTCACGTCTGTCGCGCCATTTTGATACATATACCTGACCTTGACGTAGCCACACATGTTCTCCTCGTGTAAGTTTCTTAGTCTTTACTTTTCTAGGGTTTTCTTTCCGATTGGTGCGTAACGTTCCGGTAGTATTTGTCCTTTGAGTCAACAGAGTTTTGGAGAGACCAACACTATTGTAGAAATTATCCATAATAAGATGATGGCCTCTGTAGAGGTATGGAGACATAAGGCGAGTAACTATACCACCAGCTTTTGAAGATTTGTTATTGATTGCTTTCCCTTGGCAGATTTCGACATTTAAAACGTATCCGTCACTCGTTGTGAGCTCGTAAAGCTTTATTCCATATCTCGCTCTCTTTCCTTTAATATACTGCCTGAAACTAAGTCGTCCTCTGAACAAAAGAAGAGATTCGTCCAGCGCAATATGTTCCTTTGGATAGTAGGCTTTTTGAAAACTTTCCAAGAAAAGCTTCATCAACGGTTGGATTTTCCTCAATTTAGTTTCATCATCTTCCTCAGTAGAGCAGCTGAAGCATCTTAACAGTTGCTCAAATCGCCGGCCGGTCATTGTATACCGAAGTATTGGATGATAATATAACTGGTCATTAGAAAAGAGATCACGAATCTTTGGCGGTTTGACTTGTGCTTGAAGCAAGCAAAGCCCAAGGAACTTAAACATCTCTTCGGAATGCGCTCAAAACGTGCATGTCTGGTTTTACGACCATAGCTTGAGCAAGGTTTTTTTTGTCGAACTCACAATTTTGTCAACTATGTTCGATCCAAATATTTGGTATAAAACGTCAAGGGGAGTACATTTTTCGTCCAACTTTATCTGCACTCCACTAATCCCTGCATCGAAATTGAACTAAGGTATTTCGTTGGTATTTTCTAACCATTCGCCATCTAATTCGGTTTCTGAAGCACTTCCCGATCCCTCGTTTTCCGAGTCTAAGTCAGAAAAGCTATCGCTATCTGATCCTTCAGGAAAATCTTGAATAATTTCATCGCCAGGTTCTGCCTCACCGGCCGAACTTTTCAAGGCAGCTGGGGATGAATTGGTAGAGTGCATACACCAACTCATTTCTAATATTTGGTCAGACGAGTGTATGCCTGATGAATGGAATCTCAGCATCTTTTGCCCGATCCACAAGAAAGGAGACCCCCTCAACTGCGCCAATTATAGAGGCATCAGTCTCCTCAACATCGCATACAAGATCTTTTCTGCGATATTGTGTGAACGCCTGAAACCCTTTATCAACAGCCTGATTGGACCCTATCAGTGCGGTTTCAGGCCAGGAAAGTCCACCATCGATCAAATCTTCACACTTCGGCAGATCCTGGAGAAAACCCAAGAATTCCAAATCGATACTCACCACCTCTTTATCGATTTCAAGGCCGCCTATGACAGCATCTATAGAGAAGAGCTTTATAGAGCCATGTCTAGTTTTGACATCCCTGCCAAACTTGTCCGCCTGTGTAGGCTGACGATGGAGAACGCTCGCTGCTCCATCAAGGTCGGTAATGACCTCATCGAGACCTTTGATGTCAAAAAAGGCTTTAGACAAAGTGACGCGCTGTCATGTGACTTCTTCAATATTGTACTTGAACGGATTGTGCGGAACTCACAAGCCAACACCGGAGGCACAATCTATTACAAGTCTGTACAACTGCTTGCATACGCCGACGATATAGACATTATCGGAAGATCTCAGCGGGCTGTCACCGGTGCTTTTGCAAGCATTGAGGCGGAAGCGGCCAAAATGGGTTTGGCGATAAACGAGGCAAAACCAAGTATATGCTGTCAACTAGAAGGGAAAACCAACACCGACGAATTGGACAAAACGTCACCGTGGCCAGCTATAACTTCGAGGTAGTAAGGGACTTTGTCTACCTTGGCTCTGCTTATAAATTCTTCTAACAAAATCAGCGTAGAAATCAATCGAAGAATAACTCTTGCCAATCGCTGTTTTTTTGGGCTTATAAGGCAATTCAACAGTAAAGCCCTATCTCGAACAACTAAGGAGACTCTATATAAGACCTTGATCATCCCAGTCCTGCTTTACGGCGCTGAAGCATGGACTTTATTAAAAGAGGATGAAGATATCCTTGGTCGCTTCGAGAGAAAAATTCTTCGTAAGATTTTCGGTCCCGTTTGTGTTGACGGGTTTTGGAGGAGAAGATTCAATCACGAACTATACGAGCTGTACAGCGACATCGACCTAGTCAAAAAACTGCGTATTGGACGTCTGAGATGGCTAGGACATGTAGAGCGAATGGACACCAACGCTCCGGCCCGCAGAGTCTTCGAATCTAACCCGGAGGGACGACGCAGTAGAGGGAATCATCGCCGTAGGTGGCGCGCACAAGTTCAAGGGGACCTCGACCAACTTGGAGTGCGCAACTGGAGGCAATTAGCTAAAGACCGAGCTAAATGAAGAGGCTTGTTGGTTGAGGCCCAGGTTCACCCCGAACTGTAGCGCCACCTAAGTAAGTAAGTAAGGTTCTGCCTCGGTGTTGTGCTGGTCATCTCCAATAACTTGATCATCGCGAGTTACTTGCATGCTTGCCACTGGTGAAGTCTCTGGAGAGTCTTCTAATTGATCATCCTGTTCCGGTTGATAATCAGGATCGTCGCCGAATGTCCCATCATCGCTAAACTGATCATGTTCAGATTCCTCATTGGAATCATCCGAAATTTCACAAAATAGCTTACAAATTTCCTCCTTTTCTTTACTGTAACGGTCCATATTCAAGCTATGTACTTGTACATATGTGTGTAAAAGATAATTTGTGTATTTATTTAATTATACATATTAATTCGATGAGATGTGCATCATTTATCTTATTTTGCACTATTTCTATAAGAGCGCTCAAATGCGACCGTTGTCTGGGGACACTCTAAACTAAATGCACTGAAAACTGACGGCATATGCCGGCTTGATCGTGCGAAATGCAACAAATTTGTGCAAGTTTTGTAAAAAGATAAAAGTGATTCCGCAGGTCACAGTGAGGTGAAAATTGGACTCCAGTAGGACAAATAATGCTGGAGTATGGACATATATATCGTATTTCTAGTCGGGGTGTCCCGTCTTGTCATAACAGACCTAAAATTCTTTAACGGTATATGCCGTCATGACCCGTTACTTTCCTTAACCATTGACGGCATATGCCGTCTTGTCCGCGAACGTATTAAAGCACATTTTTGTGTTAAACGGGATTGGTTCATCTGCAAGCGAAGAAAAGCAAAAAGTTTCGTGTCGTTTGTGGGGACAGATTTGTATAAAATTTTAAGAACTCTTATTACACCCAAATCTGAGTGGGATTATACATATGAACAATTAATAAAGACATTGAAACAATATTTCAAACCAAAAGTGAATGTGAGAGCAGAGCGGTTCAAATTTATGTCTCGAAAGCTTCAGGATGGTGAAAGCTTGCAGGATTTTATTGTGGAATTAAAATCACTTGCCGAAAATTGCGAGTACGACACATTTTTGGATCAGGCGCTATGCGATAAATTTATTTGGTCACAAAGAAATGTGGACATCCAGCGGAAACTTTTGAACGAACCACTCAGCAAATCTTTCGATGAAATCTGCGAGGCTGCGCTTACAATGGAGTCCACCCAAAAGGATGTCAGGGACATTCAATCATCTTTTCCATCCATGAGCCTGGAAGCTGATCAGAATTGGATTGGACGCAGTAGGTATCGAACGGGAAATACCAGCCGTCGACATTCTAGAAGCAAAAGTCGAAATGATCCAGGTTATGGTGCCTTATCACGTGGTAGAAAGCCGAATGACAAAATCATATGCTTTCGATGTCAACAGGAGGGGCACTATGCTTACGAGTGCAAGCAAAATAAATTTAGGTATAATAGAAATAGATATCCAAATAAAAGTTATAAGAAAGTAAATCATATCGATAATTTTCAACAGTTATCAAATTTAACTTTGGGTAACATTTCAATAAATTCCATAAATTATGAGTATATAGCTCCTCTCATTATTTCTTTGCATGTTAATAATATTAAGATAAATATGGAGGTTGATTCAGGTGCATGTTTCTCAGTTCTCTCTGAAAGCATATATTTAAAAATGTTTAAAAGATGCGCTCTAAAAACTTTTGATAAAACTCTTGATAAATCTCATCACAGGTGAACATGTTGTAGTTGTTGGACTGATTGAGGTTGCGGTGAATGGGGTGTTGGATGACAAAATGCATTGACTTGATCTGGTAGTTGTGAGAACTGTAAAAGAATTTACGCCTCTTTTAGGAAGAAATTGGTTGAATGTGCTATTTAAGGGCTGGAAGAATAATTTTATGGTGAACGGTGTAGATTTATCTTGTGATGATATAAAGGCCGATATTATTGCAGCATTTCCAAGAGTTTTTAACAACGCGTATAGTGCGATTATTACAGATCATGTTGCTGAGATTGTGGTTGATCAAAATGCGTCTCCAATATTTCATAAACCATACACAGTTCCGTATGGGTTACGTGAAAAGGTAGAAAAGGAACTGGATAGATTAGTGTGTGTGGGGATTTTGAAACCTGTTAGGCACAGCGAGTGGGCCACACCAATTGTGATTGTCGAGAAGAAAGATGGAGCGATACGGATTTGCATGGATTGTAAGGCGACTATAAATCGATATGTTCGGGCTGATCACTATCCGATACCTAGAATTGATGATATATTAGGTAGCTTTGACGGATGTTCTTATTTTTATATATTAGATTTGGCAGGTGCATTCCAGCAGGTTGCATTATCTGATCAGTCGCAAAAATATGTCACAATAAATACTGAAAAAGGTTTATTCCAGTACACTAGGCTTCCATTTGGAATAAAATGTGCTCCGTCAATTTTTCAATACGTCATAGACAATATTTTAAAGGGCCTAAAATATGTAAGAGGGTACATTGACGATATAATTATCGGTGGTAGGACATACGAGGACTGTAAGGCAAATTTAATGGTGGTTTTGACAAGGTTTTATTTATTTATTTTGTCAACAAAGAGCAATTTCTTTCTTAGACTTAATTACAAAAGTATGAATAAAAAAAAAAGAAAAACAATAAAGTGATATACAAAACGAATCAAATAAGATATGTTATAAATACAAGAACATTTTGAAGCATATCCGTAGAGTTAGCAATCATGACTGAATATTACCTATCAATCTCATTTTAAGAGATACCAAAGATATATTAAAATCAATCAAAATAGCATTAGCGTTGTAAGTTATCAATAATCCATTAATAGAGGATGAGCGACCGTAGTTAGTGCGTGAATGTGTAATAGTAAAAAATCTATTATTACGTAGATTGGTCGATGGGACATTAATGTTAATACAGTTCAAAATTCCGGAGGAATCAATATCATTTGTAAGCACTCTGTGAACAAAAACCACTTTAGCAACCATCCTCCTATCCTCAAGCGAGTCAAGGTTAATTAACTTTAGCCTTGATTGATAGGACGGGAGGTTGTAAATGTCAGACCATGGAAGCCCACGTAAAGCAAATCTCAAGAATCTTTTCTGGACAGCTTCGATTCTGGTTATATGGAACTTGTAATACGGACACCAAATAACTGATGCATATTCCAACAGAGACCTAACAAATGCTTGGTATAGTGATTTAATAACATAAGGGTCGGAGAATTCACCGGCATAACGCCTTATTCTTCCCCAAGATCGATTAGCCATATTTATAATGTGGTCTATATGATTGTTAAATGATAACTTAGTATCTAACAATACACCTAGATCTTTTATTAAGGTAACACGAGACACGGCTTCACCACCAAGTGAGTAATTATATAAAATGGGCGAAATACGTCGTGAGAAAGTAATTACTGAACATTTGCCAACATTAAGGGAGAGATAATTTTTTGAACACCATAGATGAAATTTAAAAAGATACTCGTTTAAGAGTTGAAATGTATGATACTCATTGCCTGATAAATAAATTTTAAAATCATCAGCAAACATTAGAATGTTGCATTCCGGCAAAAATGAGACTACATCATTTACAAAGAGGATAAACAAAATAGGACCAATGTGACTACCTTGGGGAACCCCAGATGTCACACAAATTTTACTAGAAATGTGATTTCGAAAGTTGACAAATTGGCATCTTTCCGATAAAAAGGATGATAACCAGCGTAAAAAGGAACATGGAAATCCTAGTTTGTCCAGTTTATAAAGCAGAATTTTGTGGTCAACACGGTCAAACGCTTTACTGAAATCAGTGTAGATTGCGTCAACTTGATTTCCTTTACTAATTTCCGATATCACGAAATTTGTGAACTCAAGCAGATTGGTCACTGTGGATCTTTTCTTTACAAAACCATGCTGGTTGTTGGACAATAAAGATTTGCAATAAAAATTCAAATTTTCAGAAACTAATTTGTCGAACAATTTAGGGATTGACGATTGTTTACATATACCCCTGTAGTTCTCAACTTTGTTTTTCCTACCACTTTTAAAAAGTGGTATAATAAAAGAGTTTTTCCATACAGATGGGAAAATACCTGATTTTAATGATAAATTGAACATGTGGCATAATATTCCATGTAATGGGATAGCACACATTTTTAAGAAACCAGAAGGCAGGCCATCAAGGCCAGGATTAAAGTTGAGTTCCATTTCGACTAGGCTTTTTAAAGTACTATCGGGAGAAATCTCAATGTTATGGAACGCGGAAAGAGGTGCATTCCCAAGGTAACTAAAAAATGAATTGTCAATATTTGAGTCCACTTTTGAATAGACTGACTGGAAAAAGGATGCAAACGAGTTGCAGATAGAAATAGGTGTATCCATTGCCTGTCCATTAAATGAAAATGAGGCAGGGTAACCGTCACTTTTATTTTTAGTATTTATGAATTGCCACAATTTTTCAGGACTCGATTTAAAAGAGTTTTGCATTTCATTTAAATAAATCAAATACGAATTGTGTAAAGAAATTTTAAATTCGGATTTTAGTTTTCTGTATAACACAAAGTCCTCATCCTCCATGCTACAGCGCCATATCCTATAAGCTCTATTTTTAAGTACTTTTAAATTGCGGGTTATCTCATTGTCCCATGGACAAGACCCCAGAGTAGAGTTTTTGACTAAAACTACAGGAATAAAACTAAAAATTATTTTAGTAATAACCCGATAGAATTCTGAACATAAATCATCAATATCTAACGATAGATGTGGGACCCAGTTATAATTGCTCAACTCCTCACATATATCAATGTAATTACCATTTTTGAAATCGAATTTATAAAAGTTAAAGGATTTAGCCTCATTAATATTCAAGTTGCAAAAAAGGATTAGGGAAGGATGATAAATATCTTCGGAAACGAGAGGTGAGAAACTTCTAGTAACAAAACTTTCATCGTTGTTATTAGAGAAGATAAGATCTAACGTACGATTTTGATGATTCTTAACCGGATTTAGTTGAAGAAGACCGAGGGATTGGACAGTATCAATGATTTCCGACCCAATCACAGATAAGGCATTTACAGGATTAAGAAAAGTGCAATCTGCATCTCCTGAGGCCCAATCAATTTTAGTTTGATTGAAGTCCCCGAAAATATAAAATAAATCCGACGTGGATATGAGACCTTCAATAAAGCGAAATGCTTCTAGGTACCTTGTTACAACAGGTAACAAGGACTTAGGGGGAATATATACACATACTATAAAAATGTTAGTCGAGGTTGACAAGACAATTTTACTACAACAAATTTCAATATCTGAAAAATCATTGAGATCTACTTCAAAAGACTGAAAGGCATTTTTGATTGCAATTAGAACACCACCAAATCTTTTGTAATCACTATTATCTGGTGACCTATCGCAACGATTAACATTGAAATTTTAGGGAAAAATAACGGCATTGGTGAAAGAGTCATCTAAGCCCGTTTCAGTGAGTATAATAATGTCTGAAGAAGAGCAAAGCATATTTAATAAGAACCGAGTACATTTAGTTCTTAGCCCTCTAACATTCTGGTAATAGAGGGCTATTTCATTAAGTTTTTTGGCTTATTGCTTTTAGTGCTTGGACGGTTAGTGAATTCCTTAACTATCATATTAATGGGCCAAGAACTTGGATTCACAATTGTCTTCCCAACCGAAGACGGAGCAATTATTTTGAACGACGCTGATAATCGTCCAGTTAGATTGGCTGGTGTTAAACTATGGCACCTAATATTATTAGTTTCAATGCCTTTATTTGACAAATAATTCATTATATCCGTCGACTTAGTTCCGTATTCTAAACGAGACAAGAAGACAACAAATGGAGGTGGAACAACCCTTAAAGTGCTGTCATGAGATGACGGCAAGTTGGCTGCCGAAATAGAAGAGCTAGCTACCGAAATGGCAGAGCTAGCTGCACGATTGCACACCGCATCACTCGTTAATGAGGAGTTGTCAGTGGTGGACGGCACAGTGGGAGAGGAAATGATTAAGGGGGTAGAAGGAGTAACATTTGCATTAGGCAAAATCACCTTTTTTTTAATCAATTAAACGTGAAGGTCCGTATTGATAAATACCAATTTTACAAATCATCGGTGGAATACTTAGGGCACGAAATAAATGGAGATGGTATTCGCCCAAAGGCAAGCATGATGAAGGCCATAGTGGATGCTCCTGCTTCCACGGACGTCACTTCTTTAAAGGCATACTTAGGTCTGCTGAATTTTTATAATAAATTCATACCAAATCTCTCAGCTAGATTAGCTCCCTTATATGAGCTCTTGAGAAAAGACAAAAGCTTTGATTGGAATCAGAATTGTGAAAAATTGTTCAAAGACAGTAAGCAGTGGTTATACCAAAACAACATGCTAGTACATTACTCCCAAAATAAACCTCTGGGAATTGTATGTGACGCAAGTTCGTATGGTGTTGGCGGTGTTTTATTTCACATCGAAGGTGATGGTGAAGAGCGTCCTATTATGTTTGTTTCAAGCACTTTATCAAGCGCGGAGAAAAATTACTCGCAAATAGAGCGGGAAGCTCTTGCTGTAATTTTTAGTGTCAAACGTTTTCATAAATATATTTATGGTCGCCAATTTGTAATTTATAGTGACCATAGGCCTCTTGAAACAATATTTGGTGAAGAGAAGAATAATGCAATTGCTGCTGCGAGATTGCAACGGTGGGCTTTAATACTTTCACAGTACGATTATTAAATCATATATAGGAAAGCTAGCGATATTGAAAAACGCCGATGCTCTATCGCGTTTGCCAATTAATGAGCCCACTGAGGTGGCAAATACAATGGTTAATTTTTTTAACATTAAGGGAGATTTACCCTTAAACGCCAACGATATTGCTAGTGAAACAGCGAAAGGCACGATTTTGAGCACGGTAATATCATTTGTGCACTTCAAATGGCCAACAAATTTTCAAAATAGCATTTTGCAAAAAATTAGTAATAGGAGAATGGAGTTTTCCATTTCTAATGAGGGTTGTTTAATGTTACGACATCGAGTAGTAATTCCAAATTCGTTGCAGTGCAGAATGCTTGAGCTATTGCACGAATGTCACCTAGGTATTGTACGCATGAAACAGATGGCCCGAAGTACAATGTGGTGGCTGAATTTGGATCGGGATATAGAACAATATGTTCGAACGTGCGATGTATGTAATAGGAAAGCAGGAAGGCAGGTCTTATTCCCTTAACGACGTGGCTGGTCGTTCTTATCCTTTCGAGCGAGTACATATTGACTTCTTACATTTCAAAGGCAGCGTATTATTTTTACTAGTTGATACATTTTCACGGTGGATAGTCATTCATATTATGAAAAAAACTACAGCAAACAATGTTATATCAGTTTTTAGAAAGATTTTCTGTATTTTTGGTCTCCCCAAACAAATAGTTTCGGACAATGGTCCACCTTTCAGTTCTATTGAGATTGGGAATTTTTGCAAAGCAAATAACATTATTTTAACTACAACCCCACCGTATCACCCTCAATCGAACGGGAGCGCCGAAAGAGCCGTTCAAACATGCAAAACAAGTTTAAAAAAGTATTTTCTTGATAAGAGGATTAAGCATTTACCTATGGAAGCTCAGATAGAGAATTTTTTATTTAAATACCGCAATGCATTGTCAACCACCACGAACTATTCACCTGCTGACTTAATTTTTAAATATAAACCTAGAACTATTTTGGATGCAATAAAGCGCTCAATCAGTGAAAAAGAACAAACTAAAATTAATAATAATAATAACAAGATAATGCGTAAAACATATACCAAAAGATTTAAACAAGTAGAAAAACAGAAACATGTTCATCTGCAAAAGAAAACTAACAATAAAAATTATGGATTTCAAAAAAATCAAACTGTATGGTATCGCTGCAGCCATAACAATTTCGTGCGATGGATTCCAGCAGTTATTTTTGATAGGATTTCGAATTGTGTATATCTTGTAAGACTAAATGGCACAGTTCGAAAAGCCCATGGACATCAATTGAGACCACGGATTTTAAGAAAAGTGTCATTTGATTCAAGCACAAGGTTGATAAATCCCAATAATAAAACGGAATTAGTACCAATAAACCCAAGCTTTAGAGAGAGAGAAGAAAGCCCTGGAACGAAGATTCGCGCGGAAGATAGTGGCCAAAGTTTACCTATAGCCTTAAGCAAAGGATCTTGAATTAAAAGAAAACCGGATAGATTTAAGTGAATGAAAATTGGATCTATGTGCATATTGATAGGCAACATACATAAAGAATTATATATAAAATTAAAGGGGAAAGGAGTGTAATGAATTAAAGTGCCTCATGAATAACCCGTTATCCTAACTCTCATTGTTAGCCTGAATAGTTTGTAAGTTATTATGTTTAAGTTAGTCATGTAAGAACTCTCTGTGAATAAACATATAAAAGCTGCTCTCGTGTTTTAATACATGATCTCTCGCGTACGTGAAGTGAAGTACTTAACAGTAACATAAGAACATTTTTTTTTTGGTTTTTATTTTCAGTAAGTCCAGTCATTTGTTCTTAAATCTGCAATTTAGAAAAAAACAAGTCTTCACCATAAGTCAAAATACATTGCATTACTCACTTTAAGGTATGCGTAAATATGAGATGAGTTTATTGAGAAGTACAAGTAAATTTTAAGGATTTCTCTGTTCAATCTGTCTGTTAATACAATCATAATAAAACTAAAAAATAAAATTTATTTCAAGTAATATTTACCAAAATCGATTTTACGTCATTCTCCTTCGTTGACGAGATTTCCTTCATCATTAGATTCTTCGTCACTGCATTAGTTACGTCCGTTGTCTGTAAAATATACTTAAATAATATTTGTAAGGTGCATACATATCAGCGGACGTGAAATCAAGATATACCAAATTCAAATTATTTTTCAGTTGACGGTTGAATGAATGATAACATCATTTACAAATGCTGGTAGCTGATCTCTTTCGAACCACATAAAATCATAACTTCCATTGTTTTCTAGCCATCCGTTCTGCTCTGGTACCAAAGCAGTAGGATTTTTAGAAAAAGCATTGTTCCAGATAGAAGTTATATATTGAGCGGGTAACAGCTGTTGGCGTAGTTCAGATCGACAGGGTGGCAAACTCGAAGCATCGAAACTTTTGAGCTTAGCGTCAAATGATTCTTTGAGACCCTTTACCTTATACGTGTTATTAAATATTTGGAATCTTGCGTCGTCTACCGTTTCCGTATATCTGATGTTATACATGTGACACACAAAGATTTCAATAACTTTAAAGGTCGCTTCGCTTGAAACAAAATCGGTTTCTCCTTAGCGAACGCTGATTGATATTCTAAGAAATTTTCCAGTAGTTTCAACGGTTTTAATTTTTCTTTCCTAAAAAATGCTGGATTATAATCGCATCCAGTTGTCGCATGAAAACCTGGCAAAGAACTTGATTGTGGTTCTTTTAAGGAAAGGTATAATTTGGATACATCAATGTATCGTTGATAGTTCCCAACACCAACCTTCATTCAAATCTTTATTGAACTTTTCAGATTTTTCATGTTTCCAAGAAGTATTATAAGTACATCCGTATCAGAGCATCGTACCAAAATATTCGATTTATCTTTTACCTTAGTTATGTGATAAATTATTTTTGTATCCGCTTCTTCATGTTCTTCACAGGAGTAAGTGTTGTCAATTAGTTTTATTATTTTATGATTATGGCATTCAAAGCGATAACATAAATCATAAATGAACTAAATTGTTCTGTTGCCTTTAAATGGTATTAGCTCATCACTCTCCCAGTGTTGTACTATACATTTTACTAGAGCCACTTTGAACTTATTTCTAAGTTCTTTAATGAAATCAGGAGGCCGTATTTGGTCAGGTCCTGAAATGTCATATTCTTATTCAGTGCCATTTCTTGAATTGTGCTCATAGTCCTTAATTGATGGCGAAAAATAACAATCGAAAATTATATCAATTCGATCAGCAGCACTGAACCGCGTGACCATTTGCAAAATTTTCTTTGATATACATGAAAAATCCATCGAGAACAACAACCTCGATATTTGTCGGTGTTTGGCTGTTTACTCTCTTTTCCAATAATTCAATCAAAGCAGATTTTTCAGTTTTGCTTATGGTTCCATCTAAATGACATAGAGCTGTTGGGACTGGTGTCAAGGGACACGACAATACCTTAGCAATGTCTATATTCTGTCCAATTGATACGGCCAACTATATTTTCCAGACAACGGACGTAACTATTGCAGTGACGAAGAATCCAATGATGAGGGAAATCTCTTCAGCGAAGAAGAATGACGTAAAATTGATTTTGTTAATTATTACTTGAAATAAATTTTAATTTTATAGTTTTATTATGATTGTATTAACAGACAGATTAAAACTGCTGCAAATTGAACAGAGAAATCCTTAAAATTTATTTGTACTTCTCAATCAACTCATCTCATATTTACGCATACCTTAAAGTGAGTAATGCAATGTATTTTGACTTATGGTGAAGACTTTTTTTTCTAAATTGCAGATTTAACAACAAATGATTGGACTTACTGAAAATAAAAACCAAAAAAAAAATCTCTTATGTTACTTTAAGTGTAGAAACATCATGAGCAGAAAAAGTATTTGGCTCATTTCGAAATGTTGGGTCTTAAAATCGAATATTTCTAATCTAATATAAATGTTAGGACTAAACTTAATACACGGTCTTAAAGATCTTTAGATAATCTTTCAGAATCAGTTGAAATATTTTTAATTACTTACATATTTTTGAAGACATGCAACAATTCCTTATGCAAACCACTGAAAAGGCCCCTCACGCACAATGCGATTTGACGCGCGACCGGAATTTTGCTCTGGCATTTCAGTTCTAGATTCACCAGCATAAACTAAATGATATACTAAAATTTGAGTGGTGACGGGCACTCTGGCAGGGGTTTGCGACCGCCCAATCGCTCTGCCAATTTCACTACACGATATGATTTTTAATTGCGATTCATCAAACAAGGACTCAAAGTTGACGCTATAATTTTTTTTTCCAAGATTTTTTGCAACTTTAAGGGCCCTGTAGCCCCTAAAGCGCCCGGCCCAGGTCCGCCAGAATTTTACATCCGTGATGTATCCGAACACGACAACCAAAAAATAAGCGAAATTTTGTTGACGAAATAATCATGAAAAAATGTCACCAGCTCTCCGTCTAATATGTAACTGATTAAAGTTTTTCGTAACAATAAATATTTAGTCTTTCATTCCACCTAAAAAAAATAGAGGGAACTTATTGGCCTCCCTAATATGTATATAAATCCAAGTTTTTATTTTTTATTTTTTGGTTGCTATTTACATTTTAAACATTTAGTTGCCTTTTTTTAATCAAAATGTACTTCATAACTTCAAAAAGCGCAAATAAGTGCAGCTAATCCTTACGTAAAGGGTTTTCCAATAGGGACGGGTAGATGTTAAAATTGAATAAAAGAAGTTGTGTGCGATATATCAACGATTTTTTTATTTTATTTGGAAGGTCTATCACTGGCATTATGTGTGGAATATGACATCGTTCAAATGGCCGTCGCGGCTTCGCTGGGTGGCGCGTATCGGAGAGGTCCAATTTTCGATGACTCTGGCGCATAGATCAGGCTGAATTTGAGCGATGGCACGGGCTATGTTGTCTTTGAGGGCAATGGTCGCTTACGGCTTATTGGCATAAGCCTGCGACTAAAGGAAACTCCACAAGAAAATGTCAAACGAGGTCAAATCGCTCGATCTCGGTGGCCAGTTCACGTCGCCTCTGCGTAAGATAACCATACCCTCAAATTGCTCGTGCAGATTGTCCATTGTGGCATCAGCTGTGTGGCATGGAGCGCCGTCCTGTTAGAACCACATGTCGTTCACATCCATATCATAAAATTGGGGCCAAAAGAAATTGGTTAACATCGGTTGGTAGCGCTCTCCGTTGATGGTAATGGCAATGCCATCGTCGTTTTCGAAGAAGTACGGACCGGTGATGCCGCCGGCCCACAATCCGCACCAAACAGTGAGTTTCTGCGGATGCATTGTCACTTGATGTACCTCATGTGGATTGGCATCGTCCCAAATCTGGCAATTTTGCTTGTTGACATACCCGTTCATCCAAAAATGTGCCTCGCCGCTGAAGATGATTTTTTTTGCTGAAATCGGGGTCCGCTTCCAACTGCTCCAGAATCCAGTCAGCGAACACACGGCCTTGTCTATGGTTGTTCTCCTTCAGCTCCTGGATCAGTTAGGTTTTGTATGGATGTAGGCCCAAGTTCCGACGCAAAAATTCGCCAAGTTTATGTCTTCGAAAGGCCGAGTTCTGGTGCGCGGCGTGGAATTGACTGCCTCGGGTTCTCCTGCACATTCTCACGGACAGCGGCGATGTTTTCGGCAATTCTTACGTTTCGTTAACGTACGGGTGTTGGTTGATTATTCACTGAACCGGTCGACTCGAGTTTGGCCACCGAACGTTGAGTAGTAGACTTGGAAGGACGACCAAGTAAACCGTAAGATGGGGGCAACACACGCATCGTTGCCACAACAGAACACCAATTTTGATAATAAAGTTTTATCATTTGCACGTATTGCCCGACGCTGGTACTTGCCATGGTGATTTGTCTTTAGTGTCTGAAAAAGTGCAAATTAACAACAAATAAAACAACATGGCCGCCATGAACTATCAAAATCTACCCGTCTTATCTCATATAAATATTATAATAGGTAGATACCTTGTGCACGAAATAAAAAAAAATATTACAATCTAGGCAAGCTTAGGTAACTGTCAAACGTCGCGCCGAACTTGAAAAAGATATTTGTTTCTTATGCTCCGGCCTCTGTAACTGGATTGGACAGATGCTTCAATCAAGGATTATATTTTCAACGCAAGGAGATGCAACCATCCGGAGAAGGTTCTGCAGAGCACCCCAATGTGGAGTTCTGTCCCAGCTAATATGGCTCCTTGTGGTGTATGAGATCTTGTTAATACTGAAGGTAAATGACTTCAACGTGACGGTCTATGCGGACGATGTCGTTATCCTGGTTTTCGGGAAAATTTCCTCCAGTCCTATGTGAAATGCTCAACTTCGCACTACAACTAGTGGATAACTGGGTCAGCAGCAAAGGGCTGGGAGTGAACCCTTCTTTCACTAAGAAGAGATCAATTCCTACCTTTAGACCCCCAAATATCGGTGGCATTGAACTAAGTATCTCAAGTTCAGCTCGATATCTGGGCGTAATTCTAGATTCCAAACTATATTGGAAGGAAAATATTGCCGATCGCGTCAAAAAACCAAGCGTAGTTTTCTACTCCTGCAAAAAGGCATTTAGTAATACGTGGAGCTTCAAACCAGCTGTAGTGTACTGGATATACACGGCGGTTGTAAGACCCATTCTCACATATGGTTCACTAGTATGGTGGATGGTACTTGAGAAGCAATACCAGTTTTCAAACCTCACCAAAATCAAGAGGGCGCTGTGCATCGGAGTCATGGTATCAATGAGGGCAACACCAACTGCGGCAATGGAAACCATGCTCAGTTTCATTCCGCTTGACATACACTGCAGCAGTCTGGCGGCTAAAACCGCTGTAAGACTGAGAGAAGGCCGGTTGTGGTCATCGAGCCTTTATGGCCATGCCTCCATTCTGTGCCGATGGGGGACTACCAGTGCATCGACGGAAACTGATCACATGGCCAGGCCAAGACCGACGTCACAGCCATCATACGTCATGAAATTATAAGCGAGAGTAATATCGTTGGTAAAACGATTACTGTTGTATATAGACAGCCGGGCAGCCGTTAAGGCTCTGGACTCTGCCGTAATTAGGTCGAGGCTTATGAGAAGCTGTAAATCGCTGTTAAACGAGTTATCTAGAGCCAATGCGGTGACCGTCTGCTGGGTACCAGAGCATATGGATATCGAAGGTAACGAAAGGGCTGACGAGCTTGCTAGGAAAGGGTCGGCGCTGCACTTATCGCGGGCCCTCCCCTCTGTAGCAAACCCAATCAGTTCCCTTCGGAAGAAAATATGGGATGAAGTCACCGGTCGAGTAAACAGACACTGGATTCATTTTGAAACATGCACAACGGCCAAGGCGCTATGACCGGCTTACAGCTACTGGCAGCGTTATGCCTTCGCAGTATTGTTCACACATGCTTTCACAATTGTTTGGACTGACTTGCTGACATCAGGATTTGAACCATGAACCATGAGCGTGACAATTGACGACGTTACCACTACACCATTGCCACCCCCTCCTCACCCTCCTGAAATTTATATCACTTTCTGGGTGGTTCTGACAGCGAAATTTCTTTACAGCGTTTCCCGGGTTAAATGATTGGGCACAATGGAACCGTACTGTTGGTCTGAGTGAGCAGTGACTCTTTATCACAAGGCAGGCATCTACCACACCTAACCTTCTTATGCATTTTATGATAAAAATTACGGCAGCTATATTTTATCCCGAAATACGCGTATAATATTAATAACTGTTCTAAATCTACAAAAAAAAAAATTCTTTCTAAATATGTAACATACAATAGGACTTTTTTGGAACAAATGCTCAAAATCTAACTCTGAAAGTATATAACTTGTGAGTCAAAATTTAATTTAATTTGCTCACTATTTTATGTATTAAGTACATGAAAGACTAAGTGAATATTAAAGTACGACTTCTTAACTAAAAAATAAGACCAAAAACATATACAAATTGCACATTTCTAAAACGCATTTTTGATCAGCTCTTGTACTACCATACTATCATACCGGCACCTTATACCTAGGTTAGTTAACTTATTAAAAAGTTTATCCACAACCTTGGTGATTTTTAGCGATGTTTGAGTCTCCGCTGATCTTGTGCAAAAAATGTGAAAAGAATTCAAAATTCTAATTGAAACCGATAAACATATCAAAAACGAGTGTCACTGGATATTGGTTTGTGCTGCACAACTCAATATCATTTTAGAAGAAGAACAAGACGCATCCTGAGCATCCTGCCCCCGCAACCCTCATGAAGGATTAGCAGGCCATTAAAAATGTATGCATGTACGAGTATGTAAGAAGACGGAGATGTTTGTGACGCACCTTATGACTCGACTTCTGATACCCTTGACTATTTAGAGTATTCTGAAACTATCCAACAAAATCAATATATAGTATGTATATACAAAAAGTGAAGTGAAGCAGAACATCGTGCGTTAATTACTTCTAATTGCATTTCATTATAAGTAGTTACTACAACGTATTGTACGAGTATTATTGGATCGGTTGATTTTAAATTTGTATGTACGTGTATGTTTAAATGCATTCAATCATATAAACTAAGAAGAAACAGAAGTCTATCTGCTGTTTGATATGATTTGTTGTAAAATTTTAAATTCGATTAATGTCTGAAAAAGAAAAAAAGAAAAAAAAAAAAAACAAATAGTCCTCAACCTTTGTCGAAGTTTAATTGTAAGAAAGAAAAGGAAGAAAAAGTAAACATTTCTTATCTAAGAACAACATAACTTTTTATGACGACCTAATGAAGGTCTTAGAAGATATTTATCACTTTGCCTTTGGCTTAAGTGCTGGCCATTAACATGGCTTTTCTTTTGCCATTTTTGCTTTCTTTTCTTTAGACTAGCAATATATTTTTTTTTACTTTTTAAATGGCTTGGATATCGAAGGAATTTGTCATGGTAAATTTATTTCTACAATTGCGAATGAAAAGGACGTTTACTTCAAAACAAATTTGTTGGCCCTCGAAACTAAAAGGTTTAATCGAATAAGGTAAGTAAAGTCCTATCTAAAAGTTTGTATTGAATTAAATTCAGAATATTTAACACACATAGACATAGATTGCTTTGTATGAATTCATTTTCTTAATCGGTCTCGATTGAATAGAAAACTAATTACAGACAACTCTTTCCGACTGGCACAGAGGGGAATAGGAATAGAAATGCCAGAAATAGGGAGTGAAGCAAAGTGTATTTGTATATCCTATCTCGTTGTATGCTCACGCATTGATTGTACGTCTATCCGTCGAGAAGTCATCAGTTTTTCAGTTTCAAATTTTTATTTAAGAAGCTGGAAATTAGTTGTGCAAACTTCTTAGATCTCGAAGCAGTACAGATGCACAATATTTTAGATCTCGGAACAGATACAGTACTACCTCGCTTATTCGAACACTCGGTAATTCGAACGCTCCACTAGGGTAGGTAGGAAGAAGTGGCGGTTCTGTAAAAACAGAGACCCAATTAGCACAGTTGTGCCGTTTTGATACCATGACTTATATGACCTTGGATGTTGATGTGTGTTGGTGAGGACAATCTAGAGCCAGCCTGTGGAGTTTAAGAAGAGTGTTAGCTCATTTATGTTCTTACCCGAGATTTCCTCAAGTGAATTGTAGAAGGGTTTGCCTAATGCTTGATGTCTAGCCCTAGCTAGTGCTGGACAATTGCATATGTAGTGGATAATTGTTTCTTTTTCGGTGGCTTTGTTGCAACTACGGCAGTGTGTATTATATGGGATACCTAGTTTGGCTGCATGCTCTCCTACCGGCCAGCGTCCCGTGATTATCGCGATTGTACGGGCAATGTCTTTGCGCGTTCTGTTCAACAGGGCGGTTGTTTTGGTCTTGTTGTAGTTAGGCCACATCTTTCTGGATATGACGCAGTTCGTTAACCTGGACCATTTAAGGTTAGCTTTTCTAAGAAAGATTGAGGAGATGTTTGCCTTAATTGCTCCGAGCGGGGTGTGAACAAGTTCAGCAAGTGAGCATTGAAGGGCTGAGCCTCGCCTGGCCAGTTCGTCAGCATGTTCGTTGCCATCAACGTTGCTGTGGCCTGGAACCCAGACTAGGGTCACCATGCATTGGCCATCTAGCAAGGCCAGCTCCTGTCGGCATTCTAGTACTAATTTCGAGGAAATGGTTTTCGAGGCAATGGCTTTGATAGCAGCTTGGCTATCGATTAAAATAGCGATTTGTTTCTGACTTGATTTGGCGACAGGCGTAATTCCGCTTGAAAGACGCTGGCAGCGTCCGGGAGTCGATACGATCTTGCGATGTTCAGGGACTCCGAGAAAACACCCGCACCAACCCCACAGTCCATTTTTGACCCATCTGTGTAGACTGTTAGATCCATCTTGCCAATCTTTTCTTGTAGGGAATTGTACATCGAAACGCTTTGTGTAGTTCAATGTGGGGATGATGCAGTCTGTTGGAGTCGATACGAGTTCTCCTGGTAGAGAATCTAGGATATTGCTGTGTCCATAGGGTTTCGCAGTCCAACATTTGGACTCTCTGAGTCTGATTGCGCTGAGATGTTTGTGATATGTAGATCTAGGGGTAAAAGGTGTAGCAGGACTGTTAGAGCCTCTGACGGAGTTGACCGTAGGGCGCCTGTGGTGCCTATGCATGCTGCTCTTTGCACCTTATTTAGTTTGGTTATGTTATAAGCTTTTTTAAGGCCCGTCATACTATCGACCCGTAGGTAAAGATTGGGCGTACTACGGCTGTGTACATCCACAGGGTCAATTTTGGTTGCAGGCCCCATCTTTTTCCGAAGGTTCTGTTGCAGGCATAGAAGGCTATACATGCTTTCTTTACTCGTTCGTCTACGTTTGGTTTCCAGTTAAGTTTAGGATCTAGAATAACTCCTAGGTACTTAGCACTGGAAGATAAGGAGAGTATCTGACCGTTTAATCGAGGAAGATTGAAGTCGGGTATTTTGGTTTTTGTGGTGAAAAGCATCAGTTCAGTTTTATTTGGGTTGACTCCAAGTCCACACTTCTGGCCCATGCGGTGACTTTACTTAGAGCACTCTCCATGATCTCACTTATCACGGGAGGGAAAAGTCCCGACACTAAAATCACCATGTCGTCCGCATACCCAACTACTTTAATTCTTTCTCTGTCTAAGCATAAAAGGATTTTATTCATGACTATTAGCCATAGTAGAGGTGAAATGACTCCACCTTGGGGCGTTCCTCTACTGGCAAATTTGGTTATGGTGCTGTTTCCTAGAGATGCCTGAATAGTTCTAGTGCTGAGCATTGCCTACCATTGACTTAGGTAGGTTTCTATGCCCAGCTCCGTGAGGGACTCTAGAATTACTTCAGTGTGTACATTGTTAAAAGCTCCTTCTATGTCTAGAAAGGTAGCTATAGTGTATTCCTTATACTGTAGGGATTTTTCTATTGTTCGCACTACTTCATGAAGAGCTGTTTCTGTAGATCTTCCTTTGATGTATGCGTGTTGGGATTTGGAAAGAGATGACTCGATTGTATCTCGCAGATGGTTGTCTAGAAGGCGCTCGAGGGTCTCAAAACGAAGGAGGTCAGACTGATTGGTCTGAAATCTTTCGCGTTCTCATATCCGCGCCTCCTCACCTTCGGAATGAAAACCACTCTCACCCCTCTCCATGAGTGGGGTATATGGTTATTTAGGATGCAGCTCCTGAAAATCGGCACGAGCCATGGGATTGCTTCCTTTTGCATTTTTTGTAGCATAATGGGCAGAATGCCATCTGGGCCTGGCGATTTATTAGGGGCGAAGCTGCGAATGGCCCAGGAGATTTTTTCTTCGGTAATAATGGGTATTATGTGTTCCCAGGATTGCAGGCATTGCGAACTGTTAGGCTCAGTGTAGCTGTCTTCACATCCGGGAAAGTGGGTGTGTATTAAGATCTTTAAGGATTCTACAGTTGACTCCGTCCACTTACCATCCGACCTTTTCAGGAGGGATGGATTGGAATGATCCTTCGATAGAATCTTGCTGAGTCTAGCGGAGTCTTTGAGGGTATCAATTGATTGGCAATACTCTATCCAGGACCGTTTCTTGCCCATTCTGATAGCTTTTTTTGTATATTTTAAGGCTGTCCGTGTAAGGCTGCCAGTATTTGCACTTGTAGCAGATATTGAAGGTCTCTCTAGTCAGTTTCCTGAGGTTAGAGAGTTCTTCGTTCCACCACGGAGGGAAGGTTTTTTGCTGTATTTGACCGGACACGCAACTTTAAAAGCATTATTGAAGGCTTTTTCGAAAGTCTTTACTTTTGTGTCTAGTTCTGCAGTGGAGGTTATTAAAGCGTTTGGAGTTCTACGTAGCTTGGATCTATCGACTTGACTAAACTTTGTCCAGTCGGTTCTTTTGGGGTTTCTGTAGGGTTTGGGAGTCTCGATCTCGAGATCTACATTGAAGAGGATCCATTTATGGTCTGAAAAAGACTTCAGATTGGATACTCTCCAGTTCTCGACTTTCATACTACTACTGTTATTAGAGAGTGTAACGTCTATGACATCTTCCCAGCCGTTGAAATTTTCCGTACTCGGAAAAATAAAGGTTGAAGAGTTGCCTTTGTTACATACTGAGAGGTTATTTGCAAGGATATATTCGAACAAGGACTCACCTCGCTCGTTGCTTTCGGAACTGCCCCATAGCACGTGCCTGGTATTTGCGCCGCAGCCCATAAACAGGTTGGTCTTTGTTGTGGAGATAGCCGTCACCATGTCTTAAAATTCTTCTGGCGGTGATTGGCGGTCGTGTGCCATGTAGGCAGAGGAGATGTATAGGTCTGCACTACCTGCGTTCTCTATTTTGACTGTTGTTAAATCGGACGAGCTAAAATTTGGACATATAAAGGCTTTAATATGCTTTTTAGCTAGAATGCAGGTTCTTGGCTTACCATGATTGTTGTTATTCCGGTTGTAAAAAAGGTTGTATTGGTAGTCATTGAGGCCCTTAATATCAAGGCCGTTTACCCAGGGTTCTTGGACAATGCTGATGTCAATGTTTTCCTTCTTTAGAAAAACCACCAGATTATCTGTAGCACTAATCGAGTGGTGCAGATTAATCTGAATGACTTTCAGCATTGGTATTATCAGTGTTATTTGTGGTTTGGGATGTAGTTACAATCCTTATGTCCTCCAACAACTTGTTGGCATCGTCGACTTCGTCTAAGTCATCAGTGAGACCAGAGGATCGGAAAATTTTTACTTTGGCATGCCTGATGCCGAAGTGGAGTTTGTATCCATTCTTCTCAATGGAGACGGCACTGTCTTCGTTAATAAGAGGAAGGAAGGAGAGGGTATTGTTGTGGGGTTCCTCAACCTTGATAACTTTCCAGTCATCCATGGGAATCGTAGGGTTATGCAGGTTCAGGCAATTTAGTAGTAGGTTGTCGTTAATGGGCATGTTAGGGAGCCAAATGCGGATTCTCGGTCTCCTCGGAATCTCTCTGGCCAGGATCAGCTTGAGCCTCAAGCCGTCCCATGCGTCACGGATCTTGTGAACGCAGCCGCTTAGGAATTCCTTAGAGACGGCGTCCTCGCATTTGATGACCCTGTACCCTCGTATGATCTCAGCTGAGTCGCTCCACTAATTCGAACACCTTTTTTTTTCTGTGAGTTTTTTGACACAATAACATTGAAGGTTTGCGTGCAGTTACCATTTTTGTGTCAACTGGCTTTGTGAAAGGTTTATCATTTTAATAAATTAAGTAAAATAAAGTTTTTAAGTAACATTCCAAGCACTTTTGTCAGACAAAAATGAATCGTCCAGAATTCGATGAATTCGCAGAAATGCGAAATTTTGGGCGAATTAGACAAAGGAAAGAGTGCCAGCTTTGTAGCATCTCAATTTGGCGACCGTTACGTACATCAAACCAAATTCGACGTAGATTTAAGCGTATTCGACTCAGACTGAGTCGGGGACTCGGAAACGTAAAACGTTGAAAATGCAAGAAATGCCAAAAATGCCAACAATTCAAATCGAACAGCTTAATATTTTAAAACATGAAATCATAAAAAAACGGTTGAAAAAAAAAATGAAGCAAACCAAAATGTCAAATTTCTTTAACCAACTTTAAACTTCATTTTTTTTTGCCAGACAGAATTCATTCCTTAATTCTTTCTTTCTTATTTCGATAAATAAATGCATTTTACTACTTAAAATTGCTTTACACTGCTTTTTCATCCGAAATATTGACTTCGAAAAAAGTATCTAGTAATTCGAAAACCTCCGTGGTTCGAATTAGGGTATGTCTGTAATAGTTCGAATTACCGAGGTAGTACTGTAATATGTTTCACGCACCAACGAGAATTGTGTGAGGTTGTGTCCTTCTGAATTTCCTTGTCACTACAGCTTCTACAGAGGGCTTCTTCCATTACAGGCGAGATGTTCACCGATTGGTCCGAGCTTAGTGCCGAGCCTCTTCTTGCCAGTCTTTAACCTTCGATTTTATTTTTGTAGCAGATATTGCTATCATTGCTGATGAAAAAGGCGATGTTGTAACGGTCATGGGTCAGCCGGTTGCACACCACCTAAAATTAAAATAGGTCACCTTGGACACCGCCCGTAACGGAACGACTACCTAGATATCTCTTGTGCACAATCAATACCGACTTAAACCTTCCGCCCCTCATGTCACCCTTATAACTCCAGGCCACAGGACTCCTGGACCCAGTCCGGGCAACAGTGATGGAAGGGCGTCCGAGTCTATGCAGCTGTAGAAATTCTTGCTCCCGCCAGTAATTAGCTCGTCGGAATGGGAGGGATCTTGCTGCTTTAACTGCGGACGGTTGTTACGTTTACCATGCCTAAAACTAGATTGTGTTATCTAAAAAAGAGAGATAAGGGACCCGAAACGTCTTGAAGCCTTTCGCAGGGCGCGCCATCAGTCGTACGCCCTTCACAGTGGGAGGGAGAGCGGTAGGTGTTGGATGCTCTCCATGAGTGAACCCACCCCTGTGTCGCACCGAATCCGGTTCCGAGAGTCGGACCCGATACAACACTTCCTTGGCTACCATGTACTCCATGTTTTATAGCAGCTATACGACTGCAAGTTGACGAGTACCTTTTAACGGCCGCGCCTTTGACTGATGAAGAAATCTTTGATTTTGTGAAAAATGATACATCTCAAGAAAGCGACGAAGAAGAAAGTAACTGAGTTTAGTATTTTCTCGATCAAAACATAAACAAAAAATGTTTTATAATATTATTTCAGAAATAGGGTTTGTTCAGCCAACAATCGAAGCTGCTTGAGAACTTTAAGAACATTCTTTTTATTAAATGATCTTGGTGGAAACAATTTGACCGAAAATCTAATAGGTATTAATGGAAAAAAAAATTGAAAAAAGTTTATAGCAACAAAAACTAAGCAATTCCTTTTTTCACTTTTTTTTTTAATAAATAGTAAATTAACATTTGTCTCGTATGCATGTATGCCTTAAGAATAAATAAGAATTATGAAAATAAAAATAAAAAAAGGATATCTACTTGAAAACAAATTAATTTACATACCTTGATATCGGTTACAGCAACCTATCGCTTATAACGACCAAATTCGTCAGTCCCTTGAAGGTCGTTATAGCGGATTTTGACTGTATATATATATATAAAGGAAATTTACTTCTAATTATTGAATCCTATATTATGTACCTATTTATGCATATGACATATAGATATACATAAATAGGTACGTACATCGCTCGAGCTCATCTGAGTCAAAATTTATAGGTACTTGTATCAATCCAAACGCCACACAGTATGACATTTCGCTCATCTAGCGGGATTAAATTAATTACGCTCAGAAATGTTTTTGTTGAATTTTTTTTTACTTATTTTTATGAAAATTGTTCACAGAAAGGAATGCAATAAATTATCATAACATATCTATAAAAGTTTGGACAAAAAATAACTTAAAACAACCGACAATTTGCAATTTTTTTACTCGTTTGGTATGTCTAACAGTTACAGAACTTAATGTTCAATCAAACTTTTTTTTCGGAATGTATCTTATACTTGCCAAAAATGGATCAGAGGATATTAACAATCTATTCAGAAGATCTGTGTTCGTGTCGACTCGCGAAATTTTTCTGGTAAAGAGTTCCCTAAATTTTCTATTTTCCTTATTCCTGGCTTCTTGAGCTTCCTCCGAATGTTGGCTGATTGGAAGAATATAAGTCGCAATTATTTGTTTTCCATGAAATAAGACCTTGTGTACACTAACTGGCATATAATACCATCCATATTTTTTTTTAGATACAGTGCCCTTGTTTCTGTTGCAAAACTCTCGAAGGCATTTAAGTCAATTGGGAACCGTGACCCAAGAACTTCTAAGATGATATGAAACTTTTTGATCATTTCTTCGTCGATTCCTGTATTTTCGGCAGTTTTTGCTTCAACTGTGAAGAATCGTCTAGCCGTGTTCCCATCATTAGTATTGCCTGATTGTTGAGTTGGTATATCAACCAATAAATCAGTTTCACTTCCGAATCTATTTTGGATTACTTTTTTTCTGGCTTTGACCTTTTCTTTGCCATCTTGGTCTCTTACCTGCCAAACTTCTACATCCAGTCTGTACGCGATGTGAAGTATACATTTCATAAATCGGATCCAAGAGTGAGGGACTTAATCCGAAGGATATTGCTAGTCGGTCCAAAGACTTTCTCGAAAGATTGGCTGGCTTGTTCATTTCAGAAGGTTTTGCGTCGCAAATGTAACAGGTTTGTGATGAAGATGTTATAGATGACAAAGCAGTACATATTTTACCGTCGATCATCGTAAGTAAAAAAAATTGGTTTGACTAAGACATGAAAGCTGTTATGATTCAACTCAACAAGTAATATGGTGTTAATTTGCTGTTGAATTGAATCTACTTCATGTTTGACTTTTGTTGAGCACCATCACAACCCCACTTTGTTATCAGGGATATTTCTTTTAAACCCATTTTAAAATCATCAACAGAACTTAACAGGTTTTTTTGAGCTAAACACATACGCTTAACGCTATGGTTTACTAAGCCTTGTAAACCACATTCAGCAGAGACTTTGTTTTAGCCTCTTTAATTTTGTGATAAGAGGGCAGTAAATTGGGAACAGTTTTATTTATTTTCGGGCGTATTATTTCATACTGATGAGTAGATAGCTGTGAGTCTGTTATCATTGCTAACGCTTCATCTGCGACATTGACAAAAAGCTAGAAGTAGTAGTTTCCAGTGTTTTCCTTACAAAGGAACCTTATTAACGATCAAAAAATGACAAACAAATAATTTGACTAAAATTAAAAAAAAAAACAACCTCTTTTTGGAAAGCATATTGATAATTGCTTAATTGCGATAGCAGTATTTCTTTTTCCTGCTTTACTAAGGTAAAGTTCATTCGCAGTTGCAATTTCTTTAGCGCTACGAGTAAACGAATCTAAAAGGGTTTGTACTTTTCTCTTCTTGCTTTTTGACAGCATTCATCAGCTTTTTCTTGCAAAAAGACAAAACACTTTTTTGTTACTAACATACATGGCTCTACAACAAATAGGGTCTTCAACTTGAACAACACTGAACAACTATACTTTTGCTCTGATGAATGCACATAACGCATAAATTTATCTTTAATTTTTGTTTCTTCTCCTCCTGAATTTAATTAAAATAGCCCAATATCCCAAATCAAGTTACTTTACTATTCAATAGGATTATATTTATTATAAATAAAATAAAACTTTCGATTAAAATCACGCGAACCACTTGGAAAAAAAAAAACCCAAACTCTTGCTCTCAAATCTGACCTCAGCGTTGCCGTTTATACTTCAATCGAAGTACTTTACTTCGTTTTCATAGACAACACTTCGACACTTGGTCTTTCGCAAAAACACTTCACTTTTTGTAGACCTTATACTTTCCCTCTTAATTGGGAAATTGCATTATATATGCATTAAAGTAGCCAAAAATTGTATACGCGAACACATCCAGTCGATAACTACAAGTCTACAATTCTACCCAAAGAAGAAAGTCTTGAAGTCTTTTGGCATTCTGTCTTCTGCCTCAAAAATGCTTTGGGGCAGGTTATGTACATTCATTTACCCTCATTTGAAATTGAATTGAGTTTAAGGAACCTTGTTGTGTCTTCCTCATAGTAGTGTAACTACTGATATGGTGTTTTCCTGAACTAAATTGATTAAGAGTTTAGGCCGAGACAACTTAAAGGTTAGCACTGTTAATTCACTGATGCTTGTGAAAGGAATTGTTTCTGAAAACGGTTTCAAGAACTGGGTATCGCCAAAAGATGTTGTATTAAGATACCACAAAGATTAGATTAAAGCTCCCTAATTTAAGAAAAATTATGTTTTTTTTTTCATAAATAGTCTGTTAATATAAGAAACTCAACTTTTATAATGACACTTCACTTTTCAGCAAAACACTTCTATTTTTTCCTGAAAACACTTCACCAAAAAATGGCAAACGGCATCACTGCCTAACCTTCTTATGAATAATTGAACAGAACTTGAACTTTGAGATCTTTTTTTTTTTGTTGCACATGCTTGTAACATACAATTTGTTTACAGTAATTAAGTGGGAGGTGTAAGCTGCAAGAAAAACTGGTTTTCGTTTACATTTGTGCAAGACGATTTTTTAATTAAATCCCGCTAAATAGGCAAATTGTCACACTGTGTGCCGGGGGCAAACGAAAATCTAAAATAATTCACAAATTGATGGCAGACTTCCCGGCGCAATCATTTAAAAATTAATTAATTTTTTTATTTTATTCTTTATTTTTTTTTAACCGATATACTACTAACACCAAACTAACCTATCGAGTAAGTTCGTTCAAATCCATATATGTATGTAAGGACAATTCGATTAAAATTGAATCAATCAAAACGATTTACCCCGTTTGATGACGTTGTCCGGATGATGTGCACAGCATCTCAAGATAAACCTAAGAGGAAATTTATAAAAAAGAATCGCGACGCGAGCAAATCTGTACGAACCTTTTGATATTATTTATACTCTAGGGAAATCTAATTTATATTTTATCAATAAACTTTTAACAATAAATTATTTAATTAATCATTTTGTATAATTTTTTTTTTACACTTTCATCAATACTTTTATTATACATATATTTCTGTCTTTTTTTTTATTCGACACTGTATAAGATCAAAGAAAAATCAGATATCATAACAGAGTGGAGGGGGAAGCAATCGAATGAAATGGGATGTGATAGGAGATGGAGAAAGGAAATGTGAATTAAGCCAGATTGTCGAGTTGAGGGATGTATGTCCACTGATTCGATGTCTTGAAGAATGCCGGTTATTTATTTAGCGTATGGCAAGATACATTTTACAATGAATACTATATACACACATAAACTATACAATACGTAAATATGAAAATATTATACTCGATTACAGACATAGTTAGTTTATAAGTATTGCACGTTGATTTAAAATTGAATGTCAAGGTTTTGTAGTCAATGAATAGCAGCGGGAGTGACAGTGATGAAATCGGATGGATCGCCGTGATACTCACATCTCGGTGGTCACGTGTTTTATGTTCTGCATTGCAGCGCCACAGCCGCAGTGTGGTAAATCGATCGAATCGATTTCGAATCGAAATCCCCATTTGTAGAGTGTAGCCGCACATTTGCCATGGTTCGTTCGCAAACGGTTAAGACTCAACCAAGTTTTTCTGTGCAAGTCGTGACCTGCTTGCATGGATATAGGAACAGGTAAAGACCATCGCAGAAGAGGAACTCCACTCGTTCTTCCATACTTTCGTTGCGCTCAACTTACTGGAGTTAAGTTCTAGTGCCAGTCTTAGGGAAAGGCGCCGTGATTTAAGATGAGATCTTACACTAGAGTCCATGTCGTTGTGGATTGGCAAGAGTAAGTTGGCATTGAGTTTGTTGAACTCACGCAGTAAGACATTTTGGCGACGGAACTGTGCTCAACACCGGGAGAAACCTCGTTGGGGTAGAACTAACAGTTCCTGTGATTATGCGCATGGAAGTATTAAGCTGCACGTCGACTTTGTTGGTGTGAGCCCTATTTAGCCAGACGGGGGCGCAATATTTGGCGGTGGAAAATACCAACCCCAGGGAGGCGGATCGTAATGTTTTAGCGGGAGCACCCCAAGCCGTTGATGCCAACTTTTGTATGATGTTGTTGTGGGAGTTGAGTTTCGCTGCAGTGTTAATGAGGTGTTCTTTGAACGCCAGGGTACGATCCAGAGTAATTCCAAGATATTTGGGTAAAAGTTGTGGGTAAACTGAGCGTCGTTAAATTTTACCGACAGTTTAGTGTTGGCAAGTCTATTGTTAACCCTTATTCTCCGAAGGCAAGAAATACTTACTCAAACTTTATGAATTTGAGCATTATGCCGTGAAATGGCTTAAGAAATTAGAAATATGAAACAAACAACAAAATCAAAGTTCGCCTCTTGTGTTTCAGGAGCCCGATGGACCTAGTTTTCCTCAGTGCTGGCCAAAGTAGCGGTTCGATTTAGGTGATGCTTATGCTATTTGTACCAGAGGAGCCATGTCGAGTCAGCTCGTCAACTGCACAATTCCCCGGTATGTCACAGGTATCCAGTAGAGGGTGAGATTGTACTGTCTAACTACCTCCTTAAGAGATACGCGGCAGTCTTTCACTTCCTTAGATTTTACATACTGGATGCGAGGTATTTGTTGGCTGCCTAACTGTCGATGTATGGTATATGATAATATCCTATGTTGATACTGTATTAATCGCTAGCCAGTTAACGGCTTGACGAACGGCGGTAGCTTCGGCCTGAATTGATTTGGAAGGTTAAAAGAAAGGTGGATATCTAGGCCTTCCGAGAAGACTCGGGTACCTACTCCGTCCGTAAAAAATGACAGCGATTCATTGTTTATTACGTCGCGTTGCGTACACTCTGTTTTGTTTGGTATTTAGCGCCTGTAGCCCGTGTTGAAGTTGTGCTCAGTGGGCAGTTGGTGACTTTCAGAAGATGACTTTGCGTTGATAATATTTTGGCGTTTCCCGTATGTTGCTGTCTCCATTGATTGGAGCTTCTCAGTCTTATTTGCGTACTGGTACCCAATTGTTTGCTGATGATTGTCAATGGGGATTAACTGAGCATGTTTTGGAGCGTCGCTGTGCGCGAAGTTCTCAGTGTACTGCAAATATTCAGACATGCAACTCGTTGAGTTTTTTCCAGTAAAAATAGGTTGGAATTCTTCTCCAAGGCGGGACACCTCACAAGTACTCCATACAGGAGATTCGGTGCATGTTGTTTGGTTGTTGGTCCTAAGTTAGGTAGAGCCTACTGCCTTTTTGCAAATGTATAGGGCAGCCAGGGATTTCTTGGGCCGTTCGACTAGCTTGCGTTATTTGAAAGGCCAACAGCAGATCCTTAGGCAGTTTTTGATTTATAGTAAACAGGACTAACTTGGTCTTTCTCGGGTTAACAGAAAGGCCGCCGCCATCGGTCCAGCTAACTAGCTCGCTAAAAGCAGTGCATATAGTGCGTTGTGCAAGAATTGGCATTTTTGTAATGTTTTAAGAACGCGCGTTGTGAAACAATTTATCTACTAAATTTTACGGAGTATGCAACACTTTCATTTATTTATTTGTTTTCATCTCATAATCCATATACAATATTAACAATTTATTGAGTATACTTATAAAACCTATGTTTTCTTTTAAAAAGGCAATATCTATGCACGTTCCAAAGACATCGCGATGTAGGAAAGGCAGGCCTATAAACGCCTGGATCAGACAAATGCGACGACATCGGCATTTCATTGGCCTCAGTAACCGAGTGATCCAAAATCGGCAGGCCTGCCGATATTTTCTGAGGTCAAATAGGCGAACCCCACAGGCGGATCAGTAGAAATGCAGTGAAGTGGGAGGGCTGTGATCCCTTGTTTTCGGATCATAGCCTCGCTGATAAAAGGAAGAAGAAGTTTTCTTTTTATAAATGCAAAAATAAATCATATTAATCATAACAACATAGAAAGAAAATTTAATATCAATTACAACTAATGATGAATAAGGGATGCACTTTGTGGTCAAAGAACCAGTAGCAAGTGCATTTGTGATTACTATAAGAAAGAAGCCGCAAAGAGTAAGACAAAGAGCTCGGTACACAAATTGTGCATATTATAGACACGCGGACATCACCCCTGTCTGCCCGCTGTTTAGAGACGAGACAACTGGTCTTAAAATGCAGAATTTTATGGCCCATCTTGTACAATAGTTGCCCTATACTTGTTGTACTTAGGTGCAAGTAAAAAACATATTCCTATCACGATTGAGTATAAATTTAATACTTAATGCCCAGGCTACCAAAAATCGATTTATCATTAAAACTCTTTCGGCACCTACTACCATGCTGACTTTCTCATTCACCGGCTATATAGTAAAACTTACTGCCTTTAATATTCTGTGGAAAACCTTATTTATGTATGCATGTATCTACTCGAATTTATTAGTCACCCAACCTTTTACCCCATCCATGACCCATTTCAAGAAGAGTTTTTGCCTACCCTTTGCTGTTCATTTAATCCCTCTGCCAATGAACCCAGCTACTCTACCTACATTTATATGCTCTTATTTGTGGTTATACATACATCCGAGCAGACAGTGCAGTTCGTGGAGAAATAATTATTAATTCTGTCGAAATGATTTTTTATAAAGCCCAACATGTACGGTACGGATACATTTATATTATTTTCGTCTGTTATCTGGATTTTGTGGAGCCACAAATAAATATTTTAATATGTTAACAGCGTTGCACAGTGGTCAATAAACTTAAAAAGTTGGAAACAATTAAAATATTAAAATATAATACGAAATAAAACTGGATGGTACAAAAAGTAGCTGGAACTAAGTAGCTAGTGGATGCGGAATGGTGTTTAGTTTGTAGGATGCGAGCCAAAACTTTACCAATTGGTCGCGTCTGTGGATGAGTAGATCAGAGAAAGATTTATAGAGGAGGAATCAGAATCACTCCATAGAATAGTCTATAGCCGATTATGCCACAATTTGGAGAGCACAATAATTACTTCCGGGATGAGTACAGCACAGAAGAAATAGCAATGGTCCTTGAACCAGGCTGGTGTAGTTCACGAACGAACTAGTTCAAAAAAGAGCTCTGACAAGTGAGCTAAGTGAACTCGTTCATGCCATTTTTTTTATTTTAGTTCATTTAGTTCAGTAGTTTTAAGCTCAGGTATACACTGCAGTAAAGCTCTTCACCGGAATGTTAAATGACAGCTGGAAGAATGGCTGGAAGTTTGTATGAAAACAAATGAATTTTCTTTGTGTTAGTAGAGTACATCGAGTTTCGTTGCGTTGCAGATGAACTATGAATTAATAAATATTTAATTTTTCTGTATTATGTGAGTAGTTTTACTTAATTTTGTTTCTTCCTTCAGTTTAAAAGTGATAGCGATGCTATTTATAACGATAATTTGACGACCAACCGGCGAACACCACACAGGACGCAATTTCCTGAGCCCTGAACTACATTGAACTAAATGAACTAGAAGAACGAACTAGTTCAATAAGCAGATTTGAACTAAACTGAGCGCTCTCTGAACTGGACTAAAATGCACAAGCATACCTTGAACTGCGCTCCTGAAACTGAATTACATACCCCACAGGGATGAACTACTGCTAGTCTGCAGCATGTGCGATTTACCAGAGAGAAAGGATATCTTTCATTTTGTGGGCAAGTGCCCAATTTTGCGATAATAAGATTAACGTCACAACATTTGCCAAGTACTGCAAAATTGCTTTCCAATAAAGAGTGAGAGTCTTGAATGTAAAAAAAAAAAAATGGAAATATGTAAGAAATATAAAAAATTAATTCATTTCTGTGCTATTAGGCTATAATTAATAATTTTTGACTTTTTGTCGACCAGACAGACTGCAATGCCATGCGCACTGAATTTTGTAATCATAATCTTTAACTTTAGATTATGGGAAAAAAAATGTTTTAGAATGAAAACAAAAAAAATATTGGGTTCCCTGAACATACAGAGAAAGACTAGCAGTAGGCTCTTCAATCGAGCAAAGCAAGCAAGAGACCCTCGAGACTGGGACAATAATAAAAACAGCCTTAATGACTACATGAGGCAAATAAGGAATGAGCAAAGAAGTTCCTGGCAAGCTGGAAAGGTTAAGAATATCCTGTCTAAGTCTTCTGTAATACCTAGCTACTTCAGATATCCGGATGGAACTGTGACGACCTCTAGTAGAGACTCACTAAACATACTCCTAGATACTCACTTCCCCGGAAACACAGCAGTGGACGACTTCAATCACGAAACATTCCGATCAGAAGCGCCACAAATTTCAAAGGAAGTCGTAAACGATCGAAAGCTCTCGTGGGCGGTGAAAAGTTTCCTTTCAAACAAATCGGCAGGACCAGATGGAGTTATCCCAGCAGAGATGCAACATGCCTAGATAATGGTTACATACCTAAACTTTGGAGAGAGGTAAGAGTAGTTTTTATACCGAAGACCGGAAAAGCCTCGCACACCACACTAAAAGAATTTAGATCCATTAGCCTGTCTTCGTATCTACTAAATACTCTGGAAAGGTTAGTGGACATAAACACACGTGGCAAGATTAACGTAAAAATGCTTTCGCTATGGCATTGTAGAGACCGCCCTGCACTCTCTCGTTGGTACTCCTGAGAAATCGCTGGCCAACAAAGAATTTTCGATGGTGGCCTTCTTCGATATATTAGCTTTAAATACATCATACCGGTGGCCATAATGGAAGCCTTCAGTAAACTAAATATTAATGCTAGGTTAAGTCATTGAATCAACAAAATGTTGTTAAGCAGGGTGATCAAATCCGAACTTGGCTGCTGCAAATCAAGAAGTCAGTTCAATGCGGAACACCACAAGGAAGAGTGTTATCTCCAAAGTCATGGCTTCTTACCGTAAACGAAATACTTTTCAACTTAGAAAAGGAAGAATACAAAGTTATAGCTCATGCGGACGACATTGCTATAGCAATCAGTGGTAAACATCCCACTGCGTTACGAGATCTCATGGAATCAGCCCTGGCAAAATTAGTCCAGTGGACTGATAGATGCGGACTTAATGTCCGGCTAAAACGGAGCTAGTGCTATTTACAAAAAGGCACAGAATTCACACCGCCTAAAATTACAGAAATACACCCTAGCTTCTCCGAGCATGCCAAATATATAGGCTTCATACTGAACAGAAAACAAAGCTGCAAAATGAACGTACAGGAACGTATAAAGAAAGCCGCTACGGCACTATACGTATGTAAAAAGCCTTGGGCTATAAATGGGGTGTCCGTCCGCAAATAATGCACTGGCTGCATACAGCGGCAGTAAAGCCAATACTCATGTACAGAATCTTAGTCTGGTGGACTGCACTGGAAAAGGTCAGCTACCTTACTGCCATAAGTACGATTCAGAGGTCAGCACGTGTCTGCGTTACCGGTGCTTTCCGCATGACTACTACGGCGGCGCTGGAAACAAAGTTACATAAGATTCGCTAGATATTTATCGAAAGGAGGTAGCAATAAAATCGGCTTTGCGACTGAAAGAATCATCTCAGTGAATCAGTAATAATACAGGGCTTGCCAAAATTCTAAGCTTATTCAGGAACGTAGTATTATACTTAGAAGTCACAGATTACTTAACACCGACCGTAGACTTCAATATTGAATACAACACAAACATTCCCAGTCGACAGAATTGGGTGGAGAATGCTATCTTAAATAATTTCGCTTTGGAAATATACACCGATGGGTCTTAAACAGAGGATGGCGTAGGTGCAGGCATGTTCTCGGCACCCCTGGATATGCAAAAGTCTTTTAGACTAACAGATTATTGCAGTGCATTTCAAGCGGGGGTTAATGCTATTCGTGAAGCGGCCGAATGGCTGTCGTTGAGATCTGTATCGAACACGAACATCGTCAATCACCAATAATAAGATTTAAATTTGTAAAGCAATGTCGCGAATCCCTAAATAGGATATCGAATCATTGCAATCTCGCTCTGTGCTGGGTTCCTGGTCATTCGGATATTTGAGGTAACCACAGAGCAGACGAATTAGCTAAAAATGGCGTGAAAAAGGTGCTCTCTACTGCGGAAGGGGGCTGTATCTCACATAGAAACGGCAAAAACATGACCACAATTGAATGAAACAAAAACAAAACGCCTGCTACCGATCAGCAGACCACGCATAAGTATCCTAGTTGTACTGTTTTCTGGTCATTGCGCACTAGGCAGGCACGCCACGAGGCTTGAAATTCCGGCCAATGACTTTTGTCGCAGCTGTATGGACGAAGAAGAAGAAAAGGAATCGGAAATACTTCTTTAAGGAACTCATAAGTATCGCCGACTCGGATATCAACAGCATCTGGAAATTAATAGAACAATTAAAATGGTTTCAAGACTAACGGAAGTAACCGGCTCCCATGGTAGCACAATGGACCTCACTTGGTCTTAGTGAATTAGCGATTACGGAGGATAGCCGCTTAACCTAAGTTAGGTTAGGTTAGGTTAGGTAAGGTTAGAGAGAAGTGCACCTAGGTGCTTCTCATGGGGGCCAAACTTAAAAACTTACTCTTTCTTTGTCTTTATCTATCGGCCGGTCCATTGGCGAACCACCCTGAGCTCTTTATAAATCGTATCATGTTCTTTAGTGGAGCTTGCCCAAGATCACTTAGATCTTTAAAGAACCTGTTGCCCAAGTGGTATATGCGGTGGTTTTGTAGATTTGGGCAGTTACACAGCAAGTGTTTGATACTTTCTATTTCTTCAGCGTCTTGACAGCTCCTGCAGTGGTCGGGTGAGTTGATGCCTAGTCGTATGGCCATTTCCCCTATCGCGGAGTGTCCTGTAAGTGTACCTATCAAGATACGGACTTCTTTTTTATTCATTGCCAGCAGGCTTTTGGTTCTTCCTTCATTCAGTATGGGCCTTAAACTGCGTGATATGATATAGTCGTCTCTGGTAAACCATGCTGAGTTAATCAGTTCTCTTGTTTTGAGATCGATTTTTCTTTTTAGTTCACCAATAGGAACTTTTACTGATGTCTGAATGTGTTCTATCTCCAAAGCTGATCCCCTTCTGGTTAGTTCATCTGCTGTCTCATTCCCTTCTATATTACTATGTCCGGGAACCCAGCAGAGAGTTACCTCATGGGTGTTGTATATATTGTTCAGGGCGGCCAGGTGCGGACTCTTAGGGTAAAGTTTTTTGGACGATCCCTACTGAGTAACCGTTACAAGAAGACTCACTGCCTCCTCGGGGCGGCCGCCTGGCAACGAATGCTACATCATGATAATCTGCCTACTGGTCCCAGGACGCTCAACCGGACTATGTGTTCTCTTGGGCCTCTTTGGACCATTCGGCTCGAATTCATAACTGTGGTATTCGGCCAAAGTGTGCAACGTGAGGAGACAACCTCTAGAAAAAATCTCTAATCCAAGGTGGAACAGCATACGCCGAGGGATGCGTGGCTAAGAGGGTGCTTAGTCGTTAGTATGCGAACTCAGGATACCCAGGCGACCTCCTGTTTTATTTTATGCCCTCCCATGGTATACCGGGCTCTGCTGTGGGCGATGTTTCCTTTCCCGATTACTCGTGGGTCCAAAATTTCAGATCTTATAAAAAATTCACAGGGTGATGCACCCTCTACTGCATCAACTTCTGGGTCAGCAACCGTGCTTTCCCTAAATCCTGAGGAGGTCGCTGCTACTAGAGCCGACCCCCTCATCATTGTCGCTGATAAGAGACGGGATGAGGCGGACCTGTCCTCCCTTCCTGACTCGGACTCTGACACTCTCTGGGGAGAGTCCTCCAGCATGCCCTCGGACGAACACTCGGTTCGTTCCGGATGCACTGCCGTTGAAGCTGGTGTTGAGAAATTGTCCCTAATCACCAGCGGATTCGTTCGACTAACTTCGGCTGAAAGGAGGCGTTTCAATCGCGCCTTAAAAGACGGCGCTTCCAGAGAACGTGCTCTGGAGATAGCCAAATCCTCTCAGCCTGGAAAGGGTACCGAGGTGAAGCGAATGCGATCCGAGGAGTCTACCCCTTCTGCTCCGCAGAAGAAAAAAGCCAGGACCGAGACTGCCACACTCGACAAGACCTCGTACAGGGACAAAGTAGGTACTGTCAAATTGGGTGTGGTTCCCGCTGATCTGGCGCGCAGTCCCTTTAGTGCCGAGCAAATGGCCGGCGTCCAAAATAGCATCATGGACACCATTATTGAGCTGGTAGACGAGGTCGCTAAGCCACAATTTCATGGTTTGTTTCACAAATCAGGCTGGCTCCTCATTATTTGCTCAGACCCCTCCACTGCAGAGTGGATGAGGGTCAACTTTGATAAAATCAGAGGGAAATGTGGTTTGAACATGATGCTTGTGGATGAGGATTCATTTCCTAAACCACATATCATCCGTGGGTTCTTTCCACAAAGTACCGGCTTTGCCACTAGTAAGATTCTGACGCTTTTGGATGCTCAGAATACTGATCTGTTCGCTAGGAACTGGAGGGTGGTTCAAAGGACCGTAGAGCGTGATCTTGTTCATCTGGTACTTGGTGTCACGGACTGCTCGATGGATCGCCTGAAGCTGCTAAAAGGCAATGTGGCATATTGTTTTGGCAGAGTTAGGCTGATCCTGAAGAGCTCAGACAAGGTACCAGGTGAGCAGAAACCCGCACAAACTGCCGTAGGAGCAGTTACGGATGATGCCACCCGTCCTAGGGGCGCAGCATCGCTGGACACTGTGGAGCGTAGTACACCTGTGTCTACACCTTCCACCTCGAAAATCTCCAATGAGGTTGCACGTAGTACACTTGAGTCTAGTGCGGCCACATTGCAGGGTTCGGTGACTTGCGATGCTAGCGTCTCGACGGTGACACCGTCTGCTGCTCAGATGGCGGGTGCGGCACCTGTGCCCACTCTTTTAGAAAAGACAGCCCCTGCTGTGAGGGATAGGCTTGCTGGCCACTCTCGTTGGGATGGTGAAATTAAGAAAACAGGCACTAATGCGTCTGCCAGTAATAAGGAACCATCCCACGAAAAACAATAATGCACTAATGATGAATGATGACATCAAAGTGCTGCAGGGCAACCTGCATCATGCTAAAGGTGCCTCAGACATCTTTAGCCAACGGATAAAATCACCCTTGGTTTCATTCAGGAGCCTTGGGTGGTTGGAGGCAAAATTAAGGGCCTTCATAGTAGGACATGTAAGTTGTTATATGCCCATGGGGAGTTAATGCCTAGGGCTGCTTGCTTAATCAGTTCTAAAATTAATTTTCTTCCCATCCCAGAGTTCATCAGCAGAGATTTGGTGGCCTGCATGGTCGAAATTCCGATTTTAGGAGGAGTTCGTGAGATCGTGTGCGCCTCCGCCTACTTCCCTGGAGATTCGGAGCCTGTTCCGCCCTTGGCTGTGCAGGATTTGGTGAACCTATGTCACCGTCGCAACTGGCACCTGATCATTGGATGCGATGCCAACTCCCATCATGTGGCATGGGGTAGCAGCGACATTAACAAAAGGGGTGAGTTACTTCTTGATTATATCACTAGTAGAAACTTAGCTGTATGTAATGAAGGTAACAAGCCAACTTTTATAAATTCTATTCGAGAAGAGGTACTTGATCTCACTATCTCGAGCCCTTTTATTTCCAATTCTGTTGTAAATTTGTATTTGTATCTGATCATCAGCATATCAGATTTAACATCTCGGGTGGGGTTAAACAAAATAATCAAACGCATTACGTATCGAAACGAACTAATTGGGCACTTTTTCGCAAAAATCTCGCCGTCAAGGATGACATGCTGCTAACATCTTTAAGATCTAAATGTGATGTTGATGTGGCAGCCTGCCAACTAAATGACTTCCTAATCTCTTTCTTCAGGAGTAGCTGTGTCCCGAAAAATGACAATACAGGTAAACGGAGCGTACCGTGGTGGAATGACCAGCTAGAGATACTCCGCAAAAGGGTGAGAAAACTTTTCAACACCGCAAAACGCAATAAAAATTGGGACGAATATAGGTCCGCTTTGACTAAATTCAACATAGAGTTGAGGAAATCCAAGAGAACAGCATGGAGAAAGAACTGCGAAAATATCGAGTCCCTTCCAGTAGCAGCCCGTCTCCAAAAGGCTCTCTCAAAGGATCATTCCAATGGGGTGGGATTACTCATCAAACCTAATGGCACCTACACCGCCAGTCGAAGGGAAACCCTGGAAACTCTGCTCGAGGTTCACTTCCCTGGCTCAACAATTCTAAGCGACCACGTACCTGTTGCTCCTGAAGGCTCCACATGTGGCACCTCCAGAAGAGTTAACAGCTTGTCTGGAAATCTGTTCAGTCAAGAAAAAATTAAATGGGCAATCGGTTCATTTAAACCCTTTAAGGCACCTGGCAGTGATGGTATTTTTCCAGCTCTCATACAGAAAGGTCTGGATTACATCTTGCCTGCCTTGGTAGCTCTTTTTAGAACAAGCTTCAACCTGGGATACATTCCACTAACTTGGCGGGAGGTAAATGTGGTGTTTATCCCTAAGCTAAGTAACAAACCCAGCGAGCTACCCAAATCCTACCGTCCAATCAGCTTGACATCGTTTTTCTTGAAAACCATGGAAAGACTGCTAGACTTACACATTAGAGGCATTCTTGAAAAGACTATACCTCTGCACTCTAGTCAATTTGCATACAGGAAAGGTCGATCTACGGAAGGCGCCCTTCACTATCTCGTCACAGAGATTAAAGCTGCCTACCGCTCCAAAGAAATCGCTCTTTGTGCATTCCTTGACATAGAAGGTGCTTTTGATAACACTGGTTATGAATCCATCACTAGTGCTATGAGACGCAGGGGAATAGACGAACCTACTACCAGATGGGTTAGGAACATGCTCGATAGCCGCATAATAACATCTTCGTCTGGAGAGGTCTCTGTGACGGTCTCCGCGGCCAAAGGCTGCCCTCAAGGCGGCGTCCTCTCGCCTCTCTTATGGTCACTCGTGGTGGATGACTTATTGAACACACTTAATAGTTCAGGTTTCACAACCATAGGCTATGCAGATGATCTAGTGATCATCATTAAAGGCAAACATGAAGACAATGTGTGTCAACTCATGCATAATGCACTCCTTGTAGTCTCGGACTGGTGTGCTGGGGAGGGCCTATCGATTAACCCCAGCAAGGCAGTCGTTGTACCGTTTACAAGAAGAAGAACGCTGAATATTGGCTCAGTGACTCTAAACGGCACAACAATCAATTTCTCCGATGAGGTCAAATATCTAGGAATCGTCCTGGATAAGAAGCTTAACTGGAATTCCCATATTAAGAATAAAATTGCCAAGGCGACTACTGCCTTGTGGGCCTGTCGCCGTATGTACGGCAAGACCTGGGGCCTGTCTCCAAAGGTCATTTTCTGGTTATATACCACGGTTGTAAGACCCATTCTGACATACGCGTCCGTAGTCTGGTGGACGAAAACCAAAGAGGTCACAACCATAAATAAACTCACAAAACTCCAAAGACTAGCTTGCCTCGGCATCACAGGTACTATGCACACTTGTCCCACAACAGCCATTGAAGCCATAATCGGACTTACTCCGTTATATATATTCATAAAAAAGTGGCAATCCGCAGTGCAGTTAGTCTCAGAAAATCAGATGCTAATAGTACACGGGATCACGTGGATCTCATGGAGCTATTGTCCGACTTCCCCGAGCTAGACATGCTCAGCACGGTCTCCGACTTTACGCCTAAATCACTCTACTTTGGTAGAAGGTTTGAGATTGTGATCCCAAGCCGTGATATATGGAATAATGGCGGACCGTCGCTTGATCCAAAAGGTATAGTGTGGTACACCGATGGATCAAAAATGGATTCAGGAGTTGGCGCCGGTGTGTATGGACCCAACCATAAAATTTCGAAATCACTCGGAAAGAGTCCTAGTGTTTTCCAGGCCGAGCTTTACGCCATTGAAACTTGTGCTAACATTAACCTGCACTCAGGCATCAAAGGTGCCTCTATCCATATACTCACCGATAGCCAAGCGGCGCTCAAAGCACTGATCTCCCATGTGATCAGCTCAAAATCAGTTCTAAGCTGCTTCGACAGCTTACGAAATCTGTGCCGACACAATAAAGTAAAATTGTGGTGGGTACCGGGTCATGTAGGCGTTGACGGCAATGAAACTGCAGACCTACTAGCTAGTTGTTCACTGGACCTGAACCCTTCTGCGGAATACCCGATTCCGCCTTCAAACTTTCCCTAAACACCTGGGAACGCAACATGTGCATCTCCCACTGGAATAACTCCCAAGGTCTCAGGCAGGCTAAAAGAGCTGTCCAACCCTTCCAAAGACAGGCAATTGATATCCTAAAATACGGCAGAAATGACATAAGAAGGCTTGTGAGCTTCCTTACCGGTCACTGCCAACTTCTCTACCACCTCAACAAAATGAGAATTTCGGAGAATATCACCTGCCGCCTCTGCCTAGAAGAGGACGAAACCGCAGAACACATACTATGTGAGTGTGTAGCTCTGTGTAGAACTAGGAGAAGCTTTTTCCTCAAAGAGATCATATCTCCAAAAGATCTTAGGAACACCTCCGCAGCCGTAATTATAGCTTTCATAAGGAGAGTAGAAGTACTGCTGCCCTAAAAGTGGCCTATGGCACAATAGATCTCCTTGGTCGCAGTGCCTGCACGCCATTTGGGCGTGGCCACACACCTGTTTAAAAAAAAAAAAAATATATATTGTTCAGTGAATTTACTGCTTTTGATCTAACTTCCACGCTGTCTAGTGCCTTGATTGCCGCTTGACTATTTACGAAGATGGTAACCTTGGAAGGATTAAGTTTATTTCTGTTAATGGTCTGTGCTGCACTTTCAATAGCAAAGACTTCGGCTTGGAAGATATTGCAGTCGTCTGGGAGCTTGTATGAGTCGTTGGTATTGAGTGATTCACAGAAGACTCCAGTACCAGTTCCTGTATCCATTTAAGACCACTCTGTGTAGAGCTGAATGGCCTGCTCATTGGTTAATGTGTTGGAGTCCCACTCTTGTCTTTCGGGAATAAACGTGGAATAATTCTTATTGAAGTCTGTGTAGGGTATGACATAGTCAGTTGTTCTATCGAGATCTGTTCCGTATCTTTGTAGTATAGAACCATGTCCATAGGAGCTATGGTTCCACGCGCCCGATTGCTTGAGGCGAACCGCGCTCTTGACAGCTGTGCTTCGAATGTACTTATCCAGGGGGAGGGAAGTTTAGCATCACCTCCAAACTTGCTTGCGATGTTGATCTCTGTGCTCCTGTTACATTTATGCATGCCAGTCGTTGTACCTTAGTTAGGTTTACTAGATAGCTGGTCTTGCCCGTTGCATTCCACCATACAATGCTACCATAGGTAAGTATAGGTCTGACAATTGCTGTATACATCCAATTTATTATGGATGGACACAGGCCCCATCGTTTACAAAAGGTTTTCTTACAAGCGTAGAATGCGCATAGTGCTTTCTTTGTTCTTTCACTTAACCTAACTTGGGGGTACAAAGAAACTCTTTCCACACGCAAACTAAAACTGCAATTGCCGGTGATCAAGTGGCTTCATTTTACGTCTAAGTAATATGAAGTAGCAGTTTGCTTTACCATAAAAAAAAGTTCATGACAACGTGTTGATGAATTTTGGGAATCATTACTAATGAACAGAATGCTTGAAGTATGTGAAAGAAATGGGTTATCCGCTGTCAGTATTGAAATAGATTTTAAAAACGCGGTCCCAGTTTTATTCAAAAAGGTCATAATTTGCATACAAGGTGCGGTTTATTAAAAAAACAAAGTCTGCTATTGAGTTGATTATACATTTTATACCCTATCCCATAAGGTACCTATATCAAGTATGAAAACTATACAGTTTGTGACATAGTGGGTGTAGCGGTATAAGTCTTTCCATGATGATTTGCCGGAGTATACTGAAGATAAATGTCATCTTGAACGCGAAAAATGGCTCCCATTTGACGGTTTGTCACTACTGAAAAAGTAAGACAGTCTAAAGAAGACTGACCCTCTAGGAGAACGAAAAATTGTTTTGAATACTTTTTGTTTAAATAATGAACGACATAAAATACATTAGCCGTGTTTTTTGAAAGATTTACTGTGCGCACTTTTGAAATCTCAAAAAACTACATGTACTCACTTTTAACTCATAACTTCAAGTATTATAGAAGCATCTGAACTTTAGGTGGCGCTGAATTTTATCGATGGCAACAATCTTTGAGAAATCAGGCGCAGAAAAAGTACAGTCAAAGGAATTTTTATGCACCATGAAGGTTGCTGCCGAAGTTTATTTACCCGAAGGCAATCAATTTTGATGAACAAAGCCACCTACGACTGAGGTTAGGTAAGGTTAGGTTGAAGTGGCTACTAGCCGAGAATCGCCAACACACTTAGACCAATAATAGGACCATTATGGGAGATAATCTCTCTACCTACTCGCTAAAACCATTTTGAGCTTCTTATGAAGCGTAAGAGGCTCTTAATGTCGATATCTATTAGGTCGCATATATCGATGTAATAGGCTCGTAAGTGAAGCTTCCTTCTACGGGAGAGAGCTGAGCAAAAATAAAGAAGGTGAGGAATAGTTTCCTCCTCTTCTTCATCCATGCAGCTTCTAAAAAAAGTCCCAGCCTTGTGGCATGCTTGCCTATTAGACAGTGGCCAGTGATGACACCTATTATAGCGCCGATATGCGACCTGTTGAGAAAAATCAAATTCTTAGAACGTTTTAGATCGAGCTTCGGCCAAAACTGTTTTGTCGTTAGACATCTACGACTGAGATTGAGATTTAAATCGATTCGCCGTACTTACTCGCTATAGTCACTTTGTTAACTGACTGAATTATACTCATTCTATACTCATTTTTGTTTTGTTATTGCTTTGCGTGTAAAGTAAAAGTGAGCTGAGTATAGATTCATCAAAAAAACACGCCTCTTGTTTAAAATTCAAGTAAGGAATACGTGTTATTATAACTGATTAAAATATATCGTTTAAATATTTTTTCCTAAAAAAACAAATTTTCGTTCCACAGTGGTTTGGTGTGTTAATCTGCTGCCGCTGCCAGTGCCGACCCTCAAAGTATAGATTTTGACTGAAAATTCATTTTTTTTTACTATTTATTAGTTTTTGATGTTGCATTTAATTGCTGAGAGGTGTGGTAGTCGACTCTATTTTGATCATTATATGGATTTTTTTTCAGCGCAATTTTTTGCCGTTTGGCTTACGATTGATTTCATTCCCAACGACAAGGGAAATATCACGAAGCGATAATCCATCCTAATTGTCCCTGACAGGAAGAATGAAATTGAATTTATATTAAGGTGAATTTTTGTTTTTTAATTTAAACAGATTGGATATACGAGTATGTAGGTAGTTCATTATTGTTTCTCTATTTATACGATAGGATGGTCAATGCATTGGAATTGAAATACGATATTTGATATATGCTACCAATAACGAGTTGTACACAGCCGCAAATTCATATTCTTTTACCTTAAGTGTATTAACACATACATAAATATCGATATGTTGTTAGTCATACTAGCTTACAAGCGAACTTTAAGCGTAGAGCCTTTAAATTGAAACCATTGAAAGTAAATTTTAATCATTGCAATATCATTCGTACTGACGAAAGCAGCAATGATGGAGCAAGCAGGGTGGCTCCTGATCTAATTATCAGCACTAATACGGTTGTATTCGTGATGACTTTTGAACTGGTAGCTGTTATGGAGTTCACTATGGCAAGTGTAAAATATGTGGAGTTTGTGGATGGAATAAGTGTGTCGCCTTTAATCTATATCGCACGAGTATATCCTCCTTCAAATCGTTTCCAATCATTGCTTGGACGAGAATGTCTGATGGGTCAGCATTGAGAAAAACGGTGATGTTTCCTGTGGCCTGCGTATTTTTTTTCAAAAATCCAGCAGCCATCATATCATACCTCCTTAATTGTATCCTAAGAAGTCGATTTCAATTTTTTTTTCCGAGCGTAGATAAAAAAATCTTCCATAGACACTATGAGAATAGCAAGCTCGTGCTCATAGTAAGTAGTGTTAGATTCTTACTGACCAATCTCTCCAAGTCGAAAGGTTTCGTCCTTTGTAGTCGGCGCAATAATTTGCTTTCATCCGAAATTTGTACTGCTGTATTGTTGACATCACATGTCCGATTAGTTGGTTTCTATGCTCTCTTGCAAAGCTTCTAATTTCGGCTTCGATTGTCAGAATTCCGAGATCCCTGTGGATATCGTCGTTTCTACTATACCACGGTGCTTGGACAATTTCTCTTAGCACTTTATTTCGAAAAGTTTATAAAATATTGGCACTTGTTTTCTTGGTACAATCCCAAACATGTATACCGTAGGTCCACACCGGCTTTAGCACTTGCTTGTATAAAAGCTGTTTGTTCTCAGTATTGAGCTGGGAATATTTTCCGAGTAACCAGTTCATTTCTCTATATTTTCGTTTCATTTTCACGTTTCACGTGCGAATTCCATTTCAGCCTTGCGTCGGGTGTCATTCCCAGGTATTTGACCTCGTTTGCATGTTTAGAAAAATTGGAAAGTCATTAGTTTTCTTATAAGTGAAATTCACGTGAACAAATTTAGATTCATGAGGGCGATTCGCCAGTCCGTCGTCCATTCATTTACTTTTTTCAGTGCGTTTTGCAGTCGTTTCTTCGATTGTTCTATCTACTATCATAACGGTTAGAGGTGTCATCGGCAAACGTAGCTAGGATAGTGCCATTTTCTTTCGGTGTATCACTAGTATATAACTGATAGAGAAGCGGCCCAAGAACGCTTCCTTGCGGTACGTCGGCCGAAATTTCTTTGAGCTCCGAGTATTCGTTTCCATGCCTAACACGGAGAGTCTATTCCCAAGATATTATTCTAGAATATCGTATAGGCATACAGGGAGAACTTGTCGTAATTTGCATTTCAAGCCATCATGCCACACCTTATCAAAGGCTTGCTAGACTGTCGAACAATTTCCCGGCGCGGAGGTATTCGCGAATAGATACGCGATTGGAGACTTCAAAGAAAAAAAAAGGGTACAACACGAAAAGGGTGCGCGGTCGCGATGGTTGAAAATTCGGGAATGGCAAGAGAATTGTTCGACTGCCGCAAGTGTCAAATTGCGGCGAATTCCAGCTGCTCAGATTGGGGTGGGTTCAGGGATTTTCTGGTTGGGTTAATTTGGACGCCAGGTAATCTTATGGCAAATTACCAAACCTTCAAGAAAATGAGTACGAACAAAGGCTGAAAGGGATAATCGAATAAAATTTACGTATCTTTTGACGTTACAAGGCTCCGTCAGAGCAACGGCTACTTTATTGTCCGGTAAATGGAAAGGAGTAATGTTGTTTTTAATTCAAAACGGGAAATGAATGTATGCGGGTAACAGTTATTGAAAACGGAGATGAATGTTTACAGCCGTTAGGGTAGCCCGTTATCACTCGGTTCTGAACACGTAAAATTTTTATCTATGGGGTCGCGTGTCCCGCTTTCTCGGGAATGTTTCGGGGCGGAGTCCTACCAGGGTTTTTTTTTCTTTAAAAGACTTCCTACCACAAACGTATACACTGTAACTTATCTGTCTTAGGGATTGATCCTCCTGCTTCCTTCGTCTCCGATCTTTCTCCGGTCTTCCTCACCTAGATCCTTCCTTTCTCCTTTCTACTAATCCTTTCTCTGTATTATCCTTCCACTACACTGATCCTCTTCTTTTCTTTTCACTTCCTTCACTTTTCCACTTTCCTTTACTATTTTTTTAAACTCCTCAATTTGAGTCTTTGAACACTCCACTGCTGTCGCTCGCAAACCAAGAAGTGACCTTTTTTTTCTTCGCCGTGGTACTTCGCCTGCTCGATCCGGGAGCTTCACGCACACCCACAAACATTCCGCTCATTCAGCGCTAGAGAGGTTCATGTACGGCTATGTGTGCAACACTTCGCTCATTTGCTACAGTGCGCAACCGTTTATGAGCCGTTCACTCTACTCCACTCATTCTACTGGCTCTCTGAATTCGCCCCAAGTTGGCCATTCAGCGGATCGAGTAAGGCATTTCTCATCCCCATTCCTTTGGCAGTGTTACCGGTGGTGTTCAATTTCTCCAATTGAGGATCTAAAAACAATCGATAACTTAGTGTGAGCATTTTTGTCTCACCAATATACCGCAAAAGAATAATCAGTTAAGGAAAGAAAAGTTAAAAAAAAGGATTCTAATTGTAGGTTTTTCAAACGACGCTTTTACGTCGGAACATAAAAGAGATAGAAGGATATAGGGTGAACCTTTAATTGATGATTTCAAACAACGCCTCAGCGCTGGACTTGTCGGAGAAGAACAAAGCTGGGAGGATGGTACTTATCTTTAAAATCACCAATTACGCGCGACTTAAGCTGCCCTGGTGGAACTTCGCGCAGATTTGAGGGGATTAGAACGAGACGATGACGTGCTACCCCGTACAAAAGGTCATGGGTTAGGGTGGGCTCTCGGCCATTGTTGGTGTTGGCCGTCTGATGTTTGGCCTGGTGTTGCGTTGAATGTTCGTATTTGTGCTGTAGTTGTTGATAATGTTGTGTGTTTAGTGTTACTGGACCATCTCGTTCCCTTCTCTCTCTGGTATGGGTGTATTCTGTCTTCGTGGTTGGTCTTCTCGTTCTTGTCTCCTTCATCGTGCGTTCTCGTTGGCGGGCGGTCCACCCGCATCAGAGTGTTGCCAACGGTCCGTTGGGCTCTGGTTCCGGGAGTACCTGCCTTGATATCTCCTCGGAGCAGTTGGAAAAGTGTAAGCACTGAACTGGAAACCAGTTCAGGAACGCTAAACGATCCCATCGCTCTTTGAAGATAACGGAGGAAAGAGAAAGGTAAGGCCAAAAAGGAACGAGGTGAGAGAACAGGAGGGACGGAGGGGATCAGGAACTTTGCAACAAAGTTGGACGCAACAAGACGTCCAGAAATACGTCTGAGCAAATCTTTTTTTCTTCAAGTGCTTTCTCGATTACGTCAGTAATTGTGTGCACCTGGTAGATCGTCGAATGCTTATCTCTGAACCCAAACAGGTGGCTAGGGATAAGATTATTTTCTTCTATAACCGGTTGGAGACGCCTAAGTAATATCCTCTCGAACATTTTGGATATGATTGCCGTGCCGTGCGGTGCACGTGTTTTAATCTGAGCGCAGAATTTACAATATGGAGACGCTTAATTAATGCTTTCTAGGCAAAACTTATTGATGTTGTCGTAAACCACTTGACCATGGTACGGTTTAAAGGTTTCTTTAAGGTGGGCCGCAAAGACGTCCGCTTTTTGTTTATCTTCCCTTGCCCATTCATTTCATTTAATTTAATTGGCGTCGCGGGGACTTTTGGGCTGTTGGTGCCTTATACAGCTTTCCAAATTGACTAATTGGAATCTTTTTCCTTGTTAAACTTTCAAGGTAAGAGCTTATCGCACGATTCTTAAATTTTTTAATAGTTTTCTTCAATGAATTGCACAGACGTTCCAAGTGTGCTGTATGTTGCGGAGCACGACCCTGTTGCCATTTTTTACGTGCTTTTCTTTTTTTCTTGACTAATTCTTTTATTTCCGGAGGATATCGCAATAAGTGAATCGAGTGCAAGGTTGTAATGGAGAGATGGATGAAGGGGATTTAAAATAGGAGAACAAATTTCTGTGGGAAACGGGATTTGGGATATGATTGGAGGAGAGGAAGGGAATGGGAATTTTCCTTTTGGTAGGCTCAGATGCGGGGGTGCATGCCTCGCTAATAACAGCTCAAGCTCGTCGGAGGGTAGGTTCTCGTATCCCAGCTTTCCAAATATCACCACTACCAAAAAGTATTGCATGCGAATGAGGTCTCAAAAAAAAAGAAATTAAAGCTATTATTAAGGAAAAAAGAAAATAACTACTTCAACTCAACACTACCATGGGAGGAACAGGTGGTCATCCTCCGCGCGGGTTTGTACCCAACCTACCATGTGCCAGTAGCCGCGGTGAATTTGTTGGTACCCTGTAGAAAGCCCTATGCTTTCTAAAAATGAGTACGGACCTGAAAGGCTACCACTCCGAAATGAGACACTTTAATTTACAGCCTTAATTTGCGTCGTATTAAATTAAGAAGCATAGGGTAATTGCGGGAGAGATGCCGCGCTTTTTTAAAAACCGATGTAATTTTTTTATAAAAGTAAAACAAACTTTAATTTTCAAAAAAACTTAAATATGGATTTATTTTCTACTTAAATAAATTACTTAAATAAGAAAATAAAACTTTTTTCATAAATATTAATAATAAAATAAAATATGTTAGGTGTGCCATCTCTCCCAACATGTGTGGGAGAGATGCCGCATGTTAAATTCGTTGAGCTTTAGTTTTTTTTTTTCATTTAATTTTTATGCCCAGTGTGTTTTTTTCGCTCTTCGTCACGTCCACAATCTGTACAAAGGGAAGATTCTGGTGTTTTGTAGCTTGTGCAGTTTTATGTAGCCATTTGCTACATTTCGTACATTGGATCCAATCCTGGCGTTTTTTGGTCCAAAAATAATTTTCCCAACATTAGGCACAAACATGCTTCGATGGTTTGGTCACGTAGTGCGTATGCCCCCAGACCGGCTTCCAAGACGCGCCATGGTTGCCGTGCCATCAGGTAGACGACTTCGCGGAAGGCCCAGAAATAGATGGTTGGATCAAGTCCGACATCTCTCTTGGAGCCGCTTAGGGATTCTCCCTGATGAATTGGAGTCAATGGCGGAGGATCGAGAAGGATGGAGAGTCCACCTGAGCATCCTACCCCCGCGACCCGCATGAAGGATTAGCGGGCCATTGAAAATGAATGAATGAATAGGCACAAACATTAGGATTTTTAGGCGGCTTAATCTTTCTTTTTGAAGCCTTTTTTTCTGGTTGGGTTTTCGGAGACTCTTTTAAATAAACAAATTCAACATGCGGCATCTTATCAAAAAAAAAGTGCAGCATCTATCCCTGTAGGGAGGGAGAGATGCCGCACCACGCTTCATAACTAACAAAAAAAGAAAACAAAACAAAAATCACACCAATCACTTCTTTTAACACTAATTAATGATACAAAATACTTACACTTGGGAAAACATGCGACAACCTGTTTCTGGATCGACAAATAGCAACATACTGAAAAATTTCTATAGCGTGAAGGGGTGCAAAAAACTAAACAAGGAGAAAAACTCCCGTTACATGTCGTATGTAAATAGTTTTTTTTTTCTACGTTTTCGTTTGAATACCTAACGGACTAAAAACAAAAAATTTTTTATTTCCGCGGATGACTAGATGTATGAGTTTGGTTGGGTGCGGCATCTATCCCGACGCGGCATCTCTCCCCCAATTACCCTATGTAATTTGGTAGGTCGGTCATTAACCCTTGATAAGGAAATATTGTAAAAAAAAAAACAAAGTAATTTCACAAAAGGTATAAAACAATATTTGATGCATATGAATGCTAAAAACTATGATTTATTTAAAAAATAACATTTAAGACGGTGCTCTAGGAGTGTAGTTTTACGCCTCTCCATTTAGCTCGGTCTTAAGCTAATTGCCTCCTTGCGCACTCCAAGTTGGTCGAGATCCCCTTGAACTTGTGTGCGTCACCTACGGCGAGGAGGTCCTCTACTGCGTCGTCCCTCCGGGTTAGATTCAAAGACTCTGCGGGCCAGAGCGTTGTTATCCAATTGCTCTGCATGTCTTAACCATCTCAGACGTCCAATACGCAGTTTTTTGACTAGGTCGATGTCGCTGTACAGCTCGTATAGTTCGTGATTGAATTTTCTCCTCCAAAACTTCTGCGCTGATGTTGTTTTTAGAGTTTATAGCAGAGCCAAGGTAGACACAGTCCCTTGCTACCTCGAAGTTATAGCTGCCCTCTGTGACGTTCTGTCCAACTCGTCGGTGTTGATTGTCCCTTCTTGTTGGCAGCATATACTTGGCTTTACCCTCGTTTATCGCTAAGCCCATTTTGGCTGCTTCCGAATCAATACTTGCAAACGCACCGGTGACAGCCCGCTGAGTTCTTCCAATAATGAATGTCAATATCGTCGGCGTATGCAATCAGTTGTACAGACTTGTGATAGATTGTGCGTCCGGTGTTGGCTTGTGAGTTCCGCACAATCTGTTCAAGTACAGGGTGTCCGCCGGGAACGTATACTACTTTGTTTTGCCGCCATTTTGGTAAACATTAGTCTTGACAGTTCATATTTGGCAGTCGTGAAGTAGACACGTGACAAATTTATTATGGAAAAATATTCGATAAACCAACGTGTTTTAATCGTTAAAACATTTTATCAAAATCAATCATCGATTACTGTGACGATGAGAAAGTTACGTGAAATTTTTGGGAGAAACAACGTGCCAACAAAACGCACTATTTATCGTGTAGTGAATGATTTCGAAGAAAGATGGTCTGTAGGTGATAGGTCCAAGCATGGGCCACAACGTACTGCAAGATCGGCTGAAAACATTACTGCTGTTCAAGGAAGTGTTCAAAACAATCCATCAACCTCAATTCGACGCCGTGCTCAGGAGCTTGGTCTTCAAAGAACAACTTTGGCCACAATTTCGCACAAGGATTTGCATTTGTTTCCATTTAAGATTCAGTTGACACAAGAGCTTCTTCAGGAAGACCATTTACGCCGCCGTACATATGCCAATACGATGTTACACAAATCATAATAAGTGACGAGGCACATTTTCATTTGAATGGATATGTGAATAAACAGAATAGTCGGTTCTGGGCAATGGAAAACCCTCAAATTATTCATCAGTCACCTTTGCATCCACTAATAGTAACAGTCTGGTGTGCAATTTGGTCAGGAGGAATCATTGGACCTTACTTCTTTGAAAATGAAAACGGCGTAACGGTAACTGTGAATGGGGAGCGATATCGTGATATGATTGAAAACTTTTTAACGCCACAACTGCATGCTTTGGGCTTGATTAACATGTGGTATCAACAAGACGGTGCCACATCGCATACAGCCAGGATTACAATGGAATTACTGCGAGACCTCTTTCCACAACAAGTTATTTCAAAAAATGGTGATGTTGATTGGCCTCCACGGTCGCCTGATTTGACTGCTCCTGACTTCTTTTTGTGGGGATATCTGAAAAGCAAGGTTTATGCAAACAAACCAGAAACGCTTGAGCAACTCAAACAAAATATTCGTGATGAAATTAATGAAATACCGCGTGAAATGTGTGAGAATGTAATGAAAAATGTGCTTAAAAGGGCTCGCATTTGTGAGACTAGCAGAGGCGGACATTTACCTGATATTGTATTCCATACATAATTGCCGACATTAAATAAAACATTTATCAATATAAGATCCATTCTCTTTCATTTAATCAAAAATTATAAACAAACAAAGTAGTATACCTTCCCGGCGGACACCCGGTACAATATTAAAGAAGTCACATGACAGCGCGTCACCTTGTCTAAAACCCCTTTTGACAGCAAAGGTCTCGGTGAGGTCATTACCCACCATGATGGAGCAGCGAGCGTTCTCCATCGTCATCCAGCACAGTCGAACAAGTTTGGAAGAGATGTCAAAACTAGACCTGGCTCTATGGTTGCTGACATAGGCGTCCTTGAAATCGATAAAGAGATGGTGAGTATCGCTTTGGACTTCTTGGGTTTTCTCCAGGATCTGCCGAAGTGTGAAGATTTGATCGATGGCGGACTTGCCTTGCACTGCACTGATAGGGGCCAATCAGGCTGTGGATAAAAGGTTTCAGGCGTTCACGCAATATCGCAGAAAAAATCTTATATGCGATGTTGAGGAGACCGATGCCTTTATAATTTCCCCAGTTGAGGAGGTCTCCTTTTTTGCGGACCTATATTTATCTATGCATACTTCAAAAAAGGCGACAACAACGAGCGACAAGAGCGCTCGGAGTGAATAAAACCCCAACACTTCGGGTGGATTAAAACTTACTTCTGCCACATATTGACAACAAATGTGACTTACTATTAAGGACAATGGTCCGTACTCATGTAAATGCCAATTTATAAACTTTAAAACAATTTACTGGATATCATACTTAGGCAATTGTAAATAAAGTAAGAAAAAAAAAAATAAAGTACGTCCGCTGAAGAGTCATCAGTCATTATCAAAAAAATAACTCAAAACGGCTTTTTGTATTTAATTTTTGTATTGTGTATTTCGTTAAATATTAAAAAGATTACCGGGTACTTTGAATTTTCTTCTCTTTACATCAAAATGTCACTGTCAATTTGCAATTTCCGTAATTCAAGTTGGCTGCATTAGTTCAACTGAAAAGGATTGTGTTCCATAATTCCAAAAATTAGCTTAGTTTTATTGAAGTTGAGTTTTGTGGACGTCAAATCATCCAACGCCACATGGGTACGTTACCACGAAGTAAAATTAACATGAGGTTTTTTACTTATTCTAGTAGCAATTGAAATGTGATTACATGACAACTAAATAGAGTTGCCATTGCTTTTATATACTTATAGGTACCAAAAGAGTTACTGATGCAACAGCTTCCCTCGCATCTAATTTAAGTAACTAATCTAATTTGCTTAGCGCGTAGACGTTCAGATCTTTTAGATGTAAGAATGCTTTCAACTGCCTTTTGTCGGATTGTGGGCCCTTGTTGGGCGGATGAAGGTGATGGAGGAGCTAATGGTGGAGAAACCAAATCAACAGGTTCTACAGTCTCCCTTCTGCAATTTGAGTCGGAAAAGTGTTACAGTAACAAAAAGAGTTCCCATTGACTCTTCCAAAATCCATCTTTCGTGATAGATCCAATTCACGGAAACGCAGACTTCTGTACGAAGCCGGTATGCAATTCGGGGTTGATTTCTTTTCGACGGGGAAACCGACGTATTGGCCCTCTGATACAGCAAAAACACCGGACCTAATAGACTTCTTCGTAGCAAAAGGAGTATCTTCAAATTTTGCGAAAGTAGAGGAAAGCTTTGATCTCTCCTCAGATCACTCGCCAGTAATCTTGACAATAAGTGACCGACTAATGACAGTAGAAGGTGTGCCTAGATTAACTAACAAAAAAAATAACTGGCGCGACTTTAGAACTGTTTGCGAAGAAAATATTGTCTTAAATGCATCGCTCAAAACACCCTTCGAAATAGAAGATGAACTCGGCAAATTTATTGAACCAATACAGAATGCCGCGTGGAAAAATACACCTTTAAGGAGGAAAGAAGTCCCATGCAATGAAGCTAATTATCCGCCGGAAATAAAAGAACTTATTCGAGAAAAGAGGAGAGCACGCAAAATATGGCAACAAACTCGCGCTCCCCAGCATAAAACCCACTCGAATTTCCTATGCAATAAGCTTAAAAAAGCGATCCAAGACCTAAAAAACCGAGAGACTTCAGCTTATCTTGAAGGTTTAACCGCCGAAAAAACCACTAATTACTCGCTCTGGAAAGCTGTCAAAAGAATTAAAAAACCCCAAATACATTCGCCACCGATAAGAAAAAACAACGACGAATGGGCAAAAGGTGACAAAGAAAAAGCGGATCTATTTGCCGAGCACTTAGAAGAGACTTTTAAGCCATTTGATGGAGAAACATTGGTAGACGATTTTACCAGTACGACTACGACATCTGACAACCTTAGAATAAAAAGTGTGTCATTTATAGAACTTTACCAGGCAATAAAAAACCTGAAAAATAATAAAGCTCCTGGCTATGATTTAATAACCGGACAAATCCTCAAGGAACTACCAAAAAAGGCACTATTAAAATTGCTTTATTTAATAAATGCTTCTATTAGATTATTATACGTTCCAAATCAATGGAAAGTCGCAGAAGTCATAATGGTTCCGAAACCGGGAAAATCTCCAAATGACAAAAAATCGTACAGACCGATATCGCTACTACCAATAATATCGAAGATATTTGAAAAACTCCTACTGAAACGGATTCTTCCGGTCATTGAAGAGAGACGCCTTATACCTGACCACCAATTCGGGTTCAGAATCAAGCATTCCACAATTGACCAGGTTTATAGAATAACCGACGAAATTGAAAAAGCCTTTGAGGAGAAAAAGATTTGTTCTATCGCTTTTCTTGACGTATCTCAAGCCTTCGACAGGGTTTGGCACGATGGATTGAATTATAAGCTAAGACAATTCCTTCCGGAGCAACTTCATAAGATCTTAGAATCATACCTTAAACACAGACTTTTTCGTGTCAAGCACGGAACTGAATATTCTGATTTTAAAGAAATCGCCGCCGGAGTTCCGCAAGGAAGTATCCTTGGGCCTATCTTATTCTTGCTGTACACTCGGGACATACCACAAATTGAAGGTACTATTGTAGCTACGTTCGCGGACGATACGGCTATTCTGGCAACGGAAAGTTCAATCGAGTCAGCAACCATAAAACTCCAACGAGCTTTGGATAAAATCTGTGAGTGGACAAAAACTTGGCGCATTGTTCTTAACGACGCATGTTAACTTCACTTACAAGAAAATAATCAACCTTCCCATTTTCATTAACTCGGTACAAATACCGCATGCAAACGAAGCTAAATATCTGGGAATGACACTAGACGCAAAACTTAAATGGAAACCTCACGTTAAAAAGAAACGTGACGAAGTCGAAAATCGACTTAGAGAAATGTATTGGCTAATTGGAAGATATTCCAAACTAAGCGTATATAACAAACTGCTTCTGTATAAGCAAGGGTTTCGTCTCATTCTGCATGTCTGGAAACATTGCAGCTAGAATTGTTCGATGGATTCGACCATGCAACTTTTCCGCTGCCGAAACTCCTGTACTGTCTGGTGTCGAGCGATATGTCGCCAAAAATATAGACAAAGCGTCGTCGTTCTGAAATGAGTCTTCCAATATTTTTGATAAACACGTCTTGAAAGTGCGGACGATGCGCTCCGTGGCACCATTCGACTCCGGGTTAAAAGGAGCAAAAATCTCCAAATTCCTTGGACGAGAATTGCGGTCCATTGCCGAAAACTAAAGTCTTTGGTAAGCCTCCAACGAAAAAATGGACTGTAAAGCGTGTGTTGCCAGTGACGTAGTTGATGACATCTTTATTACAAAGGGGAAGTTTGAATTCGACTACTATTAGCCACATACTCTTATTAAATGGTCCCGCAAAGTCGATGTGCACTCGTTCCCAAACCTGCGCAGTGGTAGGCCAACTAGAATACTCTTTTGACGAACGACTAGCATTCAACTGACAATCACTGCACTGCCTTACAGCTTTGTGTATTTGCTCATCGATACTGGACCACCAGTAATATCGTCTAGAAATCTGCTTCATCCTCGTCATACCCCAGTGACCATGATGAATCATCTGCAATACTCTTGCTTCCAACGTTTTTGGTATTACTACTCTATAAAATTTTCTCGCCTCGGAAAAATAAGAACATCAAGAACACCCAAAAATAACTTTCTACGGAAAAATGGCAAAAACTTGGTTTTAGAAGGAGGAAGAGAATTTGGCCAACCCTGCTGAACATACCACATGACCTTCTGCACTATTTCATCACGCTTTGACTCCGCAGCGATGCCTGCCACGTTTATTGGAAAATTCTCTAAGACATTGTCACTAAGATAAACCGTGTCCTCGTCTGACTTGTCAAACTCCTCGTCTGGTCCATGAGGCAATCGCGACAAACAATCAGCGTTTCCATGCGATTTCGTAGATTTGTAACGAATGGTGTATGTGTTACTCATTAACGTAATGGCCCATCTCTGCAACCGTTGAATGGTCATCGTAGGAAGATTTTTGTTAGGGCTGAAAATGGTGACGAAAGGCTGATGGTGCGAGATTAACTCGTACTGTCGACCGTAAAGATATTGGTGAAATTTCTTCACACCATAAATGATCGACAGCTCTTTCTCTTTCTCTATCTGGCTATACCCTTTTGGACTTCAGTAAGCGTTTTGGAAGCAAACGCGATTGGCTTTTCCAAATCTTTAGGATAAGTGTGGGAAATCACCGCCCCAATGTCAAGCGATGAGGCGTCCGCCGCTAGTGAAATCGGCAGATCATTTTGGAAATGAACCAACCGAGAAACCTTCATGATTCTCTCTTTAAAGTCATCAATCGATTTCTGCTAATGTTGACCCCAAACGAAAGGTTCGTCTTTGGATCTGAGCTTATTCAGTGGAGCAGCCAACTGCGCGAAATTTGGTATAGATTGATTGCAATAATTTAGCTTACCCAAAAAAGCTTCTAACTCCTTCAGATTTCTCGGTTTAGGTAAGTGGTTGATGGCCTTCACTCTCGTTTCCGATGGTCTTACTCCCTTTTCATCAATTATATGCATGTATATGATTTCGGGTTCAGGGAATTTGCATTTTACCAAACGAAATTTAAGTCCGTGATCTTGGAAGCGTTGGTATAGCGTTTCTAGGTTTTCAAATGTTCAGCATTGTTTCGGCTTGAAGCGATGATGTCATCTAAACACAAGACACAAAAATCCGGATCTGCCGTCAGTTGCTCCATGTAGCGTTGAAAAATTCCTCTCGAAATCGTTGTCCCAAAGCGAAGTCGCTGACATTGGAACAACCCAAGCTCCGTATTGATGACACACACACGCTTTGACTCTTCATCAAGTGGGATTTGGAGGTATGCATCGGAAAGTTCGACTCTCGTAAAAAACCGCCCACCTTGAAGCCGACAGAACAACTCCTGGATTCGGGGAACAGGGTGAAATCACTACAAAGTCGAAGATCACCGTTCGGCTTTTTAACCACTACAATGGGGGCTGCCCACTGGCTGGTTTCAACGGCTCGCAAGATTCCAAAATATATCAAACGCTCAATTTCTTTTTTAACGGCATCTTTTTAGGCAAAAGGGACTGGTCGGTACTTAAAATACACTGGACAGTAGCCAGATTTCAGCTTAAGATGGGCGACGAAATGTATGCTGCACCCAACTTCGGAACTGAAAACAGTTTGGTATTCTTCACAAAGAGCGTGCACCCCTGCTGCGAGCTGATTCCGCGATCCATCCGACAACTGCAAAACTTTCTCCTCCTTTGGATACTTAACCACAAACTTGAAAACTTCGAACCAATCAAGGCCCATGCTATTGGAAGCACATATATATATTCCGTTCAGGGTTCAGGGTTGGTTTGTGTTTGCGTCCTATACTAACGCTTCCTTAACTTACAATCTATGGGGATTGGATTAAATGGCTATCCCAAGCCAAAATGTTTCTGGCTAAAGACCCGAACTATTATGAAGGCTAAAAAAGCCGAACTGAAAAAAGGCTATTTGACAGCCAAGAGTTCTGAGCATTAAGTCTTCTTTATACCAAATTTCTTAGCCTATTTATACAAATTTATATAAACTTTCTTAGAGGCTACTTACAATAAAATTACACATATCTATATCTATATCTATGTATATACATATTGTAATATTCTTGCTGGGGTTCGTTTAAATAAAACCGTCTTTTGTGTATTTTAATCGTTTATTTATTATCAAACACTAACTTTACTTCAACTCAGTATTCAACCACTTTATTTTAATTGTCGCTGCAGATTTACTTTCAATACGTCGCTTGTTTTCACCACTGGTCGAATCTCCCTCTTGTAATCGCTGTATGCACTTATAACCAACTGTGGCGACGTTGGTTGTGGTATGGGTATTTATAGGAAATTGCAAGCGGTTCTAGAACATGCTAGATGTTTCTCCGGGTGAATTGAGGATCATGGAATATTGGGATATTGTGTGGAACAATTGTGGAACGTAAGCACACCAGGTTGGAACGTAAGCACATCAGGTTGGAATATTTAATACTAGTAGGCAATAGATATCGTTGCACAGTTTGAGATACAGTGTTTTAGTTTTTGGTACACAAACCATCCTGTAGTCAATGCTACACTGCCCCCCTCTTAAACTTGTTCGTCCCGAACAAGATCATCTGGATTACTGCCATGGTAACGATGAAGACGATCCAGGTGGACAATTTTCATCTTGCCTCTTACTCCACGCTGGATCCGGAAGACGACGTCATTGATGCGTGTGACCACTTTATAAGGGCCCTCCCAGTCTTGCTGCAGCTTGGGTGACCTCCCCTTTTGCCGGTGTGGGTTGTACAGCCATACTAGGTCTCCCTCGTGGAAGCTGGACGTTGTTGCCTTTGTGTCGTACCTGGTTTTCATGCGGTCACTCGCTATCCTTATCCTCGTCCTGGTCCTCTGATGTATGTCTCGGATCCTTTCCCTGAGGTCTGCCACATAGTCCTCTTCACATTTGGGCTCATCGTTAGGGGATCCAAACTTCACCTCACTAGGTAGCCGAACTGCTCGACCAAACAAGACTTCGAATGGAGTATGTCCAGTAGTGCTGTGCACTGCATTTCGGTAGACCATCAAGAAAAGAGGAATTTGTCGATCCCAATCGCGCTGGTGGTCTTCTACGACCTTGGAGAGATGTTCGTTTAAGGTTCTGTTGAAGCGCTCTACCATCCCGTCGGATTGTGGATGAAGCGGGGTAGTTCTCGTCTTTTTGATTCCTAGTTGTTGACATACCTCTTGGAATATCTTCGATTCAAAGTTTCGTCCCTGGTCAGAATGCAGTTCCATGGGCACGCCAAACCTGCTCACCCAGTTGTTGACGATCTGTTCCACGATGGTCTTCGCTTCCTGGTTAGGGATGGCGAACGCTTCCGGCCATTTGCTGAAGTAGTCCATGACAACTAGGATGTAACGGTTACCATTGCTGGTTTCTGGAAATGGACCAGCGATGTCAGCGGCAATCCGTTCAAAGGGTGCGCCAACGTTGTACTGGTGCATCTTGCCTCGCGTTTTCGTTCTGGGTCCCTTGCTGGCGGCACACACGACGCATTTTCGGCACCAACTCTCTACGTCTACCCTTGCGCTGAGCCAATAGAAACGTTCTCGCACCTTCTCCAGCGTCTTGTTTGCACCCAAATGACCTCCGGATGCTCCATCATGCATCTCCCGTAGCACCTCGTGTACTTTTGATCGCGGCAAGACAAGCTGCATTATGAAATCCTTCCCGTCCGGCCTTTCCCATTTCCTTTTCAGTACACCATCTTGCACATGAAGGGAGTCCCACTGAGCCCAGTATGCCTTGAGAGTGGGGCTCCTGTCCGAGATATCTTGTCTATTTGGCTTTTCCATAAACTCCTTCCACGCTAATATCGGCTCAATGTCCGGGTCTTCTTTTTGAGCGTTGCGGATTTCTTCTGCATTCCAACCAGCGATAGGCTCAGCTCTTACCCTTTGGATGGAAAGAAGGTTCTTCTCTTCCTGCCGCACACAATGCTTGCAGTCGCTTTTACATGGTCGCCGGGACAAGGCATCCGCATTAGAATGAAGTTTCCCTTTACGATGCTGTATTTCGTAATCGTACATCTGCAGTCGTTCAATCCATCTTGCGACCTGGCCCTCTGGATTCTTGAACTGCAGCAGCCATTTTAGAGCCGCGTGGTCTGTGCGCAAAAGGAACTTTTGGCCGTAGAGGTATTTATGGAAGTGTTTTGTCGCCAGAAGCAGCGCCAGAAGTTCTCGCCTGGTCACGCAGTAGTTCCTTTCGGGCTTGGAGAGCACTTTGCTGAAGTATGCTACTACCTTCTCTTGGCCGTTGTGTACCTGCGAAAGAACCGCTCCGACACCGACGTTACTTGCATCTGCATCCACGATGAACATTTCTCCGGGAATGGGATATGCTAGTGTTGGTGCTTCGCATAGTTGTTGCTTAAGGTTCTTGAAGCTTTTGTCGCACTCACCTGACCACTTGAATTGCCTTCCTTTTTCTGTCAGTTGGTGCAGGCTCTTCGCGATTCCGGCAAATTCCTTTACGAATCGTCGGTAGTACGTGGCGAGACCCAAAAAGCTCCTGAGTTGGTGTTTGTCTTTTGGAATTGGCCAGTTTTTCACAGCTTCCACCTTGTCTGGATCTGTTCGCACTCCTTCTGATGAGATAACGTGGCCCAGGTACTTGACTTCGGATCTGAAGAGGTCACATTTCTTTGGGTTTAGCTTCAGGTGAGCGCTTCGAAGCCGTTCTAGCACATTCTTCAGGTTGTCGCGATGTTGCTCGAATGTTTTTCCTATCACGATCACATCGTCCAGATACACCAAGCAAGTTTTCCAGGTCAATTCACGCAGGACGTGTTCCATTAGGCGCTCAAAAGTTGCCGGAGCGTTGCACAATCCAAATGGCATTACTGTAAACTGCCACAGCCCATTTCCTGCAGTGAACGCAGTTTTCTCTCGGTCCTTTGGATCGATCTGTACCTGCCAATAACCACTCTTTAAATCAAAGGTGGAAAACCATCGAGCTCCTGAGAGTGTGTCCAATGTGTCATCGATCCGTGGCAGAGGGTAGCTATCCCAATCTCGACCGATGGTGGAACCGAACTGGATATAGCCAACAGGATCGCCAAAGCAAAGTCCGCGTTCGGGATGTTGTCCAAAATATGGCGAAGCAATGCAATCAGTTTGAGCACCAATATAAGACTGTTCCGCTCCAACGTTGAATCCGTGCTGCTATATGGTTGCAGCACGTGGAGAGTGACCACTACTATCACCAGAAAGCTGCAAACGTTCGTTAATAGGTGTCTGCGCAATATCTTAAGGATTTTCTGGCCCAATCGTATCTCTAACGAACACCTTTACGAGAGAACGGGTCAGGAACCAATAGGCACAACTATCCAACGGCGGAAGTGGCAGTGGATTGGTCACACGTTCCGAAAGGGTGACAGCTCCATAGCGAACCATGCTATGCAATGGAACCCTCTAACTCAGGATGGCAGAAGACCTGGCGGTCCGCGGAAAACATGGCGCAGAACAGTCGAGAAGGAGGCACGGCAGTTAGGGAAAAGTTGGGGAGAACTCAGACACATTGCCAGAAACCGTACACGATGGCGCGTAGGCGTAGTAGAGGCCCTAGGACCCACAAGGGGATACAGGACATAAGTAAGTAAGTAAGAGGGTAGCTATCCTTTTTGGTGACGTCATTAAGTCTCCGATAGTCCACACAGAATCGAGTGCTGCCGTCTTTCTTCTTGACCAGTACAACAGGTGAGGCCCACGGACTCTTAGAACTTTCGATGAGCCCTTCCTTCTCCATCGTTGACACCATATCTGCAACCTCTGTCTGTTTTGCCAATGGTAGTCGTCTGGCAGGCTGGCGAATTGGTCTGGCATCCCCAGTGTCTATGCGATGTTGCACCAGATGTGTTCGCCCATACTCTCCATCTTGTGAGGCAAATATATCAGCGTACTCACCGATTAGATTTTCTGCATTGGGTCGCTGATCCTGATCCAGTTCGCAGTGCTTGAGGATCATGTCCCTTACTTCGGCCAACCTGCCTGATAAAACGGGCCTCGCAGATTCTTTTTCAATTATTGTCGAGATTGAACATATCGGAACACATTCACCAATAACCTCCGCTTGTTTTAGTTTGACGCTGTGGCTCTTTAAGTTCATGAGCCTTACTGGGACCAGGCTATTCTTTGGCTCCACTAAAACTTTTCCCACGATGTAGTTTGGGGAAATCCTTCCTAAATCCGGCTCCAATAGATAGAATCGGTGGCTCCCAGGATCACCCTCTAGTTTTGTCCAAATGATAGTCTCGGAAGATGGTGGTAAGACTTCGTCCTTGCTGAGTATTGTCCTTAAATGTGCTGCATTCTCGTTCCCGTACACCATTGGAATCTCTACGTTCCTGTAGCACAGAACTTGCATCCCGATGTCGATGATTACGTCATGTTGTTTCATAAAGTCCACTCCGATTATGCATTCATCACATATGCCGGCCACCAGGAACGCATGAGAAAAGGCCAACCCTGCTAGTTGTAACGTGAGGCGAACTTCTCCGTATACTTTCGCCGCTTCCCCTGTCGCAATTCTAAGACAGCAGCAGCTGGTGTTGTGCAGCCAAGACTTCCGGACGAGATCTCTTCTTACAATGGAAGCCGTGGCGCCGGTATCGATAGTAGCCACGCACTTGTTTTTGCCGATGAATGCTTCCACTGTTAGACTCTTGTTGCATCGTTTGGTTTGGGAGACCTGGATGGTGGTCTTGGGGGCGTCGATTCCATTAGCCAACTTTTGCTGGTTTCGAGGAGCCTGGCCAACAGGATGGATGTTGTCCCTGTTGGATGGTTCTTCGTTGCGTCGCCTGTTCGCGCAATGTGGACAGTTTCTACGTCTGGGTGGATTTCTACATTGCCGTTGTAGGTGTCCTATTTTGTTGCAGTTCCAGCAACGAATTTGTCCTCCGCGAGCGTTGTTTCGGTCTTCGACGTCCATCCTCTGGCAAGAGCATTCGATCGCGGCTACTTCCCTCACACGGTGTATTCCCTGACAGGCCTGGTCTGCGGCCTCCATTGTCAGAGCAAACGCCAAAGCTTCGGCGAGCGTTTTCTTTGAAGCCATTCTTACCGCCATTTGTAGTTTCGAATCAGCTATGGCATGGGTGAACGCTTCGGTTGCCATCTCGTTAATGATCTCCTCGCCGGCGTTTGGATAGGACAAATGTGCCAGTCGCTCGATGTCTGCTTGCAACTGCTGGAGTGTCTCACCCTTCATCTGGGACCTTCTGCGCAACTGGACCCTATATACTTGCTGCATGTGGTCGTCCCCAAATCGCATCTCAATGGCTTTCACCAGACTGTCGTAGTTGCGTTGTTTGTCCTCGGGAATAGTTTGTAGTAGCTCTGCAGCTGATCCTCTAAGCGCAAGCGTGAGGGCAATGGACCTCTCTTCATCGTCCCAGTTGTTCGTCATTGCCGCAGCTTCGAACTGCCTCTTATATATTGGCCATGATGTCTGTCCATCGAAGACGGGAGGCTGCATCTCTTTTCTTCTCGGGAAGTCGGTTGAATACTCCCGAACTTTCTGTTTCTTCACGCATTCGAGTTCCTTTGCCAAATTCTCGAATCTTCCTTCAACAGCCTCGAATTTTGTTTGAACGTTCTCGAATTTTGTTTCAAATGTCTCAATTTTGGTCTCTACATTTCCAATTTTCTCGTCGATTGCCCCGAATCTTGTTTCCAAACTTCTATTTTGTTCATCAAATTTGCTTTCGAGAACACTCCTTTGATAGAGTAGCTGTTGCTCTAGAGAATTCTTTTGTTCATCGACCTTGGCGTCTAGAGAATTCTTTTGCTCATCGAACTTTTTCTTTTGCTCGTCTAAAGAATTGCCTAGCTTCTCGAATTTTCTATTCTGATCGTCGAATTTTTCAGATAACAACTTCATTAAAGCCGACATGTCACTTGTCGTACTTACTTGTTCTTCTTCGACGTCAAACAAAGCTGTTTCAGGATCTGCACCCTCGTCTGTCACTATTTTCCGCAACTTAATAATCAATTTTCTTTCGTACCAGTCGTAGGTTGCTCCCGCTGGCTCAGTACTTCCTTTAGTTGCGGCACTGACAATTCTTCTAGCAATTTCCGAACCATTTTTTTTTTCCTTTCTTTCACTTACACAATAAGCAATACACAAAATTTGTTTTATTTCACTTTTCTGACACCAATGTAATATTCTTGCTGGGGTTCGTTTAAATAAAACCGTCTTTTGTGTATTTTAATCGTTTATTTATTATCAAACACTAACTTTACTTCAACTCAGTATTCAATCACTTTATTTTAATTGTCGCTGCAGATTTACTTTCAATACGTCGCTTGTTTTCACCACTGGTCGAATCTCCCTCTTGTAATCGCTGTATGCACTTATAACCAACTGTGGCGACGTTGGTTGTGGTATGGGTATTTATAGGAAATTGCAAGCGGTTCTAGAACATGCTAGATGTTTCTCCGGGTGAATTGAGGATCATGGAATATTGGGATATTGTGTGGAACAATTGTGGAACATAAGCACACCAGGTTGGAACGTAAGCACATCAGGTTGGAATATTTACTACTAGTAGGCAATAGATGTCGTTGCACAGTTTGAGATACAGTGTTTTAGTTTTTGGTACACAAACCATCCTGTAGTCAATGCTACAATATAATAAAATGATAACAAGCGCTGTTGATGGGCGCGTATAATGCAGAAACTACTGTAAATATTGTAGCATTGACTGCAGGATGGTTTGTGTACCAAAAACTGAAACACTGTATCTCAAACTGTAGCAAAACATTCTAGCAGTAAATATTCCAACCTGATGTGCTTACGTTCCACAATTGTTCCACACAATATCCCAATATTCCATGATCCTCAATTCACCCGGAGAAACATCAAGTATGTTCTAGAACCCCTAGCGATTTCCTATAAATACCCATACCACAACCATCGTCGATACAGTTGTTCATAAGTGAATACAGCGATTACAAGAGATATTCGACCAGTGGTGAAAGCAAGCGACATTGTGAAAATAAGTCTGTAGCGACCGTTTGATTTGAAATAATAAAGTGATTGAATATTGTGTTAAAGTGAAGTTGGTATTTGATAATAAATAAACGATTAAAATACGCAAAAGACGGTTTTATTTAAAACGAACCCCAGAAAGCATACTACAATATTTTAACGAATCTTTCGCCATTATATACATTAGGATACTGGTCCTTATTTCCAATAGGAATCATTACGATGCTCCTTAAGGGGATTAAGATATTAAAAGAAATAAACACCGAGATTAAAAAAAAAAGAAGCAAAACCAGGCATTATAAAACTATACATTCGGAAAGTTTGAGAGCTACTAATTTTCTTTTGCATACTTTTGCAATAACAAGTAAGTAGTATAACAAAAATAAACACATTAATTCTCTGTTGGTTGAGGCCCAGACTAGCTTCAAACTGTAGCGCCATTTATTTCCTTGCATACCTATACGCGCAGATTTATAATTGTGGTATGCACATGTACATTTTAACGTAGTCCTTCTGTTAGCTAAATACATCCATATGCGGCGGTTAAAAGTTACAGCGGTGCAAATCTTAAGCTAAATATGACTCACACCACTAACTTTAACTGCTTCACATAAAATTATTGCGGACCATGCAGACAAAGTTGCGGATACCTGCTAGTATATAATACAAGGTAAACGAAATCAAAGTCATATCGGTTATCAAACAGCATGCAATAAATGCAGCCATCAGCAGTAATAATTTAAATGAATGCAAATACATACAAAAGTACTATAACGAGAATACTAAAGCATAATTTCTATAAGGTGGCCTTGACTTTGTCGTGTGTTTGGTGCCAAGTTTATTAAATGTGCTTTGCGAAATGTGTATTTTTTTACTGGGCGAATGAATGAATGAATTGGAAACTATTGGGGTATATTTTGTGTTGTGTTAATTGAAGGTGCATTAAGTGGAAGTTTTTTTTTTTTTTTTTTTTTTTTTTTTCCGAGGGTAGGTGAAAATCTTCAACAAGACACTATGAGGATCGACAGCGTGTGCTCATAGTAGTGTGGGATTCTTACCCACTAAAAAACCTCCCTTCAAAACAGACTTGTTTTTATTTTTACTACAACTAAGTATTCGACTTATCAAGTAGTTTTCGATTCACGAAATAATGACGTTTTGCAGGTAGCTTCCCATTAGAAGTTCCTGCTAGCTCCGCAGTTTAGACGCGGTTACTTAACGCGCTAAGTCTAAAGGCTTGGTTCTTTGTAGACGGCGTAGTAAATTTATTTCATCCAAAACTTGGAGGACTGTAATATTAACGTGACTTTCTAGTCGACTTTTATGCTTTCTCGCGTAGTTTTTAATTTCGTCTTCGATTGTTTTAATGCCAAGATCTCTGTGGATATCGCTTTTTCGGATATACCATGGCGCATTAACAATACCCCTTAGCACTTTGTTCTCAAAAGTTTGTAAAATTTGGATGTTACTTATTTTGGGACAACCCCAGAATGGTATACCATATGTCCATACAGGCTTTAGCACCTGCTTATATAAAAGCAGTTTGTTATATATATTAAGCTTGGAATATTTTCCAAGTAACCAATACATTTCTCTATATTTATTATCTAATTCTTTGCGTTTTTTCTTTACGTGCGTTTTCCATTTCAGCTTTGTATCAAGTGTCATTCCAAGATACTTAGCCTCGTTGCAAACGGGATTTTTTTTTAGTATCTTTGACCGTTTTACCTACTGTCAAGATAGCAGTGTCGTCGGCAAATGTAGCTAGTTCAGTGCCTTCTACTTGCGGTATATCACGAGTGTATAATAGATATAAGACTGGACCAAGAACGCTTCCTTGCGCCACCCCAGCCATTATTTCCTTAAACTCAGAATATTCGTTTCCACATTTGACGCGGAATAGCCTGTGCGTAAGGTAGTTCTTTAAAATATTATATAGGTGCTCTGGCAGAACTTGTCGTAATTTAAACTTTAAGCCTTCGTGCCAGACCTTGTCAAAGGCTTGAGAAACGTCAAGGAATACGCTTGAACAAATCTTTTTTTCTTCAAGTGATTTTTCGATTACATGTGTTATCCGACGTTGTTCAACTGTAGAATGCTTACTTCTGAATCCGAATTGATGATCCGGGATGAGATGCTCTTCTTCTATTACCGGCTGTATTCGCCTAACCAATATTCTTTCGAACACTTTGGATATAATTGGAAGAAGCGAAATCGGTCTATAAGACGTTTTTTCATTCGGCGGTTTTCCAGGCTTAAGGACCATTATAACTTCGGCGACTTTCCATTGACTGGGAACATATTCTAGTCTAATCGCGGCGTTTATAATGAACAGAAGCTTAATTAGAGCTTTTCTTGGTAGTGCTTTAAGAACCTCTCCCGTAATGAGGTCGTATCCAGGAGCTTTCTTAGGTTTAAGTTTCTTTATTTCTTCCTTAAGTTCGGTAAGTGTTGCATTTCTTATTACGCTATTGTCCATATACGACGAATTTATATTTTGAATAAGAGCTTGTCCATCAAACGGTTTGAAAGTTTCTTCCAGGTGGGCGGCAAAAACTTGCGCTTTCTCTTTATCATGCCTGGCCCATTCGTCTTGATTTTTCCTAATTGGCGCGGCTTGAATTTGAGGTTTTTTAATACCTCTTATAGCCTTCCAAAGCGAATAGTTAGAATCTTTTTCTGCCGTTAAGCTTTCTAGGTAAGGTCTTTAATAGACCTTTTTAGTGAGTTGCACAAGCGGTTAAGATGTGCTTTATGTTGCGGAGGCCGAGTTTGTTGTCTTTTACGCGCTTTTCTCTTCTCCTTAATCATCTCTTTTATTTCCTGCGGATAAGTTTGAATGTAACCGGCCGGGGTTCTCTTTGGTTTGGGAGTATTCTTCCACGCGGCATCTTGTAAGATTTCGACGAACCGCTCTACTTCAACTTCAAGTTCATAGGGGGTTTTAAGTGAAAGGTTAATGGCGCTTCATCGTGTTGTTGTGATTGGAAGGCTTAATGGCACTACATCCTAATCCTTTGGGGAAAAAAAAAAAAATTCTAAACAATTGTAAAGAATTTTTTTTTGTGTGTTCAAATCTTTTTTAACCTGTTATTATGTCTCTCCTTTTTTTCGTTATTCATTTTGATCCTAGTATTTAAACCTCTTATTTCTATAACTTCGTAGTTTCCCTTATATTGTAAATATTTTTTTTTTTTCCTACTTTTAAATATACTAAATTTATTTTATTTTTAATGGATTTGACTTCTCATCTATAAGATTCTTTCTTTCTAATTTAGCTTTTAATAATAAATCTTTAGTGATATTTCTCAATTGGTTTAACCTTAATTTTAATTCTAAGCCTACTTACTTACTTACTTAGGTGGCGCTACAGTTCGGGGTGAACCTGGGCCTCAACCAACAAGACTCTCCATTTAGCTCGGTCTTTAGCTAATTGCCTCCAGTTGCGCACTCCAAGTTGGTCGAGGTCCCCTTGAACTTGTGCGCGCCACCTACGGCGATAATTCCCTCTACTGCGTCGTCCCTCGGGGTTAGATTCGAAGACTCTGCGGGCCGGAGCGTTGGTGTCCATTCGCTCTACATGTCCTAGCCATCTCAGACGTCCAATACGCAGTTTTTTGACTAGGTCGATGTCGCTGTACAGCTCGTATAGTTCGTGATTGAATCTTCTCCTCCAAAACCCGTCAACGCAAACGGGACCGAAAATCTTACGAAGAACTTTCCTCTCGAAGCGACCAAGGATATCTTCATCCTCTTTTAATAAAGTCCATGTTTCAGCGCCGTAAAGCAGGACTGGGATGATCAAGGTCTTATATAGAGTCTCCTTAGTTGTTCGAGAGAGGGCTTTACTGTTGAATTGCCTTATAAGCCCAAGCAAGCAGTTGTACAGACTTGTAATAGATTGTGTCTCCGGTGTTGGCTTGTGAGTTCCGCACAATCCGTTCAAGTACAATATTGAAGAAGTCACATGACAGCGCGTCACCTTGTCTAAAGCCTTTTTTGACATCAAAGGTCTCGGTGAGGTCATTACCGACCTTGACGGAGCAGCGAGCGTTCTCCATCGTCAGCCTGCACAGGCGGACAAGTTTGGCAGGGATGTCAAAACTAGACATGGCTCTATAAAGCTCTTCTCTATAGATGCTGTCATAGGCGGCCTTGAAATCGATAAACAGATGGTGAGTATCGATTTGGAATTCTTGGGTTTTCTCCAGGATCTGCCGAAGTGTGAAGATTTGATCGATGGTGGACTTTCCTGGCCTGAAACCGCACTGATAGGGTCCAATCAGGCTGTTGATAAAAGTTTTCAGGCGTTCACACAATATCGCAGAAAAGATCTTGTACGCGATGTTGAGGAGACTGATGCCTCTATAATTGGCGCAGTTGAGGGGGTCTCCTTTCTTGTGGATCGGGCAAACGATGCTGAGATTCCATTCATCAGGCATACACTCCTCTGACCAAATATTAGAAATGAGTTGGTGTATGCACTCTACCAATTCATCCCCAGCTGCCTTGAAAAGTTCGGCCGGTAAACCGTCAGGTCCAGCAGCCTTGTTCGATTTTAGCTTGGATATTGCTATCCTCACTTCGTTTTGGTCAGGTGGACGGAAATTTTGACTATCATCGTCCATGTTGAATGGTTCATTCTGCCTGACAGCGGGATGTTGGTCTTCGTCGCCGTTATACAGTCTGCAGAAGTAGTTTTTCCATATTCTCAGCACCGACTGTGATTCTACTACGAGGTTTCCATTCTCATCTCTACAGGTTTCTGTACGGGTATTACTTCTCTGACACGTTCTTTTTACCTTTTGGTAAAACTTCCGTACATTGTTCCTGGAGTATAGACTCTCGATATTCTCAAACGCGCGCTTCTCATGCTCTTTCTTCTTCTTTTGGAGAAGCCGATGTTCTTCCCGTCTCTTTTGCTCGTAGAGCTCACGAGCAGCTCTCGTCTTCCTTTGCAGCGCCGCTTTGTATGCCTCTTGTTTTGCTGCATGCACTCGCTGGCATTCTTCGTCAAACCAGGGGTTTCGCGGTGGTTTGAGAGATTTCGGGATACGCGTTCAGCGAAGAGTCTGGCGGTCTCTTGCGATTGTAGCTTTTCGACGTCAAATTTTCTCACAGTAATTCTTCTTTGTTGCTCAGATTGGGATATCCGCATTCGTACCTTGGCTACAACAAGGTAATGATCCGAGTCTATGTTGGCCGCTCGGAAGGTCCGGACATCCAGAATACTGGAGGCATGCCTTGCGTCGATCGCAATATGATCAATTTGGTTGATCGTGACATGATCATTAGACCGCCATGTCTGCTTATGAATATCGAGGTGAGGAAACCATGTGCTTGCTATGGTGACATTTCGCTCCACAGCGAAATCAATTAGCCTTCGTCCGTTATCAGACGTGGTGTCGTGTAGGCTATGCTTACCGACTGCCCTACCAAAGACGTCCTCCTTTCCTATTTTGGCGTTAAAATCGCCCAATACGATCTTAACGTCGTATTTAGGACATTGCTCGTATGTTTTGTCGAGGAGCTCGTAGAAACACTCTTTGGAGGCAGGGTCCTTTTCTTCTGTGGGGGCATGAACACTTATTAGGCTAGGCTTATGTTAGCGAATTTAGCCTTGATCCGGATCGTCATAATACGCTCGCTCACGTGTCGGAAGCTTAAGACTTCTTGCCTAAGTCTGCCGCGTATGACAAATCCGCATCCGAATAAGCGTTGCCTGTTGCCTCTGTAGCAATCACCGTAGTAGATGTCACAGTTTTTCATCCTCTTTTTGCCCGGCCCATCCCATCGCACTTCCTGGATAGCGGTAATATCTGCTTTATAGCAGTCTAGGGCCTCTGCTAGTTGTTCGGCTGCACGTGGTCTGTAAAGGGACAGAACATTCCACGTACAGATCCGAAGGTCGTTGTCCTTATTTCGTTTGCTGGGGTCGTCATTAGTTGAGTCATCCTTATCCGAGGCTTTTGGTTGTTTCGGAACCATGCGTTTTTTACGTGGTAGGGAAGTTACCCCGACGGCACAACCCCCAACCTGGAGGGCCAGTTCCTTAATTATTCCCCTAGGACGAGGGGCCGGGTACACCGATGCCAGTAGTCCACTACGGGAGTATGAGCGCTGCCGTTGGCCCATTAAGGGCTCCTCCGCCACCATCTCTATTCCAATGTCCTGACCAACATTGGAAATTCCTTACCGACCTGTGATCCGAATACGTCGAAGCAGCTCGCGCAAGGTATTCACTAAGTTCAACCTAACTGGAACTATAGACGCCACCGTTGACTCCGTCTAGGGAATTCGTCCGCTGCCGCCTGGAACAGGAAGAAGTGCTCTAGTGAGAAAAGCACTCTTCCCCCCCTCTCTCATCTGCTGCCACCAAGAATCCGCCAAACGGGGTTGGTTACCCATTTCTTGGATTAAGGTACTAGGCACCCGGCTGTCACCGCGTGGAGGTTGAGAGTAGGAGTTGGTAGGCCTCAGCTGAGTGAAAACGCTTGTGTTTTCATATGATCGCATGCACTACCGTTTGACCAGCCTTAATTCTAAGCCATAACTTTCTATATTATATACAGGGTTTAGAAAATTTCTGGTCAAGTTTACCGGTAGTTTTAATATCCTACCATATATCAATTCAATAGGCGATATGCCTATACTGGAGTGGGGTGTTGTATTATAGCTAAAAACAAAATACGGAATCCATTCGTGCCAGTTATCTTCTTTCGCGAACGCTAGAAAATATTCTCTCTATGGAACCTAATGTTTCATGATGGTATAGTGTTGATATTACGTGGTTTATCCCAAATAGGTCGATGACATTTTTTATTACATCATTGATAAACTCGGTACCCATATCTGTTTGCAGAGTTTTGAAATGTCCGTGCCTGAATATGAAGTTTGCTACTAAAGATTTTGCTACTGTTCTTGCATCTTTAATTTTTATAGGTATTGCTTCTATATATTTTGTCAATTCGCATTGTAATGTTAGTATATATCGGTACTCATTTGACGGTCTTAGGGGTCCAACTGTGTCAGCAGATACTATTTCAAAACTAGTTGTTGGTGTTTCTGTTATTACCAATTTCTCTTTAGTATTCCTAATTTGCTTACTTTGCGCGCATACTTGTAGGACAATATCCTACAGACGTTTTATAAACCGAACATATTTGAGTTTAAATAGCTAAGCATAAGAATTAAAGAAGAGAAGTAGTTTTGTTTAAAAAAAGAGTCAGTTGTTAAGTCGGTGAAATGGGTTAAGTCTGTTAAGTCTGTTTTTTTTTCCCTAACTTGTTAAATTAACCAAATTATAATAAACACATTGAATTAAAATGAAATAAATAAAAACTTTGTAATTAATCGAAGCATAATAAACTTATAATTTAACTAAAATTATTAATGGTGCGCGTTTCATTTCGCTCTTCTATACTTTTATGTACATATATGTACTCGTGCGTTACATGCTCTAAAACAATGAAGAACGAAGTTCCAGTGCTCTAAACGTAAAAACTAGTATGTAAAAACTTTAAAAAAGATTCTAAAATAGAAAAGAATTGTGAAGTTAAAGAATTAAAAAGCGTGATTCATAGAAAAGAAGTTGACAAGAATTAACTCAAAAACGAAAGAAATAACGAAAAGTGTATAGTATAATGCTTATGTAAAGAAAAAAAATATATATATTTATATACATATATGTATATAGATATATACATTTTTAAACGAAAAGTATACTTATAGCACAGATAATAAACTTACCCAGATGTCGCAACCCCATACAAAAATGTTGATCTTTTTTGCGATGGGCAAACAAAAAGCTGTGAAAATAAATTTTCTGTGCGAAAGGCTTTTTCTTTTGCTTTGCGAAAAGCTTTCACCACCAGCGTAGAGTTTGTGACATACCCACAGCGAAATTTTTTGTTTTGTTTTGTATTCTCGTATTTTTTGGCCTGGTCTGCGACTTTGGGTGCGTTTTGGTGAAACCTCGCTTCTCAGTGAAGTAAGATTTAATACGGAGTACAACAACACAAAGTGACTTGGAACTACTTTAACTTTTCTTCTCAGTCGAACATGAGTTGGGATGGATGGGAAGAGCTTTTTCCCTGAGAAAAGCTATTTCGTTCAACTGGAATGATTCAGTAGTATTTCATACATTTAAGCACAACTTTTTCATACTTTTTACTTCAATTTCAATTCAATCACAAATCTTCAAACAATTAAAAAAGTTTTTTTCCAGATTGACTAAGAATCGTTTTATGGAGAAGCTTTCACTCTACTTTGCATAATTCTCACCAAAACACACCTTTTGGCACGGTGAGGAACAGACAGGAATAATTTTAATGGGATCTGCGATGATGTTAAGAATTTGTAGGTACGGTACAAAAAATTTAAATAGTAGGTACTGTAGGTATTGTAGGCTAACTTTATTTTACTTTACTTTATTCATATGTATGTAGGTATGTACGTATATAAGATTGCGGCTGAGACAAATAATTATATTAATTTATTTCCTAATTGTTTGAATACATCTGTCTTTTACAAATCCTTGTGGTACTCCTACTCTCATTTGCAGTATGTTTGATGTTTGGTTCTTACATTTTACATAAAAGAAGAGGTCTGATAGGAAGCCATAGCTACTCTTTTATTATTTTTTTGTTCATGCACGTTAAATAAAGGAAACAAAATCTACTCTGCTCTTAGCCCACTTTAGTTAAAGGCATTTATGTGAAAATTCATTTGCAAAATATTTTTGTCTTTAGACATTTACATAATACATATTAGAAGTACGATTTTTAGCTATTCACAGTGCCTTAACCAAAGATGTTTCCAGGGGACACGAACGACGACGTGGGTGAATATTGACCCCCCACCACCTCCCTTACCACACCTCCGCCTTAGTTTTTTTTTCAAATATTTATACATTATGTATGTACATTTATATTTATTTTAGTTTACATATTCATTAAATTGTGCAACTTTTTTGTCTTTTGTTTTGGATTCCTTTTCTTGTTTATGCTCTTGTCAATAAACCACTTACAATTTTTCCAAAGCAGAACTACCACAAGGAAATTGACTGTATCAATTTTGTGCGAATAACATTTATTTGTCGTTACAAACCAATCTGGATAGTGCAAATATGTTTTTGAGATACATTGATTTACTATATTTTTATTTATATGAAGTTGACATTTTGAAGTACTTGTCTGATGGCCTGACAAGTATTGGATTTTCATTCGAGTGTTCATATTCTTCCAATTTTATCAATATTTCCGTGAGATCGAAATTGTTTTTGTCCGTTGTCATTTATTTGACACAGTTCTCATAACTGCATTCATTTTTTTAAGTGTTTTTTTTTTTTTTTTTTAAGACCGTAACCTGCAAAATACCTTGTGGCTATGTCATTCATTTCTGTCATTTTTATTGAAATCGTGTCTTCATCTGGTAATTCTATCGGTAGAAGTTCGGATTCACAATATTTGGCTAGATCGAATATGTTTTCATTTTTCTATTGCTCCTGTGTTAGGACAATCTTTGTTTTATTTTCAGTATCGAACACAGCATTCCAATTTAACTGTAAATATTCAGAATCTTCTTCTTCACAATTGGAAAATTTTAACTTAAACAAAAATTTTAGAGCCATAATTTTGGCCAGTAATGAGGCAAATTCAGACGCGTTTGGACTATTTTTATTAAAATTTCTTCCTCTTATTTTTCCAGAAAGGTTTTCAAGTGGGTCCTGATTGAACTTGTTAACATATATATAATGTAACTCACAGTAATCATTGAATAATTCTTTTTTTATCATGAAAACAATTGTCATAATCAGGCCCTTAAAGCAGAAGGGTTTACATTTTGCGTTGATTGGCTGAATTTGTTTTAAATATGATTGCATTTCTTTTAAAAATCCAATATTTGCGTCATTTCGAATAAGTGCAGGTCTTCCGTTCAATAAAACAAATATTTTATTGATTTTATTTATAAATTCTGCTGTTGGTTGTGTAAACTGTGCATTTTCTCTGGAAATTTATTCAAGCGCTGTAATGCATTAATTGCGCAAGCCACGGATCTGCTAAGTACTTGTGCCGCTAGCTTCACATTCTTTTTTTGAAATTCTGTATCTATATGAGCATATTTTAGTTTTGGACATATTTTTGTGGTATTATTTCTTTCTGTATTATAGATATACTCAATTATTTTCCAGCTTACAACTCCATCCAGAGTTTGTAAGTCTGATCTTAAAGGATTGTTTCTTACACTTTTGATTAAATGTGGCACATCATACATTCCATACACTTTTTTTTCTTTATAAAGAAAGGAACTGTTGTCCTCATCCAGCTTTAATTTATTGAAAAGGCTTCGATTCGTAGGGCCTTGGTCACAGCAAATGCCTCTTACGTTTAGTCCCAGATTTCTACATATGTCAATACAGTTGTATACTTCAATTTCGAGCTGCTTTGTTGGTATATTGCTTGGACAGGTCACATGATAAAGCACTTGTTTATATTTACCACATATACCACGAATCATGAACACGCAAACTGATTTCGCACACAAATCTAATCTCTGATTTTCTCCATAATCAACGAAGCCCTCGATTATGTTTTTATATTTGTTGTATGTTAAATTCGCCTGGATACTCATCTCATCGAATATTAAAATGACTTCTATGTCTTTTGGTTCCAATGTTAAAATTTTTTTTTCTATTTCCTCAAAAACATTTTCGTTTAGACAAGGAGATAAACTTTTAAGTTTTATCCATCCATGCAATGAAGCTGGGTGTGGTAAGTGCAATTGCAGCTGATCGCGAAGAAAATTATATCCAGACGACGAGCGGAAAAATATACATTAGCAAATCCACCTTTCTTCTTGGGTAAATTGTCGTTTGCCTTGTGATAAAATGAGTTTGCAAAATGTTTTCGAATTTTTATTTATATCATGTAAGAAATCTATTTTTTCTTCCATTGTTTGCTTTTGATATTCTCTAAGCTGTGCTTTATCTTTTTTTAGCTTGCAGACTTTAATTGCCAGGATATTTCTGAATTTTACACTTTTTTTTAGCTCTCTCCTTGAGGATTTTGTTATTTTTTTTTTTCAATCTACTTATTTGCTGAATATAAAAAAATTGCTTTTTTGTGTTCGCCTCGCATTTCTTGCATACAGATTCTATGGAATCTATAGATCTGTTGCAGTCTATAAATATCGGTACTCGTTTGCACGTTTAATCTTTTGTGATTAGAATATTTTATTTCGGCTTTCTTAGGATCAAAAGCAAGTTCATTGTCATTAGATTCCAAAGATATTTCACTCCTTTTCATAAAAAGTGTAGGAACAGCGTCGTATTTTAATTTCAAATCGAAATGTTTACTACAAATGTATGGTCGTTTATGATTTTCAACATTATCACGGGATTCTTCTGCCTGAGCTAGCCAGTCATTATATTTCTTAGTTTCCTTTTTAGGAAATCTAAGCCGTTTCCTTTCTGGAAATTGGGCAGTTGTTGCATTGCAGCATACAATAGCGCACTTTATTCGCCACGACATTTCCTCTAAGTCGATTTTGTTTCTCAACTTTTTTGTACATATGTATTTGTAAGTACTTAAGTACCTTATCAACCTGAAATAAACTTAAATAATATATTTTACAGTTCCTAGATTAACTCTTCAAATTTTGTGTGTCCAACAGTAAAATATTAGTTTTCACTTCGAAAAAATACAATTAAGATATTTTTTACCACACCACAGATCTACACAGATCGAAACTTTGGTCAATATAGCAAAATGAAAAGGGAAAATTTGTACCTACATATGTATGAATATATGTACATACACATGTATGTACAGTCGCAGGTCGCAGACGGTACAAAGAGTAGCAAAAGAAAAAGCTTTTCGCACAGAAAATTTGTTTTTCGTTTTTTTCTTTGCGAAGCAGAAAAGCTTTTTGTTTGCCCATCGTTGTTTGCTCAGCGGAAAAAAGATCAACATTTTTTTGTATGGGGATGCGACATCTGGGTAAGCTTGTTATCTGTGCTTATAGTGTACGAAAAGTGTACCTACTAACCAAAAACACATAACAAAAGTTAACGGAATGATCGTATGATCCAAAACCGGTGAGATCGTTTCATACTTCTATTATATATACTTCTATATTATTTTTTTGTTTTAATTTTCTCATATACATATGTATGCATTGAGTGAAAGCTCGACTTGAGTGAAAACTGCAATTGAGAAGCTGTTTTATTGCATGCTGATTCCAAATTTTAATTTTTTTTACATGAATCTTTACATAAAACATCAAGTAAATACATGGATGGATGAATTAAATGAGTTAACAACGAAGGATCTTCAAAGTTTATTAAGGAAAAAAATTTATCGTACCGGTATTCCGTAAAGAAAGATTTAGTGGAGAGGTTGTATGCATCAATGTTAGAAGAAGAAAAGGAAAAGTTACTGTTATTGAATAGGGAGAAATCAGGGGAAGACAAAACTAAGGAACGAAGTGAAGTTTTATCTAACATTGCTATTGTTGTTGTTAGACCACCTGAAGGCGCTAATAAAACCATGTCGGCAGCAAGCAATAATTTCGTTTTTAAGGATATTGAGGAGTCCCTTGATCGTTTTACTGGTGAAGCAGGGAAAATCTTAGTCTTTGGCTAAAGGATTTCGAAGACATCGCAGAAGTATACAAATGGAATCCTATTCAGAGGTATCTTTACGCAAGGCGTCTATTGAAAGGAGCTGCTAAGTTGGCAGTTGAATCTCAAAGCGGAATATGTAGTTGGGAGGATTTAAAGAAACTTTTGAAAGGCGAATACAGTTTTTTTTTTCCCCGAGGGTAGGTGAAAAATCTTCCATGGACACTATGAGAATAGCAAGCGCGTGCTCATAGTAGTGTCAGATTCTTACTGACTAAAAAAACACCACCCTTCGATATAAATTTGTTAGATATCGCAACTAAGTATTTACTTATCAAGCAATTTTTCTATCATGAAATAAAAACGTTTGGCGATATACAGTGACACGCCTTCCTGTATTAGCATTCATAAAATGCTTCAGTCCCGGGAGAAAAAACAAAATAAATCGTTCTTAGAGTATATGTACACAATGAAACAAATTGCCATGAAAGGAAAGTTTGACAATGAATCGTTAATAGCGTACATTGTACAACGTATTTCGGATAGTCCTTCGAATCGAATCTGACAACTACGCTAGAAGAACTTAAGAAAAGGTTTTTAATTTATGAAAATATTGAAAGTCAGATAACTTCGAATCACCTTAGAAATCAAAACTTTAATCAGTTTAACAATTTAAGTGCTTCAATATCACATAATGCTAAAGATAATTCGAATCGGAAACGTTGTGCGAACTGTGGCTCCCTCTCCCACCATCAAAGTGGTTGTCCAAACAAGAGCAAAGGTAATCGAAGTTTTTTATGCAGTGCAAACAAGTCAGCAATTATAAGAATATGAAACGAATTAGTAGGTTGTCGCCGGGAAACTTCATGAAGCTTTGATTGACACTGGGTCCTTAATGAAAGAGAGTATTTGGAGGAATTCTGGTGCTACTAAAATGAATGGACCTGGGGAGTGTTTACTTGGATTCGGTAATTGTTTCGTGTTATTTAAGAAAAATACGAATGCCCGGTTTTAGTTTAAAGAAACAGAAAATAATTTTATTATGCCGCGAAAGCCGCGTGCGCGCTTTACAAACTTTTAACTAATACTCAACAAAAAAAAATCTCTTCTGTGTGTTCTACCGTTTGGTTACAGTAGTGCAACAGTGTAACTCCCTTTTCTGCACTCGCTGATCGTCAACATCCTCCCGCCGTTTAAGGTTTTCCTTCAACATAAGTCCACGAATAAAGGGCTCAGTTCGCTGATTGGACGTTTAATGGTACCCTTCGATGTATTGACCGACACAACCCGTATTAACCCGTCTCGTCCTGGGTAGGTATCCCACCAAAGTGCGGAGCGTGTGGTGGTATAAAGCTCCAATTTATTGCTTGCGTGGTCAATTCATTAGATACGTCATGTTGAAATTGCGTTGAGTGTAGAAGATTGGACCATTCACGAAGGTGATGGTTCGCACCCACGAAGTTGGTGCCGTTGTCGCTGAAGATAGTGTGGCATTTACCGCGCCTGGCAAAAAATCGCCGCAGCGCCGCTATAAAGGCTGATGAAGACAATTCCGTAACAGCTTCCAAATGGAGAGCCTTTGTGGCCAGACAAACAAACAGTGCGATGTAACACTTAAAGCGTTTAGCGCCACGACCTTTCCAAGAGTTAACGATAAACGGCCCGGCGCAATCGACTCCCGTATTGTTAAATGCCATGTCAAGTTCAACTCGCTGCCTGGGAAGATCTGCCATTTGTTGTTTATAAGGAATCGCGCGGTGACGCATACAAGTAACACATTGATAAATGCATCGCTTGACGGCGTGATGTACACCCACTATAAAATAATGCATAGATAATAGGTACGTCATCTGACGAATGCCCGCATGAAGATTTCGTCGATGACAGTCGAGAATGATGAGATTTGTTAAACGGTGATTCTTGTGGAGGATGAGGGGATGCTTTTGATCAAATGAAACGTTAGCATTTTCAAGCCTCCCTCCAACTCGTAACAACCCTTCCTGGTCGATAAAGGGATTCATGCGAGCCAAGGTACTTTTTACATGCACAGGCTGGTTACGAAGTAAACATACAATTTCACTCGGGAAAGATGTTCTTTGTGCATGTTTAACGAAAACGATTTTGGCCGCTTTAATGCCCTGCGGGGTTAAGGTAAAACCGTTACCTAGAGATCCCTTAGCCTTAAACCGACGAAATAGGCATATGCAATGCGCAACGATGCGTAGCAGCCGATTAAGATGCCGGAATCGTTGAAATATGTCTCACTCCGTTTCCGAAAAGCAAGCGAGGCACGATACCTCTTTTTCTTCGATGAAATCCTTCGTATTGGGTAACTTGGAGAAAACGACTACGGGTTTTCGAAGAAACAGTGGCCCATTCCACCACTGATCTAACGAAGGTAGGTCCCTGGGCATTAATCCGCGAGTACCGTAATCCACGGGATTTTCCGCCGAGCGAACATATTGCCAAGCTGACGGCGGTAGCTGAGCAGCGATTTGAGCCTATCGGTTATCGGCAAAAACATTTCTCGGGCGAGGATACCCTTGGATCCAAAGCAAAACGGTGGACGAATCCGTTTACGCATAACATTCAATATTATGAATACCGAGGGCCTCTTTAGTATTACTAAGCGGTTTGGATAGTAGTAAAGCGCCACATAGCTCCAGACGTGGTACAGTTAATTTCTGTTTAACTGGCGCGACGCGTGTTTTGGCGCAGATTAACGATGTGCAAACGCTTCCATCCGTCTTGACTACTCGGGAATATATAGCCGCAGCAAACGCGGACTCAGCGGCGTCCGCAAAACCGTGGAGCTCTACTGGTTCCCCCTGTCTGTGCTGGATCCATCGTGGTATGCTCACAAGACTTATGTGATTGAAATCTGCCCGGAAATCGGCCCATTCCTGATACAATTCTGATGAGATAGGTACGTCTCACCTTAATTGTATGACCCACAGCTTCTTGGATGGCAAACGACTAACAAAGGCCTCGTAGGGGCAGCATCTCCCGATAGGTGTTGGTCCGCTAAGTAACGAGAAAGAGCCACTGCAGCCGAAAACCTAGCAGCTCTGTTAGTAAGCCCTACTCCCACCTCCTCGTGGTGCCATCTGGGGATTTCTTCGGAAATTGCTAACGGGAGAGGACGAATGGCGAGCTTCCTGCGCCAAAAAACAGGATAAGTGTCGGTTGGTCTGTGGCCCAGCGAGCCGCAACCGTAAAAACAAATCTTGCTCCGAAACGCAAACCAACGCCTTGGATACGGACGGATAATTTGATGACGACCTTTGGCTATCGGACACGGACAACGATCGGATTCTGGAACGTTAAGACCCTCCTGGACTCACTCAAGGAAGGGCCTTATAACGCCAGATTCCTCCAATTAGAACGCGAATTCGCAAGGTACAAAATAGACATCTTGGGGCTGAGCGAGATAAGATGGTTCGATGCTGGGGAATTCATCTCCCCAACCAAAAACACTGTCATGCTGTACTCTGGTAAGCCAGCTGGAAGTGCACGGAGTTCCGGAGTAGGACTCATGCTAACTCCAGCAGCACGTAGTAGCCTCATATCCTGGAAACCCCATAGTGACCGGATATTGACGGCTAGGTTCCAGAGTAGAGTTAGAAAAATTACCATCATACAGTGTTATGCTCCGACTCTAGACGCGACTGAGGACGAAAAGGATGATTTTTATAGCCACTTAGGCGCTGCCTACAACCAAACGCCTAATGGGGACATCGTAATGGTGATGGGAGATTTCAATGCCAAGGTGGGTAGCGACAACACCATGCTTAAGCACGTGATGGGAGTTCACGGCGTGGGAGACCGTAATGATAACGGTGAGCGGTTTGTGGACTTCTGCAATACCAACCGCCTAGTCATCGGAGGTACGCTGTTTAAGCATAACACCTGCCACAAAATCAGTTGGGTCTCTACTGATAGGCAACGAACATCCAACCAGATCGACCACATTGCGATCAGTCGCCGCTTTAGAAATTGTTTTCTGAACGTCCGAAACAGACGTGGAGCTGACATCGGACAAGAACGACATCACCATCTTAAGGTAGCTCATTTACGCCTTCGTACTGCATCCGTCAATAGCAACCGCTCAAACCTACTTAACATCACCAGGTTTAATATCGACAGGACAGGACCAAGGTTCCCCAAGTGCGCCAACAGTTCAGGGACCATCTTGCCTTAGAAGCAGAAGCAATCAGCAGCATAGAGAACATGGATGACCACTGGAGTGCTGTGAAAAATGCTTTTGCGACTGGGGCACGCACGTATGTCGGTAAAAAGCAGAAACACCACCGCACATGGATTTCTACAGACACCTGGAGATGGATCGATGAGCGTACAGCAATCAAGGCTCGGATTGCAGCGGCCTCAGCAGTAGAGGGAACCGAGCTTGAAGCCCAATACCGTGCGAAGAAGAAAGAAGTGCAGCGTAGTGTGAGACGTGACAAACGTCAATATATCAACTCACTGGCCTCAAGGGCTGAAGAAGCAGCGAGTAGGTGCGACAGTAGGACTGTGTATAGCATCACTAAGGAGCTCATCGGTGGTCGAAACTCCAAACAACATCCAGTGAAGAGTCTAGACGGTAACCTTCTGATTTCGGATGAGGATCAGCTCACTAGAAGAAGAGAACATTTTGCTACAGTGCTAAATCACATAGACGATGGCGGTATGATCTCGAATTCGAATGAGCAGTTCGAAGCAACAAGTTCCCGAATTCGCACCGCACCTCCCAGTAAAACCGAGATAATAACAGCAATCAAGTCCCTCAAGAAGAACAAGGCGGTGGGTATTGATGGCATCCCTGCCGAGCTATTTCAAGCGGCGCCAAATACATCGGCAGATTTGCTGCATCCCCTAATACGGAGAGCTTGGGATAGTGAACAATTTCCACAGGAGTGGAAAAGGGGGATGATCATTAAACTTCCAAAGAAGGGAAACTTAACGGATTGCGGTAACTGGAGAGGTATATGCGTTCTTCCAGCCGTGGCTAAAATAATAGCTAAAATAATTCTAGAACGAATTAAAGAACATTTTGATTCATCTCTCGATGTCGAACAGGCAGGCTTTCGCGCTGGATCCTCCTGCATTGACCACATAAACACCTTACGGATCATTATCGAGCAATGCGTTGAGTATAGGTCTCCGCTGCATTTAATGTTTATCGACTTCGAGAAGGCTTTCGACAGCTTGAATCGAGATGCTATCTGGTTGGCCTTGCGCAGGAGAGGCATCCCAGAAAAACTTATAGCTATTATCAAGGCTACATACGATGGCGGTAAGTGTCACGTCGTGCACAATGGTAAGGTGTCGGAGGATTTTGAAGTCCAAAGTGGAGTACGTCAAGGGTGCATACTGTCACCACTATTGTTTTTGGTGGTTATCAGCGATGTACTCCGTGCAGCATTGACGGAAGGCAACTATGGAATTCGTTGGACTATGACATCTTACCTTAAACACCTAGATTACGCTGACGATGTTTGTCTACTTTCACATCGGATAATGGATCTTCATCTGATGGCCCAAAATCTAGAAGCTGAGGCAAACAAAGTGGGGCTAAAAATAAACACAGCCAAAACAAAAGCCCTGAGCACTTCTTCTAACAACAGCGCTCAACTTAACATTGCCGGACAGGAAGTCGAGAAAGTTGATAACTTTCTTTATTTAGGAAGTGTGGTCTCAGCTAATCGCGGTGGCACCGAACTGGATGTGTGCAGCAGAATCGGGAAGGCTAAAGCTGCGTTCGGAATGCTATCCAAAATCTGGAGAAGCAATGTTATCAGCTTAAGAACCAAGCTGCGACTGTTCCGCTCCAACGTAGAATCAGTGCTGCTTTATGGGTGTAGTACTTGGAAGGTGGACACCATTAACACACGGAAGCTGCAAGTCTTTGTAAACAAATGCTTAAGAATCATCTTGAGGATTTTTTGGCCGAACCGCATCTCTAACGAACAACTTTATCTGAGAACGGGCCAAGAACCTATAAGCATTACTATACGAAGAAGAAAGTGGCAATGGATTGGACACACCCTACGGCGCGAAGACAACTCCATTGCGAAATACGCCATGCAGTGGAATCCGCTCAGCCAGGCAGGCAGAATAGCGGGACGCCCTAGGCAAACGTGGCGCAGAATAGTTGAGGAGGAATCGAGCTCTTTAGGAATGAGTTGGAGGCAGCTCAAACGCGTTGCAGAACTTCGAACACGATGGCGCGCAGGCGTGGTTGACGCCCTATGCCCCCCGAGGGGTTAAAGGATCTAAGTGGACAGCTTCTTCATGAAGATTTTCATCTTGATAACGATTGGGGATAACCATCCTAAGGGATCGAAGATACGAGCGATATCGGATAGGACTTCCCTCTTTGAGATTTGAGAACGCAGGAGTGGTAAATGAAAGTTAAATTTAAAGCAATCGAGACTTGTGTTCCAAACTAAACCTGGCGTTTTGCCATTGGAGTCGCCAATAGGTAAATCATTGGAAATTTCACGGCAGTCGGGATTAATGTCTGCTAGAAATTCTGCGGAATTTGATGCCCACTTTCGCAGCTGCATACCTGCTTCCTCGAGAACCAGGCATAAATCATTTTTGACGCGAACTGCGTCTTTCAGTGTGCAAAAACCAGACATGTAATCGTCAACGTAAAATTGATGCTTAATATTGTCGCTATTGACATAAATAATTTAATTTAAATTTAGGATTAAAGAACATGTTTCTGGCTTTCAATACAGGTATAGTACCTCATTGTAAGTGTTGCCGTTGGTTTTTTAATATTTTTTTTTTTCATTTTAAGTAATTTTTTTCTAAAATTGCCCCTACCTCCTAAACGGGGCGAGATAGACTCCCCCCCCCCCCCCCCCCCCCCCCCCCGCGATAATAAAAAAAATGCTTGTTTTTGACCCCTCTACAAAATATCGTTATCAAATTTTTGGCACCAAAGTTATCGTACTCGTGCCCAGAAAAGTTCTACAGGATTTTTATTTTTCAAATTAAATTGGCGAATCGAAAAAATCTAGATTGCTGTTAGTTAACCCAAACACTTTAGAATGTCGTCGTAAATATTTTTGCGTTATATTTGTCAGAAACATAATTCATTGTAAAATTCAGTGTCCTACCTTGCTATCGATGCTTGATTTTTATTCTCCCTGTCGAAGCTTACGCGGACAGATCCACTTCCGTGAAAGAATACACCGAACTAACTACGCTCAAAATGAGCCAATTGCCCGTTGCATCGATGAAGCTAACTCTGAATTACCATTAATAGATATCTTTGAAAATTGTTCCAGACTTTAATTTAAGAATTATCTTCTATTAACCTTATCTGATAACGTTTGATTGAAGTTTCCCATCTTATTTATTAAAATTGCTTATGAAAAAAATATTTAATGAATTGTATTTAGTATGTTTTTTATCCTAAATAAAGTTTATTATACTCTGATTGATAAAATAAATATATAAATAAATAAATTAATAAATAAATTAATAAATAAATAAACTCCCTGTTGACACTATCGAACGCCTTCTTAAAATTGATGAACAGCAGGTGAAGTGGCGAACAATATTCAACGCACTGTTCGATGTAATCCGCGGGGTGTTGATGTGGTCAACACAGGAGGATCTAGAGCGGAAACCTGCTTGTTCGGCATCGAGTGTGTCTTCGAGATGTGGTTTGATTCGCTCCAGCATGATTTAAGCTGTAATCTTAGCTACAGCAGGCAGCACCTAGATACCCCTAAAATTTCCGCATTCCATTAAATTTCCTTTCTTAGGAAGCTTGACGATTATTCCATTTTTCTACTCTTCAGGAAAGCTCTCAGCTTCCCAAGCTCTCTCTATAAGTAGAAACAGAAGCTCAGCCGATGTTGTGGTGCTGCTCGTAAGAGCTCTGCGGAAATACGGTGAAGTCCTACCACCTTGTTGGTTTTAAGTTCTTTGATCGCGGTAGTGATCTCATTCTTACTGGGATTCGTGATGCGTATTCGGGTATTTGTCACCTTGGGCGCCTTGGTCTGATTTGGGAGCATATCGCTAGCGATTACACGGTTCAAAACCGTACCAAAATGCTCCTTCCATCTCTTGAGCTGGTCCTTATCCGAAATGAGCAAGGAAACGTCTAGGCTTTTCACTCGAGCTGCGACCACTTGTCAGATCTTTAGTGATTCCGTCATTGCAGTCTGCAGTCAGGGCTTTTATGTAGTTGTACTTGTCATGGGATATAGGGACTCCAGCTCGCTTCTCCCTGCCGCTCGAGTAGCTGCAACGCGAGCTTTCAGCTGTTTTCGTTTGTCAATCCGTCTCCAGGTATCGGAAATCCACGCCCTATGCCTTCCCTGCGATCGACCGACAATTCTTTTAGCACCAAATGTAAAAATATTTTTCACAGCACATCAATGGTCTTGGATGGTTGCGGGCAGTGAGCTGCTGATTGTTTCCACACCTTGCGAAAGGTACTCCCTTAATTGTTAGCGCACTGAGGGATCACTTAGTACATCTATGTTGAACCTGGGCATTTTTGTGTTGTCGTGGGATCATCGAACTGCAGCAGTGCGTAGTTGGAGAGTATCTATCATAAGATGATGATCTCGTTTTATCCCCACAACTACCCCTCGTTGTTTCGGACGTCTAGGAAACTACTTCTTAAGCGGCAGCTGATGGCAAAACGGTCAGTTTGATTGGAGGTTGCTTGCCTGTCGTTATAAACCCAGCTGTCTTTGTGCTAGGTTTTGTGCTCAAACATGGTGTCACCTATCACAAGGCGGTTGGCATTGCAGAAATTCACAAACCTTTCGCCGTTGTCACTGCGGCTGCCTAGTCCATGCTTCGCGATTACATGTTTCAGCCCTTCGGTGTCGTTGTCTACATTGGCATTCAAATCCCCCATCACTGTGACAACGTCTCCATTTGGTGTTGTGTTGAAGACGGTGCTTAGGTGATTAAAGAAGCTCTCCTGTTCGTCCTCAGACGAGCCATCCGTTGGGGTATAACACTGTATGATGGTGACGCGTCGTAGTCTAGTCTAGAATCTGGTCGTCATAATCCTACCACAATAAGGCTGCCAGGAAGTTAGGCACAGCTTGCCGCTGTTGCTAGCAGCAGTCCGGCTCCATATTACCGCGGACTTCCAGATGGTCTTCTGGAATAGAGTAGTACAGTGTTACGCGTTGGGGGGACTGGCATTCGACCGCCTCTAACCATCTGATTTCATTCACCCCCAAAATGTCCAGTCATTGTAAGGTCCCTCGCTTCCTGAGTTGAGCAGCGTCTTCACTTTTCAGAAACCTGTCTTTGTCCGGGTACAATAGCCAAAAGTCATAGTGTCTGTTTCTGTAGCGGGCGATTTTCGGTAACGCAGGTTGCTGGCCCACGTTACCTAGCCTAAAATCAAGGCCCTAGACAAACGGCACTTGCAATTTTAGCCTACAGGTATAAGGGTTTATACGTATAGTTGCCCCGGGACCACCACTAGGGGGTAAAGCAAGCACTTCATCGCGAACTTGGTTGTTGCGTTACTGGCCCAAGCCAAGTTTTGAGCAGACAATAGTTTCCCGATCAATCGCAATGCAGATCCTCAAAATAAGCCGTCCAGCAATCGATCTTATTTGCACGAAATTCAATAATCGTGTAATCAGCCGTTTTAGTGATGGTGCTTTGCCTATGTGGGGCTGCGACGTTGAAATTTTTCTTCTGGGGTGCCGTTAAAGATCGATGCTATGCTGACAATTCAGAAACAATTTAGGCACTTAAGCACAATATTGTCGAGCTATTCGTGCAATAGAGTCCTGAACTATCGAAAATATACTGCAAAATGGGGTTGACAGCATGGGTTACTGCCAAGCCAACCGTGGCAACCATTTAAATGAAATTATTTTCCATAAATAACTGGAAAGCAGACTCTCTTTAAAAAAGTAAATAACTTTGAAAAGTACTACATGGATTTTTTTATAGCAATTTTAAAAAGAAACCAAGAGATGGTCCACCCTTATTTACTGATGACATTGCATCTTCCATTATTTCGTTGTGTTGGAGGATATGATGATGATTTTTGATGATTTTTTAATACATACTATAGACGTACATACTGTGCGCCATATTTGTTGCTTTAAATTGTGATTCTTTTAGGATAAACTCTATAAATTTATATGAGCTATTAAAGTTTATTTTTCCCTTTGTATTTAACATATTGTAGCATTGACTACAGGATGGTTTGTGTACCAAAAACTAAAACACTGTATCTCAAACTGTGCAACGACATCTATTGCCTACTAGTAGTAAATATTCCAACCTGATGTGCTTACGTTCCAACCTGGTGTGCTTACGTTCCATAATTGTTCCACACAATATCCCAATATTCCATGATCCTCAATTCACCCGGAGAAACATCTAGCATGTTCTAGAACCCCTTGCAATTTCCTATAAATACCCATACCACACCCACGTCGACACAGTTGTTTATAAGCGAATACAGCGATTACAAGAGATATTCGACCAGTGGTGAAAGCAAGCGATATTGTGAAAATAAATCTGTAGCGACCGTTTATTTTGAAATAAATAAAGAATAAAGTGATTGGCTATTGTGTTAAAGTAAAGTTGGTATTTGATAATAAATAAACAAATAAAATACACAAAAGACGGTTTTATTTAAACGAACCCCAGCAAGAATATTACATTGGTGTCAGAAAAGTGGAATAAGACAAAATTTTGTGTATTGCTTATTGTGTAAGTGACAAAGAAAAAAAAAGAAAAAAAAGAAAAAAATGGTTCGGAAATTGCTAGAAGATTTGTCATTGGTGCAACTAAAGGAAGCACTGAGCCAGCGAGATCAGCCTACGGCTGGTACGAAGAGAGAATTGATCATTAAGTTGCGGAAAATAATGACGGACGAGGGTACAGATCCTGAAACAGCTTTGTTTGACGTCGAAGAAGAACAAGTAAGTACGACGAGTGACATGTAGGCTTTAATGAAATTACTATCTGAAAAATTCGAGAAGATAGAGAATTCTTTCGATGAGCAAAAGAATTCTCAAAATGAAAAATTCGAGAAGCTAGGCAATTCTTTAGATGAGCAAAAGAAAAAGTTCGAAATACTAGAAAATTCCTTGGGTGATCAAAAGAATTTTCTAGATGTCAAGCTCGATGAACAGAACAAACAATTTGAGAATTCTCTAGATGCCAAGCTGGATATGCAAAACAAGAAGTTCGAGATTCTCGAAAATTCCTTGGCTGAGCAGAAGAATTCTCTAGACGCTAAATTCGGAACAATTGAAGGACAATTCGAAAACGTACAGGCTAAAATTGAGACATTTGAAACAGCCGTTGAAGGAAGATTCGAGAATGTTGAAACAAAATTCGAGAATGTTCAAACGAAAATCGAGACTGTTGAAGGAAGATTCGAGAATTTGGCAAAGGAACTCGAATACGTTAAGAAACAGAAAGTTCGGGAGTATTCAACCGACTTCCCGAGAAGGAAAGAGACGCAGCCTCCCATTTTCGATGGACAGATATCATGGCCGATATATAAGAGGCAGTTCGAAGCTGCGGCAATGACGAACAACTGGGACGGCGAAGAGAAATCCATTGCCCTCACACTCGCGCTTAGAGGATCAGCTGCAGAGCTTCTGCAAACCATTCCCGAGGACAAGCAATGCAACTACGATGTTCTGGTAAAAGCCATTGAGATGCGATTTGGGGACGACCACATGCAGCAAGTATATAGGGTCCAGTTACGCAGAAGAGTTCAGGTGAGAGGAGAAACTCTCCAGCAATTGCAAGCGGATATCGAGCAGCTGGCACATTTGTCCTATCCAAACGCCGGTGAGGAGATTATTAACGAGATGGCAACCGAAGCGTTCACCCATGCCATAGCTGATGCGAAACTACAAATGGCGGTAAGAATGGCTGGAAAGAAAACGCTCGCCGAAGCTTTGGCGTTTGCTCTGACAATGGAGGCCGCAGACCAGGCATGTCAGGGAATCCACCGTGTGAGAGAAGTAGCCGCCATCGAATGCCCTTGCCAGAGGATGGACGTCGAAGTCCGAAACAGCGCTCGCCGAGGACAAATTCGTTGCTGGAATTGCAACAAAAGAGGGCTCCTACAACGGCAATGCAGAATTCTACCCAGCCACGGAAACTATCCACACTATGGTAATTGGCGACGTAATGAAATACCATCCAACAGGTATAACATCCAGCCTGTTGGTCAGGCTTCCCGAAACCAGGAGTGGGGAGACAGCTCAAGAACCAGTTTCGCGGGGCGGAAGTCGAATGCCGGAGTCGACGCCCCCAATACCACCATCCAGGTTCCCCAAACCAAACTCCATTCTAATGCAGATGCCTTATCCCGGCAACCATGCGAGATCGACTGCAAGCATTGTGTGCGACAGGAAGAGAAGAACCTTCTTTCCATCCAAAGGGTAAGAGCTAAGTCTATCGCTGGTTGGAGTGCAGAAGAAATCCGCAACGCTCAGAAGGAAGACCCAGACATCGAGCCGATATTAGCGTGGAAGGAGTTTATGGAAAAGCCAAATAGACAAGATATCTCGGACAGGAGCCCCACTCTCAAGGCATACTGGGCTCAGTGGGACTCCCTTCATGTGCAAGATGGTGTACTGAAAAGGAAATGGGAAAGGCCGGACGGGAAAGATTTCATAATGCAGCTTGTCTTGCCGCGATCAAAAGTACACGAGGTGCTACGGGAGATGCATGATGGAGCATCCGGAGGTCATTTGGGTGCAAACAAGACGCTGGAGAAAGTGCAAGAACGTTTCTATTGGCTCAGCGCAAGGGACGACGTAGAAAGTTGGTGCCGAAAATGCGTCGTGTGTGCAGGCAGCAAGGGACCCAGAACGAAAACGCGAGGCAAGATGCACCAGTACAACGTGGGCGCACCCTTTGAACGGATTGCCGCTGACATCGCTGGTCCATTTCCAGAAACCGACAATGGCAACCGTTACATCCTAGTTGTCATGGACTACTTCAGCAAATGGCCGGAAGTGTTCGCCATCCCCAACCAGGAAGCGAAGACCATCGCGGAACATATCGTCAACAACTGGGTGAGCAGATTTGGCGTGCCCATGGAACTGCATTCTGACCAGGGACGAAACTTTGAATCGAAGATATTCCAAGAGGTATGTCAACAACTAGGAATCAAAAAGACGAGAACTACCCCGCTTCATCCACAATCCGACGGGATGGTAGAGCGCTTTAACAGAACCTTAATCGAACATCTCTCCAAGGTCGTAGAAGACCACCAGCGCGATTGGGATCGACAAATTCCTCTCTTCTTGATGGCCTACCGAAATGCTGTGCACAGTACTACTGGACATACTCCATCCGAAGTCTTGTTTGGTCGAGCAGTTCGGCTACCCAGTGAGGTGAAGTTTGGATCCCCTAACGATGAGCCCAAATGTGAAGAGAACTATGTGGCAGACCTCAGGGAAAGGATCCGAGACATACATCAGAGGACCAGGACGAGGATAAGGATAGCGAGTGACCGCATGAAAACCAGGTACGACACAAAGACAACAACGTCCAGCTTCCACGAGGGAGACCTAGTATGGCTGTACAACCCACACGGGCAAAAGGGGAGGTCACCCAAGCTGCAGCAAGACTGGGAGGGCCCTTATAAAGTGGTCACACGCATCAATGACGTCGTCTTCCGGATCCAGCGTGGAGTAAGAGGCAAGATGAAAATTGTCCACCTGGATCGTCTTCATCGTTACCATGGCAGTAATCCAGATGATCTTGTTCGGGACGAACAAGTTTAAGAGGGGGGCAGTGTAGCATTGACTACAGAATGGTTTGTGTACCAAAAACTAAAACACTGTATCTCAAACTGTGCAACGACATCTATTGCCTACTAGTAGTAAATATTCCAACCTGATGTGCTTACGTTCCAACCTGGTGTGCTTACGTTCCATAATTGTTCCACACAATATCCCAATATTCCATGATCCTCAATTCACCCGGAGAAACATCTAGCATGTTCTAGAACCCCTTGCAATTTCCTATAAATACCCATACCACAACCAACGTCGACACAGTTGTTTATAAGTGAATACAGCGATTACAAGAGATATTCGACCAGTGGTGAAAGCAAGCGATATTGTGAAAATAAATCTGTAGCGACCGTTTATTTTGAAATAAATAAAGAATAAAGTGATTGACTATTGTGTTAAAGTAAAGTTGGTATTTGATAATAAATAAACAATTAAAATACACAAAAGACGGTTTTATTTAAACGAACCCCAGCAAGAATATTACAATATAATTTCTAAGTAGAATCTGATAAATATAATATGGTATATAGAATCTGAGCATTAGAAAAAAAAATGCGTAACCACAAACTTAATAAATTAAATAAATCCTTTAAATACATCCACTTCTTCCTGAATTGTTAGTTCATACAGTTCTTTAATCAAGGATGCCAATTCTGCATCAACTACATCCCCTCCGCGATTCATTCCGTCGTGTATTAACGCATCTACGTCGAAATTATCGCCAAGCATTTCCTCCTGTGGTCGTTCATCTGGCACGTGCAAAGCTTGAAGAAAGAACGCTGCAATGCCAAGGGAATATGGAAGATATTGAACGTACTCCTTAAGGAGCGCTGATTTTGATAAATATTCTGGAAGCTCGCCGCCTGCATGGTTTGCAAAAGTTGATGTGAGGTTCTGATAATACTCATCGAAGATTTTATCGAAATTTAATAGTCGCACTTCCTTTCCAGCAGAAAGTGAGAAAAATACGCAGAGATCGACCATTGGCGAAGAGTATACCAGTGTTTGGAAATCAAACATCATTACGTTGGTGGGAATGGTTGCATCCTGAAATGAACAAGTCTTGTACTTAATTTATTTTTAACCTTATTTGAAAGCTAAATTTACTTGTTTGTTATCGTAAGCGAAGGCTATATTATTTCTTAGGTAATCGCCGTGGCACAGAGTAGCATATGGCTCAATTGGTTCAAGTCGTTTCTTACTATAGCTAAAGTTATCTGATATAAGTTTTTGAAGTTTATTAAGAAAATCTTCGGGAATTTGTGAAGAAAATTTAGCAGCAGCCTTCCTTAAACGCTGTGCACTAACGTCAGACATCATAGCCCATTGTTCTGGTGGTGGTTGGGCAAAACGGGTTTTCCTTACTAATCCGATGAGTGAGTTAAATTTGTTTCTATTAACAGTTTTCAGAGCATAACAAAGTCCGTGGAATATGCCAATGTATTGAGCTGAAAAATAAAGAAATAAATTAATAAAAATAAAAAAAATGTGTCTTAAATTCTTCTTCTTCTTCTTAAATATTCACAAAATATAGACCTTTAAAGTGTATGCTTTTGTGTTATAGGATCCTGTGTTTAAAGTTGTCTGAGATACAAAAAATTAAGAAAAAAACTTATTTATTTACATCAATCAGAGAATACACAAACATATATTATATTATAGACTATAAAAAAAAACAAGAGCAGATATAAATATATATTAAAGCTTATAAACTAACATGTTTGAATAAGATAAACCAGCAGGCTAAGATGAACTTAAAATGAATAACATATGTTTTTTGAAACATTGCGACTGTGGTAGTATGAAAGTCGATATGATCACAAACCGGATTGGATCTCTAATATTGTACAATGTGTAATAAGTTTATTAAGACCATAGTTTAGTCTCTGTACGCACAGATTTCGTGTGGGAGCACAACGTTAATTAATGATAACAGAATGGGACAGTTGATTTGAGACATAAGTATATCCCTAATTAAAGTAATAGCGAAAAACTTAAAACTTAAAACTTAAAAAACGCCGTAATTCTAGTGGTTTAAAGCCAATTGGTTGGTATCTGACTCTATAAATACGTATATTCCAATTTAACTTTTATATAAAACGCCTTGTGAAAGTTTTTCAACTTTTTCGATCCTATTGTAATTAGTATAATAAAACGGATTCCGAACTAAGCACCAATATTCGAGAGACGATCTACCAAAAGCGAAAAAAGTTATGTTGGGGTGAACGATTCTGTAAATCCTTTGGAGTTCCCATCAAACAATTAGCTTTAGCCGCAATAAAATCAATATTTGATGTGAAGCAGAGCTTAGAATCAAACACCACTCCAAGATATTTTTTTTAGTAACTCTATAAAGGGGCATGTTATCTATTACGTAAATAAATTCACTGAGTGGGAGATTGGCATTTAGCTATATTCAGAAGCAATTGGTTCTTTGTACACCATTCGGGTCTTCTTAGAGTAAGCAACAGTAGAGAGAGGAAAGATCCAAAATGACTCCCCTGTGGTACTCCAGAGGTACAAGTATTGGAGTTGATAATATATTGTTAATTAGATGAGAAACCATTTTATTCATATATGAATGTTACGGATCTTTAACGATTTTTCCCAAAATACTCGTCGGAATGAAAACCGGTTTACTGTTTTGAAATCCTGGAAATATTCTCTTGCATGTACCGTTGTTTGCAAATTCCATATGTACACATATCGTTTTCATTCAGTGGCAAGCTTAGCGCACGGCGCGTGTGTCGTGAATGAGCTAAAATTTGGACTGTTTCTTTTTTAATGAAAATAAAGTAAAAATCCACCCTATGATGTTTGTTTGAGTTTATTTGCGTTAAAGAGTAGGCCTAATGTATGGTGTTGCATATATGAATCAATACGTTTTTTTGCTTTTTTAAAATGAAATCTCAAAAGCGTAAATTTTGCCAAAACAAGCTTTGTTTCCTGAGCGATTTCCTTCCGAGAAATGTTTTTTTCTTCTTTAAAAATAAAAAAATCATGCACTATATGGTATGGAAACAAAATCCTTCCACTTTACTTAGAAGTATTTGATCGTCAACCTTATCAAACGCTTTAGAAAATAACTACTCGTATAAATAACATCATACTGGTATCCGTTTTCAAGACATTTTGTCACTTACACCCCTGTCATGATGGGAGCATAGTCGGTGAGAACCTTGGCGCAGAGGCGGAGATCCGCACTCTAATTCAGAGATCCACGGTCGAAATCAAAGACCTTGACGAAGTCACCACCAGGAGAGACATCTGCGAAGCTATCAAGGCTCAGTACAACATTGAGGTTGCCGAAGCAGATGTGCTCAGCCTTAAGTAGGCCTACGGTGGCACGCAGATCGCGACAGTGGGGCTACCGACAGAGAAGGGGAACAAGCTGCTGGAGTCCGGCAAAATCAAAGTCGGCTGGGTGAACTGCCGTATTCGTGTTCAAAAGGCCCTCACCAAATGCTTTAGGTGTCTGGAGTTTGGCCACACGGCGCGTCAATGCAAGAGCGAGCATGACCGATCCAAGCAGTGCAGAAACTGTGGAGAGGAGGGCCACATAGCCAAAGAATGCAAAAAGGACGCATTATGCTTCTGGTGTAAGACGGTCACGCCAGAAAACGCCGGACACGTAGCTGGTAGCAACAAGTGCCCGGTACTCAAGAAGGCACTGGCCAAATTAATATGATGAATGTCGTCCAGATAAACCTAAACCACTGCGCCGCCGCACAGGACCTTCTGGCGCAAACTGTACGGGAGAAAAGGATCGTCGTAGCCCTAATAAGCGAACCGTACAAGCCCATAAATGGAAGCAGCTGGATAGACGAAACCACGAAAAAAGCCGCGATATGGACCTGCGGGAGCTATGCTCTGCAGTCAGTCGGCCACCAGGCTGACCTTTTCGTATCTGCAAGGATAAATGGTGTGCACTTCTATAGTTGCTATGCGCCCCCCAGTATAACACTGGCGGGCTAACTAAAGCTGCTGGACGACATCGTAGCTGACCCGCGGGGGAAACATCCAGTGATTATTACTGGAGATTTCAACGCCTGGGCTACTGATTGGGGCAGTAGAACCACAAACGCAAGGGGAAGAGCTCTCCTCGAATGCTTCGCAGCACTGGACATTAGTCTGGCCAACGAAAGGCAGGTAGGGGGTCAATCATTGACATCACAGTCATGAGCAACTCACTCCTGCGGAAAACCAAATGGCGGGTCAGCGAAGACTATACCCACAGTGACCAGCAGGCAATTATATTTAATGTCGGCGAGGAGAAACGTAAACTGCGTCCCACCCTAACAGGACCAAAGTGGAAGGACACGACAAAGACATGTTCGAAGAAATGTTAAACACCAGTGCCACAACGAATAATGGATCGGCTGAGGCCCTTCGACGCAGAAATGCCCAGAAGGTCTGTCGACGAGATTAAACGGCTCAGGACGAAGTGCCTACAGGCATGACGCAGATCTCAGATCTCAGAGATCCAGAGGCAGACAAGATTTCCAAGAGCGGCTAACCACATTTAAATTGGCGAGGCGAGAACTGGAAAGGGCCATTAAGGAGAGTAAGTCAAGGAGCTTTAGGCGGTTCTGTGACGAGGCCACTGGGCATGGCGAATAGAGTGGTGATGAAGAAGCTTAAAAGCAGCAGGTCTCCACAACTTACATGCCCGGCAATGCTAAAGACTATAGTAGAGCACCTATTCCCCCATAGCATCCCGAATAGGGCAATCAAGGCGGCTGTTAAGACGAGACCGGACATCTTTCTAACAACGATGCCAAGGTGCATAGAGGAGGGGGTATTCCCTACACCATGGAAATTGCAACATTTAGTGCTGCTTCCAAAGGGCAATAAGCCGCCTGGACAACCATCATCGTATCGCCCAATATGCCTGCTCGATACGCTGGTAAAGATCCTAGAACGTATCATCTATAACAGACTGCTTGCGGTGGCGGAGGAAAACGGAGCCTTGTCAGACTGTCAGTACGGCTTCAGAAAATCACGCTCTACCGTCGATGCCATAAAGGCGGTAGTAGATATAGCAACTGAAACAATACAAGGGAAAAGGTGGAAATGGGGGGCGAAGAAATACTGCGCAGTAGTAACGCTCGACGTCAAAAATGCGTTCAACTCGGCAAGCTGGTCATTCATTAGGAGATCCCTGGCCAGGATGGATACACCATACTACCTGCTGGGGATAGTCACGGACTACCCCGCAAGGGTCGGTTCTGGGACCTCTCCTATGGAACGTTATGTACGACGGAGTTCTGTGACTTACATTGCCCAAGGGAGTCAGAGTAATTGGCTTCGCTGACGATATCGCAGTGGTTACAGTAGCCAAGCACGTACACGAGGTGGAGTCTGCCACGGATGAGGCAGTTAGAGGAATAAAGGAATGGCTGGAGTCTACCGGTCTGGAACTAGCTGCCCACAAGACCGAAGCTGTTCTAATAACCAGCAGCAAAAAGGTGGAATACCCCAGCTTCCGGGTCGGAAACCAGACAATCAGGTCCAAAGAATCCTTGAAGTACCTTGGAGTCATGCTCGACAACAGGCTGCGCTCAAAGCCCACGTCGAGTATTCTAGTAAGAAAGCATCGCTGATGCAGGCAGCACTCCCCCGAATTCTGGCGAACATCGGCGGGCCTGGATACGCCCGCAGGATCCTGCTGTCCAGAGTGGTCAGCTCGGTACTTCTATACGCTTTCCCGATATGGGCAGGTGCACTGGCGACAAATGAGTACAGGAAGAAGCTATCATCAGCTCACAGTCTCTGCGCAATCAGAGTGATCAGCGGTTTCTGAACTATCTCCGATGATGCAGCCTGCGTTTTAGCTGGGATGGTCCCAATCGACATCCTCGCTGAAGAGATGCAGATGGTATACCTTAGACGTGCCTCGAACCGGCAAGAGGCAAAAAGGATTAAGGAGGAGGAAAGGGCAGCATCAGCAACGATGTGGCAAACCAGGTGGGACAGCTCTACCAAAGGCAGGTGGACCCACAAGCTCATTCCCACTATAAAATCATGGACAGAGAGAGCGAGGGGGAACTGTAACTACCACCTCACACAGTTCTTGTCCGGACACGGTGGCTACCGGAAATACGTCCATAGATTTGGACACGATAGTTCGCCCCTGTGTCCAATATGTCCAAACGAAGAGGAGGACGCGGAGCATGCAGTGTTCTACTGCAGACGCTTTGCAGAAGACAGAGCAAACCTGCCAAGTCCAGAAAATCTTGTAAGTCACATGACACGATCAGAGGTGGAGTGGATGGAGATCTGCTCATTCATAGTATGTGTGCAGAATGCGCTGCGAAGAGCAGAAGCCCTAAGAAGAGCCCAAGAGGCGGCCTCGGAGACTAGAGCATAATTGCTAACCAGCCCCGCGAAGAAATACCTAACGGCAGTACCGCGGGGAGAGTGTTTGAAGTGTGTAGGGTGTGTGTTTAGTACGTAAGCGTATTCCTGCAATCGATTACTCAGGTTTGCGAATCGTGCATGCTAGGAGCACTCGGGCTATTAGTATCTATGAAGATTATACATCCTTGGCGCAACCTATAAAAAAAAAAACCCTGTCATGAATTCCGTACGAAATCAAAATTGGAAACCGAATTCAAAAAAGATCGGAATTAAAAAGGGTGTGATGAATTTCGGTCGAATTTAGTAATTCAAACAGAAACCTTACAAATGCAAATTCGAAAATCACTTTTTGTCAAACGAAATTTGTTTGTTATTATTGTGAAAACACAAAAATGGATTTGGAAATTACAATTGGAATAAATATGTTTCAAGAAGAGGAAATGCTAGACGTACTGATCTTTCTTCAGTTCAAAGGTACAGAAGAACATTCATAATTTCAATCCTTTGAATTTACAAGAAGAATTGTAAGTAAACTTCGGTTTCCGGTTTAGATATTTGTATAAAAAAATTTCTTTCAGGTTTATTCAGCATGGATGATAGCAATCTAATAACAGGCTAACGTTATTCATTGAAAATAATTCTATTCAAGTTTGCGATGAAGAAATGTGCATCATGGCAATAGATAAATAAACTGTGGACGAGGATCTTTCAGGGAATTTCGAGAATTATTCCGCAAACTTCATAGAAAAAGATAGAAAAAAATAAGACTCCCTTTAATAACATTGGTCAACACGAGTTATACATTTTTTGAATCGTACATGCATAAGTATTAACAGAAAAATATCAGAAATAGTTTACTACATCGAATTATATAAACATACGACAAAATGTATAAAGGGAGAGCCAACACTTAGTCCGGAAGTATTCATTAAATTAAACACACATTTATTACGAAATCAATATAGAACTTCATTCATTAATAAGTTCGGTCCATGGCAATTTGATTTCACAATAAGTGTGTGTTCCACACTAGATGTTGGCTCACCGTTTACTTGACACTGGTTACTGACAGAATAGCAGAGCTAGGAATCAGCACTACAATAAAAAAAAGAATGGCCAATGAGGAGTGATTATACAACTGAACAAACAAATATTGCTCAAAGCCCCTTAGTTGAGCCAAACAACATCATTTTGCCGCCCTTACACATAAAATTGGGACTTATCGAAAACTTTGTTAAAGCCATGGATAAACCTGGAGAAGGTTTCTTCTATTTAAAAACTTTGTTCCACAGACTGAGCGAAGCTAAATTAAAAGAAGGCATTTTTATGGGGCCAGATATAAGAAAGGTCATGAATAAGATGACCATACGTCCCGCTATCGGCGGGACAATCCCGCTTTCGAGCTTTGTGTCCCACTGTCCCCAAAGAACGCAAAATGTCCCGCTTTGAAAAAAGGCCACCCCATATTAAACTTGTTTCGTTCATTAAACTCATTCGCAGTAAATGTATATACTAAAAATAATATTGCTCACAGATAGACTTCCAGAGACAGCACAAAAAAATAAACTAAAAACAAAAACAGCAAAATAACAGACTTGAAATTGAAATACATAACTGGGTATTTAATAGGTACTTTGTGCTCTGTCGCTCCGTGTACCGTGTCTGTATCTACTATGTATCTTTAATGTATCGTTTGTTTGAGAATGAGAAAAATGATAAACGAACGCAGCAAAGTGTGCTCGTTCGATCGTTTTAAAACTGAAACGATTGGATTCGGTTTGAGAGAGTTCATAGGGCGTTTTAAATGATACGCTTGGCTCAATATTTGCTTCAATATTTTTTTTGTAAAGCCATCCCATCCCAATTAGTTTTCGCGCTGGTTAATCTGGGCGGTCCTACTTTTTTAATCAGAGCTTCGCTTATCGTCATGATGATTGGAGAATGATCAGAGGAGAGATCAAAGCTTTCTTCAACTTTTATACAGTTGCCAAATATTCCTTTAACAACAAAGAAATCGATCAGATCTGGTATCTTATTTCTATCAGTCGGCCAATATGTTGGTTTACCCGTCGAGTGAAAATCACAACTGTATTGCATACCCGCATTATAAAGCGTTCTACCTTTCTGAGAGGCGTACCTTGGACCCCAGAATGGGTATTTCGCGTTGAAGTCGCCACCAATAATAAAATTTGGTTTAAGGAAGTTGAAGATGTTTGTGAAATCATTTTCTTCTAGTTTACATCGCAGTGGACGATATATAGACGAAATGTTGAAGGTAAAATGTCTATTTCTCACGCGTACCGTGCTTACTTGTATTGCTTCTAATTCAATCTTTACTTCCGCTGAGTGTTCGATACATTCTTTTATAAACAAGGATGATCCGTTTCTGTCTCTTTCCGATGGGTGGAAGGCGTGATACACGCTATATCCCCTTATCTTAACATTCGATTGCTTTGTCAGATGAGTTTCACAGACCAAGCATATATCAATATCTTTTTCTCCTATAAATTTTTCTAACGCGTCGAGCCCGTTGACCTTCCATGCTAGAATTTTAAGCGTTTCTTTCATATTTTGGTTGAAGTGCGCGTGTTACGAATGTTGTTTTCAACTGTGCAACTAGTCTCTCGAAAATAAGTTTTTTTGTTTTTACATTGCTCTTTAAGTTTCGCAAGAATTAAGGAGAAAACATGGGATACATGATCTTGTAAGCTATCACTATCACCGGTTTCCAATGCCGCAAGCTGAGCAGGAGTCTTTACGTTAAAGTTTGGATGGTTTCTTGCTTTGATCTCTTGTGGGTTGTCGGGGGGTTGTTGTGTACTTGCCATTTGCAATCATCGCCGCTTAAGCATAAGACTGCACGCCAATATTTGAAGATTTTGCTTCTCTACTACGTTTATGTCTTTCTTCATTACCCGATCTTGAGTGAATATTAACGGATTTTATATCTTTAGCTGCTTTTTTCGTAGCTATTTTGGATCTTTTTTTAAGTGGTATTGGATTCGGACGCATGGAATTTTTAAGCGTATCGTATTTTTTTTAGAGCTCTTTCGCCACTTCGCAACCTCGATAGTTCACAGGATGTTTTCCTTTGCAGTTTATACAAGTAACTGGGGTTTGCTTATTTAGGTGACACTCTTCCGAGAGATATTTACCTGCGCATTTAACGCATCGCCGTTCTTTCTAGCAGTAAGTCTGCGTATGATTAAAGCCTTGACAGCGCCTACACTGCGGGATCGATCTGGAGCTCTTACGCATAGGTTCGATTTTGACCACGATGATTAGAATAATTTCAATACCATATATTACATCTTTATTTTCGTCTTTATCAAAACTTAGCATGAATAGTGGAAATTTACGCTTTACCAATTTTTCCTGATCTCCCTCCGACTGTTGCTTCATCTTCCTGATAATATTGACGGCATCAAGAACTTTAAAGCCTTTGTCTTGAAGGTCGTTTATAACATCTTCTTTAGTGCACGAGGGGTGGAGTCCCCTTGCTACAACACGCAGTGGTCTTTCTAACTTATCTCCTCGGCATTCAATTTTTGAGACATTGCTCGGTAACCATCGGCATCACCGATATTGTTTTTCCACGTATTGTTTCGCAGAGATGTCACCTTAAACTACGATGCCAACGTTCCTTTAAGGAGGCAATGGAACTTATTGTAGTCCGTAATTCCAACGACGTTTATCGGTGGCGGATGACGTAATTTTATTGGTTGTGTCTTTTCTTGCAATTCCTTGCGCTTTCCATCTTTTTATCCGGTGACGAACCAATTTTGTGTTTTTTGCTAGGCCGTTTCTTTTCTATCGAATTCGTTTCACGTGTTAGCTCTTCTTCATCCGTCTGGTACTAAGTAAGCCATGTGGGCTAACCGTATTTTCTTTTTGTAGATACGTGCCGTAAACAAGATGGTCCCGAGTATCGACAAGTGGAATAAAATATCTTTATTCATTGAGACGGTACTCAGATCGAAAAAGAGAGAGGAGGAAGTAAATATACCCTCAGTAAGTTTACCAAATCGATGAAAGCCTTACCGGTAAAATATTATAAACCCGCGCCAGGAGAAAAATGAGAAAAAGCCGGTCCCCAGAGGGGAAAGAAAACGTCACCACTCTGAAGTGATGCATCCGGTTCCGGAGTGGGTGGTGTCATGTTGAAAAGGGGTTAAAGTTGGTAGAAGTCTCGCACTTCTCGTGCGCATTAGCGTTTTATCACTACCCATTCGGCAAAAAAAAGAAAAAAAGTATACTTTAACTTAAAATAATTAAAAAAAAAATATATATGTTTTGCCGAAAGAAATGTACAGGTGTCCCGCTTTGAGAGGAAAAAATTATGGTCACCTTTGTCATGAAGGACTCCAATTTATTGACAAATTAAATATACAGGAAAAAAGTGCATGGCTTTCTTTTGTTGAAGTGACACAACATTTTTTTAGGCAATACAAAGTCACCAAACTATGTATAAGGAAATCATTTGTAAGCTATTAGAAAACTACAAAAGCTTGGGATGCAAAATATCCATAAAGATTAATTTCCTTTATTCCCATTTGGAGTTTTTCCCTGAAAATTTAGGTGCCGTAAACAACGAGCATTGGGAAAGATTTCACCAAGACATAATGGCGATGGAACAGCGTTATGCTCACAGACTTTTGTTGGACCTCGAAACGAGATCATCCATCATACTTGAATAAAACACAAGCAAAACGCATCAAAAAGTCTTCATAATAATAAAAAAAAAAATTAATATCTACAAATTATCATGTATTTTCACTTTTTTAAATTAACAGATTTTTCTAAAAATATGGATGTTTCATAAATTTGTTACAGGCATATTTTAAACAATTTCATGCCAAGGTATAAAAAACATTTTGGAAGAACGGCAAACAAAAAATATTTTATTTGTTCACCAGTGTAATTTAACAAAAAAATAGCATGCATTTCGACTTCATGTATGCATGTAGGTACATGTTTCTTTCAGAATAGTTCATGTAATATGATAATCTTTTCCTTTAGTAATACTTCGTAATCGGACCAAACTTTGTTAGAAAATATTAATTATTTCTGAATTAATTACCACAAAATGATTAAACATACTTTTTCCCATCCAGTAACATCTTTACTTGGTGGTCCTAAGCTATTTAGTTCGGCTACTAAACTTTTCCACAGTTCCTTTATATCCACTGCTCTATTTTGTCTTTTTAAGTATCCTTTAGCAAATCCGGATTTTTTTCCATAAATTTTACCAATGTGACAAACTGCAGAGTATTGGCGTGTTTTTCCCAAAAATTCATCACACCGAAAATTCGAAGACGGCACGAATTCATATTCCAACGAAATTCACTAAATGGATAATAATTACAAAAAAAAAAAAAACAGTTAAGTTGGTTACATTTGACTAATTACGAAATCATGTTGGGACTGTGAAATCATTTCGTTAAGAATACAAGTCAATTTGTTAAAACGAATTTTCTCAAAAGGTTTTGGAATAGTTGATAACTTGCTTATGGGGCGATAGTTAGTAACTAGTTGCTTGGGCTCAAAGAAAGAGATGCTGCGAAGTACTTTAACACTATTGGAGGAATGCCATCTGGCCCAGCGTGGATATCCAGATTTAAATTTCCTACGTCAATGTCTTCGTCTGAGTTGCTTAAGGATAGGCTACTGATGTTGATTGAATTACAGATAGTGGGAAGGTCACTTTAAGGTACCTGCAAATATAACATACAATTGGGAATTCCACCTGAACCTTTTTTTTTTACTATTTATGTGCTTCCAAAATGTTTTACTATTATTTTTTAAACTAGATTCCGTACGTAACAGATATTCCTTCTATACAAATTTGTTCAGAGCATCAAATGCTTTTTGTATACGTTGGCAATTCTTTAGTAAAACCAAATTATTGTTGGATTTCCGAAATACTTTGTAAGCTTTGTTTTTCTTGTCACTAAGGTTAGTTAATACTCTTATACCATAGTGGCATAGCATTAGGAACGGGGATTATAGGAACGAATAAATCAATTGCTTCCTTTAATCTATCAAGCAAAATCTTATAAGATACATACAAATTATAATTAGAGAAAATATAGTCCCAGGAAACCACATTAATAAAATTATTTATTTCACTAAAGTTAGCTATTTGTAGGCTTTAATTAGTGGGCTTATTATAAGATATACTAAATTGTATACACAGAGAAGAATAAAGAATTGAATTACCATATGTAGGAAAAAGGCTTTTTTTACATTAGTACAAAGTTCTCTATCGACAAAAATAGGGTTCAAAATATTATCAAAGGCGTTCGAATTATTATTTATTGGAATAAGATCATCTTCAGCGGAGGTACTAACATGAGTACCTCACCTACCACCAGGAGACAAATGAAGTGCCTTTAAATTAACCTACATCATGCCAGGGCGGCATCTTCCGGGTTGCTATGGATCATCGGGTGTGATGCTAATTCACATCAGACAGCCTGGGGTAGTACGGACACCAACAAAAGATGTGAGTTGCTTTTTGAATATTTATGTTCAAACAACATGGTGGTGGTAAATAGGGGAAATGTTCCTACTTTTATGAATGCTATTCGTCAAGAGGTACTCGATCTCACTTTGGCTAGTCGTTTCATTTATAACACTATCACCAACTGGCACGTGTCCAACGAAGTCTCCATGTCAGATTATAATCATAAAATATTCGACCTACAAACCTCTCTCAAAGACACTGCTTCTTATAGAAATCCTAGATCCATAAATCGGGAAATATGTCGGTTGCTCCTCGGGGCAGATCTTAACCGCTCAACGGTCCCGATAAGCATCTGTGCCCAAATGAAGAAGAAGACCCGTCGAGATGTTCCCTGATGGAATAAACATCTCGAAAGCCTTAGGCGGGAAACAAGAAAACTATTCAATAGACCCAAGCATATTGACGATTGGTGCCGTTACAAAGAAGCTCTAACCAACTTCAATAAAGAGCTCCATAAAGCTAAATGAGACTCTTGGAGATCCCAATGTAAGAAAATTGAGAGCTTCCCAGTCGCGGCACGACTACGGCAAAAAGCAGTAGCACAGGGCCACTCAAACTACATCGGTTCTTTAGGGAAACAGAACGCGAGTTCACAAGCAGTCCTGAGGAGACACGTCAACTTTTACTGAAGTGGGTGTTCCCCCTTCTGCCCCTTCTCCAGAGGGGATTATAGGCTATCGGGTAAAATCTTTACCGCTAACCATATATGTGTATAATTCGAATTATTGACTCCTTCCCTTCTACGGGTATTCAGATCCAGTCTAACACTAGGCTACATACCAAACAGCTGGAGAGAGGTCAGGGTACCAAAGACCACGAAACAGGCGGAACAATCGCCCAAATCGTACCGTGCCATCAGCCTCAGCTCCTTTCTTCTAAAAACTATGGAGAAAATCGTTGATCACTACATAAGGGATATGTTCCTTATTCTTGATTCATTACACGCACATCAATTTGCATACCAACCCGGCAAATCCACAGAGACCGCCATTCATAGCCTGGTTTCACAAAATAACAAACCCAGGCTGTAATAGAAACCACCCTCTGTGCCTTTATTGACATAGAGGGAGCCTTTCACAACACTTCTAATGAAGTAATAAACAAGGCTATGACTAGGAAAGGTATAGCACCACTGATCATAAACTGGATTCTATCCATGCTACAAAGCAGAAAAATTAAGCTAGAGTGCGGATCGCTGAAAACTATTATAGCCCCCAGAAGTTTTCCGCAGGGGGACCTTAGTTATAGTCGAACTCCTAGAGCTATTAACCAAATCTGGTTACAGAGTACAAGGATACGTAGAGATGATGTCGTCATAAGCTGTGGGCAAATTCGAAAACATCATGTTGGAAATGATGCAAAGTGCCCTCACCCTGATCTCAAAATGGTGTAGAACCAAAGGCCTAGCCACCAACCCTTAAAAAACTTTCCTTGTACCCTTTTTTAAGAAGACGAAGCTCAAACTGAAGCAAATATCACTGCAAAACATTCCCATCAGCGCTAGAGGGGAAGCAAAATATCTTGAGAGGACCTTTATTGGTCTGTGTGTCTGCACTCTCATGCAGACAGCCAACCTAACCTATCCTTATGAGCCAGTTACAAAATGTGTACAATTATTTAATGCACTATGTACCGAAATTAGTTAATGTTATGATAGATTCAATTTTAAATTACTATTATTGCATATGATTGTTCCTACATCAGTTTATTTGTTAGTTCATCTGAAATGGTAGTTGAAATAAAGTAAACTAAACTAAATTAAATTTAAAATGTCAAAACATAAACAAGAAAAATATATAAAAATACTTAGTATAATACATAAAGACACCATATCCAATCTCGGATGAAGTTTAATAATGATGAGTTAGCGTGGTAATTTCTGTCTTCCGGTTCTGCTTTGGAGAAGGAGTTCGAAGAGAGTGTACTGTTGGAGAGCGATAGTGAGGAGGTAGATACTCGTAGGACTCTAACTAAGGCAAAAACCAAAAATGAGTGGGTTGGTATTCGCACTAGAGATGCAGACGACAATAAATACCCTACAGTCGACGAAGATGCAAAAGTGTCCACTAAGAGGCATACATGCCTCAGCGCGGTGCCTTGCGGCCGCTTGAGAAACTCCAGGGAAGAGGCCACAATGAAGTTAGCGCTAATGTGGCATACATTGGTGGCCACTTTCGTAAATTGGTTTCATTGAACTTAATAAAGAAGGATTTTGTTTTTTGCAGCTGTCATCAAATTCATTTATTCCCTCCTCTGTTGAAAATCATGAGATACACATGCCTTCATATCAAACCAAATTTCAATTATATGCGTGTATGTACAAATACTCGTACAATATTCAGGTATGCGTGCACCACAATTCGACAGATTTCACTTTATGCAACGCAAATTGCATCCTCAGATAGAAAAGCAAATAAAAGATTAAAAACGATACGGTGTCATATTTTTAAATGAAAATTCCTCATATTTAGATACCGAACACATATTCGACCTCATTCTATAAAAAACGATTGAAGTGCTATGAAATCCATGCCAAACTGTCCTGGTATTCGTTTTTAAGGCAAAAGCTCCAAATAATTTGAAACCAGCTAAAAAGGGGTTGCAAGGTAAAGTGTGCATGAAAAGAGGAGAGTGTAATAACTTCAATTCGATTGAGCTAAAAATCCTTTTGACAGCAATGAAATTTAATTAAAGTTTCACTAACGTTTTGGCTTGATGTTTGCATGCCAAGTGCAAATTGAGCGTGAAAGAGTAATTGGAGACCCACATTGCTGAGCCATTCTTTTAATATTGGCAATAAATGGGGAAAAATATAAAGGAATGTGTACACGAATTATATACGATTTTTTGATGTTCGGATAAGACTCAGTTCGACGATTCAGTCTTTATAGCGCCAGCATCCAAATCTGGTGATCTATGTAATAGAACCAGATACATAGTAGGCCAAATAGGCAAACCGTGATTAAAAGGAAGCTTCAGACCTAGACTCAACTACATTTATGTTATTGGGATTCTGATTGGCTAAGAAATCTACAAAAGGTTGAATTCCATACATCCTTTTGCTAATAAAGGGTCAATCATTAAGCGCGATATCTACATCTTTGAATTTAAGTAAGTTGTATTTGAGGTAAAGCGGATCTTTTTATTTTAAGTTAAAGAGCATTTGATACCATTATGTTCTAAAAATAATACCGCTCAAATAGCTTTCGGGGTTGCGAGAAGTCCATAATGTTCAATGGTACGAGTAATGTTATCCTTAAGGTCGGTAAATAGTTGCTGGCTTATTGGCAATGAGCAAAGATTTAAGTAACCCCAAAGAAAAAAGTTTGAGGTCGTCAAATTGCATGATCTTGGCGGTCAATTTACGTCCGCTCTTCGTGAGAGTACGCGACTCGGCAACTTCGCCTTCAATATTTCCAACATTTCGTTCGATGTGTGGCATGTCGTTTGAAACCGCATGTCGCAAATACCTAAACGATAAATGTTCCCCCAAACAAACTCGGTTATCATGGGCCGGTACTGCTCCCCGTTGACAGTCAGCGTCCGCCCACGCTTATCTTTGGAAAAATAAGGTCCAATTATGCCGCTGGCCCATAATCCACACGCAGTGAGTTTCTTGGTATGCAACGGTATTGGCATAATCTCTCTTGGATTGTTACTGCTCCAAAATCAGTAATTTTTTATTTTTTTTTTATAATTTGCGCGCACTCAAAGGGTTATGAATACCTTTAACATGTTTACACACAGTGCGGGCGTTTGGAAAGGATGGATAGAGAGAGAGAGAGAAAGATTTTGGTGTAGTGGTTTTTGAAGCTCAGTTGTTTATGCTTCAGCTATTCTCCGGGGGTGGCGTTTAGATAACTGGGGAGATTTTTTTGTTATTATTGACATTGCTTCTGATTCATAGTACTTTTTTCCCGATAATCGATGTCAAGGGCAATTCATCATCAACAGAGCGAACAATTTTTCCAGCCACATGACCAAGTTACTGCCAGTGTTATGCCTTCGCAGTAAAAATTTTATTTGTTTACGTAGCCATCCGTCAAAAATGCGCCCCGTCGTTGAAGATAACTTTTTTGCCAAAATTGGGATCGGTGCCCAACTGCTCCAGAGCCCAATTAGCGAATGACCGACGCATGGAATGGTCAGTAGGCTTCTTCTTCTTCTTCTTCCTTTTATCAGCGAGCTTATGATCCGAAAACAAGGGATCATAACCCTCCCAGTTCACCGCATTTCTACTGATTCGCCTGGTCAGTAGGCTTCAATTCTTGAATAATATGCATTTTAGACGGAGGCAGGCCTTTTCGCAAAATTCGCCAAGTTGAAGCGTACGAAAGGACAAGTTCTTGAGAATGACGTACCATCGCACCGCAGCAATATTTTCGGTCGACCATGTGTTTCGTTGACGCACTGGGACTGTTTGATCAGCTACTGAAACACTTTCCGCGAATTTCTTTACTAATTCGTCGAATGGTGAGCTCGTTCCGTAAACAGAACTCGAATTTTGATAATATTATTTTACGATTTTGATGCATTGTTGAATCGTGTAGCGCTTTATGGTAAAATGGTGATGACTATAACAGAATACAATGACAGCAAAACGACAGCAAAATGTTTTCAAATTTGGTCGCAGTCGCTATCAAAGTTCTATCATAGCTACTGAATGACCCTTTATTATGACAATAAAAATAGCCTAAGATATAATGTCATTATATTATGTCAGTAACGGTTGCCAACATGAAGCAGATTTAAAGAAAAATACAACATAAAAAAAGACCAAGAAAATGCTTTCGGAACAAAGATTTAACTTTTCAGCTAAAATTAAACATGTTGTATATTTATAGTGTTTTATTTTAAACAAAAACTTTATATATTTATAAAAAATAGAAGGAAAAACAAAAGAAATATTATAAAACCAATTTACATTTTAACATTGGGCATGAAAATCCAGATAAACGCGCTATTTTCTTAAGCTTGGGAATTCGTTAAGATTACTTACCAGACTGTAGTAAATAATATACAGTCGACTCCGCTTAACTGAAACATCAATTTGCCACAATTATTTTTTCACTTAAGCGGTATTTTGTCTTAAGCGAACTTCGGATAACTGAAAAAGAAAATCATTTAACCGGATTTCGGACAAGTGAAAAACTATTTCACTTATCTAACCTGAAAATCAAAAAAAATACCAACATCCTTTTTAATAATGTCAATATGTAATTAAAAAAAAAAAAACATTTAACATAATTTTTTTCTCCAAAGCCGACTACGGAGGGATATTGTGGTGTCAAAACTGAAAGATAGATTTGGTGGAAAATTTCGTTTTTCCGCTAAAGAAAGGAAAAACGAAACGATTTTAGGGATGGGCGCTTTCAAATATTTGATTTCAGTTATGCGGAGTTGTTTGAGTATAAATTAATAGTTTCTGTTGTAAAAGATTTTTCAGTTAACCAGGTTTTTCAGTTAAGCGGATTTTAGTAAAGCGGAGTAATTTGTATGAAGATTGTGAAAAAATGCCCCGTGACAAATTTTGTGTTTCAGTTAATCAATTTTTTCAGTAAAGCGTAGTTCAGATAAGCAGAGTTGACTGTATATTCTTAAAGGACAATAATATTAAAGTACTAATTTTTTAAAGTTGTACTTTTTATCACTTTTTGCGTTTAAGGCGCTTCTTTCGGTTCATTTAAAAATGATTCAATTGCATCTCATTTAACATTTAAATTCAACCTAGTGAAAAGGTCAGCTTTTACAAGATCAATTCGCATTTTATTTCTACTGTACCTTCACATGGACTGCATTATGGAAAAACCTCATACCAAACATTCAATTATTTCAAGGTGTAAATAAAGCGCTAAATATATAATGTACTTATGATAACATTCTTAGATATATTTTTTATGGTGTGGTAAAATAAAAAAAATAATAAATATCTGTCCTAACCTTATTAAATTCATAGACTTACATGTCTGAGGGGTGGGAAACGAGTAACCGTTCTCTCTTTAGATACTTTTACTTGACTTGGAAATTCAGATAATTTGTGCCATCTAAAGCCCTTATTTTATTTAAGTACGCTGCTTGAATAATGTCGCTAATTGTTTTTTTTAAAAAAGAAGTAAGTGAAAAAGTGATACATACAGGGTGTCCCAGTTAAGCAGTATAATCCTTTAAGAGGATTGAAGTTCCGCCGAACAAACAATTGTATGGCAGGGTGGGGGTCTATTCTCACCACATTTCAAGTTATAGCCCATCAAAGTGGGTGACCTCTTATTTGGAGGTGTAACCACTTTAAACAGTATAACTTCTAAACTATTATAGGTATAAAAATAGTTTTATACCTTTTGGAAAGTTGAAATGAAAATGAAAATGAAAATTTGTTGTTCCATTTTTTCACTTAAGACGCATTTTTCTCAAATTCGAACCTAAATACGCAAGAACACACTAGGAAGGAATCAGTCGCCCTATACGTCTGTAGGAAAACTCTTGGCCCGAACTGGGGTCTCCAGCCTCGAATAATTCACTGGATGTACACGGCTATTGTCAGACTCATCCTTATGTATGGTGGTTAAGTCTGGTGGGCGGCACTGAACAAACAATGCTATGTTTCTCTTCTAGAACGAGTACAAATGGTAGCTTGTATCGTGTAACCAGTGGAATTAAAACAACTCCAACTGCGCCGTGGCGTAAGAGGTTAGTGTGTCGGATCACTACGCATGAGGTTCCAAGTTCGAATCCCAGAAAAAACAAAACTTTGATTCTCTTTCAGATATAATAAACTAGCTGACCAGTGCTGGCCTTGCTTCGCCCGTATTTTAGTTGACGGTTATTTAATTGTTGAAACATAATTGCCAACTGAATACAATACCAAAAATGCCTAAAATCAATTATAACTTCCCCCCTGGGAATAGCCACCACTTACTTACTTACTTACTTACTTAGGTGGTGCTACAGTTCGGGGTGAACCTGGGCCTCAACCAACAAGCCTCTCCATTTAGCTCGGTCTTTAGCTAATTGCCTCCAGTTGCGCACTCCAAGTTGGTCGAGGTCCCCTTGAACTTGTGCGCGCCACCTACGGCGATGATTCCCTCTACTGCGTCGTCCCTCGGGGTTAGATTCGAAGACTCTGCGGGCCGGAGCGTTAGTGTCCATTCGCTCTACATGTCCTAGCCATCTCAGACGTCCAATACGCAGTTTTTTGACTAGGTCGATGTCGCTGTACAGCTCGTATAGTTCGTGATTGAATCTTCTCCTCCAAAACCCGTCATCGCAAACGGGACCGAAAATCTTACGAAGAATTTTTCTCTCGAAGCGACCAAGGATATCTTCATCCTCTTTTAATAAAGTTCATGTTCCAGCGCCGTAAAGCAGGACTGGGATGATCAAGGTCTTATATAGAGTCTCCTTAGTTGTTCGAGATAGGGCTTTACTGTTGAATTGCCTTATAAGCCCAAAAAAACAGCGATTGGCAAGAGTTATTCTTCGATTGATTTCTGCACTGATTTTGTTAGTAGAATTTATAGCAGAGCCAAAGTCCCTTACTACCTTGAAGTTATAGCTGCCCACGGTGACGTTTTGTCCAATTCGTCGGTGTTGGTTTTCCCTTCTAGTTGACAGCATATACTTGGTTTTGCCCTCGTTTATCGCCAAACCCATTTATAGCCACCACAGCACACACAAATCCATTAAAACATTCTAAAATGTGGACAAATCCAACGATCAACATCTCATCTAACAAAATGGAAAAATATTGTAATAGTTCTATGTCTACACATGCATATGCATGTACATATGTACCTACGCGTATATTCTCAAGTCTCTTAATTGCTTGAAGTTTCGACAGCATATGGATGTCTTAATTAATAAAATTTATAATATATTAGATTTGGCACTGATAATGTTTTTTTTCAATTTGAACTCTAGAAGAGATCGCACACTGAAGATCAAAACATAAACATGGGATATCGCGCCCATATACTCACACACACATACTATTGCAACGATAACCGCTGCTGCATGACTGCTGGCCGTGGTCTCCACTGAAGGAAAATTATGGGCGATGATCTGATTAATTGTTTTTAGCATTGCTCAGCTTCGGGACAACGCAGACGGATGTTTTATACCTTAACTGAATCAGCGGCGAATTTACTTAATTCACCTTCTTCTTCCTTTTATCAGCGAGGTTATGATCCGAAAACAAGGGATCACAGCCCTCCCACTTCACCGCATTTCTACTGATCCGCATGTGGGGTTCGCCTATTTGACCTCAGAAAATATCGGCAGGCCTGCCGATTTTGGATCACTCGGTTACTGAGGCCAATGAAATGCCGATGTCGTCGCATTTGTCTGATCCAGGCGTTTATAGGCCTGCCTTTCCTACATCGCGATGCCTTTGGAACGCGCATAGATATTGCCTTTTTAACAGGGTTCAAATGATCTCTTCTTTGAACGTGGCAATACCAGCTGAGCCTGTCGCGCTCTATTTTTTTTTACTTAATTCACCTATTTTTTATTTTTTTAATCCGGAGAGCCAGTACTGAGCTACGGGTGTGGAATCAATATTTAGAGATGGAAAATTCGATCTCAACCCCCTTTATGCCACTTAGACCTTGAATTTCGGGAAATCCCTTCTTATCTAGGCAAAATAAGGAATAACTGTGCAAAATTTCAAGTACCTACGTCTGGTAGTTTTCGAGAAACGAAGGAAAATCGACTTTGCTTCTATAGTATTTATAAGATAAAAGCCGAACTTCTCGCTTTAACTTCTGATATTTAATAATCTATTGAAATTCCTTCACAGGTTTTTACAATTAGTGAAACTGTCAATATAGTCTATGTATAGGTATGAAAGAATACAATAGGAAACATAACATATGCATAGTTACTATGCAATATGCACAAAAAAAGGTTAAATAAAAGCTGCAACTTAAGACTTTTTTTTCCAGCTTGGCGGTTAAATTTGCTGACCAACAGCGATTGGTAAACTGCAAACCTTAGAAAGCTGCAGGTGAGACCGGAACTTCTCATATATTGTTCCGAAAGGAGCTCCCACGCATTCCAAACTCTTAAGCTATAGCTTAGAACTTGGGTACTTATAGATTGCATGGCAGGCTAACTGGAAAATATCCCTCCGAGGCAGGTTGATTCACAACTTTTCACAGTAAATAATTAAAAGCAACGCCCCATGTTGGGCGCCAGATAAAAACAATTCTTGGCTCCCAACATGGGGCAACAGGATCGGTCGCTAAGTTAATAGTTACCCTGATTGTCGTTTGTCGCTTTTCGACGATTGTCATTTTATTCATAGCTATGACCTGGTGACCATTAAACATTATTAAGCAATTTGTTTGTCGTGTAGATTACTATTACAATTCTTTCATAGTAAAAAAGTATTGAAAATGGAATCTGAAGAGAAAAACGACAATCGTCGAAAAGCGAGAAACGCTAACGACAACCAGGGTGAGTGTAAAAAAAAACGTAAAGACCTAAAGCAGCTCAATCTCAAGAAAACAAATTGAGACATCTTTAAAACCTTCCTAGGTTACTCAGAGCATTCCCGATCATCGCCTCTGACAAACAAAACGGAGATTGACCAGGATGTCATTACCCTGAGTTCAGCCCCTAAAGAAGCATTCAAAAGGTTCTGCCCTCTAAGCAAAGGAAAAATGAAGTTCAACCCCGCATGGTGGTCAAGTGAGCTCGCGAGCTGGCGCACTAATGCCAGAAAGCTTTACAAGCTGGCAAAGTGCACCAGGAATTCCGCAGACCTGGGACGCTACAAAGAAAGTAAGGGGGCCTTCAAGAAATAGACGATCTACGCAAAAAGAGCCTCATGAAGAAAATTTTGCAGCGAAATTGAATCCACCAAAGACGCAGCGAGACTCCGAAAACTCCTGTCAAAGGATCATTTGGTCTCCGAATATATCAAGAAACCAGACGCTACCTGGACAGAATCATGTGCGGAGACCCTAGAACTCCTCTTTAGTACTCACTTCGCAGGAAGTAATATTCTAGATCGCGATACGGAGACAACAACAACACATGACTCAGGAGTTAGTGAAAAGTATACTCACAGTCTTTGTTGATGATACTGCTCTATCTTATTCCACTAGTAACCATCTTAACTTACATATAATATAATATAAATTTTGACTTAGATGTTCTTCGTAAACGATTTAGCTTTCATAAACTGGCGATTAGCGACGAAACAAAGTTCATGTTGTTTAAGGCCATTGGAGCAAATTATATAGACATGTCTTTTAAGTATCATTCACTTAGTTGTAATCATTTCGCCTTCATAATGCTTGCTACCATAATCCGGATCTGTCCACCTTTAACGTAACTGCTAACTGTTCGGTTCATTGCTTCGTAATTGAACGTGTTGAGAGCTTCAAATATCTACATAGGTATTATGTTGGACCAAAATCTGAGTTGGAAAGAGCACACTTCAAATTTAAAACAATATTTAAATGCAGTTGTTCGGCAAATTTATCACCTAAGCCTCTACTGTAATTCTAAAATCCTCAGTTTAGTGTATAATGGTATTTTCAGTCTAAACTACAATATGGTAACTCATGTTGGGGTGGTACTCATTTCGTTAAAATTGAACCGCTGCTTATAAAACAGAAGCATGTAGTCCGAATTATTTGTAAAGTTAATCGTAGGACCCCATGTTTTGAACTATTCAGGAAACTAAAAATTCTTCCTCTACGACTTCTTTACTTCTATAAAGTTCTCAAAATATTTTTCCAAAGATCTGGGCTTACAGCTGCTAGACTGTATGGCAGCCATAACCTACGCGTCAATATCTTGAATTTCGTTACTGTTCCTGTAATCAATAAAGCCCTTTACTCTAAATTCTATCAAGTTACTTCTACCCGTCTATTTCATAAACTTCCAGAAAGACTCAGATGCGAGCGAAATGAATCGATATTTTTAAAACATGTTCGAATTTGGCTCTTCTCAATTAGTCATAGTCATATAGAAAATTTGATTAGCCCAACATTGTAATATTCTCTTTTCTCTGCACATGTGAATTCTATTTGTTTTATTATTATTCTGTTTTATTATTCCCTTAAATTAATTTTTATGCTTCATTTTTACACTTTAACGTCCCCTTCAATATACAACATTTTGTTTATTTAACTTAATGGTGCATTCGGCTCTTGTCCTTCTGACAATAGAATACACCTTTCTTCTTCTTCTTCTCCCTTTTATCAGGGAAGTTATGATCCGAAAACAAGGGATCATAACCCTCCCACTTCACCGCATTTCTACTGATCCGCTTGTGGGGTTTGCCTTGACAATAGAATACACCTAACTATTTTATATTAAAAAAAAATCTACCTAAATCACTAAAATCCTCATACTACATACTTTATTTGAAATAATGCTTCTATTACTATTACTATTATCGCTGAAATTGTAGATGAATATAAACGGACGTAGGCAATTGACTCCTTTTCTCCATACAAGACGCCCGGCCGGGATGGTATCTTCCCTATGATGCTACAAAGTTGCAGGGAATACGTCATTCCACGTCTAGCGAACATTTTTCGCGGGTGTCTAAACAAGAAATATGTACCTTAAACCTGGAAGAAAGTAAATAATAGTAATACCTAAAGCTGGTTAGCCGACCCACACGAACCCAAAAGAATTCAGGTCGATCAGCCTTTCTTCATGAGTGTTGAAGACCTTCGAAAGACTAATAGGTCTGCATATCAGCACAATTTGCCTATACCAAGGACCGATCGGTCGAAAGAGTGGTAGCATTGATCGAGCAATCACTAGACCACAAAGAATTCACTTTAGCGGCCTCTTTAGACGAGGAAGGAGCCTTTAACAATGTGAAAACCGAATCAATAAGACTATCACTAGACCGACTCACAGCAGATTCCACACTCTCCGACTGGACAGAAGTATGCTCAAGACGAGACACATAAACTCGAAGCTGGGTGACACCCAAGCAAATGCACTGTCTTCTTGAGGATCCCCGCAAGAAGGGGTCCTGTTTCCTCTACTATGGACTCTAGTCGCAAACGAAATCCTTTTGAAATTAGGACATAACGGAGTAAAAGTTGTTGCTTATGCAGACGACATCGTTCTACTTATGTCCCGCAAATTTCTTGACACAATCACCGAACTTCTGCAATCGGCCCTGGATAACCTCCATAAGTGGCCGAGAAGATATGGACTGAACGTTAATCCAGCGAAAACAGAAGTCGTCCTCTTCACCAACAAAAGAATAATCCCAGATTTCGGACCCCTATGACTCGGTGGCACTCCACTCCAAGTCTTGGATAAAGCACCGTATCAAGGGTGCATACTTGACCGCAAACTGAGCTGGAGAGATAACACAAATGGAAGAATAAAGAAAGCGTACATTGCGTTCTATGCTTCCAGCAGAATTTTTGGTAAAAAATGAGGACCCAAACCTGCCATCATCCACTGGATGTACCCAGCCATAGTCAGACCCATTCTTACATATGGGTGCATTGTCTGGTGGCCAATAGCAGAGAAAACCACACATCTCAAGGAACTGACTAAAATCCAAAGACTCGTCTGCATAGTAACCACAGGCGCCATTAGAACCCCGACCGCAGCACTTGAAACAATTCTCGCACTTATTTGTTAAGGAATCAGCTGCGATGAGTGCCCTGAGCCTAAAAGAATACAACCAATGGAGAAGGGGCCTCATGGACCACCGTACCATTTCAAGATGGGCTCATCTAGACTCCACCACAGACTATCTTCGGCCATCCCCCGACTTCAGCCTAAACGTCAAAATGGTCATCCCATCAAGGGAATACTGGGAAGATGGTGGAGCCATTAATCCGCATAGTCTTCACTGACGGGTCCAAAACAAACGAAGGAGTCGGTTCGGGTATCTACTCAGTATCTGGACAAAATATGACAAGATGAAAACTAAGCTCATCCTCGTTTCACCTTATATTGGACCTGAACCCCTCTGCGGTTTACCCACCAGCCAGATTAAAATAGAGCTACTCCGCTGGGAACGCGAACAAATGCTCTCTCACTGGAATGCTCAACCCGGCCTAAGGCATTCCAAGAAATTTATTAACTTCTCAGAAAATAGAACTAGAGACATTCTTTCAATGAGCAAACAGAATGCTAAGATCCTTACTGACTTCTTAACTGGACATTGCTCTCTCAACTACCATCTCAAGAAAATGGGCCGTGTTCAATCGGATACGTGCCGTCTCTGTCTTGAAGACACCGAAACAACCCATCACATACTCTGTGATTGCCCGGCCATAGCCAGACTTAGGCTAAAGCACTTTAATAAAGGCGCTACATCACCTTCTGACCTCACCTCTTCTTCAGCTCGAACTATTCTTAGTTTTATTAATGAATTTGATTTCAGCAAGTTGATAAACTCAAAATCAATTAACCAGGGGATACCACAAAAGATCTTTTTTAGGTCGCAGTGTTTCAGAGGTCGGTCTCTGCCTTCCTCCCCATACACCCAAAAATAAAAAAAAAAGCCCATCCTCACTCAAAAAAGACAAAACCTGGCACAACCGGCCACAACCTATTGACGGCCCACCGGAAGAGAATGCGGCAGTACAGATGAACTTTGCAAAGGATGCGGCAACACAGACGCAGAGGAGGACACAGAATACTTCCTTTGCAAATCCCACAGTCTCTGCAATACCAGAAAGACGGCCTTGGATAGTATTTCGTCAACTATCTGTGCGACCTGTCTGAAAAGCCAACAGCCACCATCATCAAATTCACAATGGATGGTTCAGAAGAGGCCGTTCGATTAACACAGTACTCTACCCATTTTGTTTTCCCTTTCTTTTCAGTACTTCAATCAGGAAACTCCACGTTAGGGGAGCACAATGAATCCGCGTGAGATCCGAGCGCCGGCTGCACCCACTCGATGCAGCTAGCCCCTTTAACCTAACCTAACGTAAAGCAGCTCAAACATAGAAACACATCCGGCACAAATCCGCGTGTGTATACGTAAAACTCGTTCAGCGGAAAAGTGCCAGTAATACGCATCGGAAAGAATGTGAAGAAAGAGGACCACCAGTAACTTGCACCACCATCAGGGTGAAAAGGAAATTGAAGCAATCAGCCACTCCACTACAAACGACAGGCATATTGAGAATCCTGCTAATAGTTATATGTAATTCAAGATAGTTTTAATTTGTATAATGAATCTCCGTTCTGATACAGTTGTAGTGAAATGTAATGATATGCAGACCATATTTTTGTTTGACCAAAATGAGTGCAGTTATCGCAGAAAATATGGGGCGCGGTTGTATAATGTATAGGTAGACGCATGGATGATTTCCAAAAATCTAGGGCCAAGTTCACATGTACATATATATATTGATTAGACCCCACTTTTGCATTCATCTGGACTCGTAATTTGCTACAATTATATTTATAAGAGGACACGTTGAAACGAAAATATTGCCTGACCCACGACCACGTTGCGTTTTTCAGTAACCAGATTCCAAATTCTTCATGGTGTTGCGGCAAGTTAAAAATATTCTAGAAATAGAAGGTACTTATGCCGTTTCTATAAGCACCGGCTTACACTAACCGAACGACTATAAATATTTGCACCGCTCGCAGTAAGGATACAAATAAAAAATTATAAACTGAAAATTTTGCCATTTCCACAAATTCCTTAAGCGCTCATTCTATTTTTGTTTTTTAATGTCCATGCAAGTAATCAGGAACAAGATACATGACTTTTGAACTGCCACCAGCAAACAACCATAAAAGCCACAGCAATAAACGGAGGTTCTATTCAACTGAAAACTAATTTAAACGGTAATGTTCTGGTTCATCAAAGGGGCAGGAGGTGGTGGGTCTAACTTAATGTATTTTTCTTTGTAATAAATTTAATACTCCAAAGATATTTATAGACTCCTTAAGAGCATGTTCGAAAATATTCGAGTGAATTTATTGTTTTGTGCTAAATTGAGAACGAGACGTTTGTACGACAAGACGTACACATTTCAAGATGTGTACATAACTTTGCGGAATAGTTAAAGCAGTTAGGATTCCTTAAAACTCCCCTTTGTCTCATTTGCATGCATACTGGACTTAATTGGGTGTGATCAAGCTTCAACCAGTAAAGTATTTCCTTGCACAAACTCACACACACCCAATGATGTAAAACCATTTGCACAAACTGTTCCATGAATGAGGCGAAATTAAATTTATAGCCATATGTCTTGCACACAAATACTTGAAATTCCTATGCAGTGTGGCCAGCTCAGTTTTGTTGAGGTCAGATTTAACCTTTTTTTATCAGCCTAAAAATTGACGATACGGCGTCAAATATTGTATTGTAGAATAAACCAGGAGTTATAAATTCTGACACACATAGTATAAGGTAGGTAGGTAGATAGATAGGTAGGTAGGTAAATAGAAGTGGCTGTAACAGTCATAAGCAGATCCCTACCTAGAGCCAGACACTTGCAAAAGAAATGATTGTTTCTTTCTCGTTAGCAATATTGCAGCTGCAACAATAGTCTTGGAATGCAATGCCTAGTCTAGCTGCGTGGATCCCAATGGGCCAATATAGCATTATCTGGACGGTTTTTGTTTTGTAGATCTTGTGTTCTACGCCAGTTGTAGTTGGGCCACATCTGCCTAGATATGATGCAATTCCGCAATCCGTACCATTTGTTGTTGGACTTTGAACGAAACGAGCGAATATACTTCCCTTGAGAGCCCCCAACGGTACGAGAACAGCCTCCGCAAGGTAGTTGGCAAGATCTCCGTTTTCCAAGTTCATCAGCTAACTCATTGCGTCTAGTTGCTATGTCGCAGCACCCAGAGGAAGGTGATCCCGAATTGATGATCCATCGAAGCGAGTTCCTCTTTGCACTGTTTCACCAGTTTAGGAGATGGAAACTATTGCCTCAATATCAGCCTGGCTGTCAATGAGGTTTACGATGGCACTAAAAGGTGTAGGTTTGCATTTAAGTACTTCCGCCTGAAAGACAGTGCATTAATCTGGTAGGCGGTATGATTTTGATATATTGAGTGTGTTTAGAGAAAATCTCCGCACCTACTCCACAGTCCATTTTCGAAACATCGGTGAAGATTTGTCATTTCGCTCACTTCACTCTGGATGAGAAACGGACCGTGACATCATTTCTAAAGTTTACTTTGGGTGTTGTGTAGTCGGTTAGAGTCACTATCAAATGTGATAGTGACATATTTAGGAAGTTGATCTGACCAAACGGGTTGGTATACCAGCACCCCGTTTTCTTTTTAATTTAACCGCACTACGGGCTGAGATATACTGAATAATGAAGGTCAAGTGGTATGAGGTGCATTATTACATTCAGGGCTTCGGTTGGATATGTATGTATGGTCGCAGTTCCATAGTTCTTTTGTTAATTTGTTTGATGACGTAGTCTATTCTTAGCGTAGGTCACCAGAGGAAAGGAAAGAGTGTTCTACTGTGGTGGGACTTCGTCCGAAGATGTTCTTATGGATGATCATCTTCGGACGAAGTCCCCATTTCTTACCGAAGGTTGCTTGAGGTATAGAAAGCCACGCAGGCTTGTTTTACTCACTGCTACCTAGGTACTTAGCGCTGGAAGACAAAAAGAGTAATTGGTTGTTTAGCCGTGGATGCTATTTTGGTTTTTGTGGTAAAGAGCATCAGTTCAGTTCTACTTGGGGTAATGCTGAGTACACAACTAGTAGCCACTCACTGATTACTCAAGGAAACATCCCAGATACTAGAATAACCATGTCATCCGCATATGCGACATCCATGCGGCTGCGGTGCGGTTGCGGTACCGCTGCGGTGCTGTAGCAGTGTCGCTGCCGTGCAATTGCGGTGAAGCTGCGGTGGTGTTGCAATGTTGCTGCGAGGTGGCTGCGGTGCTCTGCGGTGACGCTGCGGTGCCGCTGCGGTACCATTGCAGTGCTGTTGCGGTGAAGCTGTGGTGCTGCTGCGGTGGGGATACAGGGAAGCTATGGTGTGGTTGTGGTGTCGTTGCGATGTGGCTGCGGTGCCGCTGCGGTATGTATGTACCTATATGTAGGTCCATTGTGATGGTTTTCGATTCCTATCTACTCCTGAAACCATCAAAATTATGTTTTTTTTTTTGGAGTGATAGAACTTTTAGTACTGATAAATGTTAAACCAGTTGTCAAAATTGTCGGATGTATATATGAAATTTTTGTTCAGCATACTCCGGCAAATATTCATGGAAAGACTTTCGCCTTAACAACGTTTACGTGTGAAGGAAATTTATTTCCAAAATTCGTGTTCTGTTCGCCAAACTTATAAAGCCCTTTATCAATTTTTCTGAACAAGCGAAGTCGAACCATCGATAAATTACCTTCTGGAAAGAGTAGAATCCTGAAGATGTTCTTGAAACTTCATTACTTCCAGACAAATTCACTGTTCAGTGCGATTCTCATGCTGGTAGCATCATCGGTCCTTATTTTTTCAAAAATGAGGAGTTCGCGTTACGATCAATGGAGATCGTTACCGAACCATGCTCAATGAAAATTTCTTTCAAAATATGGATGATATTGATCTGGGAGATGTGGTTTCAAAAGGAGGGCGTTACGTGCCACACGGCGACCGACCACCGACACCATGGATTTATTGAAGTCATAGTTTGGCGAAAAAATGATTTCGTGTTGATTTGGACCTGCCAATTGACACCTTTCGAATATTGTCTTTAAAGCTATCTGATGGCATTGGCTTATGCGGATAAACAAGGAGCTGTTAACTACCTGGAAGTCAATGTTGTGATCGCTCGAAAAAGTTCTACAGTATTGGACTGACAGGATTACCGTTGTAAAATGTAGTTGAGTTGCTCATATGAACGAAATTCAAACATTAAATCCCAACAATTTTTCAAATTAAGAACATGGCCATTTAATTGATTTGTGTGTATTTCATTTCAAGTAAAAGCTTACACCCTTTACTACTCTTGATAATATCATTGATTATGCCGCAGCATAATCTTTTAAAATCATTTAGATATCGGAAGAAATATTCTGATAGCAATATTAAAACAAGTGCAGAGAGAACTAACTTCAGGCTCTTCATCTTTGCAGCGACTGCTTCTAAGATTTCTTTGCGGTTCTTTAGCCCGATGGTCGCACTGTTCCTAAGGATATATCCTTAGGGGAAACAAATACGTCTACGTAAGAAGGCAGCAGGTGTGCAACATAACCAACCATAGAGGAGCACGAAGCAACACAGACACGTTCGTGAAATAAAGACAAAATTCATTTTCTTTTCCAAAGAATTGCTAAGAGGGTTCACTTTTTTGAATTCTTTAAGTTTTCTTACATTTTTCTTGGAAAAATCTAAATAAGGACATACATACACCCACATGTAGATGAGGGTGGAAAAGTTAAAAGTTAGCACAGAAGAAGAACGCCAACGAAATTGAAGACCAAATGAAAACATATTGTGTGCTGCATTTACGACTTTGTTCTGCAGATTTGGATGGCTTTATGGTTGGGTGGTTTTAAGTTTAAGGTTCCTTTATGAAGTTTTCCTTGTGTACATAATAGCACGAGTACCGTTGGCATGCAAATAAGGCAGAGTCATTTTGGAAAAATCGTGCAAATTTATCTATGTACGCTTATTTTGTTTTGTTTGTGAGGATCTTAAATCGTTTCATGAGAACTTAATTTTACTTATGTTTTTAAAGGAGAGGGGATTTATTTTGCAGCTACATATAACTTAGAAATGAATCCGCACGTGCGGTATTTTTTTTGAATTAAAGATGTCATGACAAATACCATGTCTGAATACTGTTGTACCTTATTTTTTTAGGGTAAAAGGTCATATCATTTACTTTACATAGAGACGAGTTAAACAGAGCCATGTCTAGTCTCGGCATCCCTGCCAAGCTCGGCAGTCTGTGCATCAAAGTCGGAAAGAACACCTCCGAACCGTTCGATGCCAGGAAAGGTTTAAGACAAGGTGACGCGCTAGCATACGATCTCTTAGCTTAATACTTGAAAGAATTGTACGAAACTCACAAGTCGACACCGGAGGTACAATCTTTTACAAGTCTGCACAACTACTCGCGTACGTTGATGACATTGACATAGTCGGAAGAACTCAGCGAGGCGTCAGTGGGCTGTGCAGCAAAGATGAGTTTAGCGGTCAACGAAAGCAAAACAAAATATATGCTGTCTACAAAAAAAGACAGCCAACATCAGTGTCTTAGACAGAACGCCACAATAGACAGATATAATTTTGAGGTAGAAGTAAGGACTTTGTATACCTAGGCTCTATGATGAACTTCGAGGGTAGATCAAACGAAGAATTACTCTTGCCAATCTGTGTTTTTATGGGCTAAGAAGGCAATTGAGTAACAAAGCCCTATCTTGAACTAATGGCATATCTCTGTATAAGACACTTATCATCTCACTCCTGCTATATGACGCAGAGGCATGGACTTTGTCAAAATCGCACGACGATACACATCGTTAATTCGAGAGATAAGTTCTTCGAGTGATCTTTGTTCAAGTCTGCATAGACGGCGAGTGGAAGAGAAGGTATAATGCCAACTACACTGCGAGGACACCGATTTAGCCAGAAGAGTTCACATACAGCGACTAAGACGTAGAGTGGATGGAGTTCAACGTTCCAGCCCGGAAAATCTTCGATTCCACCCCGGATGAACAGCGCAGTAGAGGACAACTTCGCGGCAAGTGGCGCAAACAAATGGATGGCGACCTCAACCAACTGGAGGCACGTGGTTCGTAACCAGTTTGGCTGGAGAGGTTTGTTGGTTGAGGCCCAGGTCCACCCCGGACTGTAGCACCACCTAAGTAAGTAAGAAAGTAAGTAAGTATTAGAGAATGAATGAAGCTATCTTTTTGGAAGATCATTATTAAGATTCGCTGAAACAGCGATAAGCTACGTGGATTAGCTTTCGCAAAGAAATAGAAAGATTCCTAGTAAAGGAATATTTTGCTGCAATGAAACAAAGTTCTATAGCGAGATTACAATGCACTGGGTTTTTACATAGTAGGCCGTAAGTTACCACGGGCTTTAAAAACTTAATACCTTTTTTGTTTGTGTATTTATTTAATTTAAATGTTTTATAGATTATGCAGAATAGAAAATTATGTGGTTTTTCAAAGTTTCTGTCTGAAGCGCTCGAATTTCTCTGTCGATGTGGGCCTTGAGCTCCAGGATTGTCTCGGGCTCATTGTCTCATTGTGATTTGGTTATCGTTGGTATTCCCAAACGGAGGTTCAGCGCGCACTCAGAAGATTCATAGCCGTCTGTGATGATGTTGTGATGAAGGTGAACGTGAATAAATCCGAAGTGATGGTCGTCATTAGAAGGCCGTTCAGTCCACTTTATATGTATGTCAGTAGAGTTGGAGGGTTGGAGAAGGTTAGGGACTTTGGAGGCCTAATTATGAGTGAAGAACAGAGTAATGCATAATGAATAATAGATAACTCAATCCTGTAGAATTATTCAGGCCGGCTCAACGAACTTCGGTCGAACTTAGTATCAAAGCTAAATTTATCGGCATTTAACTCGGTGCGGGTATATTCCAACTCGCTTACCCAGGCTGAGCTTGATCTAAGTCAGAAAACTCGGCCCAGCTGGTATATTGCATCAGCCGTGGTAAAAGATGAGGCCATCAAATATGCTGTGGCACCTTTTGATGGTTTCAAATCGCCTGCCACCGATGGAATATATCCAGCTATGCTGCAACAGGGTATAGATCAGCTATTGCCAACTCTGAAAAGAATTTTCACCGCTGGCTTGGCGCTGGCATATATTCCTACACCTTGGCGGACAGTCAGAATAGCTTTCATACCGAAAATTGGTAAGGAAGACTATTTGCTCTCCAAGAGTTTCAGACCTATAAGTTTGAAAAGTATGGAGAGATTGGTAGAATTGCACGTGTGCAAAGTTAAATAAATAAATGAAATGAAATGAAATGAAGCTGCATCCACTATCGGAGATGCAGCATGCCTATCAGCGTGGGAAATCCTGCGAGACGGCACTTCAAAATTTAGTGGCCAGAATTGAATGCGCGCTTGATAGGAAAGAATACGCGATGGGTAGCTTCATCGACATGGAGGGTGCTTTTGACAATGCAACTTTTGACTGCATGTGCGACTCGGCCAAACAAAACGGGGTAGATGAAACATTAGTGCTGTGGATTAAAGCAATGCTAATGAATAGAACTTTGGTAGTGGATGCGGATTGTGGCCGATATGTTATGACAGGGGTAGATATGGACTGTCCGCAAGGTGGTGTTCTGTCTCCATTGTTACTCTCTGCTGAACACTCTAAATAGTTCTAACGTCTACGCTCAGGCATATGCATGATGTCGCTGTACTTTCTGTCGGGCCATGCCTGGCGGCGGTCTGTGCTAACGCGCAGGCGGCGCTGGACATAATCGATGAATGGTGTACTAGAAGTGGGCTTTCGGTGAATCCTCTTAAAACTGAGGTTGTTCTTTTTACGAGAAGGGGGATTTTGACCGGTCTGACTCAGCCAGTGCTAAAAGGCGTCACCATTCGAATTTCCAATGAAGCCAAATATCTGGAAGTGATTTTAGATAAGAAACTTCATTGGTCTAAACACGTCGAGTCGAAAACCTCCAAGGCGCTCTCAGTCTTCTGGCAGACTAAGGGCGCTTTTGGCAAGATTTGGGGCTTGCCACCGAATAAGGTTCTCTGGCGTCGGTTGTTTGGTGGAAGGGGCTCTCGCGTAAATACATATGTGGTGCCTTTTGCGCGAAACTCCAAAGGACGGCTTGTCTCGGCTGCACGGGACCTTTTCCGAGTACGCTCTAGACGCTTTGCTGAACTTACTTCCCCTCGATACTTATATCATGGGTTGCACTATCAAAGCCATCTATCGTGTAAGGCTGGACGGTTTCTAGCATAATCCACACTGGAATTTTGAGGAACTTGCGCGATACTTATCTTACGACTCCTGTCTTATGGATATGCCGTCTGATGCAATGACACCAGAACTCCAGCTGATGCGCAAATTCAGAGTCGACTTTCCTTGTGTTCAGAACTGGCTTCGGCCAGAGTCTGAGCCGGGAATAGAATGCAGTCGTATTTTCACTGGTTCCAAAAACAGTCAAGGGTCTGGCGCTCGGGTCTTCGTGGAAGTCGACAGCTCTAGACTTCTTTTCTCGTTAGGCAAATATGCGTCTGTTTTCCAAACGCAAACTTATGCAATCCTAATGGCCATGAACTATGTTGTGAAGAACAGGTGGAAGGGACGTAGCATTTGTGTCTGTAGTGACAGACAGGCTGCGCTTAAGGCCTTGCTTAACCCTTTAACCACTTCCAAAATAGTTCGTAAAACCAAAAACTCTTTGAACTTGGTCGCAAGGCTGAATTCTCTGTCTCTTATCTGGGTCCCAGGTCACACTGGGATCTTGGGGAACGAGATCTCCGATGAGATTGCTAGACAAGGCTCAGAGGAGGCTTTCTCAGGTCCCGAACCCGCGTTGGGTCTACCTGCGTCCTCGGTTAGGGCTTCCATTGACGATTGGGTCTCTCACGAGCACAATTGTGTGTGGCATGACTCTCCAGGATGCAGGTTGACTAATCGCATGTTCCCGGACGTCTGTAAGAAATCAGCGGCATTCTTGCTGTCTCTCAGCAGAAAAGACTGTAGACAACTTATTGGCGTCTTGACAGGCCACTTTGCTTTTGCCAAGCACCTTAACGTGTTGGGCTTAAGTGACACTACAATCTGCGACGCTTGTGGAGAGAGCGACGACACCGTCGAATATTATCTTTGTGAGTGTCCGGCCTTTGCTCGTATCAGGTGGCAGATCCTCGGTGCTGATGTGGTGAGTGCTGTAAGCTCTTCATCACTGAAGTGCTTGCTTGGCTTTCTTAGAAAGACCCAATAAAATGGGTAAATCAGGGTTTGCTCTCTGGTAGTACAATAGACCAGTTGGGTCTGAGTGCTCCAGTCGAGCGTTTCCTATCCCGACAAAAATAAAAATAAAAATATATATTCCAACTCTCACATATAGTCGTGAAATCTAGGTAATGATATGAAGAATAAGATCGCAGATGTGAGCTACCGAAATGAGATTCCTTCGTGGTGTTGCGGCGATTGCTACCGTTTTCACTCTGCATCAATGTGTTAACCTCGTCGTTAGAATGAGAGCTAATTTTGTCTAATTTTTTTCATTTTTTCGTTGACAGTTCGTATATTTAAGTCACGGTGTATATCAAAATTTGAGACATATCAAGGTGCATTAACTATTGTCCTGAGAATTTTAGATTGTTGTCGTTGGATGGTTGTTAAGTTTGAATTTTTCGATGTTCCCCGTATTTGCGCTACATAGGTTCATATTGGTTTAATAATTGTCGTATGCAGCGGAAGTTTATTGTCAATAGATAGTTTGGATTGTTTTCCTATGAGCCAATAGAGTTGTCGGAGTTTGTTCTTTATCTGATTTAGTTTTTGAAGTATATGATATTTCCAGGTTACTCGTAATTTACTGTCCATAAGTACTTAGCTTGTTTGTCAATTCTGAGTTATAGTTACGTTGTTTATAGTATTCGGTAAAGGGTCATATCTTCTTTTCGTCGTAAATATAACTATCGTAAATCGATTGTAGTTTGTTGGTTGCTGTGGCTATGCACTTATGCAATGTCAACAGAATTGTGTCGTCTGTACGTGTAGAGTGACGATCTTCTGTGGTCGGGATGTCTGCTGTGTATAGCAGATAGAGGATTGGCTTAATCACGCTTCCTTGGGATACATCAACTTTTATGTTCAGTAAATGAGAGCATTTGTCATTATATGGTATTTAACATAGAAGAAACGATCACTTAGGTAGCCCTCCATAATTATCGATACAAGTGTAAACCCCCTAAAGCGAGGTACAACAAAAGTTAGCAACAAAAAAATGCTTACAAAACAAACCAACCCTCCATAATTAGGTAGGCTTCAAGTGGGAGTTGTTTCTTTTAATTTATATAAGAGGCCAGAATGCCGGACTTTATCGAATGCTTTTGCGATATCCAACAAAAAACCCCTACACAGAATCTTTTTTCATCGACGTCTTCAGTTATTTTATTAATCACTCCGTGTATTTACTGTATCACTAATCACTCCGTGTTGGTTGGTACTAGGTTTCGTTGTAACAAGAATGGTTCCAAGCGAGTAAGAAGTATTTTTCGAACATTTTTGACATAAACAGTAATGATTGATCCTTATGAGGTCCTGATTGAAGGATCCTTTCCATGTTTTGGGATGCCGATAACCCGCGCTACTTTCCATACTTTCGGGAAATACCTTAGCCTTAGTGTTGCATTAAAGATGTTCCTAATAAAAACCATTGTCATTTTCGGGAGCTTTTTTAGTATTTCTCCCGTCAACAAGTCACAACCTGGAACTTTTCTGGTTTTGAGTGTACTTATGTGATGGATTATCTCTTCCAGGGTTGACACTTCACCCAGAGCAAATGTAGCGTACTGACAATGAAAATGTAGCATTTTCAAATAAAATATAGCAAAATAGAAATGTTTGTTATATACGCATACATACATTGCTAATCCTTTAGGTAGGTAGGTAGGTAGGTAGAGGTGGTTGTGTCAGCAAAACCATGCCGACACTTAATTAGCGCAGACGCGCCATTTTAATACCACAATTCAAGTGACCTGTCGGATGTAAAAAGGGCGTTAACTGCTAGGGAAAAAGGAAAAAGAAAAAGGAGTGGGCATTATTCAAATCCACCCCGTTACATTGAGGTAACTGATAACATCCCCAATGCTAATTTTCACTAGCTCTATTAGGTTGCCAAAAAAGGGTTTACTTAAGGTGCGCTGTTTGGCCTTGCCTAAAGCTGGACACTTGCAGAGGAAGTGTAAGAGTGTGTCTATCTCGTCAGCAGAATTGCAGCTACGACAGAGTGCAATAAATGTTATGCCTATTCAGGCCGCATGAACTCCGATGGACCAGTGGCCAGTACTAACTGCCACAACTCTTGCGATATCTGCGCGGTTTCAGTTTAGTAGATCTTCCATTCTTTTCTGCGAGTATTTGGGCCACATCTGCCTTTAGATGACACAGTTTCGCACCCCCTACCATCTGCTATCAGCCTTTAGCAGATAGTGCGCGAAGATCCCTCCCTGGAGGACTCCCAACGGGACGTTCACCTCCTTTGCTAGGGAAGCATCAAGGGCAGATCCTTGCCTCGCGAGTTCATCTGCTCGCTCATTCCCCTCAATGTTGCTGTGACCCGGAACCCAAAGAAGACAGATCCTTAACCGATGGCCAAGCGAGGCGAGCTCTTTGCACTGTTCTACTATCCTTGAAGATGTAGTGGCAGATACTATATCCTGGATAGCCGGTTGGACATGTTCTCATGGCTCCCGTTGCGCCTATAGCCGCAATTCTTTGTACCCTGTTGATAAGTTTGATGTTATAAGCTTTCCTTAAGGCAAGCTATCAGACTAGCGATCCATAGGAAAGAATAGGACGCACCAAGGCAGTGTACATCCATAAGACCATCTCCGGGCGAAGTCCCCACTTGTTGCCAAAGGTCTTGTTGCAGGTATAGAAAGCCACACAGGCCTTCTTTACCCGTTGCTCAATATTAAGCTTCGAGCTTATTTTAGGATCAAGCACCACACCTAGGTACATGGCACTGAAGGATAGGGAGAGTAGATGATTGTTATGCCGTGGAAGCGTAAACGTCAGTATTTTGGTTTTAGTGATAAAGAGCATGAATTCAGTTTTGCTTGGGTTGACGCTGAGTCCACATCCAGTGGCCCATGAGCTAATCTTGCCCAAGGCACCTTCCATAATCTCACTGATTACGGATGGAAACATCCCCGATACCAGTATTACCACGTCACCCGCATACGCGACAACCTTAACTCCATCCCTATCAAGTCTACACAAAATTTTGTTGATGACCATAAGCCATAGAGGAGATAAAACCCCACCTTGAGGAGTTCCTCTAACAACAGGTATGGTGTAACTGCTGTTGCCGAGAGTCGATTGAATGATTCTAGTTTTTAACATTGTCAATATCCATCTGCTAATAAACTCTTCCACACCCAGTTGGATCAGAACTTCCTGAATCTGACGTACTGGCGTTATTGAAGGCGCCTTCAACGTCTAAGAAGGTAGCTAGGTTATATTGTTGAAGTGGATTGTCTTTTCTATCGTTCGTACAACTTCGTGGAGCGCCGTCTCCGTCGATCGCCCCTTAGTTTACGCATGTTGAGATTTGGATAGAAGGGTATTTCGAATATGTGTATCTAAGATGCGTTCCAAAGTCTTTAAAAGAAAAGAGGATAAGCTAATGGGTCTGAAATCCTTTACGGATCCATGATCCCGCTTCCCAGCTTTCGGGATAAACACAACACGAACACGTCTCCAGCTCAGGGGAACGTGGTTTAGGAGAATACAGCTTCTGTAGCTGGGTAGACCATGGGACCACCTGGTCCAATGTTTTTTGCAGCATAATCGGGAGAATGCCGTCAAGGCCGGTTGATTTATAGGGAGAGAAACTGTTAATAGCCCAGGAGGTATTAACTGCTGTAGTTGTTGTCTTAATGTAATTTCAGGAAAAAAGATTGCTAATCCTTTATGAGGGTCGCGGGTGTAGGATGCTCAGGTGGAGACTCCATCTTTCTCAATCCTCCGCCATTGACTCAAACTTATCAGGAGAAATCCCTAGACGGCTCTAGGAGAGATGTCTTACTTGATCCAACTATCTATTTTTAGGCTTACCGGGAGACCACCTACCTGTTGGCACAGCAATCATGGCACGTATTGGAAGTCGGTCTGGGGGCATACGCACTACGTGACCAAACCATCCAATCATAGATCGTTCCGTTCGGAGAAGTAGCTGCTCAACATTAAGCATGTCGCGTACTCTGATGTTGCGCACTCAATCCCTACGAGTTATTCCAGCAACACTGCGAAGGAACCTCATTTCAGCAGCTTGCATCCGCGATCTTATTCTTTCGGTCACTACCCAAATTTCAAGACCATCAAAATAAATAAAAATAAATATTTGGCACAACAGCTCTTTAAGTGCAAGGGCCTAGCTTCTCGCAACCACTCATGTTGTGTGCGTTATATTTTTCACACGAATCGAAGGGATCAACAGTTAAGTGCCGTATCCGAATGGCGATTTTGAAAAGCTTTTTCGTGACAACAATACTCTCGGATGTTTGTCAGACGCTCGAGAGAGGTGGGACCGGGATTCAAATTAGGAAACCTCACGCGCAGCGATCCGACACACTAACCACTTACGCCACGGCCCCATGACCATAGGTAAGAGTTGGAACATATGCAGACTTAAAAACTGATAATTTAGCTTGAACACTAAGTTCGGCCTTCCTTATAACAGATTGACCAAGCTCTCTCCAAATTGATCTAGCCTGACCAATTATATAGCAAAACTCAACATTGCTCTTTCCATCACTCGTGAATAAGACCCCAAGTACTTGAATTTATCCACATGCTTCAGTGGGACTCCATTAACATGCAGAGTGCATTGAATGGGTGTTTTGGAAACGACCATTACTTCTAATTTGTTCACGTTAATCTCCATCCTAGCATCATCACAAACGGCTACAAACCTTTCGAGTGCGCGCTGAAGCTTGGTTTGAGAGAACCCAAGGATGACCAAATCATCCGCAAAGAGCAAATGACTAATCCTTAAGTCTCCCACTTTGGAACATTCGCCGTCACGGCTGCGCTGCAACATCCAGTTTATATATACAATGAAGAGGAGATATGACAAAACCCACCCTTTGCGGAGTCCAACACCCACATTGAAAGGTATTGATTTAACACCGTTTATCTGAACAAAGCCGCTGTATTTTGTATATAAAAACTGAATCGCCCTTAACAGGGAACTATCCATCCCATATTCCTGCAGAACACCCCAGAGTTTGTCTCGAGGAACCCTGTCATATGCTTTTTTAAAATTCACAAAGCAAGTGTAAATAGGTTTAGCATACCTCCAGGTCAAGAACCATTCTGAGACAGAATATTTGGTCGGTCGTGTTTCTACCCCACATTGCTCATCCCTCAAACTATCCTCAACCACAGCTCTGGAACGCGTTTCTATCACCTAAGCGAAGACTTTTCCAGGGAGACTTCCAAGATATATACCCCTGTTATTCGCGCAATAATTGTTGTCCCCTTTTTTAAAAAGAGAGACCATCACCCCCATTTGCCGCATTCCCAGGCTACTTTAATGGCACGCTAGAGCTATTGCACTTCCTCTTTACCTAAAGCCTTGAGCATTTCTGGTCGGATTTCATCCACACCGGCAGATTTTCCAACTTTTAGCGATTTGATCGCCAAAGTTACTTGCTTTAACGTAGGACTACTTCCGCCCTACTCTCGACTATAGGTCTGTCATCTTCGGTGCCCTGTTCGGGGTGGAGATTCTCTTCTGTATTAAAACGTTTTATTTTGAAATTTCTGTTAGTAATAGGTTGTGTTGGTTGGAGTTAATTGTTCTTTGGATTGTGGTAATGAAAACTTTCTTCAAAATATTTAGCAAGTTCTAATGCTTTGTCTGTATTAAGTCTAGCTCAACATCCGTTTGGTTATTATATATAGCTGAAGTATTAGATTACAGAGAACCGGTAAATAAGTAAAGCACTAAACGAGTCTGGGTAAAATCTGGTATACACATACATACATATTTGGCGCAACAGCTATGCCTAACTTCCCGCAATCACTCGTGTCTGTCGTGTGCGTTATATTTTGCGCATGAATGGAAGGCACCTACAGTTTTGTGGCGTATCCGAATGGCTATTTTTATTCAGTTTTTGAGAAGCTTTCTCGTGACAAAAGTACTCCCGGATATTTGCCAAACGTTCGCGAGAGGTGGGGCCGTGAAAAAAACTTGTTGGTGTTTTCTGGGATTCGAACATTGAACCTCACGAGCAGTGGTCCGACACACTAATCAGTGCGCCACGGCACATACTTGGTATGTCATCTTATAACATATACCTAAGGTAGATGTGGCGATGAAAAAGAGAAGCTAATTAGCGCTATTGTGCGTGACATATCGTGTGACATCACAAACTTATGTAACCTGGTTATATGACAAAGCTCTCAGTTGAAATCAGAGATATACTAAATCCAGCCCGTCAAGTTCAGGGAAAGAATGAGAGCTCAAATCCTTTTGCAAGATATCTCACTCAGATCATTGAAGAAGGGTTTACCTAGGGAGACGACGTGGTTTTCGCTATGGCTGGACATCTCAAAGAAAGTGAAGAGAAGATTCTTTATCGTCATTATATTGCAGGTACGGCAGAAGGTGTTATGGGGGATGCTGAGCTTGTCCGCATGGTCTCCTATTGGCCAGTGGTAACTATGGCTACAATTCTGGCCATATCTGGTCTTGATTTCCTTAGTCGCTGTTTTGATGTAGGCTGCTTGGAGCCGATTTTCTTGTTACAGCGCAAGCTATCTATCTAATTTAGGCTTGCCAGTTGAAAGAACTAATGATGTATGTCACCCTTAACGACTCCTAGCGGAACGTTAACTCTTTCAGCCAGAGAGCTGCTAAGGGCTGATCCTTGCCTGGCCAGATCATTCACTCGCTCCTTTTTCCTCGAAGTCACTGTACCCTGAGACCGAGATGAGATTGATTTTTGGGTGGACGCCTGGTTTGTTTATTTCTTTTGGGGCATTGTTCTACCAGTTTTGAACATGTGCAGCCGAATGAAGGGCTTTGATAGCAGCTTGGCTATCGGTGAAGAGAGCGGGATTGATGCTGGAAAACGTTTAGATTTGATGTCTCTTAACGGAAGGATTTCAAAACGTTCAGCTTGTCCGAGAAAATGTCTGCAGCTAGTCCGCGTTCTTCCATTCTGCTCTGGTTGGGAAAGTTAATGAGAAAAGTTATCTGAAGTTTAAAGTTTGGATTTTGTAATCAATCGAAGATTATGGCTGTATTTTGATGTGTAATTAAAGACGGATCAAGTGAAGGATCACAGTCAGACCATACGTTGGACAGGATCTTAAGGCACCCGTGATATGTATGCTGTTATTTGGATTTTGTATTTTTCTATCGACATTGGAAGCTATGTTTGCTTTCTTCGCTCGCTGTCCAATGTTAAGCTTCCAACTAAGTTTTGGGGCAAGGATTGTGCATGGATAGCTTACATTGGAACATAAAGTAAGTGGTCGACCATTCAGTTTGGGTGGGGTGAAGCTTCATGTTTAGATTTAAGTGGTAAATGCGTAGACTAACCTAAATATGAAATTGAAACACAATTGTTGGAGCCGTTTGCGAGAAAAACTTTTTTTTTTTTCCAAAATCGGCCTTAGGTAAATAGTAGTTCATTTTGGGGTTAGAATAAAAATTTCGGTTTCCCTGCCTTTAGTCTGATCTTCTATATAGCTGCAAGTATCAGTGAGTACTGAACGTAATTTTCTTTTCACATCTAGTCAATTCGGTTGTATTGAAGAAATCATAATGTTCACGGAGTCTTGTTTTTCATTACTCTTGTGTCCGTGATTTATTTTTTTTTAATATTTTAAATCTGGCTTTTTGGTAATTAAAGTGCATTTTTTATGTAAGTATAAAATACTACTTACCTCCCAATAAAATGTGTTCTAAAGAGAGATTTACTCGGCTTTTGGTCATTTGCCAACCATCTGGAGTAAAATCACCAAGTACGATTGATGCCTCATACTCTTTTATACTCGAATAAAAGTACTCTGGGAAATTGCGGTTCTTTTTATCCACTTTGGAAAACTGCAGTAAGGCCGGAATGATTACTGTGTATGCAGTGATTTCATTGTGAAATAAGTTGCCAAAGCCTACTGCATTATAGTTTGCAGGAGAAATACTTGGAGTTTTCTGTGAATGAAAAGAATAAAATCATTTCAACGTGTGAAAATAATTTTGCTTAAGTACAGCTTCTAAATTGAGCACCTATTATGGGTTTTCATTTAGTTTTAGCTGAGGGCGCTTTTTCATAACGAAAAGTTACACTCCGTCTGGAACAGATCCCTTAGTAAACTAGGCATAGGGTTATGTGGTTAAAACATGGTAGACGTATTTTGTACAATTTTTTTTTTTTAATTTTATGAAAAATCTCTTCGTTTTGAAAAAGTTGAACAGAGAGGGTTTGACAAATTTGCTTTAAAAAACATTTCTGTACCCTATTCCAAAGAGTATATCAAGTTGGACGCATAGTTTGTTATAAATAGAAATAATGTAGATAGGTCGCACAAAGTACATATACAAAATGATCAGGAGCAGCTGTGGGGTTGTTTAAGTCATGTCCGTCCATCTGTTTGTGTCGCCAGTTTTTGGGACTTAAATTTTACGGTAGAGAGTTTAGATTCGATATATTACCTTATTGGTTCCTGAAGCAGCACAAGTGTTAATGTTATGGACAATCGTGACTGTGAAATAACGTTGCAAAAACACCTCGGCATGAATTAAAAAAAATACATGAAAAATGGATAACAGACGAAGGGATTGGTCACGTTGTGACAGTGTAGTGCCAGTGCAGTGTTAAGAAAAGCAAATATCAACAACCTTCTGGCACAGCACAGTAAAAAGCACTTAAGAAACCACATAGCTTCCAACCTCTTGCCCTGTTTCTATTTGTTAGTTCATTCGAAGTTCGTACACCGGGTGGGTGACTGTGCGCCAGCTGATTGTGAATTTGCGGTCTGTGGCATAACGTTAACAGTAGGGTTGTCGCTTGATAAGTATGGTGTATTTCTGCTCACTAGTTGAGGGGTAAGTTTTTGTATTTTTTTTTGCAAGTTATCGCGCTAAGTGGAAGAATTCGAGGATACCTTGATCAACATTCATGGGCTGAAAGGTAACATCACTGCCCAATTATCTCAGTACAAACAAACAGTAATGGCATAGATTGAAACCTAGCTGAACATTGTCAACAATGACAGTAATTTTGCCATAGCGGGTTATACATTGCTTCCAATCTTTGTGCTGCATAAAGTGAGTTTTAAGCACCTGGGTTGGTAGATCAGCCTACCTCTGCTTTCTGTACTTCTTGCTTAAATTTACTAATGGAAACCAATTTATTCATTTTTAACTTCTTTACTAGTATTCTTGTAATAATATTTATTTACTTACTTACTTAGATGGCGCTACAGTCCGGGGTGGACCTGGGCCTCAACCAACAAACGGTTACGAGCCAGCTGCCCCAAGTTGCTTGAGCTCCCCCTCCACTTACTTGCGCCACCTACCGCGAGGTCGTCCTCTACTGCGTCGTTCATCCGGGGTGGATTCGAAGACTTTCTTAGCGGGAACGTTGGGCTCCATCCGCTCTAAATGACCCAGCCACCTTAGTCGCTGTATGTGAACTCTTCTGGCGATGACGATGTCGATGTCCTTGTACAGGCCGTATAGTTCGGCATTGTACCTTCGCCTCCACTCACCGTCTATGCAGATGGGACCAAAGATCGCTCGAAGAACTTTTCTCTCGAAATAACCAAGGGCATCCTCATCCAGTTTTGTCAAAGCCCATGTCTCTGCGCCATTCAGCAGGACTGGGATGATTAGTGTCTTATAAAGAGTTACCTTAGTAGTTCCAGATAGTGCTTTACTACTCATTTGCCGTCTTAGCCTATAGAAACAACGATTGGCAAGAGTAATTCTTCGATTGATTTCCCCACTGATGTCATTTGCGGAGCTCACCATAGAGCATTGGTAGACAACGTCCTTTACTACCTTAAAATTATATTTGTCTATTGTGGCGTTCTGTCCAAAACGCCGATGTTGTGCGTCCTTTTTTGTAGCGTATATTTTGTTGTTTTGTTTTCATTGACCGCTAGACCCATCTTTGCTGCCTCGATCTCAATACTCGCAAATGTCCCGTTGACGGCCCGCTGAGTTCTTCCGATTATGTCAATATCATCGGCATAAGCGAGTAGTTGTACAGACTATTAAAAGATTGTACCTCCGGTGTTGGCTTGTGAGTTTCGTACAATTCTCTATGTTAAAGAGATCGCATGATAGAGCGTCACCTTGTCTAAGACCTTTCCTGACATCGAACGGCTCGGTGATGTTCTTACCGATTTTAATGGATCAACGAGAGTTCTCTGTCGCCATTCTGCATATACGGTTTAGGGCTGATAAACGAACAAAATCATTTTGCAAACAAACACCATATCAGTGCAAGTATCTAGTCATGCACTCCATTTTTTTTTTTTTTTTCAGTCAATAATCAATACCGTGCTATTTTTAATGCAATAATGAAACATCTTGTTGAAATAAACAAAAATAAAAAAAAAAAAAATTTCTAGAGGCGGAACACGAATCATTCACGATATGTCATTTAGCATACGATTGCGCAACAACAATTATATAGCAATTTATAAAGAAAATTTCTACGCCACCTCTCAGGCTGGATTTTGGAGTTTAACTTTAAGTAACGTAGTTTGAGTTGGCAATTTGTTTATAAATCACTATTTTGCGTTCAAATGCTTATTAATTTAAACTTCCATTCAAATATGCTTAAAAATTAAGCTGATAGTCTTTGGATGAGTGCACCTGGCCGCATCGATATTGATATGTATATTATTTATTATGTTTGTGATAAAAAGTTCTTGGCGCTATTATACTCTTCCACTTCAGTGAATCATTTCACTATTGGAATACATTTGTATCTGTAGAATTGCATACGTGTATCTTGTCATGGGCATTGAGTTTTAAGCAAATACATATTTTGAATGATTTACTAAATGTTTACATTAATGCGTGCGTGCCTCCATCACACAAAGACAATCCTATCATTACCCCGTTTAGACATTCTTAATTAAACATATGTAATTCTTCTGTCTTTATACCTTTTCATACATATGTTTGCAGATTAATTCAGTTTAAACAAGAAGTTAATGATACATTCTCTCATTCAATAGTAATGTATATATCTGAATATATTGTATTGTAAAAACTTGAATATCTAGACTTTCGAAATAAAAATAAAAATATTTGATAAACACTTGTGAATTAAAAACATCAATCACTTTGAAAGAAAATAAATAGGAAACTCACTTAAGCTATCAATGCATGTATGTTTGAACTTACCTTCGCTATTAAAACGCATGTCTGCTCCTCACTTCCGTAAGCAAAATCAATTTTTATTCTATAGCATCTTGTTAGCATGTACGCTTCCTCTGCGCCGATTGTACCGATAGACACATTTAGCAACTTAAAAGATTCATTAGCATTTCCACTCAGAGTTTCAGATTTGTTTTCATTTTTTGTTAGCTTTCCACTTGACAAAATATCCGGTAAGACTTCATTTAATATCCAATTCTTCACATCGCTTACTTCACCCATGATTTTAGCACTTTAATAAAACAAGTTTGTGTATCCAAATTTGGGCTGAAATAGTCAGCGCGTTCTCTTACGAGTAGAGTGAGTTTCTTACTGTTTTCTTTTTCAGAACGTTTGAATCTTATGTACGAGTATGCAGTTGTCGTATAAATTTGCCTAGTCACTGATTTGTCTTGTGCTTAATTTTGTTTAAGCTATCTTTTTTTGTAGATAATTTATTGTAGGCGTACGTACGGCAACGTGCCGTTCTTCAAAATCTATTTTTGTGATTGTTAAACAATGTCTGCGGCTGCGATAGTAAAATGTTATCGGATTAAGGTTTGAAGTATAAGAGAACTCTCTGCTACGCATTGGATTGTGCAGATGACTCATAAGTATTTTGCGTGTATTAGTTATAACTTATAAGTATTGTGAAATCGTTTGATGTTTTCAATTATAATTGATTCTTTGTAATCTATTGTGTAATGAAGTGTTAAGGGGGAGAGATTTAGATTAAGGAAAAAGGGGAAAGGGGGATTACGGATATTATTGGAGGAAAGAAAGTGAAGATACATTTTCTTTTGGTAGACTACGATGATGGTGCATGCCTTGCTCGCCGCAACTCAAGCTCGTCGGAGGGTAAGTTCTTGCATCCGAGCTGTCCAAATATCGCCACTACTAAAAAAGGAGGCTAGATAATAAATAAATAAAAAATCCTCATCCTAACCCTCCACGTGGGTGCCAGTCGGTAATAACCAGCATAGTAGTCCTGTGCGATATCAAGATGGGGTAAGCTAAGGTCAAGGAGCATTTTATAGGATTGTTAACTTCTCAATAGTTTCATCCTCTACACATGCTTTTTGACCATCAGATGAGGTACCTGATTTCAGTGGTGGTGTTAAATGCAAAAAACCATGCCTAATAATGCAAGGCTGGGGTTTCAAAGAGTCTCTAATGAGCTCCTTCAGACGCACGGGCGGGGGTCTGTCGTATTTAGACTTATCCCGATAAATTGGCTCTGTCGGGACCGATTTAAATTTCGTAATACTCGTGGGTAAAAAAACTTAATCCAATTAATAATGAAAACCCGAGCACCTCATCGGAAGACGAACTGCTCGCCTCCAATCAGGAGACCCTAGTGGGAAGCAAGAGCCTTGAGAGGAATTCCACTCAAGGCGCGCTTCCCGAACCTACATATCTAAAAGCTCACATGCAGTTCATATCCAAAAGCACGTACCAGAGGGCCGTCTTTATTCTGGGTAAGATTACCAAGAACGAAGAGGCCGGCACGGGATCTGCGCGGAACCTGGCTTATAAGTCGAGATACCAGCGGGTTGTTGATGAGTACATGAACTCCCGAAATGAACAATCACAACCACCACAACCACGAAAGACAGAAGTGGCAAAGCGCATCCGCTCCTAAGAGGAAGTCAAGTCCGACTTCCAACGGAATAAATTTGCGAAGCTTTCTACCGCCAAGTCAAATAACCCATCGACCTCGGTGTCCCAGACGACACGAACTGTTAGTGAGATTGTCAAAAACGACCTACAAGTCGCACTAGTCGATGAGTTCTCTACCGGGGGCAAGGTAGTGGCTGACGCTTGCGGTGCGATAGAGATCAAGCTCTCTGAAATGGTGATGGAACACCTCATAAGCAACCAAGGAGGACCGCTCCCCTGTTTTAACTTAGCTGAAGTCATAAGATGGTACAGAGAAGAATTCCTAAGCGGCTGCGTTCACAAAATTTGTGACGCGAGGGATGACTTAAGACTCAAGCCAATCCCAGCAAGAGAGATTCCGAGAAGACACGGAATCCGCATTTGACTCCCCAATGTGGCCATAGAAAGCGAGAAGCTTATAAACTGCTTAAAGCTCCACAATCCATCGGTTCCATGAATGAGTAGAAAGTTGTCAAATCTGAGCAACCGTACAACAATACCCTTTCATTCCTGATTCTGATCACCGAAAAACGTGCTGTCACCTTTGAGAAGACTGGCTGTAAACTTCGTTTCGGTAGGTCAAGATCTTCAGATCAATAGGTCCGTGCAACGACTTAGATGAAGTCGACAATGCCCAGAAGCTGTTGGAGGGCATGAGGATCGAGACCACCCTATACTCTGTCCAATATAAATTGGCAGTACAGGGAAGATAGGGATGTTTGTCTCTCATTCGCACTCTTTTGTTTTCCGTAAGGTGCTATTTTAACAAAAGCTCTTACAGGGTTTCCGTGGTAAGCATTTCACATTAGCAAAAATCAGAAAGAATATTATGTAGGGTTACCGTTTATTTATAAAAAATAAAACAAATTTATCTTTTTCCACACCACCAAGAGGTAAGATAAAAGGCGCGTTTGTGAAGGGTATCCCCATTAGGCCTTATCCCTTTTAAATAAAAACACAAACAAAAATAAAAAACACATAAGTATCACAATCCAAATTTAGAAAAATACACGTAACATCAAAAAACTGACCGCGCGCTACGAAAACCTACGCAAATAAACTTTTTCGTTAAAGAAAACGGCTTACAATTTTGTAACTGCATTTTAACGTATTTTCCACACATTGAAAGAAATGCGAAAGATCAAAACAAGATCTCCACGATAACACTTATCATTAAGAACTTTTTTCAAAGCTCTTAAACCAAAAGCTCCTTAACAGAAACCCAAGGAAAAAAAACTGAACGAGTTACCAAACGGACAATGGTAACTCTGAATGCACATCAATTTAATGGGGGTTGAATAGCAGCAGCCACAGGTCACAGCCAATCAGTGCACACTCAGATGTGCGCTGAATAAGATGTTTTTGATTTACGTCAGACGCAGTTGGAAATTCACTAGCGGGTAAACACTTTTTATGGGGGGTTTCTTTTAATTTAGTATGGTGTAAAAATATGGCGCGCTACTGATTTTGAAAAAGCTTCCCCATAAGACGTGTACTGCCAATTTATGTTGGACAGAGTATAGCTACCACTTCAACTACTTGAACGAAGCGTTGCGCTTGGCACACTCACCATCGCCGGCCCCGCTATACCCGGGGATAATTATGCCTCCTTCAGCTCCTCATAACGCCTAAACGGCACGCACACATAATTATCCGTAACTGAAATCCCACATAAATTAGCCGCACAACCTCTCACTGCACCAGAATCTCATTAACCTTTTTCTTTTCTACCGACCCCCCTTTGCATGAGATCATGCCACTCCATAATAAGGAGAGAGAGACTACTTGGGATATTGGTTAAGCACCGGCTACATATTGTGTGCTTAAAGGAAAGACCCAGTGTACGAAATACACCGTGGTTAGATTTTTTCGTCGGTCGAAGGTACGCTCGCAGTGTTTCTGTCCAACACACTGTGGTGAGAGGTAGCTGTGCATGAGTTAGCGAGCGATACCCAGAGAGGTGAGCGGACGGTGGTATGAACCTCCATCTGGCCCGAATACAGAGAAGTTTTGCATTGAGTCCTACCATTCACACTCAATGCTTGCAGGGATTTTCATAAAGTAACCCACTGCCGACGAAGAAGGCGGAGTTCTTCACGCTGCTGTTTTAGTACCAATCTGGTGTACTGTGAGCCAACTCTCTAGTGTGGGTAATTCCACCGAACCTTTTGGTTACTCTTCCGTCTTTTTTAGAGTTGAGTGTTAAATTATCGGACCTACTGCTGACCACAGCCGTTGCGACCGTAAAGTTTTGGGCTCATCCTCCTCTAGGAGAAGCCATTGCCGGTCCTAACAGTAATCTTCAAATTGGAGGATCCGTTCTGTACTCCTAGGAGTATTTCTTTTGAGACATTTGCTGTCAAGTACCTGCCTTAAGCAGGCCCTCCCAAGTAGCTGCCTTCAGCAGCCGCTGCTCATTGCTGACGCCCTAAAAAGCTGACGCCCTAACAAGCTATCGTTGCCAGAGCTGACGCACTTCAAAGCTGTCGCTGCCAGAGCTGACGCCATAAAAAGCTGTCGCTGCCATAGCTGACGCCCTAAAAAGCTGTCGGCGCCAGAGCTGACGCCCTAAAAAGCTGTCGCTGCCATAGCTGACGCCCAAACAAGCTATCGTTGCCAGAGCTCACGCCCTTAAAAGCTGTCGCTGACAGAGCTGACGCCCTAAAAAGCTGTCGCTGCCATAGCTGACGCCCTAAAAAGCTCTCGCTGCCAGAGCTGACGCCCTAAAAAGCTGTCGCTGCCATAGCTGACGCGCTAACAAGCTGTCGCTGCCAGAGTTGACGCCCTAAAAAGTTGTCGCTGCCATAGCTGACGCCCTAAAAAGCTGTCGCTGCTAGAGCTGACGCCCTAAAAAGCTGTCGCTGCCAGAGCTGACGCCTAACAAGCTGTCGCTGCCATAGCTGACGCCCTAAAAAGCTGTCGCCGCCAGAGCTGACGCCCTAACAAGCTGCCGCTGCTAGAGCTGACGCCTTAAAGCTATCGCTGCCATAGCTGATGCCCTAACAAGCTGTTACTGCCAGAGCTGACGCCCTAAAAGACTGTCGCTGCCATAGCTGACGCCCTAAAGAGCTGTCGCGGCCAGAGCTGACGCCCTAAAAAGCTGTCGCTACCATAGCTGACGCCCTGAAAAGCCGTCGCTACCTTATAGTTAATTCCTAGTGCTAAGAATCTAAGGCCTACGTGGGTAACTTCCTATTGATAACTATCATAAAATTGTTAAGAACAGTATATGGTAAACCGAGGCCGCCTTATACCCTAGGTATTCCAATATTGTTAAGCATTTGGACATTGTTAAGGCTAGCCTAAGTTATATTAATAGTTAATAAAAACCTAATAATACCTCTCTTTCGGGTGTTTCTTTGGTTGACCCTGGACCCTGGACCCTGGACCCTGGAGTATTAACTGGGGCAGGTAAGCGCCTAACATCAGGCGTGTCTAAACTCGAAAAAAAAACTGCGATTTGTGCTACAATCTGATGTTCTTTCTAGAGGGAAGAAGGCATTGACATCAGCATTGTCCAAGAACCATGGGCCAATGGCCCTAATATAAACGGGCTGAATTACAACCAATATAACCTGTCTTATTACCATAATAATATCAAGCAAGGTCAGCCGAGAACTTGCATTCTAACTAAAAAAACATAGTAACGCATTTATGTGTCCAAATTTTAGCACGTCTGATTTAACAGTAGTTAAAATAGAGATCGCAGGCGGGGCAGACGTCATAATCGCATCCGCCAACATGGCACACGACTGACTAGCACCACCGGAGGAAGTCCATGACGTAATAACCAGCATCTCCACAACAAAGACAAACCTGCTGATGGGCTGCGAAGCCAACGCCAGACATATGGTATGGGGCAGCTCAGAGAACAATGCGCGCGGAGAGTCTTTGTTTGATTGTATTATTGAAATAATCTACCAAGGGTAACACCCTGAACTTTGTCTTTCCAAGCACAGATAAATTTAACGGTGTGGATGATGTTATAGGTGTCACACTCTCTAGCAATAATGATAATATCAATGTTGAAAATTGGAGAGTATCCAATCTGAAATCCCTCTCAGACCATAACTGGATACTTTTCACTGTAGATCTCGAGTTCAAGACTCCTAAACTTTTTAGAAACCCCAAAAGAATGGACTGGACCAAGTTTAGTCAAGTCATAAGTTCAAAGCTCCGTAAAACACCAAAACCAAAAATAACCTCAATTACAGAACTCGACAACAAGGTAAAGACTTTCGAAAAGCATTAAACACGGCATATAAAGTCTCGCGTCCAGTCAAATATAGTAGGAAAACATTCTCACCTTGGTGGAATGAGGAAGTCTCACATCGCAGAATGTTGACTAGAGAGATCTTCAATATCTGCAATAGTTGTAAATACTGGCGGCCTTATAAAGACTGCCTTAGAGAATATAAACAATCTGTCAGAGTGGATAAAAGACAGCCAATCCATTGAGACCCTCAAGGGCTCAGCAAGACTCAGTAACATTTTATCGAAAGAATACTCCAATTCATTCCTGCTTAGGAAGATGGATGGGGAATGGACTGAGTGAACAGCAGAATCTCTAGAAGTTCTGATAAACACCCATTTTCCTGGATGCACAGATAACAGCACAGTGCCTACAAGCTATTCACGCACGCAATCTAGCGCCTGGGAAAACCCTATACCCATTATTATAGACGAAACAATTTCCTGGGCTTTAAACAACTTCGCTCCTTATAAATCCTCGGGCCTGGATGACATTCTACTCATTAAGCAGAGGAGCTGCTTACTGAACAACCGCGAAGACTCTCGAGCGACTCCTAGACAAGCATTTGCGAAGAAAAGTAGTAGAACCATCCCTCTCCAAAGCCTAGCACGCATACCTTAAAGGTAGATCAACAAAAACAGCTCTTCACGAGGTAGTGCTTAATATAGAAAACTCCATATATTACAAAGAATACCTTTCTAGACATAGAAGAAGGGTTCAATAGCGTACACACAGAAAGCTATCTAAGTCAATGGATCGTTTCTATGCTTACTTACTTACTTAGGTGGCGCTACAGTTCGGGGTGAACCTGGGCCACAACCAACAAGCCTCTCCATTTCGCTCGGTCTTTAGCTAATTGCCTCCAGTTGCGTACTCCAAGTTGGTCGAGGTCCCCTTGAACCTGGGCGCGCCACCTACGGCGAGGAGGTCCTCTACTGCGTCGTCCCTCGGGGTTAGATTCGAAGACTCTGCGGGCCGGAGCGTTGGTGTCCATTCGCTCTACATGTCCTAGCCATCTCAGACGTCCAATACGTAGTTTTTTGACTAGGTCGAGGTCGCTGTACAGCTCGTATACTTCGTGATTGAATCTTCTCCTCCAAAACCCGTCAACGCAAACGGGACCAAGGATATCCTCATCAGCGCCGTAAAGCAGCACTAGGATGATCAGGGTCTTATACAGAGTCTCTTTAGTTGTTCAAGATAGGGCTTTACTGTCGAATTGCCTTATAAGCCAAAAAAAAAACAGCGATTGGCAAGAGTTATTCTTCGCTTGATTTCTGCGCTGATGTTGTTCTTAGAGTTTATAGCAGAGCTAAGGTAGACAAAGTCCCTTACTACCTCGAAGTTATAGCTGCTGTGACGTTCTGTTCAATTCGTCGGTGTTGGATTTCCCTTCTCGTTGACAGCATATACTTGTTTTTGCCCTCGTTTATCGCTAAACCCATTTTGGCCGCTTTCGCCTCAATGCTTCCAAATGCACCGGTGACAGCCCGCTGAGTTTTTCCGATAATGTCTATATCGTCGGCGCATGCAAGCAGTTGTACAGACTTGTGATAGATTATGCCACCGGTGTTGGCTTGTGAGTTCCGCACAATCCGTTCAAGTACAATATTAAAGAAGTCACATGACAGCGCGTCACCTTGTCTAAAACCTTTTTTGACATCAAAGGTCTCGGTGAGGTCATTACCGATCTTGATGGAGCAGCGAGCGTTCTCCATCGTCATCCTGCACAGACAGACGAGTTTGGCAGCGATATCAAAACTAGATATGGCTTTATAAAGCTCATTCTCTATAGATGCTGTCATAGGCGGCTTTGAAATCGATAAAGAGATGGTGAGTATCGATTTGGAATTCTTAGGTTTCATCCAGGATCTGCCGAAGTGTGAAGATTTGATCGATGGTGGAGTTTCCTGGCCTGAAACCGCGCTGATGGGGTCCAATCAGGCTGTTGATAAAAAGTTTCAGGCGTTCACACAATATCGCAGAAAAGATCTTGAAATCCCCAATAACTATTATGATACCCCCGTCAAGCGTTTGTAGAGGGCGCCTAAAAGGCTATAGACAGTTGTTTTAATCATAGGAGCAATTACTTGTGTTACGGTTATGGCTCACTGGGTGGCAGACCAACCGAAACTTGTCTTGTTTTGTGTGGCAGGGGGCTCGCCATGTGTCCTCTCACATTCGCAATTTTCGAAGAAATTCCCAGATGGCACTACGAGCGGACCAACACCTGGTGGGAGATATTGCTCTTGGCCATTGCCATTGTTAATTATTTACCACCTTCTGCCCTTTGTATCCTACTTTTCATATCACAGATCTATCATCAATAAAATTTTAATAGAATAATAATTTGTTTCCTTAATTTCTTTTTTTGTTTATTGTTTATTTCCTACCTTCCTTCCTTCCCGATACCAATGACAATAAAACGATCTCTTGGCGAACATTGTAGATGTATTCACGTCATCTGTCCACACATTCTTTTTTATTTGCTTTGTATATAATTAATGCATTTGTTGAACAAATACAGATATCATCTTGAAATTCTTACAGAAGGATGGTCAAGAATTTGAGACAATTGTGTATTATTCTAATTAAGTAAAAGTACACGAAAAAGGATTCGGGACTATCCAGGTTAGAGTGGCTTTAATTAAGCTGTACAATACAATTCTATAATTGAAGTGCGCAAAAGTAATAATTTAAGATTCATTGATTGCTCTATTGTCTACTTATCTATTTATCCATTCGCTAAATTGATTTCGTCCTCGGCGACGCGACGTTAGATATGGTGATAAAAATAGTGAATAACACCAAATTAGTTGTGATAAATTAAATTCATATACTTAGGTATACTCGGACATAGCTATCACTAAATTTCGCCTTGATATTCAAGGGATCAAAATACATTAGAAACACTGTCAACATTTTTATGCATACCTGTGTACCACCGTCCTCAAATAAGCATGGTAATCATGACTATGTGCGATCAAAGACTGACATAAGTTCACACACTGTGTAATAAATTCAAATATGCATCATGAATGCTATGTGACATTTTCCACATGTCCGCTCCAGCTGGTCATTTGATTAAGATGCAAACGACATGAGTAGAAAAAAATGGCAAAAAAAAAAATGGAAAATTCCTGCTGTTCCTTTCTTTGACATCTTAATAATTTTCGCCAGGCAACTGGCCTTCCCACATATTCACCCGAAGATGAAAAAGTTAAAATGGAATATTTCATCGTATCACATATTAATGTATTCACTTGCGTGTGTTAGCGTCCGACCAAACTATCTTAGCAGTAGAAGGATAAGGAGGTTAAAGTTGGCAGGAAGTGTTATTAATTCAACTCAATCTGGAATGTGTTTCAGAAAATTATGCGTCTATAAATCGCTTCGAAGGACATCAGTAGCGGGAGAATTGCTATTTTATTATTCTAATGTTGTGAATGGCAGCTTGACAAATTGACATACTGACAGCAGCTCATAACTTGTTAGGGCTTACTGGAGTGGCCATGGGTTGGAGGAAGTGTAATACGATGAAATTCACATTAAAATGGATATTTATACGAGTACATGGCTATTTAATCTAGCACGCTTTAATACCTCAAACACAAATTTTATTCTTTTCTTATGAATGCATAACTTTCTAGGTACTACAGTTTTATTTAAAGAGGGCGAAATGCTCAGCGTCATAATAACTTAGGAATTAACATTCACTGCCTATAAACAAGAGCAGCTTCAAAGCATTAGATTCAGAAGCTTGACAGCTCGAATTAATAAACAGGCCAGGATCTAACAGATTTGTCACCAGGTTAAATCAATTTTGTCCCCTTTTCAAGCCAGTTTTTTTAGGTACAAATTTATAACGTATATGTAGCAGTTCGATCGAAAATTCAGGCCGTTTAATAAAAGGATAGACCGCGAGCTAACTTTCCGATTAAATAAATTACAGTATATTTGCTATGTATGTATGTATGTAATCGCCTTATATTTCCAGATCGTTACAAAAATGTTTTTAAAACTAAAATCACAATGCTCTCATATCGTCGATGCTTGAACGGAGGTAGAAAAAGGAATTCTTCCATTCGAATTTAATTGCACGATTTGTTCTTCTTTAAGTGAATTAATGTCAACTGATGGCATTAAATTTATTGTTTCTGACTTCAGATATTGGAAATCTCCAGGTGTACATTTGTTTTTATAATTTGCGCGTACTCAAGGGGTTATGAATAGGGTAGATAGAGAGAGAGAGAACGATTTGGTGTAGTGGTTTGAAGCTCAGTTGTTCTTATGCTTCAGAGGATAACTGGGGATATTTTTGTGATTCTTTGTCTTTGCTTCTGATTCACTGTATTTTTTTTTTGCGATTGCCGACGTCACTGGCAAATTATTCATCCAACAGAGCGAAGAATTTTCTCAGCCATGGGACCAACCTACTGCCAGTGTTATGCTTTTGCAGTAGTGTGCACACAAGCTTTCCCAATTGATCAGACTGACTTTATATATATATTTCCGGAGAAATAAATAAATGCTGCTGACGTCAGGATTTGAACCATGAACCATTAGCGTGGCGATTGACGGCTTTATCACTACACCATTGCCACCCCCAACAATGAGGGTACATAGAATAAATAATATGATCCCTAAACAACTCCCAATTAAGAGCCCTTAATTTTTCTTTTACATTTATCAAAAGGATGTGTATCAAATTGCATTATTTTCTGATCAAATGGAAATCAGCAAAACTAATTCCTACTAATCTAATTCCTAATATCCTACTATTATAGCTATAGTCCTGTAGGGAAATAAAGTGGAACTTTTGCGATGTAAAATCGACATTTTTAGTTCGACTTGACATCGAAAAAGCTTATGATTCAATCTGGCCCAAAGCTTTAATATACACGATATTAAAATGTTACTGTCCGAAATACTTAATCAAACTCATACAGGGTTTTCAAGTCAAAGGAGCTATTTGGTAGCAAGAAAAGAAACCCATTCTTCCCGAAAACTAATTTCAACTGTAGTTTCTCAATAATCTGTCTTAGGTCTTACCTTGTTCAACACGTTAACGTCTGATTTTCCAGTCATCCTAAACTGCCAAATCAGTATGCATATTAGTTTTCACTTACTTTTTTTTTTTTAATTAACATAATGCATATTTATATTTAGTGGGCGCTGTGGCGTAAGTGGTTAGTGTGTCGGATCACTACGCATGGGGTTCCAAGTTCAAATCCCAGAAAACACCAACAAGTTTTTTCACGGTACCACCTCTCGCGAAAGTCTGACAAACATCCGAGAGTATTGCTGTCACGAAAAAGATTCTCAAATCGCCGTTCGGATTCGGCACTAAACTGTAGGTCACTTCCAAGAAGGTCACTTCCGAAGATCAATTTTTATTTTGTTTTTGAGAAGCTTTCTCATAACAACAATACTCTCGGATGTTTGTCAAACGTTCGCGAGGGGTGGGACGGGGGAAAAATTTGTTGGTGCCTTCTGGGATTCGAACACTGAACAATCTGGACCTGAAGACTTTTACCACTATTTAAGTCATTAAAGACTCGGACCTAAAGAATATTGAATACGAGTAACATCGTCTGAAAATAAACAACAACTATTTCCGTATGTAAGAATGCGGTGGCTGCCGCCATTAGTACTATTTATAGATCAAGAACTATTAGATAAAGTGCCCGCAGCAATTGTTTTTTTTTTTAATAATTATCCCAAATAGGTTGGTTTGTTTTATGATTTTGGTTATACCAGTTATTATGAAATCAACAGCCTGATTGGACCCTATCAGTGCGGTTTCAGGCCAGGAAAGTCCACCATCGATCAAATCTTCACACTTCGGCAGATCCTGGAGAAAACCCAAGAATTCCAAATCGATACTCACCACCTCCTTATCGATTTCAAGGACGCCTATGACAGCATCTATAGAGAAGAGCTTTATAGAGCCATGTCTAGTTTTGACATCCCTGCCAAACTTGTCCGCCTGTGCAGGCTGACGATGGAGAACGCTCGCTGCTCCATCAAGGTCGGTAATGACCTCACCGAGACCTTTGATGTCAAAAAAGGCTTTAGACAAGGTGACGCGCTGTCATGTGACTTCTTCAATATTGTACTTGAACGGATTGTGCGGAACTCACAAGCCAACACCGGAGGCACAATCTATTACAAGTCTGTACAACTGCTTGCATACGCCGACGATATCGACATTATCGGAAGATCTCAGCGGGCTGTCACCGGTGCTTTTGCAAGCATTGAGGCGGAAGCGGCCAAAATGGGTTTGCCGATAAACGAGGGCAAAACCAAGTATATGCTGTCAACTAGAAGGGAAAGCCAACATCGACGAATTGGACAAAACGTCACCGTGGGCAGCTATAACTTCGAGGTAGTAAGGGACTTTGTCTACCTTGGCTCTGCTATAAATTCAGCAAACAAAATCAGTGCAGAAATCAATCGAAGAATAACTCTTGCCAATCGCTGTTTTTTTGGGCTTATAAGGCAATTCAACAGTAAAGCCCTTTCTCGAACAACTAAGGAAACTCTATATAAGACCTTGATCATCCCAGTCCTGCTTTACGGCGCTGAAACATGGGCTTTATTAAAAGAGGATGAAGATATCCTTGGTCGCTTCGAGAGAAAAATTCTTCGTAAGATTTTCGGTCCCGTTTGCGTTGACGGGTTTTGGAGGAGAAGATTTAATCACGAACTATACGAGCTGTACAGCGACATCGACCTAGTCAAAAAACTGCGTATTGGACGTCTGAGATGGCTAGGACATGTAGAGCGAATGGACACCAACGCTCCGGCCCGCAGAGTCTTCGAATCTAACCCCGAGGGACGACGCAGTAGAGGGAATTATCGCCATAGGTGGCGCGCACAAGTTCAAGGGGACCTCGACCAACTTGGAGTGCGCAACTGGAGGCAATTAGCTAAAGACCGAGCTAAATGGAGAGGCTTGTTGGTTGAGGCCCAGGTTCACCCCGAACTGTAGCGCCACCTAAGTAAGTAAGTAAGTTATTATGAAAACCAAGTTTTTCAGAATTTTAAAACGGTCTGGTACGCTATTAACCAATGTTGTGCAATAGAATCTTTATGGCTTTAGACATTTTTCGAAAACCGATTTTTTCAGAATTTTAAAATGGCCTGGCAGAATGTAACCCGCGCTCAAATCGTCTTGGACTTGCATAATTGTTATGAGAGGTGGCTTTTCTATCTTTTATAGCGGATAATATTTGGTTATGTGAAGTATTAAAAAATAAAAACTTTTTTTAATCTTAAAACAGTCTGGCACCACTATTATTTTTCCAATCAAATAAAAATGTACTCTACAATGAAACAGCATTGACTGGTTATATCAATTATTTCAATTTTGGAAAAAAAAGAAAAGTGGTTTTCTGCATACAATAACTCGCTAAAGTCGTGACCATTTGCTGCAAGACTTTCGTTTATAACATAAGCTATACGCCAGCTTACGATTCATCTATACGTACTTTATTTTCAGTTAACTTCCACACCCAAAAATTGCTGCGCGCTTTTAGGCTATACAATGTGCAGAGAGCAGAAAGGTGGATCTCTCCGAAAATAGGGATATGAATACTTTAAAAATAGTGTACTCCCTCCGGCTTGGTCCTCGCACCCTACCGCACAATCCGGATCCAATTGCTCGAAAACCAGAAGGTTTAGAGTGTTAGAATTTTCAGAAAGTTTTTATATATGAAAGTTTGATACATACATATATCGTAGTGTCATGTACCGTTGTTTTTTCAACAGGCTGCAATCTAGTATATTACTCTGGTGTACATCTAGAACTATGCTCTCATTAATCGCAATAGGTTGGATATTTTTCAAATACAGTAAAAAGTAAAAGACTTATTGAAAGCTGTAACTAAAGAAATAAAAAAGTAAGTATCAGAAATATATAACAAAAAAGTATTCCTTTTTAAAGTGGGGCGCTGTGGCGTAAGCGGTTAGTGTGTCGGACCACTGCGCGTAAGGTTCCAAGTTCGAATCCCAGAAAATACCAGACAGTTTTTTTTTTTTCGCGAACGTCTGACAATCATTCGATAGTATTGTTGTCTCGAGAAAGGTTCTCAAAAAAATTGCCCTTCGGATACGGCACCAAACTGTAAGGTCCCTTCCATTCGTGTCAAAAAAAATAACGCACACAACATGAGTGGTTGCGAGAAGCTAGGCCTAGGTACTTAAAGAGCTGTTGCGCTAAATACTTATTTTTTTTTTTATTATTTTTTTTTAAAAGATACTTGTGGACAGACAAACGTACGAAATCGCGAATTTCACTTATTCGAGTTTCTCTATAGGCAGGCTTTCGCGCTGGATCTTCCTGCATCGACCACATAAACACCTTACGGATCATAATCGAGCAATGCGTGGAGTATAGGTCTCCGCTACATTTACTGTTTATCGACTTCGAGAAGGCTTTCGACAGCTTGAATCGAGATGCTATCTGGTTGGCTTAGCGCACGAGAGGCATCCCAGAACAACTTATAGCTATTATCAAGGCTACATACGAGGGTGGTAAGTGTCACGTCGTGTACAATGGCAAGGTGGCGGAGGATTTTGAAGTCCAAAGTGGAGTGCGTCAAGGGTGCATACTGTCCCCACTATTGTTCTTGGTGTTTATTAGCGAAGTACTCCGCGCAGCATTGTCGGAAGGTAACTATGGAATTCGTTGAATTCGTTGAACTATGACATCTTACCTTAAACACCTAGATTATGCTGACGATGTTTGTCTACTTTCACATCGGATAATGGATCTTCATTTGATGGCCCAAAATCTAGAAGCTGAGGCAAACAAAGTGGGGCTAAAAATAAACACAACCAAAACAAAAGCCCTGAGCACTTCTAATACCCGCGCTCAACTTAACATTGCCGGACAGGAAGTCGAGAAAGTTGATAACTTTCTTTATTTAGGAAGTGTGATCTCGGCTAATCGCGGTGGCACCGCACTGGATATGTGCAGCAGAATCGGGAAGGCTAAAGCCGCGTTCGGAATGCTATCCAAAATCTGGAGAAGCAATGTTACCAGCTTAAGAACCAAACTACGACTGTTCCGCTCCAACGTAGAATCAGTGCTGCTTTATGGGTGCAGTAATTAGAAGGTGGACACCATTAACACACGCCAGCTGCAAGTCTTCGTAAACGGATAATTAAGAATCATCTTGGGGATATTTGGCCGAACCGCATCTCCAACGAACAACTTTATATGAGATTGGGCCAAGAACCTATAAGCATAATTATACGAAGAAGAAAATGGTAATGGATTGGACACACCCTACGGCGCGAAGACAACTCCATTGTGAAATACGCCATGCAGTGGAATCCGCTCACCCAGGCAGGCAGAATAGCGGGACGCCCTAGACAAACGTGGCGCAGAACAGTTGAGGAGGAATCGAACTCTTTAGGAATGAGTTGGAGGCAGCTCAAACGCGTTGCAGAACTTGGAACAAGATAGCGCGCAAGCGTGGTTGACGCCCTATGCCCCCCGAGGGGTTAAAGGATCTAAGTAAGTAGAGTTTCTCTACAATCGTAACATCAACTTTGATAGAAATCTAATTTCTTACAGTTTCGTATACTGTTCCTAACGACATAATTGAAATCTATAATTAAAGGAAAAGGGTTCCAAAATCTCACTGAAGTTTTTTCGACGAATTTGAAAAGCTTTTATTTGACATTTTTGTTTTTGCTTGGGCTTTATGTGGCATTTTTCTATCAAATCAACAGTTAACATTTTTTTTTATCTCGGTGGTAGTCAAACAAAATACAAGCGTTTTCACTTAGCTGAGGCCTACAGACTCTTAGTCTCAGCCTCTACGTGGTGACCGCTGGGTGCCTAGTACATTGATCCAAAAAATGGTAGCCAACCCCGTTTGGAGGATCTTTGGCGTCAGCAGATGAGACAGGGGGAAGAGTGCTTTCTCACTAGAGTACTTCTTCTTGTTCCAGGCGGCAGCGGATGAATTCCTTAGATGGAGTCAACGATGGCGTCTACAGTTCCGATTGGGTTGAACTTAGGGAACAACTTGCTCGAGCTGCTTCGACATATTCAGATCATAGGTCGGTAAGGGATTTCTAATGTTAGTCAGGATGTTGGAATAGAGATGGTGGCGGGGGAGTCCCTTAATGGGCCAACGGAAGCCCTCACACTCACGTAGTTGACTACTGCCACCTGTGTACCCGACACGTGAGCGAGCGTATTATGTTAATCCGGATCTAGGCTAAATTCCCTAACATAAGCTTGATATGTGCTCGTGCTTTCACAGAACAAAAGGGCCTTGCCACCGATGATTGCTCCTACGAGCTCCTCGACAAAATAAATAAAGGTTTGGTATAAAACTACGTAATATCGAATATTCCCTGTTTCATAAGGAGTATGCAATGGTTGCTTTTCTCGACATATAGGGCGCTTTCAACAATACCAATACATCACCGATAGCAGATTTACTATTTACCAAACCTGAAGGTCGACAGCTCACTTTGCGAATTGATTAATCACCTACTTAATGGTCGGATTATCAACTATAAACTGGGTAAGATGGCTACTAGAAGATCTGTCAGTAGAGGCACTCCGCAAGGAGGTGTTCTATTCCCTTTTTTTGTGGAATTTTGTGGTTAATCAACTATTGAGAATCCTAGAAGGCGAGGGACGCACGGCGATCGCTTATGCAGATGATGTTGCTTTGGCTTTCTCGGGAAAGCACTTAAATACTCTAAAAGAACTTCTACAAAACGTTTTAAGCAAGCTCATTAGATGGGTGGTTTAGTGTGGTTTGGGTGTAAACTCCACAAAATTGAACTAGTACACTTCTCCAGAAAATATAAAATGCCGTTAGTCGACCCTCCTTCTCCCGCTGGTATCAGCTTAGCTTTCTTTGATAAAGCAAAATATTTGGCCCTCATCCTGAATATGAAATTAAGCTGGAAACCTAATATTAAAGAAAGAGTAACGAAAGCTACCTTAGCACTTTTCTCTTGCAAAAAAGCTATTGGGAATAAATGGGGTTTGTAACTTCGAATTTCTCACTGGCTCTACATCTTGGTCATTAGACCGATACTAACATACGGGGTGATTGTCTGGGGGACAGTCTTAGAAGAAGCTATAAATATCCATTATCTAAGCAATGTCTAGCGTACAGCTTATCTGTGCATAAGCGGAGCACTACGTACAACTCCCTCTGCGGCACTGGACATTATGTTTCATCTGATACCCTTTGATATATTTAGCAAGCAAATGTGGTCAAGAAAAGAATTTGGCCAAAAAAATCTCTTCCGGAAACACGGACTACACCATCCCACGTCTAAATTTTGACAAGAACTTCCTAGTCATCATCCCCTCCAGATCACTCTAGAATGATGATCGATTTTTAGAAGATGGGTGAATCCACTTCTACACTGATGGCTTAAAAACCAAGGACGGAGTTGGTAGAAGTGTTTTCTCTGACAGACTTAGTCCTAAGCTCCCAACAGAACTGCAGCGCTTATTGGAGCACTGTAACAAGCTCCAAATGCCGCTGCTGATTGGATGTTACGCCAATGCTCACAATGTTATATGGGGGAGCACCGACACCAATACCAGGGGTGAGTCTTTACTAGAATTCATTCTTTGTTCATCCCTTGATATATATAATGTAGGGAATACCCCAACCTTTGTTACTAGAGTTAGACAGGAAGTTCTTGACCTCACGCTGGGTAGTCCGAGTATCAGTAGGTTAGTCAGGAACTGGAAAGTATCAGATGAGCCGTCATTATCTGACCCTAGAATCATTGTGTTTGAGTTAGATAGTGCATGTATCATAAGAAATCCAGTCAGGAACCCAAGAAAAATAAATTGGGAGGTTTTCAAAGAAACCCTAGATAGTAATCTGGAGCATATTGACCTGAGGAGGGCTCCAACACATTATCTAGAGTTAGAAAACGCGGTAGAGGGCATTAGTACCGCGATTATAAACGCGTTCGAATCGAGCTGCCCCATAAGCAACAGAAAGGGTGGGAAAGATGTGCCATGGTGGAGCAGCAACCTAACAAAGTTACGCTCTGATACGCGCCAGTTTTTTAACAGAGCAAAGCGTAATGGGGATTGGCAAAGCTACAGTGCGGCACTTACAAATTACAACAAGGAGTTAAGAAGGGCGAAAAAAGAAAGCTTCAGGAAGTTCTGTGAGACAATAAACAGCACTCCTGCTGCAGCTAGGTTACATAAAGCTCTTGCAAAATCGGGGGGAATGCCAACATCCCTTAAAAAACCTGACGGCAGCTTTACTGAAAATAAAGAACAAAGAGCATCACTGCTCTTAGAAACTCACTTACCCGGAAGTTCGCAGAACACCTGGGACGGGAGTTTGACCAACACGACCAGACCTCGGAAGGAACATTGGGATATTGCAGGGGCTATCTGTTCCAGAGGGAGAATTGAGTGGGCAATTAGCTCCCTCCAGCCCTTCAAGTCACCAGGTGCGGATGGTATTATACCAGCCCTATTGCAAAGGGGGCAAGAAAAACTACTACGACACCTGGTCAGAATAACAAAAAGCAGTCTTGCATTGGGATGTATTCCAAACCAGTGGAGACGGGCGAAAGTTGTGTTTATACCAAAAATGGGGAAGAGGGACCCAACACAGCCTAAGTCATACAGACCGATCAGCCTTACATCGTTTCTTCTCAAAACAATGGAGAAAGCTGTGGATAACCACTTAAGAGAGGAAGTACTTAATACATCCCCACTGCATTATCGTCAGCATGCATACAGAGCGGGCAGATCCACTGAGACTGCTCTTTATCAGCTGACGGAAACCATCCAAAGTGCTCTTGAAACAAAAGAGATAGTAATCTGCGCCTTCCTAGACATCAAAGGGGCATTGGATAACACTTCACATGAAGCTATTAAACGAGCCCTTGGCAGAAAGGGAGTTAGCAGAACAGTATCTAAGTGGATGTATGAGTTGCTGAGAACAAGATCAGCAGAAACTCAAACATCACATATCGTAGAATTATCAGGGTCAACACAACAAGAGGATGCCCACAAGGAGGAGTGTTATCTCCCCTAATGTGGAGTCTTGGTGTGGATGAGCTTCTTGAAAAATTAACAAACCTTGGAATTAATTGTCAAGCCTACGCTGATGACAATGTACTGATTGCCAGGGGGAAATTTGAGGAAACCCTATGTGATATTATACAAAGGGGCCTAACAGTAACTCAAGAATGGTGCAGCATGGCTGAGCTCAATATAAACCCGGCCAAAACCACAATAGTACCGTTCACGAGGAAGAGAAAACTTGAATTGAAGTCAATCCGACTGTCGGGCACGATACTGGCACCGGCAAAGGAAGTGAAATATCTAGGACTACACCTAGATAGCAAACTCTTGTAGAAGAAACACATAGAGTAGATATCCAAAAAAGCTATCCGTGCTCTAATGATATGCAGGAGCCTAGCTGGTAAGTCTTGGGGGTTTAGCCAAACATTCTAAGATGGATGTACATTGCCATTGTGAGACCAATGATCACTTATGGAGCAATAGCATGGAAAAAGCGAACTAGTCTAGTCACTACGAGAGAGACACTCACTAAAGTGCAAAGACTTGCGTGCCTCTGCATCACTGGGGCCATGCGAACGTGTCCAACTGCAGCCATGGAAGTACTCATGGAGCGAACACCGCTCCATTTGTAGTGCAGCAAAATGCACAGCGGACGATCCTAAGGATGACAAAAGAAGGTATTGGAAGGGAGAAATGTGTTGATTCGAAAGAATGCGATGCACTTCTCAAAAAACTTCCCCTTCTGGCCGTCCCCAGGGGCGATAGTATCAGGAAATTTAACTTTGGAAAAAACTTTAGTTCAAAGTTAAATAACAAGAAAGAGTGGAGCAACGAATCCACGCACAGGGCGGGCGTATTTGGGCCAAGGACCAAGCACTCAGAACCCATGGGCAAGCGCACCAGCATCTTTCAAGCTGAAATATACGCTATAGACAGATGCATCTAACTCAATCTCGAAAAGCGATACAGCAACTGCGGCATAGCAATACTGTCAAACAGCCAAGCAGCTATCAAAGCACTTGACTCCTACCTATGTCATTAAGTCAAAACTTGTATGAGAATGCCTATGCAAACTTAATGAATTGGGCAGAAACAATAAAGTTACGTTTTACTGGATGTCCGGTCATGTCGGGATAAAAGGTAACGAAGCAGCAGACGCCTTGGCAAGACAAGGGGCTGCAGAACCCTTCATTGGACCTGAACCATTCTGCGGAGTGGGGCAACACACCATACGCAAAGAATTCAGGAAAATGGAGGGAGAAGACAGGGCAAGAACCTGGAAAAATACCACAGGCCTGAGGCAAGCTAAGAAACTACTGAGATGTTACAACCGGAAAAGATTCGAAGCCTGCATCTGCCTTAGCAAGAATAACCTACGGATCCTAACAGGCTTCCTAACGGGGCACTGCAAACTCAGGGAGCATCTACGTAAACTAGGTATAACAAATGAAGGCCTTTGCAGATTCTGCAACGAGTCATGTGAGACTCCGGAACACATTCCGGAGTCTTGTGGGGCACTGACCCACAAAAGATTGAAATACTTGGGCAAACACCAAGTATCAGAAGAGGATATGCCAACCATGGACCCACTTCACATTCTCAGATTCTTAAAAGAAACTGGTCTGGAGAAAGAGTTCTAAGGTGAATTATTCTCGCCTCAATCTCAAAGTAAGAGTATATGACCTTCAAACACAATTCCGCAGGAATTGCAATTGCAAAGGGGACTCTAACGAGGGAACAAACGTCTCCGAGGTATTAGCAGGGGGTACGATATACCATTAGGTCGCAGTACAAAAATAACACTACAAAAATAATAATAATAGTCTTAAGCTCTTCTTCCGTCTACCGAATCACTGTAGCATGTTCCAGGCGGAAATAATGGCGATTAAATAAATCTTATCTTGGCTTAAGCAAACTGTGATATCCGTTAGAAATATCCACATTTTCTTACACAGCCAAGCAGCAATCAAATCCTTGAAATCGATCTCAATAAATTCATGAGTAGCTCTAGACTGCCGACCGTCTCGCGGAGATGGCTGAGCAGTTCAATATTCACATTGTTCTTGGTGCCGGGGTATGGAGACATTCCAGGGAATTGTAAGGCCAATTAACTCGCCAGAACAGGAATAACTATACCCATTCTGCCGGACAAATGCCCCTTAGGCATACTAATCGCTACTCGCAAGCTCAAACTTAAGCTGGATGCTATTGAGAGTACACATCTTAGGTGGATAAGTGGCCCTACATGTCAACAAAACGGATTTGGCCAAAGCTGGATCTAAAACGCTCTAAGAATTGGATTTTTCTGAATAGATTTCATACCGGCACTACAATATGTGTCATCACTGAGCACTGTCTAATAGGCAAGCATGCTACAAGGCTGGGCCTTTTTGCGAACGAATTTTGTAGAAGCTGCATGGATGAAGAAGAGCAAGAAACTATTCCTCACCTTCTTTGTTTCCACACAGCTTTCTCCTGTAGAAGAAAGTCTCACATATGACAACAGACGTAGGCGACCTGAGAAACATCGAAATTAAGAGCCTCCTGCGCTTCATAAGAAGCTTAAAATGGTTCAACGGTTAGGTAGAGAGGAACTTCCCTCTCTGATCCACGTGGTATCACGATGCACCTATTATTGTTCTAAGTGCGTTGGCGATTCTCAGCTGGTAGCCACTTCAACCTAACCTAACCTAGCCTAGCGAATTTACTTTGAAGTTTCGAAGAAAAAACATTTTTTTTCTGGTATTATTATTAAATTTAAAATTTCGTTATGCTTATTAGTCCTTTCTACAATAATGAAAAAAAAAAAAACAAAAATTGTTAGCGAATTTCATATATGGTACGTTGGGAACCCACCCCGGATTTTTTTCAAAAAGAATACATAAGCATTACATGACATACTATATATGTAGTAGGGTGTGTCACTTTAGTACGGCAAAAAAGAAACGTTGTAATTTTTTCATCTAATAGCTATCAGAAGTTGCATTAAGATAGATAGATAAGAAGATGCAAATTTAATGCACTTTTGGGTTCCGCAAACTACAATAATTGAAGTATTGGAAAAGACGTTTTTTAGTGCCATGTTTGTTCATTGTCCAAATATTGTTTAATATTCATTTTTGGCAAACAAATTACTTTAAATCATTAAACATAATGTGTGTTATAAAATAAAATGAAAAACTTTTAAAAAATTACATATCTTTTTGTTGAATAAAACAAATACGAAATATTTCAAATTTATAATTTTGTACAATTTTTTGAGTACAATAAAGTTACTTAACGACTTTTTTTGAACTAAATTTGGGCATGATTTGCCTAGAACTTAGTTCGGCAGCAATAAAATCTTCTCGGTCTTTATTCGCTGCAACAGAAAAACGTGCTTCAGTCGTCAGTTTCACGACCCTTTCGACTGATTGTGCGTGACATGGAAACTTGGTAAGGTCAAACATCTTTATATTTCCATCGTTGACTATTCTTTCAATCTCTGTGGTTTCCAAGAACTGTAATAATGGTGGCTCTGTAACCAGGAGTTTTTTTTGTCTTGCCAGTCATTCATGTCGTAATAGTTATGGCTGTTAAAATTGATCTTTAGAATAATATAAGTTTTCATCTTGGTGACTTGCTTTAAAGCTCTAGCTTTTAGCACTCTCCTACAACCAAGTTCTCTTATTTGTTTGTTGTCATCTGTCAACGAGGACAGAAGCATGTTTTCAGGGTGAGCGAAGTATGAGTTGCGCTGTATCACCGGAACTATTACAGCCTTAATATTTTCAGGTAAGTATCTTGAGTTCTCAATGAGAAACGACACATTTCTTGCACCATCTTTGCAAAAGCTGTTGATTTTAGTTTGAAACCAGGAGGCGCTATAAGTTTTACCAGCATAATTTGCCAGTAAAACCAGTTCATTTGCTGGCTGTTCTGTTGAAACGTAAAGCCGTAGTATTCTATTGGCAATCATAAGCCATCTGGCGTGTGACATTTTGCCAGGACTTCGTTTTGCCAAGTCAGGACTTACGACTCGAACAAATACACTTAATTTTTCATTTGGAAGTTTAGGAAGCTCCACATAAATGGGTTTACCGTAAATGGTACTATCTGCTTGTTTTCACAAGTTGCCAGCATTTTACCAATTGGCCCTGAAAAGACTTTGGTCCGGTCGTTTGTCCATCTAAATGTTGAACTAAAAAACGCAATGGTAATTAAGTGAAGTTGACAGACAAGCCACTGTATTGGCCTCGAAAGCCGCTTCTCCAATGCTACTATAACTACATTTTTGTCTCGAGTGTTAACATTTGTTCCGTCACATCCAACCGCAACTAAAGAATTTAAGTTATTTTTTTTTTCTGTCAGATACATAATCATAGCTTCTTCTACAGCATTAGATGTTCGAGAAAATGGAGTCACGTGTCCAATATATACCGATCCCGGTTCTTATACAATCGTTATGTGTTCTTCGACTCTTACGCGCTGATACATCTTACTTCCGTCTTTAACGTTATAAAGTGTTCGATCTTTTCCTCCATAAAAAAAATAAAGCTTCTAAGCAATCTATTTCTTGATTTTGTACTAGTATCTGTCTTCGCTTAGCTTAGGAGAAATTGTATCTTTTGCTCTGATACCACTCAGTGCTGCGGATGCGATCGCAGCACAAGCTCTATAAGATATTCCGTAACGATCATATACATATTTAAGCTAGTTTTCCTAAAGTCTCTCGATGCTTTTTTGCTTTTCCTTGGTTTTATTGCAAGCTTTGTTTCACAGCATTCTTCATTTCTCGATGACTTTTCACCTTCATAATCCGATAAAAGCAGTTCTGGAAGTCGAAGGTTTTGGCTCAATGGATTTTTGTTGCTTTTGCGATCGTTTCATTTTCGCTTCAAGTTTTTTAGTTGCTTTTATATCAACTGATCCAATCATGATACGTCTTAGTGTTCTTTGGTCTTCAAGAAAACAGCGTTCATTGACCGGAATCTTTGCATTTGCACGCAGCAATGTCAAAAGAAGATTTGTCTATAAAGCTTTTTATTTTATCTGAATATGACTGACTTTCGGTTCTCTATTATAATTTCTTAATAACTGTCTGTATTGACTGCAATAAGACATAAGCAGTTGACTCACCCTTGTTTCAGTAACGATGGGAATAATCGAACATAACTAAATAATATATATAAACAGCTTGAACTATTTTAGATATAATATTTTTCACTGTCCCCCTGGCAGGTGACCTCCTCGTGGTGGGGGGCGGCCAACGTGACTGGGATGTGCAGATGGGGTAACTTAAATAGTTATTCCCATCCATAAAATCCAGTCACGGCTAACAAAGCGCACACCCCATGATGACAAAAAGAAGATGACCGGCCTCGGATATTGCCAAACCTGGTAAACCAGGGCATCCTTTGGAGCCAGGCCTGAAGGGTATCAGTATGCGAGCGTCTGGTGGTCGGCCTGTCTCGCTCGGCAGCCGGCCGGGTCAAACCCGAAATGGCTACGAGCTTCCTGTCAATGGTCTCGCGAACCATTACGGGGGTTAAGGGGTGAGCGCGCTGTGCACCGATAGGGGCACAGATAAACTCTCTGAGTTTTGACAACGGCATCGACTTAGGATAGGCACATGGAACGTCTCATCGCTCATAGAGAAGGATCTTGAGCTTGTTGGGGAGGCTCGATATAGTTGGCGTCTCTAATAGAGGGCTCGATGGCAGCTTTACTCGACGAAAAACTTAAAAAATATGGCTACAAAAGCAGATATGGAAGGAGTAACCGTCGAAATACAAGCCTTACAAAGGGAAAACTCTATCCTAAGGAATAAATTGCAGCAAGTTGAAACTTGCTACTCTTCTTTGGAACGCAAAGTGGAACTTTTAGAGAGGAAGGCGATTGAAAACAACGTTGTGGTCCATATGCCCGATCAGACTGGTGTGAACCCTGAGGTGAAAGCGAAGGAATTATGTCTGCAACTTTTAGGGAGCGAAGATACATCGCTAATTACGGATACACGGGCCATGAGGACTTAAAACAACATTGCAAACGTCATGCGTGTTCTAAACAAAACATATAAGCTTTACGGGACATCACGGGATAGGAGAAAACGAATGTTTAATATGAAAGCTCATATTTCAAAGAAAAATAAAAACATTCGTGCTGAAGTGCGCGGAAAAAACTGAAAATCGGTGACAAGACATTTTACTTCGACAACAACAACAGTCTGCGATGTCAAGGGTGTGTCGGCGAGTGTGGAATGTCAATTCTCCAGCAGGTGATCGATGACAGTTCTGCAACGTTAGCTGAAAGAAGATCAATTGCTGAGAGTGGAAAAACAGTGGGGGGAAACACAAGCAGCAGTTCTTCAAATTCTGTGCCACAGTCTAGTATTTAATTGTTATGCCGTCTGTCCTGTTTTCTGTAAAAATAGCGTTAAAAATAGAAGGAATAATGAAAATCGTATTAAGAAAGAAGCTAAAAATATAAAATATTGTCATATAACGTAGCAGGTTTAAAAAATAACGATTTGCTTGTAGATTTTTATAATTTTATCAATCAGTTTGAAATTATCTTCTTGTTCGAAATTCATGTAGAAGAAATGAATTTTAAAAGTTATAATGCAGATTTATGAACTATGAATTTAAATGGATTTCCGCAACGAGAATGCACAGGAGAGGAAGGGCGAGTGGAGGGTGCTACTTTGGCTTCAAGAAGGATCTTGGTGAGGTTCACTGTGAGTTTAAAGTGTTGGAGGAGTTGGCTTATGTAAGCTTGGAGTTCGAGAAAACACAATACTGCATACTACCATCCTATTTAAACTGCAGCAACTGGCAAAGGGATTTCGATAAACTCCAGGAGGTACTGATGCAAATTACCAACTTAAACATAATGGTAATAGGTGACCTAAACGCACGAGTAGGCAAAGAACGTAGAGCAGCAAACAATGCGGCTGATATAAGGCGCCAATCGATGGATTCAACATGCAATACAAACGGTACGAAACTTCTGGAACTCTGTGATTCCTTTGGAATGCGTCTGCTAAATGGTACCAGTTTGAGTGACAAAAACGGCAACTTCACATTTGTGGGAAAGCAGGAAACGACGGTTATTGACTACTGCTTATTAGGAGGTGATTGGAATTTGCGCGTTACGGACTTAGAGGTTAAATTGGTTCCTTACCCTGACCACTTACCTATTGTTACTACCTTTGAACATACTAGCATTCATATGGAGAGAACCAGGGATATGAAGTTAGCCCCAAAGCTGGTGTGGAGTTTTGCGAAGGAACCCATGTATATGGGGCTTTTAGATGAAAACCTTATAGCCCAGCAGGAACTGAATCTTGAAGGAATAGAAGATGGTATTAAGAACTCTTACCCATGTTCCATTAGAAGCAACAAGCAGAAGACGCAAGGCATAAAACCATGGTTTGATGATGAGTGCGTACGAGCTAAACAGGTTTCATTCGCCTGGCTTAAATTATTTAGGATCTGTAATAAAAGTGTGATCCGGGACTTTTATATCGAAGCCAACATTAAGTACAAGACCCTGTGTATGCAGAAGAGGAAAAAACACTGCCTGATAGAGGCACATAAATTGGCGCATTGTAGGAATGCAGCTGACTTTTGGAAGCGGATAAGAAATGTCAATGGCAGAAGCTACACTATTGGTAGGGAGCTGAACCCTAACATTCTCCGACAGCATTTCGAAAGTGTACTGAACCCGGTTGCGTACAGTGAAAGCTTCCAATATGCTCCATCTGGATTTGCGAATGATATTCTGGACAATCCGATAACACATGTTGAGGTTACAGAAGCACTGTGTGATCTGAAGGATGGCAAGGCAGCATGACCGGATGGGATCCCATCGGAGTTTTATAAGTATGGCACCAATGAGCTTCACGGTAGACTGACCGGCTTGTTTAATAATATTTTGGAGTTCGGATGTGTCCCGCAGCGATTTAAGGAGGCATTCATTTTCCCTATCCATAAAAGGGGCTGTACATTGGATCCAGGGAATTATCGGGATATTTCCTTTTTGAATGCATCCTCAAAATTTTTACGGCGATACTTCAAAAACGATTAAATGCGTGGATAAGAGCCAATAACCTACTGAATGAGTTCCAGGCGGGTTTCAGCTCAGGGTACTCTACAATCGACCATATATTTGTACTAAGCAGCATTGCAAAGTCATTTCTCTAGTCAAGGCTCTACGCCTTCTTTATTGATTTTAAGGCAGCCTTCGACTCGGTGGATAGAACTGCCCTGTTGTATAAGCTCTACTCTTTGGGAATGTCGCTGAATTTTGGGAGGCTAATAGGAAATCTATATGCTGATACTAAAACTGCGGTTTGGGATGGAGATATTCTATCGGCATGGTTCCAATCGCATTCAGGAGTACGACAGGGATGTGCGCTGAGCCCTAATTTATTTGCTCTGTTCATTCATGATCTGACTGACTGTTTGCCAGAAGGTTGTGGAATATGCGGGTGTGCTCGTCAAAGCCCTTTTGTTTGCGGACGATGTTGTTCTATTGGCATACTCCCCGGATTCCTTACAACTCATGATCAATCGTTTGCATGAGTACACCAAATTATGGAAGCTAGTGGTCAACCTTAACAAGTCCAAAATTATGATTTTCAAGGAAGGTGGTGGCCGAAATTGTTCCAACGAAAAATGGCGCTTTGATGAGGAATCAATCGAAATTGTTAAGGAGTACAAGTATCTCGGGGTTTACATAACTAAAAATATGAGCATGGAACGGCATCTCAAAGAAAAGTCAATAAAATCTAAAACGGCCATCAATGTAGCTTGGAAAAATTGTTTTAACAGCAAATATATTATATTGCAGCAAATTCAGGGTTTTTGAAGCTGTGCCTGAGTCGATCCTGTTATGTGCGGCGCAAGTATGGGGCGGTAGGCAGTACGAAACGGTGGAGAAGCTACTAAGATTTTATGTGAAAAGAATATTCCGCCTTCCACCAAATACACCTAACTACATGCTTATGCTCGAAACAGGCTTATCGCCTTTATTTATTAAGACATTCAAGCTACAGACATTCAAGCTCAGTTTACTTTGTTGCGTTGTGGGGTGCACAAACATAGTGAATTTCTCTAAGAGTTCTATATCTAATTTTGATTTTCGTAAAAGTTTACTTACATCTTAATCAAAAAAAAAAAAAAAAATTATGATAATAATAAAAACTAAATAAAGAAATAAATCAAAAAACAAAAAATAAAATATCTAAAGTTAGAAGCATAGTGCATTTATTTCCATTTAAGAATGCAGTGCTTGTGCGGTCAAAAAGTGGTTCGCTCTGATGCCAAAATCCAATGTGCCGGGTGTCAAGTGCTATTTCACTTAGGCTGCGCTAACCTTACGCCAAGTGATTGTGACTATATGAAAAAGAACAATTTTCCCTTTTTTTGTGGCTCATGCACTAAAATCAGACGCAAATCCATTCGCTCTCCTCCACCCAACCTGCTAGGGCACTGCGCCAATGACTCTTATGCTATCACTTTATCATCAAAACCGTCGTCGCCATCGCCAGCTGCTGAGGAGGCTCCTCTGTCAACTTCCAACTACGAGCTACTCAATTCGCCTTCAATCGTCGCCGTTAGAGCAGAAACCAGTTGTTCTTCTCCCCCAGTCGTGACCCTAGAAGTGTTATACAGCGAGATCATCTCTCTCAAGCGAATTTACTCCGATGCACTATTGCGTATCAACTCACTTCAAAGTGTAAATAAAGCGCTTGAGAACAAGGTTAATGACTTGCAGAAAGCAGTCAACGTACTTCAGCAAAAACCGTTTCGTAATTGCATTGATATTGTTGGAATCCCAAATGTAAACATCGAAAATGCTTTGAGTTGTGCTGTTCAGCTTCTTTCAGAAGGCCTAGGTGAAGATGTGACTGTGGATGATGTCAAGTCGTGCTATGTTAAAACTGTCGCAAGCAAGTCAGCTGATAAGAAGAACTACAAACATTCCGACGCATCATCGGAGGTAGCTACGAAAATTGTGCGTATGAAGTTTAAGTCCATGGAATGCAAGCTGAGTATAATTAGCAAGAAACGTAAGAAGAAGCTGACAACGGGTATATTCGGTCAAAACTTTGGCAATAAGCCTATTTTTATAAACGAAAGTCTATCTATGTTCAATAGATCTCTTTATAACAAAGCAAGAAAACTTAAAGTTGAAAAAAAATATTCTTTTGTTTGGGTTCATAATGGAGTAGTTTTGATGAGAAAAAATGAAGGTGATAAAGTTTTACGCATTTCTTGTTTTGAGGATTTAGATAAATTAATTTAATATATTTTTTGTCCTGTATAATATTAACATGAACAATTCGCTTAATAGGTTAACTGAAGTTCCTTTAAATAGTTTAGTTAATATACCCTTTTGTAATTTTTATGATAAAGAAGATTCTAAAAGTTTATTTTATAGTGATGAATTTAAACATAATTTCATCATTATTCATCTAAACATTAGAAGCTTGAGAAAAAATTTTGATTTACTACTGGTCCACTTGGAATCATTCTTGAATAAGCCTGTTTTAATTTTCTTGACTGAAATTTGGATCTACGATCATGAGAAAGATTTTTTTATAATACCTGGGTACAAATTTTATGCTAATTGTAATAATTCTTATGCGGCGGGTGGTACTGCGGTGTATATAAGCGATAGCATTTTTGAAAATTGTGTTGTTTTATGCCCTCAGCTTTCAAGTTCTGATATGGTTAAGGTCACTTGCACCATAAATGCTAATAGATTTATTTTTATGTGTTTTTATAGGCTTCATGATAAAAGTAAAGATGTTTTTGTTGATGATTTATCTTTCCTCTTGAGGGATGAACATTCGAGAAATGTGGTTTTACTAGGTGATATGAATCTGGATATTCTAGTTACATCTTTGGTCACTGAAAGATACATTACCCTAATGTCTGCTAATGGTTTTGAGTCGTGCATAAATAACCCAACCAGAATTTCTGATACGTCTGAAACATGCATTGACCATATTTTTGCTAGGCTTGATAGGAAGGTTGACATTTCTCTCACCAGTGCAATATCTGATTTTAAAATTTCTGATCATTGCATGACTTGTCTCGTTTTTCAACAACAGTATCCTACAAAAAATAAAAATTCTGGTGCTTTTCAAACAGCAAATAAAATTAACTTTGAGAGCTTGAACTCAAGCTTGTTCTTGGAAGACTGGTCAGATATCTACAACCAAAATGATCCTTCTCTGGCTTTTGATATGTTTTGTAGGGTCTTAAATGACCACGTTAGGAATTGCTCGGCACCCTCTGTTAACAAGAGAAGTAAATTGAAGAAACTGCAGCCGTGGATGTCTGACTATTTATTACATAAAATTCATAAAAAAAATGTACTGCGTTCTAAATCCAATAAACAGCCAAATAATGAGCGAATTCGCAAGGCCAATGAAAGAATTTGCAAAGAAATTGCCGCGGATGTTCCTATTTGTAAGGATAATTTCTATATTGGAAAATTTCATAGAGCAAAAGGCAATCTCAAAAAAGAATGGGGAATCGTTAATGAGATGTTTTCTAGAAGTAACTCTTCTCATGGTCCATCTTGTATCTCCTACAAGGACAAGGAAATCCATTCTCCAATTGAAATGGCCAATATTTTTAATAAGTTTTTCACTAGTGTTGCCACTGATACCCTTTCAAATGCAGGTTTTACATCCTTATCTCAAAACGTTTGTACTGAACAATGTTTTATTAAGGAAAGTGCCTCGCCAAATAGCTTTTTCTTCGAACCTATCTCGTCTTTCGAACTGTATAGGAATATCTTGCTACTTAACAATTCTAATTCGTTGACACAGAACAGCTTCTCAAATGCTTTCCTAAAAAACATTTCTTTGAACGTTGTGGATGTCTTAGCACATATTTTCAACAAAAGCGTTTATGGTGGTATTTTTCCTAGCAGTTTAAAGATTGCTGAGGTAATACCCATATTCAAAAAAGATGACCCCAAAAAATTAAATAATTATAGGCCAATATCCCTTCTACCGGTTTTTTCTAAGCTTTTCGAAAAAGTGATCAAAGTTAGAATTATTACATTTCTTGAGAGATGTTCGTTTTTAAGCGTTAATCAATACCGTTTTAGAGCTGGCAAATCAACGGAAGATGCGCTTTTAAATTTGTGTAGTCAGATCTACGATAGTTTAAATAAAAGACAAATGACTGTTGCACTTTTTATTGACATTACCAAGGCTTTTGATACATTGGACCACAAACTCCTAATGATGAAACTAGAAAAGGCTGGCTTTAGGGGTTTTATTCTTAAATGGTTCGCTTCCTACCTTAAGGATAGAAAACAAAGGGTGAAGATTGGTAACGTGTTCAGTGTGTGTCTGGATATTCAAATCGGTGTTCCACAGGGTTCGGTACTTGGTCCCCTTTTATTTCTAATCTTTATTAATTCTATTTTTAACCTTGATCTAAAGGGGCAAAAAACTGGTTTTGCAGATGACATAGCATGTTCATACTCAAATAATTCGGCACTGGACTTGGTAGCGGACATCAACCACGATTTGGAAATCCTGAGACACTGGTTTGGTATGCATAAACTAGTCATAAGTGGCAAAACCAAACTTATGTTTTTTAATTTACCAACATTTTATCTGCACTCTCCGAACATCATCTACCACAGTTTTGATTGCAAAAAAATGTGTGTTAATGCTGCTACTTGCACTGCGAGCAGTTCCACTTCAACATTTGATGATAGCCTAAGCTGCTCTTCAAAATGTTTTGTAATCGAAAACGTTTCTGTTTTTAAGTACTTGGGCTTGTTTTTAGACAGCAACCTTAACTGGAGCGTTCACACCTCCCAATTAAAAAAGTATCTTCTGTCAACTACTTACATTATGTATCATCTAAAACAGTTCTGTTCTCGGAAACTCCTTGAAACTATTTACTACGGCTTAGTGCAGTCTAAATTGCAGTACGGGCTCGTATGCTGGGGTAGTACATTTAGCTACAACTTACAACCCTTAATTATTGTCCAAAAACATATCCTACGAATTATGTGGAAAAAAAGGCGGCGCGAACATAGCTTTTATCTATTTGTAAATTCTAAGATACTTCCACTAAAGCATCTATACTTTTATAAAGTCTTAAAAATTTTTTACTTAAGAAGTGATAATTTTCTCAATCAAAATGTAACCGCTTATAGTCTTCGTAGTAATGAACGTTTTCTGGCTTCAATTCCGTCGCATAATAACCATACCTTCTTAAACTTTTATAGCTCAGTAGCACCTAGGCTTTTCAATCGACTACCTATTGAACTTCGTAGTATTCGTAACTCTTTTGTTTTCAATAAGAAAATCAAATCATGGCTGTTCAACTTCGACTTTCTTGAAATCAATAACCTAATAAGGGTAATCATTTAAAGGATCTTGTAGTTTTCTTATAGTCTTTATATCTTTGAAATCATTAATTTTTTTTTTTATTTTTATTTTTATAATACTTTTTTATTGTACACTTGGAATTTACACTATCACCACCCCTCAATCATTTTATTTGAATTAGTTTTGTTTTTTAATTTGTTTTACTCGATTCATCCGCCACTAGTTTTCGTAACTAAAGGATGGATCTAAAATATTCCTCAATGACATTGTTAAGCAATATTTTTTTAGCTTTTTATAAGATAAGTTTTCTTGTGCATTTTACTTTATTGTAGTTAATATTGTTAATATGAATTAATTGAATGGAATAAATAAATGAATGAATGAATGAAAATGTATTAAACGCTCTAAACATGCCAGCCCACTGTGTCCCAAGAAAAGCAGTTCGGAATGCTGTGCAAACAAAAACTGGTTGGTACATGGAATGGCTGGATCCGGCTGATGGTTGTGGGATCGAACTGAGAGAGGACAACATGAGAAACTGGGACACCAAATTGTACGAGCTCATTATAAAGTTAGACGAGCAGGCTAGAGCGAGATATGCTGAAGAGGCAGCTGGATCAGTACATAGGGCAATCTACAGTAAGCTCAACCACAACTTGCAAAGAAACAATTATTTCCATGATAATTACAAGATAGAAGAAATAACTATGATACAGAGACTGCGTGGTGAACTCCTGAACCTGAACTACGTACCCCACAGGGATTACTTGCCTATTTTATGCAATATGTGTAACTTAGTGGAGAGAGAAGATGTATTCCATTTTATGGGAAGATGCCCAATCCTACGAGAAACAAGAAGGCATGTATTTGGATATAACGTCTTGACGGAGATGCAAGTGGTTTCCCTCTTTAATGAAGCGGATGTAAGCACACTTTACCGGTATTGCAAAACTGCTCTAACGTATCGACAGCAAATTATAAATGAAAGCTTTTAACAAACTATTCCTTTTATTCTGTGTAGTTTACTATGGAAGTTAAAACTACCATTTTGCTTTACTTGTGAATATTAATAAATCAACCAGGCAGACGGCAAAGCCATGCTAAATTTTTATTTTGTACTATATTAGAAAATATTATACGAATATTATATCTAGTTGGCGTCGCTTCAACAAAGCAGAGAGGTTCTAAAACTGTGGACCTTTCGGATGGGTGGAAGCTCTTCCTGTCAGGAGTCGCACCCTCAATGTCTGCTCGGGTGGGAGTGGGGATACTCACAAGTCCCAGGTTGACAGACAGAGTATTGGAGTGGATACCACTAGGAGGGAGAGTTGCGATCTTAAAGCTCAAGCTTGAAAGATCAACTCTGGCAATGGTGCAGGTGTATGCACCGAACCTTCAGTCAGAGTATGCAGCTTTCTTAGATGAAGTTGATGTTGCCCTTGAAAAGGTTGCAGATCCGAAGAGTTTGGCGAAAAATTGGAACGTGACCACAGATCTGCAAATAAAATGTTCTGGCAGACCGTCCGCCGACTCAGAGGAAAAAAGTTGAATATCGTTGAAGGAGTCAAATCCAAAGACGGTACACTTCTTTCCAATGAGGAGGACATCCTACGCAGATGGAGCGAGCACTTTTCAGAATTGCTCAATCCCGAACAGGGCACGGAAGATGACAGACCTATTGTCGAGAGTAGGGCGGAAAGTAGTCCTACGGTAGAGGAAGTAACTTTGGCGATCAAATCGCTAAAGGTTGGCAAATCTGCTGGTGTGGATGAAATTCGGCCAGAAATGCTCAATGCTTTAGGTAAAGAGGGAGTGCAATGGCTCTCGCGTGTCATTAAAGTGGCCTGGGAATGCGGTGAAACACCTGGTGATTGGCAAATGGGGGTGATAGTTCTTTTTTTTTTAAAAAAAGGGGACACAAGAGATTGCGCCATCTATAGAGGTATATCTCTTTTAAGTCTCCCTGGAAAAATCTTCGCTAAGGTGCTAGAAAAGCGTTCCAGAGCTTTGGTTGAGGACAGTTTGGGGGATGAGCAGTGCGGTTTTCATCCCGGTAGAAGCACAATCGACCAGTTGTTCGCTCTAAGAATGGTTCTTGAGAAGGCTTGGGAATATGCCAAACCTGTCTACATTTCTTTTGTGGATTTGGAAAACGCATATGATAGGGTTCCTCGAGGGAACCTCTGGAGTGTTCTGCAGGAGTATGGGATTGCTGGTTCCCTGTTAAGGGTGATTCAGTCTTTATATAAAAACTGTAGAAGCTGTGTTCGGATAAACGATGTTAAATCAATACCCTTCAATGTGGGCGTTGGACTCCGCCAGGGGTGCGTTTTGTCACCTCTCCTCTTCATTGTATATATGGATTGGACGTTGCAGCGCAGCCGTGGCGGGGAATTTTTCAAAATGGGAGACGTAAGGATTAGTCATCTGCTCTTTGCGGATGATTTGGTCATCCTTGGGTCCTCTCAAACCGAACTTCAGCGCGTACTCGAAAAGTTTGTAGCCGTTTGTGATGATGCTGGAATGAAGATCAATGTGAACAAGTCAGAAGTAGTGGTCGTTTCCAAAAAAAACCCATTCAGTGCACTCTGCATGTTAGTGGAGTTCCACTGAAGCAGGTGGATAAGTTTAAGTACCTTGGGGTCTTATTCACGAGTGATGGCAAGAGCAATGCCGAGCTATCCTATAGAATTGGTTAGGCTGGATCAATTTTGAGAGAGCTTGGCCAATCTGCTTTAAGGAAGGTAGAACTTAGTGTTCAAGCTAAGCAATCGGTTTCTAATTCGGTGTATATCCCAACTCCCACCTATGTTCATAAAATTTGGGTAGTGACAGAAAGAATAAGATCGCGGATACAAGCTGCCGAAATGAGAATCCTTTGCGGTGTTGCTGGAATAACCCGTAGGGATCGAGTGCGCAACACCAGAGTACGTGAGGCGCTCAATGTTGAGCAGTTACTTCTCCGAACGGAACGATCTATGCTTCGATGGTTTGGTCACGTAGTGGGTATGCCCCCAGACCGGCTTCCAAGACGTGCCATGGTGGCTGTGCCATTAGGTAGGCCTAGAAATAGATGGTTGGACCAAGTCCGACATCTCTCCTGGAGCCGTCTAGGGATTCCTCCTGATGAGTTGGAGTCAATTGCGGAGGATCGAGAAGGATGGAGAGTCCACCTGAGCATCCTACCCCCGCGACCCTCATGAAGGATTAGCGGGTCATTTAAAAATGTACGTATGTATGTATGTATGTATATTTTTCGCTTGAGGTTCTTAATTGGGCGCCGTGGCGTAAGTGTTTAGTGTGTCGGATCACTACGCATGAGGTTCCAAGTTCGAATCCCAGAAAACACCAAAAAGTTTTTTTCACGGTCCCACCTCTCGCGAACGTCTCACAAACATCCGAGAGTGTTGTTGTCTCGAAAAAGTTTCTCAAATCGCCGCTTGGATACGGCACTAAACTGCAGGTCCCTTCCATTCGTGTGAAAAATATAACGCACACAACATGAGTGGTTGCGAGAATCTAGGCCCTGGCACTTAAAGAGCTGTTGCGCCAAATATTTTTTTTTTTATTTATTCTTAATTATTAGCTGCTTCATTTCATGACTCAACCATTCATAATGTCTCAACACATCTTCGTAGGTTGGTAACATTTGGTTTTAATTCAGGATTTTAATCCACTTTTTAATAACATTTCATTTCACGTTTGTTTGCTATAACGTTATATTACAAAATAATACCAACACGATAACTCACTCCAAAATAAAAACAACGAATGACTAATAAAACTCAAGCGTCATTGATGCTCGAAATGCGTTTAACAGTGTCCTGTCCAGAATGGGTAAAAATATGATAATAAGCCACGAGAGTGGAGTACTACAACAACTCTGCATTTATGCATTTATTTTATTCTTTTTTTGTATTAAAAAAAGTATTTTACACCAATATAACAAAAAAAAAGTCGTAGTATGTATTAAATACTTTACATTTAAGAGAATTTTTGTAACGCGTTGGAAAATTAACATATTGCTTGTTACAAAAGTTATTCGCGTGACCTATTCATATATTTATTTTCAAATTATTTGGTGTTTGATCAAAATTATAAAATGGAAACTTTTTACATTACTTGAACATAGTTGAACTACAGGTTTTTGTATATACTATAAAACATAAGGTGACAATAGGCATTTTAGCAATTTTTACGAAACTTCAAGGTCTTTGAGGAACCCAAAATGAAAACTATGAATGCAGAATTTCGTTTTACTCAGCAATGCAACTTTTCAGAACTATTAGACATGCAAATTTTGAAGTTGAAAAATATGACACATTCTAATACTATGTACGTAAGTATGTCCCAATAAATCGTTTGACAAATTGGAAAACAAGTTCCTTCAATTTGTAGCGATAATATGCTTTGTTTTTTGTTTTCTAATGTAAAATTCTTATCGTTTGATTTTACTCCTTTCTGTTCTGTATTTTGCAAAAAAAAAAAGGTCACAGTAACTAAAAGGAAAGGTATTTTCTCCATCACCTTAATTTCACACTTATCATGAAAGTCCCATCTTTTGTACACCTACTCGTCTCTGCACAGATATCTGACCTATTAAAAAACGAATGCAACTATTCCAACTTTTTGCCAGATAAATCAGAGGCCCAAACAGGTAGCATACCACGGTAATCTCCTACCCCCGGCTCATTAGCAAACCACGAAACGGATAATTAGTGGTTTACAAATTAAACTGAAAATGCTCGCGATAGTAGCGCAAATCATTTAAATTTACGAGCACACCCAAGCTCTTTATCTATTCAGACTTTATACAATAGAATCCACAAACTTTTCACGAATTCCAATAGAGGTAACGAGCAGGGTGAGCACGTGGAATTATTTATGTATATCATTCACCCGGGCAATATAAATTTACTTCAGCCGTTTCGCGTCTAAAGCACCATCATCATGTAACAAAACGTAAGCCAAATCATCCCCGGAACCGTAAGCTGTAACCCCTTCAAGAATAATGCGAGTCAATGTCTGTTGGTGTTATTATATTATTTTTTAATATTAATAATGTCGGAGACTGTTACAGTCACCAGCGGAGCAGCCTACGAGGTAAGTACCCTTGCTCTTATGAAATAAATAACAGTACCGTTAAATTACATACATAATATTCCTCGGCCGAGCACTTCCTCTTATGCAGAGTAGGTATAGAGTGTAATGTATGGCACTTGAAGTGATATTATAACCCAGCATTACTTCTACGGATAAGTGGAAATGAAAGTACATCGCTGCATAAGTTCACGTGTTTTGACTCGACAAGTCAGTAAAGAAAAATTGAAAATGAAACCCATTTCGCTGAGGAAATGGATTAGGCCCAGAGTCTTATACGTATAGAATTGAAATTTATGTGGAAAAAACTTACATACATACTATACAATAGCGTCAAAAATATTCAGTTTTTGCAGCTTGAAAAGTTTGGAATGCTTTTAAGACTTAAGTTAAATTTAAGCTGTGTAAGTGCACTGTCTATTCAATTTCATTTTCTATTGCAGTTGCAAGAATATTGAACCGATTTCAATTCATCTTGCGGTACAAGTTGTGCAGTTAATAAAACCTTAATATGGCGGGCTAGGCTAGTTGGTTGGTTGGTTAAGGTGGCGGTTCAGAAAGACCCCAATTAGCGCTGTTGTACCATTTTGATACCACTCATGTACACCTAGTTCTATGATGGAGTATTTGGTTGAAGAAGGTGATATGCTAGACCCAGGTAAATAATGAGGGCTCCAATTCTTTTCTCAGATATTTCTCCCAGGCCGTCGAAGAAGAGTTTACCTAGGGTACGCTGTCTGGTTCTCGCTAGGGCCGTGCACCTGCAAAGAAAGTGAAAAAGATATTCTCTCTCATTAGCATCTCTGCGGCTACAGCAGAAAGTGTTATGGGGAATGCCACGCTTGGCTGCATGATCCCCTATCGGCCAATGGTCTGTACTGATTGGTACTATTCTGGCAATATCTGGTGTTGATCTGTTAAGTAGCTCATTTGGTTTAGGGTGTTATAGCTGGGCTATATCTTCCTTAATATAGCGCCGCTAGAAAGCGATTTCCACCCGTAGTTTGCTACCTTTAAAAAGTGATTGTGAATGTAACTCTTGACGACTCCCAGCGAAATATTGACTCTTTCTGCCAGAGAGTCACTAGGTTAGGTTAGCTTAAAAGGGGTTAGCTGAAACGAATGAGCTGCACACGGATCACAAACGGATCTATTGTGCTCCCCTGACGCTGAGTTTCCTGGTTGAAGAACTGCAAAGAGAGGAAAGAAACAGAATAGCTAGAGTTCTATGTTGGTGGAACGGCCTCCTCTGAACCACCCTGAAGAAGTTATAAATTTCATAATGGTGGTTGGCGGCTTTTTAGACAGGTCGCCCAGATGGTTGAAGAAATACTCTCCAAGGGCCGTCTTCCTGGTATTGCAGAGACTAGGGCATTTGTAGAGGAAGTGTTCCGAGTCCTCCTCTACGTCTGTATTGCCGTATCCTCTGCAGAGTAATGATACCTACGAGAAGTGCCAAGTTTTGTCTATTTTGAGTAAGGATGAGCTCGGTTTTCATCTTGCCATGTATTATCCAGATGCTTCTGGAGACACGGCATGAGGGGAGCGCTCTCCATCTTCCTTCTGCTTGTCGTATGAAGTCAAGTGATATATTTGATTTAACAAGTATTAGGGGAGGTAGGACTGAGCTTTGGACCATTGACAGGTCTTGTTCTGATCCCTTCCTTGCCAGTTCGTCTGCCACCTCGTTCCCTGGAATTCCTTTGTGTCCTGGGACCCACCAGAGTGTTACATGGTGGCTGTGGATAAGTATGTTAAGCTCCTCGCGGCAGCGTTTTATTAACTTTGATTTTATAACCGCAGATGAGGTGGCCTTTATAGTAGCTTGACTATCTATGTATGTAAATGTCAATTTCTTTCCTAGTAACAAGTTTCATGGATAGTACTCGTGCCGCCTCTGCTATCGCTGGGACTTCTGCTGGAACACACTACTGTGGTTCGGAAGCCTAAGTGATATGACAATATCAGGTTCCACTGAGTAGATACCCGAACACACTCCTTCGTTTGTTTTGGACCTGTCAGTGAAGACTGAAATACTATGCGGGTTAATGGCCACACCGTCTTCCCAGTATTTCCTTGATGGGATGACCGTTTTGACGTTTAGACTGAAGTCGGGGGATGGCGGAAGATAGTCTGTGGTGGTGTCTAGGTGAGGCCATCTTGAGATGCTACGGTGGCCCGTGTGGCCCTTTCTCCATATGTTGGAATCTTTTAGGCGTAGGGCACTCATCGCGGCTTATTTCTTAACAAATAAGTCTAGTGGAATCAGTGCGAGAATTGTTTCAAGTGCTGCGGTGGGCGTAGTTCTGATGGCGCCTGTGGTTGCTATGCAGGCAAGTCTCTGGATTTTAGTCAACTCCTTGAGATGCTTGTTTTCTCTGCTATTGGCCACCAGACAATGCACCCTTATGTAAGAATGGGTCTGACTATGGCTGCGTATATTCAATGGATAATGGCAGGTTTACAAAATACATATAAATATTTGGCGCAACAGTTCTTTAAAGTGCCAGGGACTAGCTTCTCGCAACCACGCATGTTGTGTGCGTTATATTATTTATTTATTATTTATTTATAAACATTAACAATAAATTAAAATCTATTATTAATACAATTTTTAAGAGCACTAGCATCAAATAACTTTCGGCTCTTAGGTTAAGGATAAGGATTGTAGAAAATTGATTTTAATCATAAGTAATTAGTATTATATATTTTTGTAGTTAAATTTTAATTTTGTATACGGATAGTAGCTTATTTATAAGTTCAATATTTTTGCGGTTTGGATCTTGCAGGAGATTCAGTATATTGTGATGATTTATATTGGAATCTTGAAAATTATTATTGGCTGAGAGGTAGCATGGCCCCAGAAGGTGTGAAATCGTAATGACGCTGTAGCATTTTGGGCATATCAGGGGTGCCTCGATCCGTGCGCGTAGGTGGTTATGACGAAGTCCTTTATTACTTTACCGCTTTTCCACTCAGTTCTGGTTGGGAAGCTTACTGAGAAGAGTTTGTTGAAGCTTAAAGTGGAAGTTTCGTAATCGGCCGAAGATGCAATCAGGCTTATTGGTATCGTCTCCAGGATGCTACTATGGCCGTAGGACATGGCAGTCCAGCACCCAGACTCTCTGAGCCGGACTGCGCTGCATAGTGCTGTATCTTGGATGTGTAGATTAAGAGTGGTCAGGTGGAGGAACAGAGTCAGAGCATCCATTAGGCAAGATCCCAGAGCGCCCGTGACACCTACGCATGCCGCTCTTTGGACTCATTTTATTTTAATGACGCTATATTTTTTACTAAGGGCAGGCCACCAGACGATAGTTCCGTAGGTGAGAATTAGTCGCACAACGGTTGTGTACATCCAAAGGGTTATTTTAGGCTGAAGAGTCAATTGCTACGCTAATGCTTCATGGTTGAAATCCTGAAGTTACCCAGCATTTATTTATTTCTCATGCAATATATAAAGTCAGTCCGATCAATTGCGAAAGCGTGTGTGAATACTACTGCGAAGGCATAATATTGTTTGCTCTGTTGACCTCGGTTATCGGAAAAAAAAAAAAATACTGTGAATCAGAAGCAAAGGCAAAAATAACAATAAATAATGAATCTGTATGATGATCCAAGACCATGCTGACTTCTACGGAGCTTATGGCACCGCTCAAACCTTCAACGAAAACAACTGTCTTAACGTCTGGTGGGCACAGGGGCTAAAATAATAAGGTCAAAACATTTTTATTTCTTAAAATTTATCATCAATAAAATAGGGATTTTATTAGATTAAATAACATATCTCACCTATAAGTAGAACCAATCTCTGCATCACTCTGGTTGAATCAAGATTATTGCACTTTATATTTCTTAGGCATTTGATAGAGTTTGACACCAAGCTCTCTTACTTACTTAGGTGGCGCTACAGTTCGGAGTTAACCCGGGCTTCAACCAACAAGCCTATCTATTTAGTTCGGTCTTTAGCTAATTGCATCCAGTTGTGCACTCCAAGTTGGTCGAGGTCCTCTTGAACTTGTGCGCGCCACCTACGGCGATGAGGTCCGCTACTGCGTCGTCCCCCCGGATTAGATTCGAAGACTCTGCGGGCCGGAGCATTGGTGTCTATTCGCTCTATATGTGCTAGCCATGTCAAACGTCCAATATGCCGTTTTTCGACAGAGTCGATGTCACTGTACAGCTCGTATAGTTCGTGGTTGAGTCTTCTCCTCCAAAACCCGTCAACGCAAACGGTACCGAATATCTTACGAAGAATTTTTCTCTCGAAGCGACCAAGGATATCTTCATCCACTTTCAACAAAGTCCATGTTTCAGCGCCGTAAGGCAGAACTGCGATGATCAGAGTCTTATAGAGAGTCTCCTCAGAGATAGGGCTTTACTGTTGAATTGTCTTATAAGCCCAAAAAGCAACGATTGGCAAGAGTTATTCTTCGCTTGAAATCTGTGCTGATCTTGTTTTCCGAGTTTATAGCAGAGCCAAGGTAGACAAAGTCGCTTACTACCTCGAAGTTATAGCTGCCCACGGTGACGTTTTGTCCAATTCGTCGGTGTTGGTTTTCCCTTCTTGTTGACAGCATATACTTGGTTTTGCCCTCGCTTATCGCTAAACCCGTTTTGGCCGCTTCCGCCTCAATGCTTGCAAACGCACCGGTGACAGACTGCTGTGTTCTTCCGATAATGTCTATATCGTCGGCGTATGCAAGCAGTTGTACAGATTTGTAATAGATTGTGCCACCGGTGTTGGCTTGTGAGTTCCGCACAATCCGCTCAAGTATAATATTGAAGAAGTCACATGACAGCGCGTCACCTTGTCTAAAGCCTTTTTTGACATCAAAGGTCTCGGCGAGGTCATTACCGACCTTGATGGAGCAGCGAGCGTTCTCCATCGTCAGCCTGCACAGACGGACAAGTTTGGCAGTGATATCAAAACTAGACATGGCTCTATAAAGCTCTTCTCTATAGATGCTGTCATAGGCGGCCTTGAAATCGATAAAGAGGTGGTGAGTATCGATTTGGAATTCTTGAGTTTTCTCCAGGATCTGCCGAAGTGTGAAAATTTGATCGATGCTGGACTTTCCTGGCCTGATACCGCACTGATAGGGTCCAATCAGGCTGTTGATAAAAGGTTCCAGGCGTTCATACAATATCGCAGAAAAGATCTTGTATGCGATGTTGAGGAGACTGATGCCTCTATATTTGGCGCAGTTGAGGGGGTCTCCTTTTTTTGTGGATCGGGCAAACGATGCTGAGATTCCATTCATCAGGTATACACTCGTCTGACCAAATCTTAGAAATGAGTTGGTGTATGCACTCTACCAATTCATCCCCTGCTGCCTTGAAGAGTTCGGCCGGTAAGCCGTCAGGTCCGGCAGCCTTGTTGGATTTTAGCTTGGATATTGCTATCCTCACTTCGTTTTGGTCAGGTGGACGGAAATTTTGACTATCATCGTCTGTGTTGAATGGTTCATTCTGCCTGACAGGATGTTGGTCTTCGTCACCGTTATACAGTCTGCAGAAGTAGTTTTTCCATATTCTCAGCACCGACTGTGACTCTACTACGAGGTTTCCGTTTTCATCTCAACAGGTTTCTGTACGAGTATTACTTCTCTGACACGTTCTTTTTACCTTTTGGTAAAACTTCCGTACATTGTTCCTGGAGTATAAACTCTCGATATTCTCAAACGCGCGCTTCTCATGCTCTTTCTTCTTCTTTTGGAGAAACCGATGTTCTTCCCGTCTCTTTTGCTCGTAGAGCTCACGAGCAACTCTCTTCTTCCTTTGCAGCGCCGCTTTGTATGCCTCTTGTTTTGCTGCATGCACTCGCTGGCATTCTTCGTCAAACCAGGGGTTTCGCGGTGGTGGGCGAGCGAAACCCAGCACATCAGTCGCGGCGTTTCTGATGGCATGTTGGCAGCGTTGCCACTGGTCTTCGGTACTTGATGCTGGCGGCAAAGGGGTGATTGAGAGATTTCGGGATACGCGTTCAGCAAAGAGTCTGGCGGTCTCTTGCGATTGTAGCTTTTCGACGTTAAATTTTCTCACAGTAATTCTTTTTTGTTGCTCAGATTGGGATATCCGCATTCGTACCTTGGCTACAACAAGGTAATGATCCGAGTCTATGTTGGCCGCTCGGAAGGTCCGGACAGCCAGAATACTGGAGGCATGCCTTGCGTCGATCGCAATATGATTAATTTGGTTGATCGTTACATGATCATTAGACCACCATGTCTGCTTATGAGTATCGAGATGAGGAAACCATGTGCTTGCTATGGTGACATTTCGCTCCACAGCGAAATCAATTAGCCTTAGTCCGTTATCAGACGTGGTGTCGTGTAGGCTATGCTTACCGACTGCCCTACCAAAGACGTCCTCCTTTCCTATTTTGGCGTTAAAATCGCCCAATACGATTTTAACGTCGTATTTAGGACATTGCTCGTATGTTTTGTCGAGGAGCTCGTAGAAACACTCTTTGGTGGCAGGGTCCTTTTCTTCTGCGGGGGCGAACACTTATTAGGCTAGGCTTATGTTAGCGAATTAAGCCTTGATCCGGATAGTCATAATACGCTCGCTAACGTGTCGGAAGCTTAAGACTTCTTGCCTAAGTCTGCCACGTATGACAAATCCGTATCCGAATAAGCGTTGCCTGTTGCCTCTGTAGCAATCGCCGTAGTAGATGTCACAGTTTTTCATCCTCTTTTTGCCCGGCCCATCCCATCGCACTTCCTGGACGGCGGTAATATCTGCTTTATAGCAGTCTAGGGCCTCTGCTAGTTGTTCGGCTGCACGTGGTCTGTAAAGGGACAGAACATTCCACGTACAGATCCGAAGGTCGTTGTCCTTATTTCGTTTGCTGGGGTCGTCATTAGTTGATTCATCCTTATCCGAGGCTTTTGGTTGTTTCGGAACCATGAGTTTTTTACGTGGTAGGGAAGTTACCCCGACGGCACAACCCCCAACCTGGAGGGTCAGTTCCTTAATTATTCCCCTAGGACGAGTGGCCGGATACACCGGTGCCAGCGGTCCACTACGGCAGTATGAGAGCTGCCGTTGGCCCATTAAGGGCTCCTCCGCCATCATCCAATGTCCTGACCAACATTGCAAATTCCTTACCGACCTGTGATCCGAATATGTCGAAACACCTCCTGCAAAGTATTCACTAAGTTCAACCTAACTGGAACTATAGACGCCACCGTTGACTCTGTCTAGGGAATTCGTCCGCTGCCGCCCTCTCTCTCATCTGCTGCCACCAAGATTCCGCCAAACGGGGTTGGTTACCCACTTCTTGGATTAAGGTACTAGGCACCCGGCTGTCACCGCGTGGAGGTTGAGAGTAGGAGTTGGTAGGCCTCAGCTGAGTGAAAACGCTTGTGTTTTCATATGATCGCATGCACTACCGTTTGACAATCACACGCTTCGTGCAAGGGCAATTGCACTTGCGATCATCTTACTCCTGCACTTCAACGGAAGTCACCCAACACCTGCACCTGTATTTCAACGGAAATCATCCAACGATGAATAATGCTGACCCCATGGCGACACTGAGCAAAAAGAATTAATAAGTAGATGTAATTTCTGTCAATTAGATTAAGTTTGGTACAAGCAATAAAGGAGGTATGATCGTTAGATCATATCTAAACAAATATTTTTTTGGAATTAAATAATTCAAATTTTTAACTTGTGTGTTACCGTTAAGTCAGGTGAAATAAAGTGAACGTACTGACACGATTTTCCCATACAAAACGCTTTTTTAACAATTGAATGAAAGCTGTCTGAGCTTTGATCCCTTTGCCTTTCCTGCACAAGAAAATATTACAAAAACAAAAAAAAGTTATATATGCATTGTTTCACTCCCTATTCGTTTATTTCCGTTCGCATCGTCAAAGACCATATAACAACAAGTTAGTGCACGCCATACAAAAAAAATGTTCGGAAATGTTTGTATGGGGGGGTCGTATAACACGACCCCCAAGCTTTTCACAATATTTTCGCTCGCAAAAGTTCATTCGCTCTCAGAGCTTTAAGATATTTGTTGCTTTTTTTTTTCTTATTGAATGCTCTTTCGCAAAATAATAGAAGGAAAGGAAAAAAGATCGGCAGAAACTCGTTTTGTTATTGTTTTTTTGTTTTTGTATTTTCTTGTGTGCGGTATGTATGTACATAGGTACATATCTTATGGGATTTCATTTTCTGTGAACTTGCAGTATCTCGTTTTGTTATTTTTTTTTTTTGTTTTTGTATTTTCTTGTGTGCGGTATGTATGTATGTACATAGGTACATATCCATATGTGCATTATCTTCTGGGATTTAATTTTCTGTGAACTTGCAGTATCATTTGTTTTTCTTTATACAGGTTGAAATTGTATCGATCCATACTTATATATATATGTATTTTCAGTCTAGCCGGTTAAAATTTGGACCTTTTTACTGGACTTGCGTTAATTTTTTTCAACCGCCCAAGAGCAATGCTTTCGAAGTAGAACTAAAATAAGAAATTCTGTAATTTTTATTTTATGCTCAAGGCTCCTCGATCAGAACAAAACCAATCAGGTGTACTTTCCTTGCACTTTGCGATAGTTATTGCCTTTATGCCAACTATTTCAGGACTGTTAGTAAACACAGAATTAAATACATGTATATATATATATATTTATATATATATATATAAATAAATAAATCATGAATGAAAGTGTATCGCAAAATAAAGATCCACAAACCAGAAGCCAGAAAAATAAAGAAAATCGTGTGCTATTTACATTTATTCATCCCTACTCCGGCCACTCATCATACACATATAGGTTGAAGTGGTTGCTGCGGCAACGAAAAAATTGTTCCATATGCTTCGGTTGGCGATATACACACAATCTGAAAAAAGTGGAAAAAGCTTTTCTCTCTCTGAATATGATCACCTCTTCTTCCCGACTGCCCGTGTCTGGGAGAGCTTTTTACTTTTCATCAATTTGAAGTGCCAGTTGCACTATCTTGGTATTATATGGTCTTTGGCATCGTTCAACAGCATAGCAAATGAAAGCTGTGTGAGCTTTGAAGTCAGAAATTTTTTGAATGGCCGTTATGTCGGATCAGCTGAAGCGGTATAGTGTATTTATGTATTTCGAATGCATTTTCAATCACACACTATCATTACGCTTGATATTTATTTACTACGTAGACAGAATGTTTACTTTAGAGTGGGAAAAGTATGGGATGCAGTTGAAAATGCTAATTGAAAATGGGATGCAGTTGAAAATGCTAAACAAACCAAATTGTTATCATTCTTTGCATTAAATGAAAGCGATCCATCGGCGAATGTATGTACATACATATATCACTATACTAAAATTCCTTGGAAACTATGTTTGGATAGATGGTGAAAAAAATGGAAGAAGAGAGTATGTGGTGGTGATAAAATCATTACACGCATATATGTAGTGTCTCCAAAGGATGTAGAGCTTTTTTTTATAATGGAATTGCTTACAACACATTTATTGAAGTGTATCACGCTCACGGTATTGCTTCAAATTACAATGAATGCTGTGAATGTTTAAATGAAGCAAAGGAATTCCATTCGACAAAACGAATGCTTCATTTATTTGCTTTTATTTGTGCGTTAAATGCACTAGGAAATGCGTTAGCATTGTGGCTGGAATTTAAAATTATTATTTCTTTGCGAAGAATTATTTAGGGAATTCAAAGAGGAAGTTTCTTTTAATAGAGCGCTATAAGAAATTGAAGATATTTTGAATGGTCACAATTTGGCATGTCAATTACTTGGATTACCTGTTCCAACGTTAATGCCAGAATTTGTTGAAGCAGATACTTTCGATCCAATCCAAGAAGAGTTACAATTTAATGAAGCTTACGAAAGAGCTAACTTTGAACAGCGTACTATAATTGATCGGGTTATTCGTGAAGTTCAGTATCACGGCACTGGCTCAAATGTTTTTTACTTAACTGCTCATGCAGGTTGTGGTAAAACATTCACGCAAACTGCGATTATTCATAAATAAAATTCACTTAATCTTACTTGCATTGCAACCGCTTTTAGTGGCATAGCTTGAAGTCTTTTAATTGGAGGAAGAACCTTACACAATGTGTTTAAATTACCCATTCCAATTTTGGAAACTTCAGTGGCCAATATTACAACAAATAGTAACTATGGTCAATACATATGTAATTCATCTTTGTTGATTCATATTGATGAAGTTTCCATATGTCAACTTAAGGTATCGAAAGTTATAGACACATTATTCAGAGATTTTTGTACGGATGAAGCTAACATACGTAAACCGTTTGGACGAAAAGCTATTGTTTTGTGCGGTGATTTTCGACAAATTTTACCGGTTGTTTCACATGGATCACGTGCAGCATTACTTAAAAACTGCGTTACAAGTTGGAATAAGTTTGCTACATTTTATAATGTCACTTTAACTCAAAAGATGAGGGTTTTACTACATGAATTAGAGTTTGAAATAGTTGTAGCAAAATTCTTGAGAAAGTCATCAAAATGAAGCTTGTTGCTTTCACGGGATTAAGAAATATATTGCCTCTACAACAATTCGGTTTTAGAAAACATCACAGCACTTCTCACCAAATTTTAAGGATTTGTAAGGAAGTCAAGCGACAGCTAAATCAAAAAAAGTCGGCTGGTTTAGTTTTACTTGATATCGAAAAAGCTTTTGATTCAGTTTGGAACAACGGACTAATTTACAAGCTGATCAAATTTCATTGTCCGAAATACCTAATTAAAATTATACAAAGTTTTTATATAATCGGACATTCATAGTCTCATTAAAAGGAATCCATTCTTCTGCAAAAATTGTACCAGCTGGCGTTCCTCAAGGATCAGTCCTAGCTCCGACATTATTTAACATTTTTATAGCTGATCTACCCAGTATACCAAGCTGTGATATAGCACTTTATGCCGATGATTTTGCTATTTACTCATCACACGAGTTTGGTTCGGTTATAGAAAGCAACTTACAAATTGGTCTAAATATAATTTCCGAGTATTATAAGCATTGGAAAATCAAAATAAATGCCGAAAAGAGCCAAGCTATCTTTTTCACGAGAAAAAGACTAAGTTGCTTTTTCCAAATGGCACCCTTAACTTGGACCATTGTGGTATACCGTGAGTTGGTTCTGTTAAGTACCTCGGGCTCTACTTAGGCCAGAAATTAACCTTCGCTATTTACACAAAACATATTTTAAAAAAGGTTGACATTGCAATTAAAATGATATATCCCTTAATAAATCGCATGTCACTGTTGAGTAAACAGAATAAAATAAACATCTTTAAAGTTGTTTTTCAAGCATTAATGACATATGGCTGTCCCGTTTGGGGGAACTGTGCTAAAACTCATATTAAGAAACTGCAGATTGCTTAAAACAAGATCTTAAAAATGATGTTGGGTCTACCGTGGGACTTTTCAACAACTGCTCTGCATGAAAGAGCTGGTGCTATCCAGATTGCAAGAAGAATTGAGATTCTCAACGAAAATTTTGTCTCTAAATGTTTAAATGTAGAAAACAATCTAGTCAACGAGCTAGAACTTTTATAACCTTTGCCTGTTGTTTAATATATTTGAATTTTTTGTTTTCACTTATTTATTAATATTCTCTTTTTCATAATTATTTATTTACTCAATTTACATGTTCATTTATTTATTTACTTGTGAACTTATTAATTTATTTATTATATTATTTATTTATTTGTGCTTCAAATCTCGTACTTATTTATTTATTTATTTAACTGAATTTTTCTTGTCATATTCGTATTCAGTAATTTGTTTATGCATTTTCATTTATTTGTCTATTTATTTATTTATTTATTTATGTATGTGTATATCTAGTTACGTATTTATTTATTTATTGATTTAACTATTTATTACTCTAAGTAGTTATATATCTATCTACTCTTAAGGCTTTTACCGTGTTTTGTTTTTTCCTGCGTTTGCTGTGATAATATAGCTTTTTATATTTAAATAATATAACTTATATTGTTCATTTATATGGAGGTTTTTTCTGTAGTTTTTCCTCTCAACATATTTGTTAATACTAAAAGTATTCAAAAATCAATTGTATCTTTCAGTAGTAAGGTATCAATAACCATATCTCTGTGCAAGCTGTGCTTAATCACCAAAAATTAATGTAAATGTTTAACTATAAAAAGAAAATAAATATCTATCTATCTAGAGTTTGAAATGATTTTTTAAAACAAATTGGTAACGGAATACAAATACAAATATTTGGCGCAACAGCTCTTTAAAGTGCCAGGGCCTAGCTTCTCGCAACCACTCATGTTGTGTGCGTTATATTTTTCACACGAATGGGAGGGACCTATAGTTTAATGCCGAATCCGAACGGCGATTTGAGAAGCTTTTTCGTGACAACAATACTCTCGGATGTTTGTCAGACGCTCGCGAGAGGTGGGACCGTGAAAAAAACTTTTTCGTGTTTTCTGGGATTCGAACTTGTAACCTCATGCTTAGTGATCCGACACACTAACCACTTACGCCACGGTGCCCACTTGGTAACGGAAGCAAGGTCATTTTCTAAGTTTGGTGAAAATATTATTGAAATGCCACAGCAATTAAATGGCGATCAGAATAATATAATTAATGATATTTATGGCAACATTGCAGGAAACATTTTATGACAACGCATTTTAAATAAAGTTGTTTTAACACCAAAAAATCGAGATTCCGTTTGCGAAAATTGATCACAGCTATAAAAAAATGATTTGTAATAATGATTATGCAATCAATAGATATCCAGTAGAGTATTTGTGTTTTTGTCTGTAAGTGGTTTACCACCATTTCTTTCAAATGGAATTATCATTTATCTTTATTTTTTGGTTATATTATTTAAGGAATTTTATATGTTTACTAAATTTTTTTCATTAATTCCCTCATGCTTTTTCTTTGCCTTTTCCCCCTCTTTTCCTCATAGCGTCAATGTAAGAATTAAGAATTAAGAATTTTCATATAAGTAAATTTTAATTGATACCGTAAAAAATAAGTTGAATTTCGTTACTTTTCAAGCATAATTGGTCGATTTTCGACCACAGGCGATACTAGTCAGAATTAATATGCGCTATAGGGCTTAAAAATATTTCTTAGAAGGTAGAATAGCTAAAGTACTTAATATTCTACGCATCAATTAATCTTCTGCTTGCAATAGGAATACCCTGGGCTACTTTATGGAAGGGGTATTCTCTAGCTTTATGTTCAAAGTGATTGTATTCATAAACAAATAAAAGGGAGGCAGTCTTATGTCCTTGCTGTTTGATTTACATGCCTCCTCTGAAAATTTGTTCAGCTTTTTTCAAATCTTTGAACACTTGTAGTAATTTTGCATGATGGATAATTTCAAGCTATTGCTCTTCATTTCATTTGCCTATATCATCACTACAAATTGCCTATTCAATAGTTTGGAACTTGAAATACGAGAAACATACACAAAATAGGAGTTTTACACTGATCTCACACATATATGTAGGTCATTTTAGGCAAACTCGTAAAAGTAAAATAGAAGACATCGATAAAAGGGACATACATTAAAAAAAGACGAAAAAAGGGAATGTCTGTTTAAAATATCTCCTGGAGAAAATCTTAATCCAGCCGAATTTGCTATCCTTCCACTCCATAAAAGTCACATTTCAATACATTTAATTTTTTTTTTCTTCTACTTTTTTTTTTGAGATGATTTTCCTTCATTGCCATTTGTCCTGTCCCTTTGGATACAGAAATAGGAAAAAGAACTGTTTTCTTTTAGAACCACTTGGGAAAAGAAATGTACATCAAATCTTAAAACAAAGCAAAAAGGATTCTTAAATTCCAGATAGAACAACATTGAACGTATTTAAAGAGCTACGAATGAAAAAAAAAAAATGAGAAAGGACGAACATTTTTTGTGGAAATAGGAAAAAGAAAATCATTTTACTTAAAATGGCTCACCAGTTGTTGGAAATGGGAGCATAAAGATGAAATAAAAATAAATGGAAGATAAGACGTTTGGGAATGGTTCTTATTCCTATCTTTCTTTCTTTTTGTCCGTAAAATAAAAACACTTTAAAATAGAAAACTTACGAAGCATTGAATATTTGCAGTAGTAATGCTGTATAAAATTTGTCCGACAGCTTCCACATTCTTCATCATCATTTTTAACAAAAAAAAAAAAAAAATTATAAATCCCCCTCAATTTGGTTAGCTTATACTATTTTCTGTATTAAAGGATAAGGAAGAATTCGTGTTTTGTTTAATTTCTCATCCTTGTTCCTCAGAACAAATTAGGCCAAATTACGGTCTTCCTTTGCTATATAAAGTAGCCAAATGGGTTCACCTGGATATGATTTGGACATGTTCGAGATGCTACTACAAACAAACCACAAAAATATTCGGTTGTACCACTTTTTAAGAGATTTTAAGGTTTTTTCTTTCGTTAAGTACAAAGTGAGCTTAAAATATTCGTTTTAATATTGCTTCATTACTAAGGCACATTAATGTTGGCAGATTTTTTTTTAATTGAAATTAGGGGCAGATCTTACTTGCTTCTTACTGAAAAGTATGGAGAGACTGGTAAAATTGCACGTGCGCAAAGCTGCTTTGAGGCTGCTTCCACTATCGGAGATGCAACATGCCTATTCGCGTGCTAAATCCTGCGAGACTGCGTTTCAAAATCTAGTGGCCAGAATTGAATGCGCATTTGAGAGGAAAGAATACGCGATGGGCATCTTCATCGACATTGAATGTGCTTTTGACAATGCATGTGTGACTGTCAGACAATACAGGGTAGACAAAATATTAGTGTGGATCAAACTATTGCTAATGAATTGAACTTTGGTTATGGATGCGGATTGTGACCGATATATCTGTGGCAATAAGCTGAAGTAGCTTAAGTCGACTTAAGTCAAAATTGAATTAATTACAGAAAAATGGTCGCAATTACACAAAGTATTTTTTCTCAATCAGAATAGTGGCGCAATTGAAAAATTTCATACGATTTTCACATGAGCGACAACTTTAAATGTCTCTCCTGAAAAATCCTGCAAATGGGCTTAAGCTACTTCAGCTTGTTGCCATAGATATTATGGCAGGGGTAAACACTGACTAGTGATGTGTCAACTCGAGTTCATAAACCGGTTCAAACCGAGTTACAGCTAAACCAAGTTAAGGCGAGTTACATTTATATCAAACCGAGTTTGCGAAACCGATTGAACGAACCGAATATTGAAATGCCAAAACTACATTAAACCGAGTTGAATACACGATTCGGTTTCAGTTGGTTAGGATAAGTAAACACAATGCACTTACACATGAGTTGGAAAGCAGTCTATTGTTCTTATACAAACCGACTTGCACTGCCCGATTCCATACCTATTTGGAATTCGGTTTCGGTTCGGATTCTCATGAGACGGTGGCACCTGAACTACTTGCTCCTGTTTTCTCTCATTGTTGGTTTTTTTCACTTTGTTGTGCAAGTTTTATTTGCGCCTGTGCTGTTTTGTTGCGTGTTGCATCAAACCAAGTCAAATAAACCGATTCTAACCGAGTTGCAAACTGATTCAATATCTATTTTGAATTCGTATTCGGTTCCGTTTCAATTTCTTATGTGACGGTGGCATAATTTTGTTACAAACCGAGTTAGCCAACCCGGTTTACAACTCGGTTTGCTTAATTTCCAACACGGGTTAACTCGATTTGGTATTGATCATTGCAAAAGTTCGTGCCCGGTCTTCATACGTTGCGGAACGTTTGCGGTATGACGCAACCATTGTTTGTTTTATGGACTTGTTGTATACCGATGGATAGGTCGTGGCATCAGAAGTCATTTTATCGAAAGACCCCGTTGAGTTAAGTAAAATTGTGTGTGAAAAAAAATTTCTAAAATGGAGAACGAAAAGTTACACCTTCCCCATGTAATGCTGTACGAGTTTCAAAAAGGAGTGAGTGTTGGAACTGCAAGAAAAAGCATTCAGAGCGTTTATTCGGATCGTGCTCCTGCTCTTAGGACCGCTAAAAGGTGGTTTGGTAGATTTCGTAACGGCCTTCCAAAATTGATCACGACATTTTGCGAACCTTAGTAAAAAATAACCCGAAGATTTCAACTGATGAGATTTCTGAGAAGCTTAATGTTGATCATTCGTCAGCATTTCGTCATTTAAACAAGTTTGGATTCACTTCCAAGCTCGATACGTGGGTGTCGCATTGTTTGACGGGAAAAAATAAGCTGGACCGCGTCTCCGTGACCATATCTCTGCTTAAACGCAATGAAAACGAACCTTTCTTGGATCGAGTCGTAACAGGTGACGAAAAGTCGATTCTGTACAACAACGTGCAGCGAAAAAGAAGCTGGAAACAAGCAGGTGAAGGTGTAGAACCCGTGGGAAAAGCTGGCTTACATCCAATAGGGTACTGTTATCTGTTTGGTGGGATTCCAGGGGTATAATTTTTTTTCGAGCTTCTTTCACCTGGCGAAACAATCACGGCGAATAAGCACTGTGAACAACTCTCTAAGCTTAATGAGAAAGTTGAAGAAAATCGTCTGGTTTTGGCAAATCGAAAAGGCGTCATCTTCCATCATGATAACGCCAGGCCGCATGTCGCCCGACAAAAGGTGCAAAAACTGAAGGAGTTAAAACGGGAAATCCTTGAGCACCCGCCGTATTTCCCAGGCCTTGCTCCTCCAGATTTTCATCTGTTTCGGATCCATCAGAACGGTTTGAATGGAAAGAAATTTGGTTCCCCCGAAGCTGTCGAAAACTGCCTTACGACATTTTTTGAAGGAAAACCACGCAGTTTTTATGAAAACGGAATCCGGAAGCTTATAAAACGTTGGGAAACAATATTAGATAATAACGGGGACTATATAATCCATTAATAAAATTGTTTTCTTTAAAGTGTAATAACTTGTGTTTCATTATCAGATCGGGCACGAACTTTTGCAATGATCCAATATATCACTAACAGTGACTGCCCGCAAGGCGGCGTTAGCCAATGCTATGGTGCATGGTGGTCGACTCTCTGTTGAACATTTTAATCTGTTCTAATATCTACGCTACGTTCACATATGCGGTTGACGTTGCCGTACTTTCTGTCAGGCCATGCCTAGCGACGGTTTGTGCTAGACATGATCGATGAATGGTGCACTAGAAGTAGACTTTCTCTAAATCCTCTTAAAACTGAGGCTTTACTCTTTATATCTAGGAGTGATTCTGGATAAGAAACCTCATTCGTCCAAGCACGTCGAGTCGAAAACATCCAAGGCGCCCTCAGTTTGCTGGCAGTGTAAGTGTGCTCTTGGCATGACATGGGGTTTATCGCCGAATAAGGGCATCTGGATCTACATGGCTATGATAAGACCATCCCTTGCATATGCGTGTCGGTTGTTTGGTGGAAGGAGCTTTCACGTAAATACACAGAGAGGAAAACAAATTTAAATTCAACAGCTCAAAGTTGTCAAAAGCAAATCGATAAAAAATTTCTTTCAAAATTATATATGTATCAACAGCTAAAACTGCTGAAATCGCCAATTTCAAGTGAATTTAGCCGATGAATGGGTTGATTTGGGATACTTTTCAATAACAATAAGATCTGAAAAAACGACGAAGATTTTGTTGATTTTATCAAAATACGTTTTCCACCAAAACAAAATTTGAACTAATTTGTTAGCTGCTCTGACTGTCATTTCAGTTTGAATTGTGTAGGACTATTCCTGTAATGTACAAGATATTTGTCGATTCTACCGATTATTCCTTGTGCCAGTAGTGTAATCAGCATAATCTACAAATATTTCAATTATTATTGTCGAAGTATCTGTAAGATTCTTTTCAGATCATCGTAAGTTTATTGCGTGCCTTTAAGCATTACTTTTTCAAAACACTTAAAAAGTTCGGACTGTGAAATATATTAAATCGAAAATGGATTCTAACGTAGCTGGTAATCAAGGAACATTGCAATGCAATGAGTTAACACGTAAGTACCTAATCTTTATAAATGCTTTTCTAAATATCGTCGGTATGCTGCAAAATATTTCCCAGTCACAAAGTGTTTGTTTCGAGTTGTTGGGCATTTAAAGTTTGTGGCTCCATAAGAATATAAAATATTATCAAACTTAAGTATTAAGTGATTTAGCTTTACCAGTAATTCTATTTTGTAAAACTTTAACATTTGATGTGATAGCAATATTTTTAATAGAAAAGAAAGAAAGAATCAACGACACACAAAACGATTCCGACAAACTTTGGCTATTACATAATCAAGAACCTTGGCCAACCGTGGAAAGCAAAAGGAAATTAACATACATGTAGGAGTATGACAAGAGAGGGGGCAGTCTTCAGCGAGCCGTCGTGAGAGACAGATGGTCGATTTCTATTATTATATACATATTTATCATTGTAATTAAACTTATTATATAAAAGAGGTCTTTGAGTTCTTTTTCTCTTCCTAAATCCTACAAATTTGGGGGCTCAACCGGGATATGGGAAAGGAAAATGCATAAGTACTCGTAAGAGAATGAAAAGTTTAAACCCGGTCTATCGCAGCAACGACGGCAACGCATGCAACAACAAAGTCACTAAAAGCAACGGCGACGGAGGTACACAAAAAAAAAAAATCCTCACACCACGAAACGAAACGGATAAGTTAACAGTAACGGCAAAGAACCAGCATATAAATTAAATTACTTTACGCAATTTTATTTTAAAAAAAAAACTTTATTTATTTATCAAACCGATTGGCAGCTATTCTGCCTACAAAAAATGTGAATAACAACTGAACTGAATTACTTAAAATCTAATGCTTAAATACTACTTAATGCTATTTGAGTAGATCATCCAGCGACAGCATGCTCCCACAGGTACTCTTCCGTACGTGACGGAATGCGGGTTCAGCGATGACGACGAATCATGTTCGGTACAGCATAGACGCACAGTCAGCGGTATCCATGCCAGACTCATGGGAAGCGAATGTTGAGCTTCGGGTTTCTCCATGCGCGGCAGACTCATGGGAAGCGATGTTGAGCTTCGGGTTTCTACATGCGCGGTGAACGTATTCGGTGTTAACTCCTCCCCTCTTAAACGCAGACGTCCCCGTTTGCCAGAAGATATTAAAAAAATGGTATTTGGCTTACACGTTGAGATGGTTTTACAGGGTGTTCCAATTGTGCAGATGTTGTAGCACTTGTTTCCGCTTCCGGACTGCTTTGTGTTGTTATTGGTGTTGTTGTTCTTGTAACTGAGAATTTAATTCTTCTTCTGAGTTTGTAAATTGTGAAGAGGGCTAATACGACCAGTAGGATTGATGTACCGAAAACAGCCATTGTATTTAACTTGTTCCGAGTTTCCAATAATTCGATGTACTGCGTATTGTTAATGTGGAGTTCTTTCATCATTTGCAGCGACAATAACTCTTCAGCCCTTTCTGGGTCGGAGGCTGGTTGCAGGATGGCCGGCAAGGGTTTGTATGTGGTTATTTCAGATGACTTAAAAACCTGGTCTCGGATTCTTATTGATGTGTTGTGGAAATGGACAAGGAAGGTGCCGTCTAGCTGTATTGTATCTTCATCTATCTCGATGGATCCTTTAAATTGGTTAAGGTACAGGATACCTGGTGTTACTTCTGCAAACGCTGGAACATGCTGGTTATTTATCGTTGTACAGTTGGGAGCACGACTCTTTAGTAGGTTGGGTATACAGGAAGAATTGCTTATATCTATTATACTATTGTGATGACATATGGACAATTTATCAAATGTTTTACAAGGGGACTTTACCCCATAAATTTTACTTCTACATTCAAGAATATTTTCGTAATTAATTTCATTAATAATTTTACCTTTCTTAACAGGTTCAATTACAATTGATTGACAAGGTTCTAAAGTGGTAGTTGGTAGGCTAAGTATATACAGGATTAAGGAGTTGTTTGTGGCAATTTTAATTTGAGCAAATTCTAGTGCTTCTGTAATATTAACATAGGGCATTTCTTCCTTATTCAACATTTCTTCAACTTTACTTATTTCTAAATTGGAAAGAATATATGTGTTAACAATATTGGCTTTCGCCCAATGCAATGCATATTCTATATTAATTATTTCTTCTTTAATGATTCCTAATTGTAACTTAATTTTCAATGCTAATTCTTCTTTATATTTTTCACTAAATTCTATGTGTTTGCTTAAACTATTTGTAACATTCGTTATTTCCTTTATTTTTTCAATTAACATTTTATTTATTACAACTTGATTGTTGTTATTAGTTAATACGTTGTTTATTTTTTCTTTAATTATTTCAAAATCATGTCGATCAGGGCTTCCCGCAATAAATTTCCAGGTGGTACCCAAAAAACCTAATGACGGTTTAGTTCGGTTTTTCGGTATAAGTCTATTAAGGTGGGAACGGATTTGGGAAATTTCAGTTATTCGGAAAGGAAGGATGGGATTGCCTGAGTTGACGTTCTCCATAAGCTTTTCTTCGACTTTATCTACTATTTCCTGATACTGTTCCACGTCGATGACATGAATAATTTTGAATGTTCCTGACTGTATTCTTGCATGTCCTTTATTGATGGTAACTAGCTGCGAATTAGAGTAGTCTAGGATTCGGACGTCGGCAGCGCAAGCTGCGATAAAAAATCTGAAAATAAGGGTTTTAATTTTTTATATGCGATTTATGAACAGTTTTGCCTGATTGGGTTATAATGGTAGTTGTTTGGTTTTTGGCTACGATTTCCTTTTGGTATCTCGAAGAGAGCTTAGAGCCTATTCTTTTATTTTTACTAACGTAGACAATGTCTCCTGGTGCATATTCTTTGATCGGTTGCCTATTTTTATTGTGAGTCGTCAGATCGAGGGCTTGTTTAGCTTTAATTTTGTCAATGTTTTCTTGACGGGCTTTCTCTATCAAGGCAGGATTAGAGCTTACTATTCTGCCAAAGAAAACTTCTACTGGTTTTTTCCCTGTTACCGAATGTACAGAGTAGTTGTATTCGATCACTGCTTTTTCTAAAAGTTCCGTGAAGGATCGGTGTGTCTTATTGGTTCGTAAACATCTCATTATTTCTATAAGTGTGGAATGAAAACGTTCCACCTGTCCATTAACTGAACTAGTATACGGTGGTGTTTTAAACATTTTGATTCCGAGTTCGTCTTCGATCATGAAGCTAATGGATGCTGAACGGAAAGATTTTTCGTTGTCGACGACTATTGTTTCTGGAATACCGAATGAAAGGAGGATTTCTTTAAGGGGCTGTTTTACTTCTTCTGAGGCTCTAGATTTGAGAATTTTGACTTGAGCATACTTAGAAAATTTGTCGAGAGCCGTCAGAACTGTTTTGCCTTCTGTTAGGAAAATGTCGAGATGGACAATGTGTCCTGGGTATTGTGGAATTGGTGTCGCCTGTATCTCAGGTTTATTTGGATGACGATCGTACTTATTTTCTTTGCAGACAGTACATGATCTGATAATCCTTTTAATCTTGCTTCTCATTGCTGGAAAGTAATATTTGTCGAGGATCTGGATTCTGTTTTCATTTTCATTTCTGTGTGCTCGCCGGTGAGTTTGGATAATGATGTTCTCCTGTTCTTGCTCACTAATCACATCTGTTACTTGCATCTGTGTAAACCTTATTTTGAAATTACTGAAATTATCTTGATAGATTTCCTGTATCATACCCATGACATGTTCTTCAGTTTTTATGGCGTTAATGACCGAAGGGTTAAGGAATTTTTTTAATATTTCCTTAAGTTTCACTGAGTTGTAATCAGGTTCGATTACCGTATGTCGATGGTATGTAGGGAATACTATTTCGAATTTGTGGTCAGAGACTGTACCAATCTGGAGAAGTATTTGGTTTTTGAAAGCATTGATGGGTACTTCAATGCTTGAGATAAGATTTTGTGACGAGCTTTCGTCACTATGGACTGTAGGGGTTAGGGAATTTATTTTTGACGTTTGAGGAGGCCGAGAAAGTGCATCCGCAACGATGTTGCTTTTGCCGGGCTTATACTGCAATTCATAGTTATGTTCCTCTAGAATTGCCTTCCACCGCTTCATCTTACTATTATTATTTTTACTACTAAGTGCGTAAGTGAGAGGCTGGTGGTCAGTGTAAATCTTAACGTGCGCGGAACCGTACAGGTAATTACGCAACGAGCTCAGAGCCCATATAATGGCTAGCATTTCCTTCTCGTTCGTCGCGTAGTTCTCCTCAGTTGAACTAAGCGTTCTTGAAATGAAAGTGATTGGCTTCCCTTCTTGCGACAGAACAGCACCAATGGCGAAGTTGGATGCGTCTGTGGTCAGCTCGAATGGTTTACTAAAATTCGGGTATGATAACATTAGGTCTTTAGAGATAAGAGAAGCTTTTAATTTATTGAAAGAGTCTATTGCGGTGGAATCGAGAGAAATTCGTTTTTTTGCGGATTGGTTTTTGGACATACGTCCTTCCTCCCCTCTTAAAAGGGCTGTGAGGGGCTTCGCAAGCTTTGCATAATCCTTGACAAAGCGGCAATAGTAGCCTGACAGGCCAAGAAAAGAACGTAGGTCTCTCAGAGTTTGTGGTAATGGAAATTTCTGGATTGTCTCGATTTTTGTGGGGTTGGTTTTTATTCCATCAGATGAAATGATAAAACCCAAGAATTCTACTTCCTGCTTAAAGAAATGACATTTATCAAGCTGCACTTTCATATTAGAATCAGAAAGTGTTCTGAAAATGTCTTCTATGTGCTGGGCATGTTCTTCCTCACTCTTGCTAAATATAACTATATCGTCGATATAGACGTAGCAAGTTTTAGCTATATGGTCTCGAAGGATGTCATCGAGTGCCCTTTGGAAAATTGATGGCGCGTTCTTAAGACCAAATGGAAGTCTTGTAAATTCATACTTTCCATTGTTTATAGAAAAAGCTGTTTTCTCGACATCAGATTCTTTTAAGGGAATCTGATGGAAACCACTTTTTAAATCAAGGACAGTAAAATACTTGTTTCTACCAAGCTGCGCAAGTACTTCATTGATTTCCGGAATGGGATATCGATCGGCTATAGTAACACTATTTAGCTTCCTATAATCGATCACCATCCGATACTGTTTTGTACCTGTAGAGTCCGGTTTCTTTGGTACAATCCACACCGGTGAATTGTAGGGCGATCTTGAGGGCCTAATGATTCTGTCCTCTAACAGCTTTTGAATCTGTTTCTCAACTTCTGATTTGAGAGACATAGGGAATGGGTAATATTTACTATAAACAGGTGAGTCAGTCGAGGTCCGAATTTCTCCTTCGACTTTCGTCGTGAAGGTAAGCTTCTCATCAGGTTCAGAAAATAAATTTTGGAAACGATTAACGGCTGAGCTTAGAAGATTTTGTTGTGCTATTGTCATTTTGTTAGTTTTAATGTTGAGTGCGTTTACCGACGGAGAGCTTAACTGTCTGATTCTAATTTTGATGGAATTCAGAATTGTCATAGAACTATCCTTTGTGTGTATGACAGCCGACAGTTCTCTAAGACTATCGTTGCCAAGGATACCGTGAAAGGTCTTCAAAGTCGGCAAAAGAAAGAATTTAAGGCTTATGTTTTTGAGATTAAAGAGATTAATCAATGTATGCTGGGTTATTTCGATATCTCCCGCTATAGATTTAGCGAAGAAACGTTGTTTATTCTGCAAAGGATGTTCGACAAGATATGGCTGAATGTAATTTTTAGAGGAACCTGTATCAATCAGAAATTTTAACATATCGCCACTCTTCATCTTGCACTCAAAATAGGGCAAGGAAGAGTCGTTTAGCCTAAAAAATTAATGTCACAATGTTCTAGCTCTGAGCCGATGGGTTCAGTAGAACAAGAGGGCTCATCCGTACTACCAAGGTAATCATCAAATTCTTGTTCGGGTTGCTCTTCCTCAAGGCTTAAATTTTGGTAGTATGCACTCAGCTCGTCCTCAGTTGAATTAATGTGCAAATTAGATTGTTGTCTTTGGGAACTTTGATGTACAGGTGCCCTGTTTCTTCCGAAGGCGGTATTGAACCTTTGACGATTTTGGTTGTGAACGTCCCTAGCCTGAATACTGGGTCCTTGAGTTATGGGTTCCCTCTCTATTGGTGGACCTGGCTGCGAAAATCGTACGTTATTGGGGTTTTGATTAAAGGCCTGACGTTGAGAGTAATTTGGGTTGTTTCCCGATTCCTGATTCGACTGCAGTTGGGGTGGTCGGAAAGGTTGTTGGGAATACATAGGTCTGTTAAAATGAGGTTGTGTTGGTGGCATGTTGTGCCTCTGAGGGGTGAACGATGAGTACCGATGATGCGGTTTCTTTAACGTTCCCTGATTGCTATAGGCGTGATTGGCCCTGAAATTTTGGTTTTCTAATTTCAGGCAGAGGTGCAACGCCTGAGGGAGGTCTACCGGTTCTTTTATTCCCAGAAGCCTAGGCAAGTCACCTCTAAGTCCTCGGATAAACGTATAAAGCTTTGTCTCTGTAGGTTTGGGTTAGTAAGCTCATGGATTCAGAACCAATGTCCATGCATGAGAGCTTGTTGAGGATTAATGAAAGATGTGAGTATATTATTTGGTAATACTCCTGGATGCTTTCATTGCCTTGGACAGGCGACGTCATTTGGCATTCCAATGTTGTCACGTCGCGTTTGTCCGCGTAATGCATGGCTAAACACCGTGAGATATTATGCCAGTTTAGTGGAGTATTGTAGGACTCCAAAGCAGCATCGGCTTGGCCGATAATCTTATTGCGTATGACACTGAGTATGCCAAAATATTTTGGTGTACCCCTAATCGGTTCATAAAGTTGTAAGACACGATCAACGCTCTTTTTCCAAGAGAAAAATTCTGCGGGATCGCCTGAAAAGTTTCTTAGACAACGGACTATATCCGGTATCTTATCCATATCATCTAATCTATTCATAAACTCGGGTGATATGGTTCGGTCGGAGCCCTTAAACTGTTCCGCGTTAGGGTTAAGTACGCTCTCAATTATGCTACGACCTTGTTTTTCGAGTATTCTTTGAACGATTGATGAAACAACTGTATCCAATGCTGGAGTTGACCTTACTTCATTAGTTGCGTCAACATGAGAAGAAGTGGATTGGTATGAGGCATTATGGTCGGATGGAATTTGAACTAAGGGATTTGGAATAGGGTTATGAATAATTGAGGAACTAGGATTTACTTCACTTGGAGCAGGCTGACTGCCACTGGGTCCCTGGTTCCCTGATCGAGTAGTAGGCATTGTAAATGAATGCTTTGTATTTACTAGTAGAAATTATGAAATTTACGTATATAATATTAAAATGATTTGTAAAAACTCTTATAACTAAAATTCGATAGTAATATATAGATTTTTCTTTTTGTAATGTGCTTTTGGGATTTCAATCTTCAATCTTCAATCTCAATCTTCTTTAGTTTCAATTTATATATTTTTTCTTAAAAAAATTTTTTATATTTTCTTTTTAAAATTTTTCTTAAAATTTGTTTGATCTTTATTTTCAATTTATATCTTTTCCTTTTAATTCACTTATTTTTTCTTCAAATTTGTATGATATCAATTTTCAATTAATATTTTCTTATTCGATAACTTTTTTCTTAAACTTGTTTAAACTTTATTTTTAATTCTTAAATTCTGGTTCACCAAATTTTTCTTCAAATTTCTAAGATTTTATTTTGAATTTATTTTTCTTATTTACTAATCTTACATGAGACGCCACATCTCCACGCTGGTCACTGGGATTGATTCCTTTTTGTCCGCTGTTTCTTTGCGGTGACTCGGGCTCCCTCGTTGACTCCTAATGCGGGTTCACTAGAGGAAATTCTTACAACCTGCTAGCGATGATGGTGAACGTCTTTAAATACACTATTATTCACTTCTTATGGTTTCACTGTTAAATTTTTATTGCATATAAATGCACTGTTATTTTTTCCAACTTAAATGCACTGTTATTTTTGGTAACTTCACTACCTTTGTTTTATTTTTATTTTTTTATTTTTTTTTTTCGGAAACCGGTATTTATCGAAGGTTTGCAAAGTTCGGCGAACGCACGGGAGCTACTTGAGGCCACTGGCATAAATTCGCGACAGCGCGGGAGCTACTTAAGGTCACTGGCTCTTTAAAGTTGCGAAGCGGCACTCGAACTACTTGAGGTCACTGGCACAAATTCGCGAGAGGACGAGAGCTACTTGAGGTCATTGGCTCTTTAAACTTTCTTTGCAAGGCGGCACGCGAACTACTTGAGGTCACTGGCACAACTATTCCGACGACAAATACCGGTCCCTGCTCGGGCGCCAATTAAATTACTTTACGCAATTTTATTTAAAAAAAAAAAAAAACTTTACTTATTTATCAAACCGATTGGCAGCGATTCTGCCTACAAAAAATATGAATAACAACTGAACTGAATTACTTAAAATCTAATGCTTAAATACTACTTAATGCTATTTGAGTAGATCATCCAGCGACAGCATGCTCCCTACTCTTCCGTACGTGACGGAATGCGGGTTCAGCGATGACGACGAATCATGTTCGGTACAGCATAGACGCACAGTCAGCGGTATCCATGCCAGACTCATGGGAAGCGAATGTTGAGCTTCGGGTTTCTCCATGCGCGGCAGACTCATGGGAAGCGATGTTGAGCTTCGGGTTCCTACATGCGCGGTGAACGTATTCGGTGTTAACTTATATGACAGCAACGATATCAACTCATATACCAACAACACTTAAGGTAACGGCGACGTAGGTAGAGAAAAAAATAATACTTACACCACAAAGAAACAAAAAAGAAAAAACAACAAATTACTAGTAACGGCGAGACAGTGTCAGCAGATATAGTGGAGCGATCGAAAATTGCGATAGAGAAACAATTGGTACAGTCACGAATTGTGTCCTCAAATGGAACAGTTGCTGAAGGATTTGACGACAGTTCGGTTACGCGCACTGTGTAAGTTACGAGGTTTAACTACTCATTACCGAGTTAAAAGTGAGCTAGTTGAACGGCTGATAAGGGATAATATCAAGGAACAAGATATTATAAAATTGAGTGAAGAAATCATCGAAGAAGATTCATCGGCAGAAGACTGCGACGAAAGTGACGGAGATTCTGGGGGACATGCGTTATTGCAAGGAAACAGTCGAACCGGCGAGAATCAAACCGAACAGCCAAGACAGGAAAAGTTACAGGAGCAGGGTACGGTGAGTAGTGAGGTGGAACACAAATCTGAACAAACACAGGTGGTAATGGCGAGCACCATCATTAACTTCAGGGACATCGAAGACGCGTTGGAAACATTCGAAGGTACGTCGGCTCAGTGTATCGTGCAATGGGCAAAAAATTTCGAGGATATTGCAACGACGTGTGCTTGGAACAATGTGGAGAAATTTATTTACTCGCGAAAATTAGTAAAAGGTGTCGCGAAACTCTTTGTCGAGGCTACACCAGAAATAAAAGATTACAAAACCTTAATCGAGCAGCTGAAGTCCGAATATTCTACACCTCTCGCTAGCATTGAAATACACAACATGCTCAGGATGCGAACGAAAACGGAGAACGAAACCTATTTCGAGTACTTATACAAAATGATGCAGATAGCTAATAAAGGAGGCATTGATGAACAGTCTTTGATTGCGTATGTGGTGGCGGGTATAAAGGACGACCCATATCGTAAGGCAGTATTATTCGAGGCACAGTCGATAAAGCAACTCAAGGAAAAGCTGAAAGTCTACGAATCCATCCAGGTAAGCACCTGTATGTGAAATAAACTCCCAATTCCAACACCCCGCAGTGAAAACGTCTTGGGACGGGAACAGCAGCAATGTCGAAACTGTGGTGCTCGCTCACAAAAGGCGGATGTCTGTCCACACAAGGGTAAGGGAACTCGATGTTTTCGGTGCAATGATTTTGGGCACATCGGCAGAAACTGTCCAGGTAATGCAACTCCAGGTAGACCGACTCAAACTAACTGCATCGAAGTACCAAATATCGCAGAACGTGACAGTCAACTCCCGTTTCGCACTGCAGAAATGCATACGACAGTCAAAATAAGCGATATCAAGATTTCAGCACTCGTTGATACAGGTAGCGACGTCACGATCTTGAAGCACTCAGTTTACGATCGGCTCCTCCCGGCTCCCGAACTGACTCAGCCAGGAATAGTCCTACAAGGATTTGGTCACAATCCTAATCAGACACTACGTACATTTTCCACGACCATATCAATCGACTCCAACTGTTTCAAAGTAAACTGTTACGTCGTACCCGACTTTTGGATGTCATCGGATATGATTATCGGTAAAGATATTCTGTCACTCACTTATCTCTCTGTTGTAAAGGGAGAGGTTAAAATTAAGTGCATTGAACCATCAATCAGTTCAGAACTACCTTGCCATAACGAAGTGGACGTCATCAGCATCGAACCTGTAGAAGCACCATACGATATCGATCGAAAAGTAAGTCCTGAAATACGAAACGAGATTAATCTTTTGGTTTCCAATTACAGACCTATCGCGCCACCAACATCCGCCATAGAAATGCGCATCGATTTGCTGGACGACATCCCAGTGTATCAACCACCACGACATTTGTCTCCGCTCGAAAAGGATGTTGTGCGAAAGCAGGTCGACGAATGGCTGCAAGGACAGATAATACGTCCCAGTAAATCTGATTATGCCAGCCCCGTAGTGCTATCAGAAAAAAAAGATTGGAGCTATCGTCTATGCATCGACTATAGGAAGCTTAACTCTAAGGTGATTCGGGATCGATACCCTTTGCATTTGATAGAAGACGTTGTAGATACGTTGAGTAACGCAAAGGTTTTCACAAGTCTTGATCTACACAACGGCTTCTTTCACGTCGATATCGCCTCTTCCAGTCGCCGCTACACATCATTCGTTACTCCAGAGGGCCGGTTCGAGTTCCTAAAAGCACCATTTGGACTTTGTAACTCGCCATCCGTATTTCAGCGATACGTGAATGTAGTGTTTGAAGAGCTTATACGTTCGAAACTCATAAGTATTTACGTCGACGACATAATTATACCGTCAGAGGATGAAACCAGCAACGTCGAAACGATACGCCGGGTATTTGAGATAGCGGCCAAAAACGGTATTCAATTCAAGTGGAAGAAATGTAAGTTCCTCCAACGAAAGATTACATATTTAGGACACATTATCAGCGAAGGGTGCGTGAAACCATCGGAGGAGAAGACGAACTCAATTCGACATTTCCCGGAGCCACGAACCGTCAAAGAGGTACAACGATTCCTGGGGCTAACCAGCTACTTTCGTAAGTTCGTTAAGGACTTCTCATCGATTGCCAAACCATTTTTACGGATTGTCAAGCATTCGAGATGACAATGAGGAAGCGGGACATAAACGCCAGGGTTGCACGCTGGGCCATGGTTATCGACGAATTCCAGTGTCCAGTGAAATATCGAAAGGGGTCGGCTATGCAGCATCTCGATGCGCTGAGTCGATGTCCAGCTGTTTTTTTGGTCGAAGATGGCATACTGGAGAGGATTCGGAACGCACAACAAGAAGACACCCAGTGTAGCATTCTGCTTGATGTCCTAGCCAAGGAGGAACGCTTTCGAGACTTCGTTCTAAGAAATGGTGTGCTCTACAAGTACAGTGAAGGCGACTATTTTCTTGTGCTTCCTAAAGGAATGCAAAGGGAAATCATCATGAAGGCTCATCTTAATGGTCATATGAGTGCTAAACAGGTGGAAAAGATGGTCAGCAGCGATTACTACGTTCCGAAGTTGGCTGAATTAATTTCTGTGATTAAAAATTGCATAAATTGTATTCTCGCAGATCGAGAAGCCGGTAAACAGGAAGGACTTTTGAACCCGATAGACAAGCCAGACGTGCCGCTCCATACCTACCACGTTGACCACCTGGGCCCATTACCGTCCACGTCGAAGAACTACAACTATTTATTCGTAATGGTAGACGCCTTTACGAAATTTGTATGGATCTATCCGGTGAAAACGACCAACGCTGAGGAAGTGATCACGAAACTGGATCACTATAGAGACACATTCGGGAGTCCTTTAAGAATCGTAAGTGATCGAGGAGCAGCTTCTACTTCCAACAGTTTCAACGAGTATTGCCAGCTTCACCATATACAACACGTTAAAATAACCACTGGTATTCCTCGAGGTAATGGACAAGTGGAAAGGACCAATCGGACGATTATCACGGTTCTTTCAAAGCTGTCGGTGGATGATCCAAAAAAATGGTTCAAGCATGTGCCTAAACTACAGCAAACGCTTAATTCGATGGTGGTAAGGAGTACAAAGAGGTCACCGTTTGAGCTTCTGGTTGGTGTTCCAATGCGTGGCGATATATCTTCTAATTTGGTGGCTATGATTGAGGAGGAAATGGTTCAGATGTTCGACGAGAGGAGAGATGAACTTCGGGAGTGTGCCAAGGCACAGATCATTCGGTTACAAGACGAAAACCGAAAACATTACAATCTACGCAGGAAAAGGTCAACCCTGTATCGCGTAAAAGACTTGGTTGCGATAAGACGAACGCAATTCGCTCCTGGGTCGAAGGTTTTTCCCAAGTACTTAGGGCCATATGAGGTGGTTCGGGTGAATGGTAAAGATCGCTACGATTTGATAAAGGTTGGTAACCATGAAGGTCCACAGAGAACGTCATCTGCAGCGGATTTGATGAAACCCTCCGCTGGGGTCATTCGTGATTTTGAATCATCGGAGTCCGATGATGAAGTCAGGACAGCCGAGATGTAGGAGTATGACAAGAGAGGGGGCAGTCTTCAGCGAGCCGTCGTGAGAGACAGATGGTCGATTTCTATTATTATATACATATTTATCATTGTAAATAAACTTATTATATAAAAGAGGTCTTTGAGTTCTTTTTCTCTTCCTAAACCCTACATACATACGTGCAAAGAAGAAAAGATATAAGCCCGTCTTTGGGATCAAATATTACTCATATTCTTAGAGAGTAGACTTTACTAAAACACGCTTATGGACAAAGATATCTATGTAATTTCAAATAATTTTCAAATAATCAGAATTAAATATTTTTTTTTCTCAGATAAATATGTAGATTTCGCTTGTGCGCATAATGATGCAGTCTGCAGCTTTTATTCTGGGTGGAGGAATGAAACTAAAAAATATTTAATGATCATAATGAAGGTAATAATACAAGCCCATAAAGTGATATGTACATGCATATTAGAATTTTATTTTTTTTATAGATCTAAACAACTTTGAAGCATTGCATTATCTGATACCATCAGGAAATAGATATAAACTGTAAACATCCTAATGCTATGTTCCTCGTGGCTACGGTAGAAGGTGAGGTGGGGGAAAAATTGTACAGAATAAGCAAGGAAAATGAAAGTAAGGGCTCAACCCTTCAACCTTTAATAATAATTGTTCTTGAAGGCTATATTGTAAGTGCATGCTTTGCCAATAGAATAGTTGATTTTACTGAAAAAGATTTAATACTCGTGTCAACATATAGTATAATTATGTTGAAATTACTATTATGATTGTTATTTTCGAACGCATTTTACCCGGTAAATTCAGCAGATTGGTAGTTGATTCAACAATTAAGCAAAATCGTAAATTCAAAATTTTATGCTATTAGCTGAAAATCAAGACCGGAAAACGTTGAATTGACTGTCGTTTTCCATAATTTCTTCTTTTTCTCCGTGTATGTGACTGCCTTTACGCCAAAGTCCAAAGAACGGCTTATCTTGGCTGCCCGGCAACTTCCCGAGTACGCCTGGCTCTGTTGAACTTACTTCTCTTGATACTTATATCATGGGCTACACTATCGAAGCCATCCATCGTGTTTGGCGGGTTGGTTTATGGTATAAACCACACTGGATTTTTTATGACGTTGCGCGACACTTTTCCTACGACTCCGGTCTAGTGGATATGCCGTCTGATGCAATGCACCAGAACTCCGGCTGTTGCGCAGATTTAAAAACGACTTTCCTCGTGTTTAGGACTGGCTTCGACCAGAGTCTGTGCCATGAATGGAATGTTGTCGTATTTTCACGGATGTTTCCGAAACCAGTCAAGCGTCTTCATGGAAGACGACAACATTAAGCTTCACTTCTCGTTAGGCAAATATGCGTCTGTTTTCCAAGCGGGAACTTATGCAATCCTAATGGCCATGGCCTATGTATGTTGTAAAGAACAGGTGGAAGGGTCGATGTGTTCGCATCTGTATTGGCATTCAGGCTGCGCTTAAGGCCTTGCTTAACCCTTTAATCACTTCCAAAGTAGTCCGTAAATCTAAACACTCCTTGAACTCGATCCTTTGTCCCTTATATGGGTCCCAGGTCATACTGGAATCTTGGGGAACAAGATCTCCGAAAAGATTGCTAGTGACCCGAACACGCGTGGGTCTCTCTACGTCTTCGGTTAGGGCTTCAATTGACGACTGAGTTTCTTACGAAGTAAATAGTGTACCCGGACGCCTGTCTGACATCAGCGTCATTCTTACTGTCTCGCAGCAGAGAAGATTGCAGACAAATTTTATTGGGGTTTTGACATGTCACTTCGTTTTCGCGGAGCAACTTACCTTGCTTAGAAGTGACACTACAGCCCGCGATGCTTGTGGAGAGGGCGACGACAGTGCGGCACATTTTCAGGATGCAGATTTTCGGTGCCGATGTGGTGAGTGCTGGCACTGTAAACTCCTCATCAACGAAATGAGTGAATCATGTGAAAAGGATTCTATAAAATATACAATGAAACAACAATACTCCTTCTTAATTTATTTGATTGAGCAAATAGCTCCGAACTCCGTATGTCTAACTGTCGAATGCTTGTACATTTATTTTAATTCAAAAGCTGAGCAAATCGCTCGATGAAAATAATAGAATCCACTAGCAAAGAAACGTAATTTTGAAAGAATTTCTTCAAAAATGTTAACTGATGATTTAGTGCTGTCGTTTTGCAATTTCAAAGAGGAGCCCAGCTAAAATCATCAGTTAACATTTTTGAAGAAATTCTTTCAAAAGGTCGTTTCTTTGCTGCTGGATTATATTATTTTCATCGAGCGATTTGCTCAGCTTATCGATTGATTCCGTTCGTTTCTGTTCCATCGAAAGGAAACTCCTTTTTAAGTTATAGGTTTCCCTTGCTCTCCTTCCTCTTCCTGTGGGCTCAATAGGATTCTTGGATAGCGAGGATTCATCAGGAAATTCTGGAATATGTTCGGCTGAAGTTGACGCAATAGGCGAAAAGGCAAACGCTGAATGTGAAACTGGCGGGGATGAAACAGGTGTAAGTAGAAGTGGTGAATGTGGAACTGTAGATTTGGCTTCTGGTCTTGACGACGAAATTGTTGGACGGAAGTTTATGGTATGGTCGAATGTTACGTAATAGTTCCACGTAATTTCGGCCCTTCTGTTTTCTTGTTATTTATTTTTATGGTTGTGTACTTTTTTGAGGTTGCGTCTTTTGCGGTGAATCATATCTTCAGTTATTCCATATCCAGCACTTTCCATTTCAGCGACTAACTCCGTTCAGAGAGTCTTCTTTTTTATTTTGGGATTCCGAAACTTGTTTTTTCGTTCAATGTAAAGTTGTAGTAGAAGTTGTGTGTTTGTTTTGTCCCACATTTGTTCTCTTGTAGTAGCTTCCATCCTTGGGTTTGCTGTTTTCGAGAAAACAAAATTAATTTGTTAAAAATATTGTATTCCTTTCAGGGACTTTTACCCCGGGCGACAAAATTAGGAAAAAGCATATAAAAGCAACCATTTCAAATAAAATATCGATATTGAATATCGATCGCCACTCCACCTGCTGTTCATCGATTTTGAGAAGGCGTTTAATGGTGTCTACAGGGAGTTTATTTGGCGTGCCTTACGCAGGAGCCAAGCTAAGACTGTTCCGCTCCAATGTTGGATCCGTGTGGTTATATGGATGCAGCACGTGGAGAGTAACCATTACTATCACCAGAAAGCGGCAAACGTTCGTTAATAGGTGCCTTCGGAATACCTTAAGAATTTTCTGGCCCAATTGTGTCTCTAACGAACACGTTTACGACAGAATGGGTCAGGAATGAATAGGCACAACCATCCAACAACGGAAGTTTTTTTTTTTTTTTTTTTGTTTTCGTGGGTAGGTGGTAGTAGACACTATGAGACCGTGTACTCATAGTAGTGTCAGATTTCTACTGACTAAAAACACCCTTCCCTTCGTTTTGTTTACTACGACTAAGTTAGACCTTATCAAGTACTTTAAGCTTCAGAAGAGAATATTCGCGTGAGGCAGGTAGATTTTCAATAAAAGCACCTGCTGCAACTGTCATGACATGCGGCTTTTTGTCTTATTGCGCTAATTCGAACGGTTTCGTTCTTTGAAGTCGGCGCGTAAGATTTGTCACATCCAAAGTTGCAATGGCCATGAAGACGAATACGAAGCTTGCGAGCGAAGTTTTTTATTTCGTCCTCCACGGTAGCTATCCCTAAGTCTCTGTGAATATCATTGTTTCTGATATACCATGGAGCGTTCACGATTATTCTTATAATTTTATTTTGGAATGGTTGTATGAGATTCCTATTGCTTGGTTTGGTACAACCCCAGAGTTGTATACCGTACGTCCACACGGGTTATACAGAAGCAGTTTGTTATATACGCTTAGTTTGGAATATCTTCCAATTAGCCAATCCATTTCTCTAAGTCGATTTTCGACTTCGTCACGTTTCTTTTTAACGTCAGGTTTCCATTTAAGTTTCGCGTCTAGTGTCATTCCCAGATATTTAGCTTCGTTTGCATGCGGTATTTGTACCAAGTTAATAAAAACGGGAAGGTTGATTATTTTCTTGTAAGTGAAGTTAACATGCGTCGATTTGGTCTCGTTAAGAACAATGCGCCAAGTTTTTGTCCACTCACAGATTTTATCCAAGGCTCGTTGGAGTTTTATGGTTGCTGACTCGATTGAACTTCCCGTTGCCAGAATAGCCGTATCGTCCGGGAACGTAGCTACAATAGTGCCTTCAGTTTGTGGTATGTCCCGAGTGTACAGCAAGAATAAGATAGGCCCAAGGACACTTCCTTGCGGAACTCCGGCGGCGATTTGTTTAAAATCAGAAGATTCAGTTCCGTGCTTGACACGAAAAAGTCTGTTTTTAAGGTATGATTCTAAGATCTTATGAAGGATTCGTCTTAGCTTATAATTCAATCCATCGTGCCAAACCCTGTCGAAGGCTTGAGATACGTCAAGAAAAGCGCTAGAACAAATCTTTTTCTCCTCAAGGGCTTTTTCAATTTCGTCGGTTATTCTATAAACCTGGTCAATTGTGGAATGCTTGATTCTGAACCCGAATTGGTGGTCAGGTATTAGGCGTCTCTCTTCAATGACCGGATGAATCCGTTTCAGTAGGAGTTTTTCAAATATCTTCGATATTATTGGTAGTAGCGATATCGGTCTGTACGATTTTTTGTCATTTGGAGATTTCCCCGGTTTCGGAACCATTATGACTTCTGCGACTTTCCATTGATTTGGAACGTATAATAATCTAATGGAAGCATTTATTAAATAAAGCAATTTTAATAGTGCCTTTTTTGGTAATTCCTTGAGGATTTGTCCGGTTATTAAATCATAGCCTGGAGCTTTATTATTTTTCAGGTTTTTTATTGCCTGGCAAAGTTCTATAAGTGACACACTTTTTATTCTAAGGTTGTCAGATGTCGTAGTCGTACTGGTAAAATCGTCTACCAATGTTTCTCCATCAAATTGCTTAAAAGTCTCTTCTAAGTGCTCGGCAAATAGATCCGCTTTTTCTTTGTCACCTTTTGCCCATTCGTCGTTGTTCTTTCTTATCGGTGGCGAATGTATTTGGGGTTTTTTAATTCTTTTGACAGCTTTCCAGAGCGAGTAATTAGTGGTTTTTTCGGCGGTTAAACCTTCAAGATAAGCTGAAGTCTCTCGGTTTTTTAGGCCTTGGATCGCTTTTTTAAGCTTATTGCATAGTAAATTCGAGTGGGTTTTATCCTGGAGAGCGCGAGTTTGTTGCCATATTTTGCGTGCTCTCCTCTTTTCTCGAATAAGTTCTTTTATTTCCGGCGGATAATAAGCTTCATTGCATGGGACTTCTTTCCTCCTTGAAGGTGTATTTTTCCACACGGCATTTTGTATTGATTCAATAAATTTGCCGAGCTTATCTTCTATTTCGAAGGGTGTTTTGAGCGATACATTTAAGACAATATTTTCTTCGCAATCAGTTCTAAAGTCGCGCCAGTTAGTTTTTTTGTTAGTTAATCTAGGCACACCTTCTACTGTCATTAGTCGGTCACTTATTGTCACGATTACCGGCGAGTGATCTGAGGAGAGATCAAAGCTTTCCTCTACTTTCGCAAAATTTGAAGATACTCCTTTTGCTACGAAGAAGTCTATTAGGTCCGGTGTTTTTGCTGTATCAGAGGGCCAATACGTCGGTTTCCCCGTCGAAAAGAAATCAACCCCGAATTGCATACCGGCTTCGTACAGAAGTCAGCCTTTCCGTGAATTGGATCTGGAACCCCAAAGGTGTGTTTTGCGTTGAAATCGCCACCTATAATGAAATTCGGTCCAAGTGAGTCAAGGAGACGTACAAAGTCGCTAGTTCTAAACGTGCATCGCGGAGGACAATAAATGGACGCGATGTTGAAATACGAGTGCCCATTCTTAACTCGAACTGAGCTTGTTTGCATTGTATCGATTTCAATCGTCGTATTTATGGAGTGCTCAATGCAGTCTTTAATGAATAAGGAGGATCCGCCTCTAGCTCTTCCGGAAGGGTGGTATGCGTGATAAGCACGATACCCTCTTATTTTTACTCCGGATTCCTTTGTCAAATGAGTTTCACAGATCAAGCAAATGTCAATGTTGTCATTCCGTAAGAATACTTCTAATTCGGCGTTTTTTGTAGAAGGCCGTTTGCGTTCCATGTTTAAGTTTTTAGTAACTGATTCATATTCATATGGGAGTTCTTTCTTGGCGAGGTTTTAACTCGAGCTTGCTCAATTTATCAAATATGACTTTGTTGACCTTCGTTTGCTCCTCAAGTTTCGCAAGAATTATAGAGAAGACTTGGGAGACTGGGTCTAGCGTAACACCGCTTTGCTTGTTTTCTAGCGACGTAGCTTGAGCAAATGTTAGCGTCTCTGGAGATTGTGGCTGGGGATTGTGGCTCGACTCTCGTCTTAACTGTGACGTGTTTATTGACGGTCGTTACTCTTGGCTTAGCAATTTCACGGCTATTTTTAACCGGTTCTGCGTTCTGGCGTTGAATATTTTTAAATGTGTCTCTCCTTTTTTGAAGCTCTTTTGCCACTTCGCAACCTCGATAGTTCGCTGGGTGCTTTCCTTTGCAGTTAATGCAGCTAGCCGGGGCCTACCCTTCGGGTAGGGGTTAGAATGTACCCGAGGTTGGCATGCCTGTCGTATGAGGCGACTAAAATCCACCCTTCGTATACCGGGCTTAAAGTGTATACAAAAAAATGCAATGAGTAAAACGAAAAGATTTAATACCCCAGGTGGCAGTCCAGGTTCACTGGAAAATCCACCCTCTTCGGAGGTAGGCTCTACGGATTCCGGGGAGAGCCAATTATTGCAATTAATAAACCCCTTTATAAAAAGTTCAAGGGTACCTCGGTCTCCACCATCAAGACCGAATGTCTCCGGAAAAAAAAGTCCGCCGGAAGTGCAAGCGCACAAGAAACAGGACTCAGAGAAATGTAAAAGCTTTGAGAAGGAAAATAACGAACTTCGCAATAAGCTTAATGAAATGGATCGACTCTACCAAGAGCTCAAAAAAGAGGTAGACATACTGAGAGAGGAAAACAAGCTTCTAAAGAACTCGCTTTTACAAAGAGAACGCGAAAATTCCCCTCCCCGCGCAGCTAATCCCAAATATCACACGGACGAAGAAGAGCTTGCACGCGAAACGAATTGCGTCTTAAAGAAAAGACCTAGCAAAAAACGCAGAGCCGGCTCTTCGCCCGAAATCGAGCCGCGAAAAGAAGACAAGCAAAATGAATTGAAGCCAAAACAAACTCAAGCTAAAGCACGTCCTCCGCCTGCAATAAACGTCGTTGGCATAACGGACTACAGTAAGCTACATTGCCTTCTTAAAGGAACGACGACATCGAAATTCAAGGTAACGTCACTCAGGAACAATGCGTGGAAAATTAACGTTGATGACTCCGATGGCTACCGAGCAATATCACAAAAATTAAACACGGAAAAGATCCAGTGGTATACTTATGAAAATAAGTCAGAAAGACCACTGCGTGTTATAGCAAGGGGTCTCCACCCCTCGTGCACAAAAGACGACGTAATGAACGGCCTCAAAGCTAAAGGTTTAAAAATTCTTAATGCCGTCAATATTCTCAAAAAGGTGAAGCAACAAACGGAACAAGACCAAGAAATCATGGTCAAGCATGGACTTCCGCTCTTTATGCTTACCTTTGACAGGAGCGAAAATGTAGACGATATTTATAACGTTAAAACTATTCTGAATATCGTAGTCAAGATTGAGCCTATGCGTACGAGTACGAGATCGATACCTCAGTGTAAACGCTGTCAAGGCTTTCATCACGCACAGTCGTATTGCCAAAAAGAGCAGAGATGCGTAAAATGTGCTGGTAACCATCTCTCGGAAAAGTGTGACGACGGAAGTGCAAATGGATTGGTCACATGTTCCAAAAGGGTGACAGTTCCACAGAAAATCATGCTATGCAATGGAACTCCTTAACCAAGGATAACAGAAAACCTGGCGGGCCGAGGAGAACATGGCACAGAAGAGTTGCGAAGGAGGCACGGCAATTGGGGAAACTTTGGGGAGAGCTGAAACACATTGCCAGAAACCGTACCCGATGGCGCGTAGGCGTAGTAGAGGTCCTCGGACCCACATGGGGATACGGCACATAAGTAAGTAAGTAAATAAGTACCTGCTTCTGTATCTTCGTGGCTGACTTCGAGCTCAATGGTACCGGTATTTTCGGCAACATACTGCATTAAGTTATCGGGGCCTTTAATGAATTGAAGAAATGAAATATGAGTGGATGAGGATTTAATCATTCATCTTACCTTCTTTCAATTTGTGGTGCATCTCCACGGTTTCCACGATAACATAATCAATGCCGTGGCACTTAATTGTTTCCATTTTTAAGTTTTTACCTCTACGTCGATAAGTCAGGCACAAATGCCGCGGAAGAAAAAGTTGAGTAAAAGTAGCGTAAAAAATGTTTGATACATAAAATGGCGACCGCTCAGTCAACATGTTGAGTGAGCGATGCCATTTAGTTGAAAAATTACAACTGTTGTGTACTCGTGAATGCAGCCAATAAAGTAGCTACGACGTAGCAGTAGTGTAGTACGAAGTTGGTTTACTTTTAACTTGTGTCGCGCTACAAGTGACAGATAGAGAAATTGGCGACTGTTGAAGAAAAGGCATGCGGAATGTGTTTGCTGTGTATGGTTCGGTTCTCTTTTGTTGTGGATTTTTGAACTGATTTCAGCGGTAGCTGAACAAATGATAACTCGCTAGAAAAAAAAATAGAAGAGGGCGACGTTGAAAAATTCGTTCATTGCGTGCAAAATAAAGAAATATTGTGGAATTTGTGCCACCTACAATAAAAAATGTAAAAAAGAAGGCACAAGAGTGGCAGAATATAGCAAACGAATTTTGTTTACCAAGTAAGTATTCCTAATATAGTATTTTAGTTACTGTTTTCTTACGGATTGTTTTTTTTTTGTTGATGTCGTAAAAAAAAAAAATGGAAGGGACTGCGAGATAGCATGAACCGGAAATAAAGTTCAGGGCAGGCGGCTGATGTACCGGAATACGAGTCGAAGTCCGGCGGTATCCTGGAGTTCCTCAAAGAATATATGAAGCCGAGAATGTAAACATCCATTACTTTTACTAAAGATTTGTAAATAAAATAAATGTTTTATGTATCTTACAGGACTAAAGTAATTACTCGTCCTTGTCGCAGGATGACACTGCCTTCCCAAGTCCGCCTGTTACGCCATGGGATGAGACGGACGACGAACATGTTTGTAGTACTTTTTCGAAGACACCGGATAACCCCTCTGTTGCGATAAGCCCCACCCGCCAACTCTCCAAGGGCGCATCATCATCGCGCGCACCGAAAAAGAGGGAGACAAGCCTTGTCGAGGAAACCTTCGTGGACACTATGCACAGTATCCAAGAGTTTTTGAAAAAACCATGTGCATCCGCATTTCCTTCTTCGTCTGCCACGAACTTGGAAGATGAGCTTTTCTGCCGCAGCCTCTTAGAAAAGCTAAGGACTTTTCCCTTGCAGCAGCGGAATTAGACCAAGCTGGGAATGCTGAAATATTTCAGTGATTTCCAGATGGAGTATGTTTATGTAGCAAAAACCGGCGAATAAAGACTGAGGAAAAAAAATTCAATTATGTTTCTATTTCGTGGAAAAAAAAAATACATTTAAACATTCAATCAATTATTGTGGTGAAAAAGATACTTTTCCTTCGTTTAAAAAATAATCTGTCAATGTTTTTCGTACCTTGAACGCGTCATTTCCTCTGTTATTGGCTCCACATATAGGAATGGGCACCAATTCGTGGCTTTCCTGGCACCACATTCCGTCAATGCGCTCACTATTCATGTTATATGAATCACAATCGTTTTCAAGGCAATGACTTTCAATTACTTTCCCAGTATTCGCCAACGAGCTACCAGAATACCGAACGTGTTTTCAATGATCCGGCGTGCTCTCGAAAGCCTATAATTGAAAACATCTTCCGGCTTGTTGAGTAGAATTCCGGGATAGGGTCTCATTATGTTATGCCATAAGTGAAATACACTGCCGCCAACAAAGTAATACGGCTCCACTCTTTCCGAATTCAAAAGCTTTTCTTCTCGTGGTAGCTTTAAATAGCTTGAGAAATGTTCATCCCTACAGAAGAGTTGCGGAAAATTCCGGCATCACTCTGGCTGCCGTATGCTCCAACGACAGCCGTAAAAGTATAATTAGTGTCACATATTCCAAGCAAACTATGCTACAATATCCTTTGTTATTAATGTATTTGGACCCTGAGTTTGGGGGACGTTTGATTTCGATGCGCTTGCCATCAATACTGCCAACGCAGTGAGGTATGTTCCAACGATCTTTGAACTCCTTGCTGATATTTCTCCAATCACATGCGTTGAGTTCGGGCATGTACATCGGTGACAATAATTCCCAAAGTATCTGGCACACTTCCAGAATTATTTTCCGAACCGTTGACACCCCATCCGAAACGATCACGCCAAATAATGCGGAGATACTCCTCGAGACAGATACTTGCAGAACCAACAAATACATGAACCAAGGAAATTATTTTCTTATCGACTAACATTAGCGTTAGGGCAATTCTACATTCTGGACCTATTGCTTTTCGAATTGATGTTTTATTACGCGAATTTCCAACTAAGTTCAGTAGCAATTCATATTGCATTTTGGTCATGCGAGTTAACTTAAAAAATAGATCAGGATCATATTTTTTTTAGATGTGAATGCGGTCTCGAAAAAACCTTGTGAACTCCTTTCCTGGTACAAAGGGCGCACCCACCATCTCCGCTTTTTCTCTTTCAGCAGTTTGTATCCAATATAGCCCATCTGAATCGCAATCAGTAAAACCACAGCTAATTCTTTAATTTTTAGTTTAGTTTAATAAAAAAAATACAAAATATTTTTTACAATATACTAACTAAACGCTATTCCAACCAGCTTAGTTTCAACTGAGACTTAACTAGCTGAACACAATGGTGAAGCTGAAACTGAAGTACGTCGCGCTGTCAAAGTTAAATACACATACATCCAATACTGCGAGCACAATGTGAAGCTGAAGCTTGCCGCTGAAGTAGAAGTGGAGTTAACTTCAGCTTCACTGCAGCGCGCTTTTTTGACATTTCCACATTCATTCATCCATTCATTCACATTTCCACATTTCCATACAAAAAAAAAAAAAAAAAAAAAGATGCGGCACATCAGTAAATAGAGAAATTAATCGATCAAGTAAAAAGGAGCAATATTCTATGTGATTTGAGTAATCCTCACTAAAAAAAAAAATACAAAAAAAGCCAAGGTGTGAAAAAAAAATCCGAAACATTTGGATTACCAACAACAAACACCCGTGCAGCGCTTCACCATTGTGTTCGTACTCAGCTTCATCAGTGCTCAATTTTTTGACAGAGCTACAGGCGTATAGCTTCAGCTTCACCATTGTGTTCGGCCATAATTTGACATAACGCGCTACACCATTGTGGACGAATTTTGCGAGTGTAGCGCCACACCATTTGACAGCTCTACGTACTACGCTACTGCTACGCCGCCGCGGCATGCATTAGGCGTTTTTCTTTTTTAGTTCAGAGCAGAGCCTGAGTTGCTGGGTTGTAAAAAAAAAGCTGTGTTTCTTTTTTAGCTCAGCCACATCAGAGCCCGGAATTAGTTTTTCTTTTTTCGTTCAGAGTATGGTCAGAACGCACTCTAGGAGCCCTGAATAATTTGACCGAGCGTTCAGAGAAAAATCCTGAGCACAGCCATTTTTCATATTTGACAGGAGAGGACAAAGAAAAAAAAATTGCAAAACAATTGAAATGGCGGACGAAATTTGTTCTTCTGGTGGCGAAAGTAAATATAACATAAAAAATAACTATCAATAAATATTCTATTCATATTTTGACAGCTCAACCTATAATTGCTAATCAAATGACATCAGAGTGCTCAAGTGTGTTCCATAAACAAATCAGAGCGCTCTGAGCACGCTCGATATCTAATCAGAGCTCTGCTCTAAACGAAAAAAAGAAAAACGCCTATTGTGTTCAGCCAGTAAGTGTTTTGGTCTCTGGTAGTAAAATAAACCAGTTACGTCTGAGTGCTCCAATCGAGCGTGTCCTATTCCGAAAAAGTAGATCTAGGTAAAATGTTGGGACTTAAATATTATTTTCCGGGAAAAAGTCTGCTGAGGCCCCGTGTTCCGGGTGCAAAATATAGACTTCAAAACATACCTGTAGAGCATTAATTTACTCCGTATTTGTTATTATCGATATCAAGTACTTAAACGCAAATGACAGTGACCGCAACCGTTGCCTTGAAGCTAATTTACAGTGGTCAAGAAACGAATTTGGCCAAGCTTCCATTCTGAATAAATTCAAAATCTCTGCCGAAAACTCGGTCTACATAATCCTACGTCAAAATTTTGACAAGAACTTCATCGTCAGCATCCGTTACAGATCACTCTGGGAGGACGATGTATTTTTAGGAGATGAATCTATTCATTTCTATACTGACGGCTCAAAAATCAAAGACGTAGTTGGTGGTGGTGTTTTCCATGACAGGCTTAATCTTAAGCTCTCCTTCCGTCTACCAAATCATTGTAGCGTGTTTCAGGCGGAAATAATGGCGATTAAAGAAGTCTTATCTTGGCTTAAGTAAAACGTGATATCCGGTAGAGGTATCCGCATCTTTTCAGATAGCCATAAGCAGCAATCAAATCCTTGGAATCGACATCTATAAATTCTTTAGTAGCTTTAGATTGCCGATCGTCACTTACGGAGATGGCAGAGCAGTTCAATATTCACCTATGTTGGGTGCCGGGGCAGAGAAACATTCCAGGAAATTGTAAGGCCGATAATCTCGCCAGAATAGGAACAACTATAGCCATCCTGCCGGACAAGGCTCCTTAGGTATACCAATCGCTACTTGCAAACTCAAATTTAAGTTGGATGCTATCGAGAGTACGAACCTTAGGGCTACAAGGCTGGGCCTTTTTGTGAACGGCTTTTGTAGAAGCTGCATGGATAAAGAAGAGGAAGAAACTATGGTATACCTCACCTTCTTTGTTTCTGTCCAGCTGTCTCCAGCAGAAGGCAGCTTCACTTAGGAGCCTTTAATTACAACTATATATGCGACCTGATAAACTTAGGTACTAGCAGCCTACATCAGAAGCTCAAAATAGTTCAACGAGTAGGCAGAGGGAAACTTTCTCCTATGACCCACGTGGCTCACAATGGACTTTCTTTTGGTCTAAGTGTGTTGGCGTTTCTAAGCTGGCAGGCACTTCACGGATATACGTCTCCATGTCACTGTATATATTATCGATGGCTTTTACGTAGACCTACCGACATAACCGACACCATAAAAATGGAGGGTGAAGAGACTATCCCAGCATCACCTGGCTCTCCTGAAACGGTGATTGACGCTCATATTGAAGACGTCAAAAGTCTCTTCTCAGAAAGGGTCAAGCTATCTGGAGCTGAACGCAAACGACTGAAATAGTTTCTGAGGAAAGGCCACAGCCTGGAGAAAGCTCGAGAGTTAGCGCAGACTCCACTGAACAGGCAAGAAGGCCCCTCAAAACGTCCAAAAGGAGACAGCGCTACACCACCAGACAACGCAGCGAAGAGGATGGCCACCATGTCAAGAGTTAGACTCGGACCATCAAGTCCTGTAAAAACCTACAGGAATGCCGTTGCCGTAGCGCCAAGATTGGTGTCTTACCACCAGACTTCCCGGGCACCATCTGGACAACAGACCAGCTCATATGGGTACAGGACAAGGTACTGGACATCATTCTGCAGCAGAGGGAATATTCTACAAAACCGCAGTTCCTTGGCTGTACTTTTACACCCGTCTGGCTTCTTTTCAGCTGTAAAAATAGAGCAGCAGCGGACTGGCTCAAGGCAAAAGTACCAAAAATGAAGCAAACAAACGGCCGCCAGAGAGTACATCAGCTGCAGCTTCAAGCGTGAAGCATCCGCGCAACCCTCATCCACATCCACCCTCGCCCCTCAGACCCAGACATAAACCACATCGAGAGGTGGATTACACCCGTAGATATAGCGAGAGACGCTACATCCCTCCCTCTGGAAGGTAAAGCAAGTGGGAGAGAAAAAACCCCGAGGAAGCTGCGCTACGCTAGCTGCCAGAAAAACGGGCCACCGGGACAGGGGGCGTAAACGGTAGATGAGTCCTCCACCGCCCATCATAAGGCATTTGGAGTGCCTTCAGATCAACTTGCACCATGCTAGGGCAGCATCTTCCATGCTGAATAGACCGTTCATCAAGGAAGGTATTGACTTGACACTGATGCAAGAGCCATTAGTGCTCGAGGGAGCCATTAAAGCGTTCCCAACCAAGAACTGCAGGTTCATTTATTCTGACTCGTGGAGCAATCTTAGCGCAGCAATTTTAATTAAAAATACTCATAATATTTTCCCCAGACGTGCCGCTAACAAGTGAACCACGAAGATTGTCTTTGCTACCGAACGAGATAGGGTACTTGATGACTTACTGTCGTGCCAAAAAGTTACCATGGATCATCAGCTGTGACGCTAACGCCCATCACGGCCTGGGGCAGTTCGGATATCAACAAAAGAGGTGAATCGCTTTTTTAACTTGTATGTACTAACAACATGGTGGTGGTCAGTGGGGGAAACGTTCCTACTTTTACTAACATCATCCGCCAAGAGGTACTAGATCTCCATTTGGCAAGCCCCTTTATATACAATTTCATCACAAACTGGCACGTGTCTGACGAAGTCTCTATGTCGGAGTATAACCACATCAGATTCGATATAGGGATCTCCATGAATGACACGCTAAATTACAGGAACCCTAGGCACACTAATTGGGATTCCTATCGGTTTATCCTCGAGGCAGAATTCCTCCAGAGTTGGAATTCGAGGCAGAACACCTTCAAAAAACTATTTCCGTCGCTTACGAAGGCAGTTGTGCCGAAACACAGAAAAAGGCCAACCGCGATGCCCCCTGGTGGAATAAGCGTCTTGAGTCACTTAGGCGTGAAACTAGGAAGCTATTCAATAGAGCTAAAATCAATGGCGATTGGTGTCTTTACAAAGAAACTCTAACAGGTTATGACAAAGAACTTAGAAAATCTAAACTCGAATCTTGGAGAACTCACTGCGAGAATTGAAAGCTTCCCCACCGCGGCTCGTTTTCAAAAGGCCCTATCCCAGAGTCACTCCAAGCACCTTGGCACCCTAAAGAAACAAGATGGGGAATTCACCAGCAGTCCGGAGGAAACCTGTCAAGCTTTACTTGATACCCTCTTCCCAGGCTGTATATCCGATTGTGCTGTCTCTCTGGAACACCTGAGGAACGACGTTCTCATTGCTTCTACACGAGAATATTGCCTATCTGGGAAAATCTTTACTGCCAACTATATTAGATGGGCTCTATCTACTCTTAGCCCATTTAAATCACCAGGTATAGATGGCATATTTCCCTGCCTACTTCAACAAGGAACAAGCCTGTTAATTCTGACACTTATAAGAATTTTCAGACCCAGTAAGGAGGTTAAGGTGGTCTTCATCCCAAAGACGGCAAAGCAGGCGGAGCAATCGCCTAAATCCTTTCGACTCATTAGCCTCAGCTCTTTTCTCCTAAAAGCGATGGAGAAAATTGTCGATCATCATATAAGGGAAAAATAGAAAAATAGAATAAAAGAATAAAACCTCTCGATTTAACTTAACTTCGAAGTAGCGAATGTTGAATTGATCTCACTTAGGATCCAAAAGCTTAGAGACAAATTTCTCACAAGATGTAGTTTTGTTGACAATCCTCTGGTCAATGAATTAAATACTTAAGAGTGTAAACCATCAAATATTCATGTATTTGCTTATCGAAACTCGTCATTGTTATCGTTAATTTATTATTGCGTTTTAATTTGTTTAACTTATTATTGGCTATACTTATTTCTATATGTTTATTTATTTAATTTATTTATTTATATTTATTTGTTTTATTTATTTATTTATTTATTTATTTATTTGTTGTTATATTCTTTAATAATTTATATTTTTATTTGTTAAATTTATTTATTTATTTGTTAAATTTATTTATTTATTTATTTGTTGAATTTATTTATTCATTTATTTATGTATTATTAATCTATCTATGTACTTATTTATTTATTTATTTATAAATTATTTATTTGTTCATGTACATATTGTTTTATCTCTCTTCACTCTTGAGTGTATTTTTTTTTTTTTATATTCAATTTTCTGTTTTATGAAGCGAACAATATTTTATTTTTTTTGTACTTTGAATTGAAGCGTTTTTTTCGTATTTTTTCTTTCAGAGTTAATTTTTGTCATTTATATAGTTTAATAAAATAATATACTATATTTAAGTAGAAAGATAATAAAAATTATCGTATTACTTATGTAAAATGTGCGGTTACAAATTACCTATGTAAACTTTTTATACGAAATCAATAAAATCTAATCTAATCTAACTTCGAAGTATAATAAAAAAAAGTATATATAGATGCATAACATAGCACATCCGAAAAAAAAAAGATACACCAGATGGTGGATCTCATTTAAAGACGTAGATGTCAGAAAAAAATTGCTTATTAGTCCAAGTGACTAGATCGCAATTAGGCTGGTTCCTCCCCGCCCTGCGATGAAAAGCCAAGATGGTGTTACCGCATGGGAAACATGAAGAAGGGAGAAGAGGTTAGTGGGTAAAAATCCCACACTGTTACTGAGTACGGGCTCAGTTTCGTCTTTCGAAGATTACCACCTCCCAGCGTAAAAAAAAAAAAAAAAATAATATAAGGGAAAAGTTCCTTATATACGTACATGATCCTCTGCATGCAAACCAATTTGCTTATCAACTTTGGAAGTCTACGGAAACAGCCATTCACAACTTAACGCTATTGATTGACAAATTATTAGCTGTTTAAGAAACAGCCCTCTGCGCCTTTATAAGAGCATTCGACAACACTTCCCATGAGGCTATCAAAGAGGCTATGATCAGGAAAAATATTGCTCCTCTGATCATAAACTGGATCCTAACCATGCTATGTAGCAGAAAAATAGGAATCGAGTGCGGAGGCTCACATAAAACTATAGCAGCTACCAGAGGTTGCCACAGGGAGGTGTCCTCTCACCTGCTTTGGACCTTAATTATTGACGAACTCCTAGAGTTATTTGAAAAATCAGATAATTAGAAGGATATGCAGACGATATTGTCATCAGCGTCAGAGGCAAATTTGAGGACATTCTTTCCCAATTTATTGCATCAGGACTTAATCAACCCATTTAGGAAAAGCTCGAAGCTACAAAGATCTCCGCCTCAGGTATATACTGAGCGGGCTCGTAAATCAATTGTTCAAACTACTAAGCCGACAGAAAGGACGCTCGAATCAGCAGGGCAGACTCTTACAACAGTCAACCAGCCTTCTGAGCCGATTAAACGTACGTCAAAGTCGCCCACTAAAAAGGCTGAACGAAAAATAACCTCTGACAAGCCAGCGAACCCCGTACGTCTGACGTATTCTCAGGCTGCAGTCAAACCAACCAAACGAAACGAAGGCCCACCCTCTGATCCGTTGAATGAAATTCTGAACTGCATCTACGCTAAGTTCGAGGAACAATGTGAAATTAACAAACGGATTCTTGAACGTCTTAGTAACGTCGAAAGCTTTTGTATGACTAACCATAAATCTAAATCTAAGTAAATATGGACGCTTTGCTTAAAATAGTAACATGGAATGCAAATGGACTCTTACAAAAATCTAACGAATTAGAAATGTTTCTAATAAGAGAAAATATCGACATATGTTTGATCTTCGAAACCCATCTAACAAGGGAGTCGCAAATAAAGATAAGAGGCTGCGCTGGTTATCACGCCTATCATCCTTCTGATAGAGCGTGGGGCGGTTCGTCCTTATTCATTAAAACTAACATCGAACATTCGGCCGATATAAGCATAGAGCTGGAAAAACGTCAGTTGTGCGCGGTAAGGGTTAAAAATAAACACCTGGGCTACAATATAGCATCTGTTTACTGTCCGCCGCGATGCTTACTAGAAAAAGATGACTACTTTCGTGTCTTCAATGCTCTTGGTTCAAATTTTCTTATTGGTGGGGATTTCAACGCGATGCACCTTCTGGGGTTCAAGATGTACATCTTCTAAAGGAAAAATTCTTTACGAAGTGGCAAATAAATTCGGTTGTTGTTTTTATTCGTCTGGAAAATCGACCTATTGGCCAACCGATTCAGGAAAAATTCCCGATCTTATCGATTTTTTTGTTACAAAAGGCATTTACGAGAAGTTTATTACAATCGAAGAATGTTTTGATCTCTCTTCTGACCACTCGCCGGTAATTTTATTACTTGGAGAAGCGCTGTTCAAGAAAAAAGGACCTCCAAGACTTACCAGCAATAGAACAAACAAAACATCGCCTTAAATATTTCACTTAAAATACCTTGTGAACTAGAGGACGAAGTTGATCGTTTCGTGGAAACAATCCAAAGAGCGGCGTGGAAAAACACTCATTCTAGAAGCTATAAGATCAACCGCAATGAAAAGTATCCCAGAGAAATCATTGAACTGGTGAGGGAGAAACGAAAAGCACGAAAGAAATGGCAAATCACTCGTGCACCGCAGCATAAAACGGTCCTTAACCGACTATGCAATCGCCTTAGAGATAGTATTCGCGAATTTAAAAGCAAAAAGATAGCGACCTATCTTGAAAATCTTTCTGGTGAAGAGAATCAAATTATTCGCTTTGGAAAGCGCTAAAAGGCATCCGGAAACTTCAAATGCAAGCGCCACCAATTCGGAAAAACGATGGAAACTGGGCCAAGAGCGACAAAGAAAAGGCAGAACTTTTTGCTTTGCACTTAGAAGAAACGTTCAAGCCGTTTGACGCCCCTTCGTTAACGCCCGACTCCCCAGTCACGACATCTGACAACTTTAAAGTAAAAAAAAGTTACATTGATTGAACTGAGGGAAGTGATTAAAAATTTAAAGACGAAAAAAGCTCCGGGTTACGAATTGATAACGGCGCAGGTAGTTAAAGAATTGCCGAATAAAGCTATTATCAAACTGCTCTATTTGATCAACACTTCGTTCAGATTGCTCTATGTTCCGAGACTATGGAAAGTCGCCGAGATAATAATGGTCCCGAAACCAGGCAAACCTCTGAATGAGAAGAAATCATATCGGCCTGTTTCCCTATTGCCGGTTATCTCAAAAATATTTGAAAAACTACTTTCCAAACGTCTACAGCCCGTAATTGACGAAAGACGTCTCATCCCTGACCATCAGTTTGGATTTCGAATGAAACATTCTACAATCGACCAAGTCCACAAAATGACTGATGTGATTGAGAAAGCTCTGGAAGAAAAAAAGATTTGTTGTGGTGTATTTCTTGACGTCTCACAAGCTTTCTATAAGGTTTGGCACGAAGGCTTGGAATATAAATTGCAACGACTACTGCCACGGCAACTGTTTTTAATCTTACGATCGTACCTCACCGAGAGACTCTTTCGTGTTAAGCACGGAAATTATTACTCTGACTTCAAGGAGATTGCAGCCGGACTCCCGCAAGGAAGTGTCCTTGGCCCACTTCTATATGTACTCTACTCGCGTGACATCCCGCAAGAAAGAAACTGTGTCGTCGCCACGTTTGCGGACAATACGGCGATATTGACAACGGGAGATACCATTGAAGCAGCAACCGGAAAGCTTCAACATGCTATTAATAAAGTCCAAGCTTGGACGAATTCTTGGCGTATTGTGCTGAACGAAAGCAAATCTACTCACGTCAATTTTACGTACAATAAAGTGGATAGATTGCCTGTATATCTAAACTCGTACGCAAACGAAGCAAAATATCTAGGAATGACTCTAGATGTTAAGCTCAAATGGAAATCGCACGTGAAAAAGAAACGCGGCGAACTTCAAAACAAATACCGACAAATGTACTGGCTACTCGGAAAACATTCGAAGTTGAGCTTACATAACAAACTGCTTATCTATAAGCAAGTGCTAAAGCCAGTGTGGACGTATGGTATACAACTATGGGGTTGTACCAAGAAAAGCAATAGAAACATCATACAAACTTTCGAAAATAAAGTTCTTAGAACGATCGTTAACGCACCGTGGTATGTACGTAACGAAGATATTCATCGGGATCTGGGAATTCCCAGTGTCGTCGAAGAGATAACAAAATTTGCGCGTAAACACTTTCATTGGAATTTAACGTGTCTAAAGTGCTACATTTATTTTCAATCACATAAGAATATCTTTTTCTATAATCACGATTCTCGTAAGCGAAAATAAAACTGCTGGATAAGCACTGGCTTAGTTGTAGTATTAATTTTGAAGAGAGGTGTTTTTTTAGTGAGTAAAAATCTCACACTACCATAAGCACGCGCGGTCGGGCCTTATGGTGGCTTTGGAAGATTTTTCACCTGCTCTCGGAAAAAAAAAAAAAAAAAATAATTTCCCAACTAATGCAAGGTGGCCTCAGTTTAACTTCCCATTGGTGCATGGCAAAGGGTCTTACCATCAACCCCGGAAAAACTACACTTGTACCCTTTTTCAGGAAAAGAAATCATACTCTAAAAAAAAAAAAAAAAATACACTGGAAAACGTTCCAATCGACATATCCAAGGAAGCGAAATACCTAGGTGTTATACTCGTCAAGACGCTCACCTGGAAGTCACACCTGAACAAGGTTACCGAGAAAGCGACAAGAGCAATATTTATCTGCCAGCGCCTACATGGCAAAACTTGGGGGCTAAAACCTAAGATAATATATGGTCACCTATGCATCGTTGGCTTGGTGGCCAAAAGCCTTACAGGCCAAGACTAAGGAATAGTTGAATAAAATCCATCGTCTAGCCTGCCTGAGTATCACAGGAGCAATGAGAACGTGCCCCACGCCAGCAAATGGGAGAATGCTTAGCCTCATACCGTCGCACCTTGCAGTATAAAAAGAAGCTATGCTGAGTGCACTTAGGCTGCCCAAGATCTCAGACCTAAAAATTGGCAACTTTACAGGTCATCTGAAGATTTCAGACTATATTTAAAATGACCCTATTCTCAAAATCCCAGATACTATGCTCAAGAAATACCGGTTCTCCAGGAAATTCAATGCGGTCATAGGTGACCGCCACACATGGAGGATGGAAGGACTTGTAGTCTTACCAAACTCTCAAAATTGGTATACAGATGGTTCCAAATTGGAAAATGGTAGCACTGGCGCAGGGGTTTATGGACCCAGATTCCAACGTGCAGCAGCGCTTGGGAAATCACCAGCAATATTTCAGGCAGAAGTCCATGCAATCTGTGTACGAGAATGTCTGTGAAGAAGAGTCGAGGGTACTCGTATCTATATCTTCTCGGACAGTCAGGCAACACTTATGGCTCCGAAATCGTACACGGTAGGATCAAAACTTGTATGGGACTGTCTAAACCTACTCAACGATCTCGCATCGAAAAACACCGCCACTGTGGCCTGGATACCAAGACACGAAGGCTTCGAGGGCAACGAACGGGCGGACTGCTTAGTGAGAAGAGGCGCTAGTCGCCCACTAGTCGGTCCTGAACCCTGTTTTGGAGTCAAACGGAGTAGCTCAAACATCAAAATAATGAAATGGGAAGGTGATCATCATGCAGAGTACTGGGCCAAACTCAAGGGCCTAAGACAGGCAAAGAAGTTCATTAATCTCAACCGTTGCAAGGCTAAAAAGCTACTCGAACTTAGGAAAGCAGACTTAAGAACGGGCTACTTGATTTGTCATTGCCCACTCGGGTACCATCTGCACAAGATAGGAGTAGCAAATACGGACAAATGCCGGCTATGTAGAGAGCAAAAAGAGACGGCAGAACATATTCTTTGTGAATGCTCTATGGCCACAAGAAAAGAGATAGATCTTAAAGGTTGCACTGCGTACAAGGCCCTGGTATACTCGTAGTAAAGTAAAGTAAGTAGACCTATTAACTAAATGTCTGTTAACATCTAGCTACTACTGGATTACGACCTCCAAACAACAACCAGTTATACCTTCCGATTTTTAAAAATGCTCTCCACCGTAAACAATTTTCTAAACTTTACAGTGCGACCGAAACCAATTTCTAAAATGTAGTATGTGCATACGCTGATAGAAAAGCTGAAAGAACTCCACGTCAGCAACACTTTTAATAAATGTGGGCCTACTGCAATAATCATAATCCTTATCACGGTTGCTAATAAAACTCCTTTGCGTAAAACACAAGCAACGCACAAGAACTACCTTTATTGGAGAAGCAGATATGACAGAGCTGGATTCAACACTTCAACCGATACTAGCTTCGCGGATAGAATGTGTTGAAACACAAGAACAAAAATACCACCAAAACCGTCACGATTAAGTTAAACAATCTTCTTCTAAAAAACTAATGTCAAACGAGATTGTTTGAGGGGAGGAGTTAATAACACACCAGCAAATTCGCCGATATATTTGCTCACGTCCCCAGTAGACATATAACACCATGCACGCGCAACATAATTTGCATGTTCTGTTCACATGAACATAACACGTGCACTCCACATTCTATTATCCCATCATCCCGACATGACACCCCAGACAGTTTCACTTTACCCCAAAAACGCGTATTCTTTAACGTTCCCATTATCTTCCCACAGCCGCATTAGCCATTAAGAAAAATCATGTTAGTTTCTAAGTTCAGTCTTAAGTTGATGTCGATAATAAAGTTGATTTTTTTTAAATAAAACTCATAAAAGATGTCTTAATTTTTACACACACATACTCGTAAATAAAATAACGGATTTCATTTATCTACTTTATCTTGTATAACTTTGCTAAGTTGGTAAATGCTGCTGGCTTAACTTTGTTGTACTCATCTTGTTATAAACTATCGGGACATTTCAGAATACTATAATTTTTCCTTTTAGTACTTTTTAATACACCTTGCTTATTCTGCTTAATTAGCTTATGCAAATGCATACTATGCATCTAGTAGAAAAGGGATAGGTATTGGCCTTTAAAAGCTACGATTACCTGGTATTCCAGGCGGCCATTTTCACTTAAAACTTTGGTCCGTTAAAGCAAGTATCAAAGGGTGTTTGTGGCGAAGATTACGTAACAGATAGCTACACCAAGTAAAGTCGTCAACAGAAGTATGACCGTCTGGAAATAAGTCTATAAAATGGTGTCCGAGATTGGAATCACTTAAACATTTAAACAGACCTCGTTCTTGAAATTTTCAATGTTTGGTCCTTCTTTAAACGTTTGGGAATATATCAAAGAAAATTCTGCAACTGGTCACGCGTTTCAGTGCTGATGGAATAGATACAATTTTCGATCGTTATTTTTCGCCGTCAATTAAGGACTATGAGTGCAATTCAAGAAACGGCACTGAACTAGAATATGCCATTTCAGGACCCGACCAAGTACTTCATACTGATTTCATTGAAGAACTTAGAAATAACAAGTTCAAGGTGGCTCTAGTAAAATTTTTAATACCACACTGGGAGAGTGATGAACTACATAGTAACATTTATAGGCAACAAAACAATTTATTTCATTTATGATTTATGTTATCGCTTTGAATTTTTTTTTTTTCCGAGGGTAGGTGAAAATCTTCAACAAGACACTATGAGGATCGACAGCGCGTGCTCATAGTAGTGTGGGATTCTTACCCACTAAAAAACCTCCCTTCAAAACAGACTTGTTTTTATTTTTACTACAACTAAGTATTCGACTTATCAAGTAGTTTTCGTTTCGCGAAATAATGACGTTTTGCAGGTAGCTTCCCATTAGAAGTTCCTGCTAGCTCCGCAGTTTAGACGCGGTTACTCAACGCGCTAAGTCTAAAGGTTTGATTCTTTGTAGAGGCGAAGTAAATTTCTTTCATCCAAAACTTGGAGGACTGTTATATTAGCGTGACTTTCTAGTCGACTTTTATGCTTTCTTGCGTAGTTTTTGATTTCGTCTTTGATTGTTTTAATGCCAAGATCTCTGTGGATATCGCTATTTCGGATATACCATGGCGCATTAACAATACCCCTTAGCACTTTGTTCTCAAAAGTTTGTAAAATTTGGATGTTACTTATTTTGGTACAACCCCAGAGTTGTATACCATATGTCCATACGGGCTTTAGCACCTGCTTATATAAAAGCAGTTTGTTATATATATTAAGCTTGGAATATTTTCCAAGTAACCAATACATTTCTCTATATTTATTATCTAATTCTTTGCGTTTTCTCTTTACGTGCGTTTTCCATTTCAGCTTTGTATCAAGTGTCATTCCAAGATACTTAGCCTCGTTTGCAAACGGAATTTGAACCGAGTTCGAATAGACCGGCAAGTTATTTATTTTCCTATAAGTAAAATTTACATGAACAGATTTGGTCTCGTTGAGTGCGATTCGCCAAATCTTTGTCCATTCATTTACTCTATTCAAAGCTTCTTGCAGTTTTTCTGTAGTATCTTCGACCGTTTTACCTACTGTCAAGATAGCAGTGTCGTCGGCAAATGTAGCTAGCTCAGTGCCCTCTACTTGCGGTATATCACGAGTGTATAATAGATATAAGACTGGACCAAGAACGCTTCCTTGCGGCACCCCAGCCATTATTTCCTTAAAATCAGAATATTCGTTTCCACATTTGACGCGGAATAGCCTATTCGTAAGGTACTTCTTCAAAATATTATATAGGTGCTCTGGCAGAACTTGTCGTAATTTAAACTTTAAGCCTTCGTGCCAGACCTTGTCAAAAGCTTGAGAAACGTCAAGGAATACGCTTGAACAAATCTTTTTTTCTTCAAGTGATTTTTCGATTACATTTGTTATACGATGTACTTGTTCAACTGTAGAATGCTTACTTCTGAATCCGAATTGATGATCCGGGATGAGATGCTCTTCTTCTATTACCGGCTGTATTCGCCTAACCAATATTCTCTCGAACACTTTGGATATAATTGGAAGAAGCGAAATCGGTCTATAAGACGTTTTTTCATTCGGCGGTTTTCCAGGCTTAAGGACCATTATAACTTCGGCGACTTTCCATTGACTGGGAACATATTCTAGTCTAATCGCGGCGTTTATAATGAACAGAAGCTTAATTAGAGCTTTTCTTGGTAGTGCTTTAAGAACCTCTCCCGTGATTAGATCGTATCCAGGAGCTTTCTTAAGTTTAAGTTTCTTTATTTCTTCCTTAAGTTCGGTAAGTGTTGCATTTCTTATTACGCTATTGCCTATATACGACGTATTTGTATTTTCAATAAGAGCTTGTCCATCAAACGGTTTGAAAGTTTCTTCCAGGTGGGCGGCAAAAACTTGTCCTTTCTCTTTATCATGCCTGGCCCATTCGTCTTGATTTTTCCTAATTGGGGCGGCTTGAATTTGAGGTTTTTTAATACCTTTTATAGCCTTCCAAAGCGAATAGTTAGAATCTTTTTCTGCCGTTAAGCTTTCTAGGTAAGTTTGTATTTGATTATTCTTAAGGTCTTTAATAGATCTTTTTAGTGAGTTGCACAAGCGGTTAAGATGGGCTTTATGTTGCGGAGCCCGAGTTTGTTGCCATCTTTTACGCGCTTTTCTCTTCTCCTTAATCATCTATTTTATTTCCTGCGGATAAGTTTGAATGTAACTGGCCGGGGTTCTCTTTAGTTTGGGAGTATTCTTCCACGCGGCATCGTGTAAGATTTCGACGAAGCGATCTACTTCAATCTCAAGTTCATATGGCGTTTTAAGTGATACGCTCAGCTCAGTATTTGCTTCAATATCTTTTTTAAAGCCATCCCAATTAGTTTTCGCGCTGGTTAATCTGACCGGTCCTACTTTTTTAATCAGAGCTTCGCTTATCGTCATAATGATTGGAGAATGATCAGAGGAGAGATCAAAGCTTTCTTCAACTTTTATATAGTTGCCAGATATTCCTTTAACAACAAAGAAATCAATCAGATCTGGTATCTTATTTCTATCAGTCGGCCAATATGTTGGTTTACCCGTCGAGTAAAAATCACAAGTGAATTGCATACCCACATTATAAAGCTTTCTACCTTTCTGAGAGGCGTACCTTGAGCCCCAGAAGGGGTGTTTCGCGTTGAAGTCACCACCAATAATAAAATTTGGTTTAAGGAAGTTGAAGATGTTTGTGAAATCACTTTCTTCAAGTTTACATCGCAGTGGACAATATATAGACGAAATGTTGAAGGCAAAATGTCTATTTCTAACGCGTACCGTGCTTACTTGCATTGCTTCTAATTCAATCTTTATTTCTGCAGAGTGTTCGATAGATTCTTTTATAAACAAAGATGATCCACCTCTGGCTCTTTCCGATGGGTGAAAGGCGTGATACACGCTATATCCCCTTATTTTAATATTCGATTGCTTTGTCAGATGAGTTTCACAGGCTAAGCATATATCAATATCTTTTTCTCGTATAAATATTTCTAACTCGTCGAGTCTTTGTATGAGCCCGTTGGCGTTCCAAGTAAGAATTTTAAGCGTTTCTTTCATATTCGGGTTGAAGTGCGCGTGTTATGAATGTTGTTTTCTAGTGCAACTAGTCTCTCGAAAATAAGTTTATTTGTTTTGCATTGCTCTTCAAGTTTCGCGAGAATTAGGGAAAAAACATTGGATACATGATCTTCTGAACTACCTCTATCACCATTTTCCAATGTCGCAACTTGAGTAGGAGTCTTTACATTAAAGTTTGGACGGTTTCATGTGGGTGTAGATGTTATGACATGGGGGAGTGTGATTGGGAGGAACGGTGTTCCTGATCAAAACGCGAACGGAGAGAGGTTGTTGGATTTTTGGTTGTGAAAATGGCTTATCCATCATGAACACCATCTTTCCACACAAAGACATTCACAAATACACGTGGTACCGTCAGAGTCTTCAGCAGAAGTCGCTGATCGATTTCTTTGTGGTACCATCGTGTCTGAAGAGAATGGTTTGTAATGTTCGCGTATTGAGAGGGGCCGAACTGTTAACTGATCATCACTTAGTGCTTTGCAAATTGTATCTTAGCGAGAGAGTGCCTCCCCTACCAAAGCGTAAACCAAGGATGGGAGAGGTTACAGGACGATGAGATACGGGAGACATTTGCGCGGCAAATGTCTGAGAGGTCTGAACGAATTCCAACTGTTCCATCAAATGTAGAGGAAGAATGGCAACTGTTTTCAACAGCGGTTATTGCCTCTGCGGGAGATGTTTGTGGAGTGAAGCGGCTTGGTGTGGCGGCTGGTGGTGAGAAAAGAACTGCTTGGTTTAAGACGCCCGGAGTTCAAGAAGCCATCAGAGAGCCTTTAAGATGTGGATTCACTTGGGGAACTCCGATTCTCGAAATCGGTACACTAAGGCGCGAAGAACTTGCAAATTAGCTGTGAAAACAGCGGAAGAACAGTCTTGGAAGGAGTTTGGCGAGAAATTGGAACGTGACCCCAGATCTGCAAATAAGATGTTCTGGCAGACCGTCCGCCGACTCAGAGGAAAAAAGTTGAATATCGTTGAAGGAGTCAAATCCAAAGACGGTAGACTTCTTTCCAATGAGGAGGACATCTTACGCAGATGGAGCGTGCACTTTTCAGAATTGCTCAATCCCGAACAGGGCACCGAAGATGACAGACCTATGGTCGAGAGTTGGGCGGAAAGTAGTCCTACGGTAGAGGAAGTAACTTTGGCGATCAAAGCGCTAAAAGTAGGTAAATCTGCTGGTGTGGATGAAATTCGGCCAGAAATGCTCAAGGCTTTAGGTAAAGAGGGAGTTCAATGGCTCTCGCGTGTCATTAAAGTGGCCTGGGAATGCGGTGAAACACCTGATGATTGGCAAATGGGGGTGATAGTTCCTCTTTTTAAAAAAGGGGACAAAAGAGATTGCGCCAACTATAGAGGTATATCTCATTTAAGTATCCCTGGAAACGTCTTCGCTAAGGTGCTAGAAAAGCGTTCCAGAGCTGTGGTTGAGGACAGTTTGGGGGATGAGCAGTGCGGTTTTCGTCCCGGTAGAAGCACAACCGACCAGTTCCTCACTCTCAGAATGGTTCTTTAGAAGGCCTGGGAATATGCCAAACCTGTATACACTTGTTTAGTGGATTTGGAAAAAGCATATGATGGGGTTCCTCGAGGCAAACTCTGGAGTGTTCTGCAGGAGTATGGGATTGCTGGTTCCCTGATAAGGGCGATTCAGTCTTTATATACGAACTGTAGAAGCTGTGTTCGGATAAACGGTGTTAAATCAATACCTTTCACTGTGGGCGTTGGACTCCGCCAGGGGTGCGTTTTGTCACCTCTCCTCTTCATTGTATATATGGATTGGATGTTACAGCGCAGCCGTGGCGGGGAATGTTTCAAAGTGGGAGACCTAAGGATTAGTCATCTGCTCTTTGCGGATGATTTGAATGATTTGAATGAAGATCAACGTGAACAAATCGGAAGTAATGGTCGTTTCCAAAAAACCCATTCAGTGCACTCTGCATGTTAGTGGAGTTCAACTGAAGCAGGTGGATAAGTTTAAGTACCTCGGGGTCTTATTCACGAGTGATGGCTCGAGCAATGCCGAGTTATCCTGTAGAATTGGTCAGCCTGGATCAATTTTGAGAGAGCTTGGCCAATCTGTTATAAGGAAGGCTGAACTTAGTGTTCAAGCTAAGCTATCGGTTTTTAACTCTGTGTATGTTCCAACTCTCACCTATGGTCATGAAATTTGGGTAGTGACCGAAAGAATAAGATCGCGGATACAAGCTGCCGAAATGAGGTTCCTTCCCGGTGTTGTTGGAATAACTCGTAGGGATCGAGTGCGCAACACCAGAGTACGCGAGGCGCTCAACGTTGAGCAGCTACTTCTCCGAACGGAACGATCTATGCTTCGATGGTTTGGTCACGTAGTGCGTATGCCCCCAGACCGGCTTCCAAGACGCGCCATGGTTGCCGTGCCATCAGGTAGGCCGACTTCGCGGAAGGCCTAGAAATAGATGGTTGGATCAAGTCCGACATCTCTCCTGGAGCCGCTTAGGGATTCCCCCTGATGAATTGGAGTCAATGGCGGAGGATCGAGAAAGATGGAGAGTCCACCTGAGCATCCTACCCCCGCGACCCTCATGAAGGATTAGCGGGCCATTGAAAATGAAATGAAAGGATTTTGTCTGCCTAGTCTCTATGGTGAACTCAGCAAATGACATCAGTAGGGAGATCACATGAAGAATTACTCTTGCCAATCGTTGTTTCTCTGGGCTAAAACGGCAATCTAAAATAACCAAGGTAACTCTTTACAAGACGCTAATCATCCCAGTCCTGCTGTATGGCGCAGAGGCATGGGCCTTAGCAAATCCGGATGAGGATGCCCTTGGTTATTTTGAGACAAAAGTGCTTGGAGTGATCTTTGCTCCCGTCTGGATGGACGGTGAGTGGAAGAGAAGGTACAATGCCGAACTATATGGCCTATATAAGGACATCGACTTAACCAAAAGAGTTCACATACAGCGACTTAGATGGGCTGGGTCATTTAGAGCGGATGGAGCCCAACGTTTCCGCTAAGAAAGTCTTCGAATCCACCCCGGATGCGTAGAGGACAACCCCGCGGTAGGTGGCGCAGACAAGTGGAGGTGGTTTCAACCAACTTGGTGTGCGCAACTGGAGGCAGCTGGCTCGTAACCGTGCTGGCTGGAGAGGTTTGTTGGTTGAGGCCCAGGTCCACCCCGGACTGTAGTGGTATATTTGAACTGCATGGCAGGTTTGATTCGGTCATGAAATGTTCAGTTAGTTCCTTTATGTCTGATTCATTTGTTTTAAACAGCATACCCATTTTCTGCTCATTTACATTGTCGTTATGTAAAAAGTTTTGGCAAAGTTCCTGTTTCTCCGGGAGTCGTCGGCCGAGATTCGGGCCGACCTTAAAGCGATTCGCCCTTCACAGAAAAAACTTTAAGTAGGGAATCTTTCAAATCCTCCACAATGACGATATCCATGGCCATGAGAAAATTTTGCGCTTTATTGCATTTCTGTAGCACCCATTCAATGGCAAATATGTACTCTAATTTTACATCTTGTAAGTCGAAAAATACCTATGGAACCCCTCTAGATTTATCTTTAATTTCCCTTATAAGCGTTGTTTAGCTCTAGAACACTTTTTTCATTCGAATAGCGACGTACTATATACAACATTATACAACTAATTAAATTAAGCTTGCAAGATTCCTTACTGTCCATTCAAAATAAAAACCAGGTTAAACACTTATTAATGAACGCATCATTTCACTTCTGATTGCATTTCTGACTGCATTCCATCAACCATATCAATTCGCAGTTACAAATAAGGAGATATCATTAAAATGTAATTGTCAACTTCTGCATGTTGTTCAACAAGGATATGTCGGTTGCAACATAATATGCTGCACTGAACCGAACCGAAATGGCATAAAAATTGCCGACTCAGGATAAAAATCAGAAAGGGAATTGCTGAAGTAGGAGTTCATTTTTTATTTGCTTCCTCTTTTTATTCCCATTTGCAGTGGTTGTATCGCAGCAGAATTGCGATTCGAAACAAGCTGAGTCATCATTACTTTCATTTTAATGACTGCATAATTTGATAACATACTCGTACTAGGGAATAAATGACGTGCTTCGCGTTATAAAATAATGGAGAGCGACTGAGTCGTATGTACTTGCAACTGCATGGTGTTTACTTGCAAATAAATTTGCAGTTGAAGTAAAGATTGTTTTTAAAAATTCCCTCATGTACAAAATTAAAGTTGAACCTTGGTATGCAATATCGTTCCATGTGTCATGTGTTAATGAGAAAAGTAGGTACCGGTACAACCAAGATGACCCGATATTCTGTCTAAAAGCCTATGTTCAAAATAATGCAAAATCTTGCTAAAATAATTAGAGCCGTTTTCGAAAACTGGAATTTTTCAAAATCTGCTTAATTGTGATACCGTTTTAAGGCTAGAATGAAAATTCCCACAGACAACTGATATGAAGTTTGAAGTAGAATAGAAATATTTTAATTTTGGTTTTTTGCGAACACAATACTTGTCCTATAGCCACATATAGGTGCAAGTAAAAATATTCGTGTAATTGCCAGACATGCTGGTAAAATGCAGTATTCCACTCTGACTTCATTATGTGTGTTCTAGTGAACGATCAAAAAACTGGGATGTTGTCCTTTTGACTTTTGGGCCTTGGTTTGGCTATAACAATTTGTGTTAAGGTTTGTGTGCTGTATTTCTGATGTACGATATAACATGGCGAGACTTTGTGGTGAAATCAGCGCCATAACAAGATTCTTTGTTTACACTTAATTTTTGATGTTTGAAGTGGCACTTAACCATGAGTATATGTACATCTATAATAAGATGACATACATACAACGTGGTGCGAAAGTAATGACCCTATATGAGTTGTCTATGATTTTTGCAAATGGCGTTTCCTGTCGTCGTGATATTGACAGTTGTATAGTAAGGTTATGTTAGGTAATGTTTGCGGTCTGGGAGCTCAACAATGCTCTACGCACCTCCAATCTGATCGGATGCGCTAAAAGTTAATCAGAATCGGCTACGGATAAACAGCGTCTACAGGCATATTGCACTACGAGTCATCCCGGCTTATAGGACTATTTTGTATAAAGTGGTGTATGTCATCACGGCATGATCCCATAGATATCCTGGCTGATGAAGCAAGGAGAATTCTTGATGGAACTATTGGAAACCCGAACTCTACTGAATTAAGGAGACAAGAACCTCTACACCCCTAAACACCATAGCCATTCTCTTTGATAGCCAGGCCGCTATCAAGGCTATTGTATCTACCACTACAACTTCCGAACTAGAAGAACAGTGCAAAGAGGAATTCGCCTCACTGAGTCTTCGGATCAGGATCAGTCTCGTTTGGGTGCCGGGTCACAGAAATATTGAGGGAAATGAGCGAGCTAATGAACTAGCAAGGCGGAGATCTGCCCTTGATGGTTCCCTTGCAGAGGCGGTGAACGTATAATCCTTGCGCACTATCTATTAAATGCTGATGTGGCTCAAATACTACTGGAATAGAATACAGGAACTATTAAACAGAAACCGTGCAGATATTGCAAGAGTTCTGGCTATTAGCACTAGCCACTGACCCATCTGGGTTCATGCGGCGTTTAATGCACATTGTCGTTGCTGCAATACTGCTAACGAGAAAGAAACAATTCATCACTTCTTTTGTAGGTGTCCGGCTTTAGGCAGGGCCAGACAGCGTACGTTAGGTAAACCCTTTTTTGAAAACCTAATAGAGTTAGCGGAGAAGCACTGGTGGCATTACAGTTTCCTCAACGTACTCTTTTCCCCTTATCCGTATTAGTTAACCTCCGTTTTTACATCCTACAGGTCACTTGAGTTGTTGTACTAAAACGGCAGCGCTTCTACGCTAATTATGTTTCAGCATGGTGGGCTGACACAACCACTTCTACCTATCTACTAAAGAAGACAAGAAAGAGCAACTTCAATAAGGATGAGGTAACAAAGTTGAGACGCCTCACACAATCAAAGGTGGACATACAGACTTATTCCGAGGACAGAATCATGGATAAATAGAAGACATGGAGAGGTAAATTACCAACTGACGCAATTTGCATAAGGTCATTGTGGGTGTTGAGATAACGTTTTTTATAGTGTTTAGTATTAATATCTAGTTCATACCTACCGTACACATAATTATTTTTGATAGGTCTCACATGACCATTCTAATTTGCTTTTGATTTATAAACCAGACTTATGAAAATTGTATCATTCTTTTTTGTTCTTTCACTGAATAAACATAAGTTCTTACTTCCAAAACTGGGTACCATCGGTACCTTCATGGTTTAAGACTCGACGACGACGACGAGAATGTCCAGTATGTCCTGGATGCGACGAAGACCCGGAATGTGTTCCTTTTAACTGCCCAAAGATTCACGAGAAAAAATGAAGATCTGAGCTAGTGGAGGTAAGGTTTATGCACTAAGAATCTGACACTACCGTGCCACTTGGAACGCGGTGGAAAGGTTTCCCCTCCACTTACAAAGAAAGGGTTGGTTGTCTGAGAGTACAGACACACTTAATGTAGTAGATGTTCATTGTCATAGATATTTCCATTTAACTACCCAGGGCATACAACTAACCGGAGCTTTAAATGAAGCGAAGGGTGTTCATTAGGGTAGAGCGAAAACGGGGGAACAAATTTTTTTTTTGCTAATTTTGTTTTCCCTGTGCTATTAATTGTTGACGCTATAGTAGCACATCATCTGTGCAAAAAATCAGGAACCTATGACTATATCTTCAGGTGGCGCGATGACGTTCAAGAAATCCCAATTTTTACTTCTTACTTCTACCCACGATTAAGAGTGATATTAAAACTTTTCCAATAGTAGTGTCTTATTTTCGATTTTGGTGAAGTCCCGTCTTGCATTTATCACTAACGGGTGGGCCATCTAGTGATTTCTTTTTAAATCATAGGTTATTTTGATACTGATAGCTGTTTTCCGCTCAAACTCTTGACAGAAAGTCAGTATCATACTTCCGCGGTACGAAATGAGTTGCTTTAAGCTTAAAAAACATTGGGAAATATTGAAAACTTATTTCCAAAGTGAGTGCTGTGTAGCCAAAACAGCGCGTTTTTTTAAAAGAAGGTTTGGCCGAAATGAAGCACCCACCGCGCCTGCTGTATGCAAGTTTGTGCAAAAGGTTCATGAGACTGGTATGCTAGTGGACAACACTCATAGTCCCCGTCGTCGTACGGTGCGCACAGACGAAAATGTGGCTGCTGTAGCCGAGAGTGTGAGACTCAATTCACGAACATCAACTCGTCATCGATCTCAACAGCTCAACATTTCACGCACTAGCCTGAGGAGAATTCTGCACAAGATCTGGGATTATTCGCTTACAAGGTCCAATTGATTCAGCAATTGAAAGCGCACGACCATCCGCTTCGTTATCGCTTCGCAGTTTGGGCCTTAGAGCAGCTTGAATTGGACAACAATTTTGGGCGAAAAATCATCTTTTCTGACGAGGCACATTTTCATCTCGGCGGCTACGTTAACAAACAAAATTGCCGCAGCTGGGGCTCGGAAAACCCGTACGTTATTGCCGAGAAGCTAACGCATCCACAGAGAGAGACAGTTTGGTGCGGATTGTGGAGTGGTGGCATCATTGGACCATTTTTCTTCGAAAACGAGGCTGGGAACAACGTTTCGGTCAACGGTGGGCGTTACAGAGCCATGTTAACGACTTTTTTTTTTACTGAAATTGAAGACATGGATTTGGACGACGTCTGGTTCATGCAGGATGGCGCGCCATGCCACACAGCCCATGCCACAATCGGTCTTTTGCGCACCAAATTCAGCCGTCTTGGCGATGTCAATTGGCCGCCTCGGAGCTGCGATTTGACCGCTTTGGACTTTTTTTTTTGTGGGGAACCGTGAAGGACCGATGTTATGCCAACAATCCGGAAACGATTCAAGCACTTAAGGCCAATATCATCCAAGCAATCCGTGAGCTACAGCCCGAAACCATCAACAAGGTCTTGGAAAATTGGAGTGATAGAATGCGCTACTGCGAGGTCAGCCGAGGCAGCCACTTGTGTTCCATAATTAATGGGAATGTTTGCTCTGACTAATAAAGCCATAATACATGGAAAAAATTTCATTTTGTTCATTTTATTGCATTTTTAAAAAGAAACTTGTAGTTGGCCTACCCTGTATTTACCGATATTTCTAACTGTATAACACATTAACAAATTCAAGTTGAATCAGGTCCGATAATAAGTTTTTTTGTTGCTAACTAAAAGCATTCAAATGCCTAAAACACGGAAAGATTTCCGTTGCCTAGCTTTTGGTGAACTACAAATACTAATTGATAACACGCTGCCAACGTATTTTAATGTACATAATTAAATATTATTTGTGGGTAAGAAACCATTTGATTGAAATCCTGCAATCAAGGACGTATGTGAAATAGTTTCTAGTGACATCGAGAAAATGTTGAATAAAGCATCAACTCCTACGATCAGTCATCAACAAGTTGTCGCAAGGTTGATTTAATATTACAACAAGTACAAAAGTATGAAGAAATTACGCAGTGAAACTAAAAAGTAAGAGTTCTGCAACGCTTCTTTGCACAAATTATTTGATATAGCGACATGTAGATATATTTCAAGTGTGCAAAGGTGTGATCAAAATATCTATTGCAGAAGAAGACTTTTTAAAAGACCAACAAGAAGATCGTCAATGTATATTGGATCTGTGGATCAGGTGACAACCATATCTTTATATCGTAGAGAACTTAGGAAGCGAAAGTACGAAGAATTTCTAAACACTACGGAAATACTCCAAACACTTCTACTTCTGCCCCAGTTGTTGAATATTCTTCTGACAGTTCTTCTACCGATATATCGGAAACTGACCTGCATGAGCTTTGTCTTCTCAAACCCTGTAGACGATCCAAGAAACAAAAAGAAACGCAACAAATGAGAAATAAGCTACAAAATCTAGCAACAGCTTGTGATTGAACTGGGGTTTCTGATCGATCGGCAGCATTCATAGTAAACGCTGCAATGCTTGATTTAAATGTAACCAGTAGTGACAACTCGTCAAAACTCATAGATAGAAGTAAATTACGCCGAGAACGGCGAAAAGTACGCCAAGATTCGCATCGTGCAGTTGGTGAAAAACATATATCCACACTCTATTTTGACGGCCGTAAAAATAAGACTTTACTCCTGAATAGGACTGAAAATACGTCACATCCGAAGACTATCACTGAAGAATATATCTCATTAATATCCGAGCCAAATTCTGAGTACATCGGACATCTTTCAATTGATTCAGAGAAAGCAATCACTATTGAAAAGAGTATAGTTGAGTTTCTACAATAGAAAAAAGTTTTGAATTTTGTACATCTTTGGTAGCAATTGGATGTGATGGCACCGCTGCAAATAAAGGAAATAAAAACGGCGTCATTGTACAATATTATTGGAAAAACATATTAACCGACCTTTAAAATGGTTTGTGTCCTTACTACATGCAAATGAATTACCACTTCGTCATCTGTTCGCCAGTCTCGATGGTACCACAACAGGTCCTAATTGTTTTTTGGGAAGTATTGGAAAAATGCTTGAAAAGTGCCTAGACTTTAAAGTGGTGGCTTTTGAAATCATAACCACAGAATTGGCGGATGTGAATGCCGACTTGTTGAGCACAGATCAAAAATATCTGTATCAAATGTGCTCCTGGCTATGATTTAATAACCGGACAAATCCTCAAGGAATTACCAAAAAAGGCACTATTAAAATTGTTTTATTTAATAAATGCTTCCATTAGAATCTTATACGTTCCAAATCAATGGAAAGTCGCAGAAGTCATAATGGTTCCGAAACCGGGGAAATCTCCAAATGACAAAAAATCGTACTCCTACTGAAATGGATTCTTCCGGTCATTGAAGAGAGACGCCTAATACCTGACCACCAATTCGGGTTCAGAATCAAGCATTCCACAATTGACCAGGTTTATAGAATAACCGACGAAATTGAAAAAGCCCTTGAGGAGAAAAAGATTTGTTCTAGCGCTTTTCTTGACGTATCTCAAGCCTTTGACAGGGTTTGGCACGATGGATTGAATTATAAGCTAAGACGAATCCTTCCGGAGCAACTTCATAAGATCTTAGAATTATACCTCAGAAACAGACTTTTTCGTGTCAAGCACGGAACTGAATATTCTGATTTTAAAGAAATCGCCGCCGGAGTTCCGCAAGGAAGTGTCCTTGGGCCTATCTTATTCTTGCTGTACACTCGGGACATACCACAAACTGAAGGCACTATTGTAGCTACGTTCGCGGACGATACGGTTATTCTGGCAACGGAAAGTTCAATCGAGTCAGCAACCATAAAACTCAAACGAGCCTTGGATAAAATCTGTGAGTGGACAAAAACTTGGCGCATTGTTCTTAACGAGACCAAATCGACGCATGTTAACTTCACCTACAAGAAAATAATCAACCTTCCCGTTTTCATTAACTCGGTACAAATACCGCATGCAAACGAAGCTACATATCTGGGAATGACACTAGACGCGAAACTTAAATGGAAACCTCACGTTAAAAAGAAACGTGACGAAGTCGAAAATCGACTTAGAGAAATGTATTGGCTAATTGGAAGATATTCCAAACTAAGCGTATATAACAAACTGCTTCTGTATAAGCAAGTGCTTAAACCCGTGTGGACGTACGGTATACAACTCTGGGGTTGTACCAAACCAAGCAATAGGAATCTCATACAATCACTCCAAAATAAAATTATAAGAATAATCGTGAACGCTCCCAGAAACAATGATATCCACAGAGATTTAGGGATAGCTACCGTGGAGGACGAAATAAAAAACTTCGCTCGCAAGCTTCGTATTCGTCTTCATGGCCATTGCAACTGTGCCATACTCCAAACTTTGGATGTGACAAATCTTACGCGCCGACTTTAAAGAACAAAACCGTTCAAATTAGCGCAATAAGACAAAAAGCCGCATGTCATGACGGTTTCAGCAGGTGCTTTTATTGAAAATCTACCTGCCTCACGCGAATATTCTCTTCTGAAGCTTAAACTACTTGATAAGGTCTAACTTAGTCGTAGTAAACAAAACGAAGGGAAGGGTGTTTTTAGTCAGTAGAAATCTGACACTACTATGAGTACACGGTCTCATAGTGTCTCATGAAGATTTTCACCTACCCACGAAAAAAAAAAAAAAAAAAATGTGCTCAGGTATTTCTCAAGGCACAATCTTGCCTGGGTTAGCTAGCAAAGATCCAGGGAAGCTAGGAAAATCTCGATGGTTGACTTGTGCAAACAGTATTCTTCGATTATATGTGGGAACACCGACACCATCGGTTAACCTCAAAGAACTGGCTATTTTCATAATGAAAGTGTACGTACCAACGTGGTTCGACATCAAGACTAAGCCTTCGTGTAAACATGGTCCCATCCATTTTCTTAACATGCTAAGAAGATCTTTGTACATGCGGGATGATCTAAAGAGCATCGTCTTAAAAACAATTAAAAGAAATTCAGAAATTGTTGCTAGCTATGTTACAAGACGATGAGTCACACATTAGGGAACTAGCTCTGCGAAGAATAGTAAAGGCAATAAAACCGAAGTGAAAATGCTAATATCACTGACAAATATTAAATAACATTTCAACCAGGACAACGCTTTTACCTAAAGCGTTTATTCACGAATAAAGAGCTACATTTGCTTTCTGTATGCATTCTAGTAGATTAGCTTTCCAGTTTAGTTTCCTCTCCAAAATAAGTTTGAAGTATTTTGGACTTTCTGTGAAGTCTCTTCTTCCGGTGCCATTTATCGTAGGACGATTAATGAGGGGAACTTTGTTATTCCTCGTGAATAGAACGAGTTCTATTTTGCGAGGGTTACCCTCCAGTTCATATTTTGAGGCCCATCTGTTGAGCTGGAGTAGAGCATATTGGAAGATTTTCCTGAGAGTAACTGCGTGTTTGCCTGGGACAGCAATAGCAATTTCCAGTTGTGTAGTAAACAATTGCTAAAAATTATTGAAGCGGTTATTTTTTTGCCGAATCAGCAATATGAACACAACGTGAATTTCGTCGAAACCCACAGTTCGGTACCGACTGACCGCACAATTAAACGTCTAGTCACACGTCTCAAAGAGGCTCACTCAACAAGAAATAGAACAAGAGCTGGCAGACTAAAAACAGGCCGTTCGGCCGAGAATGTTGATGCCGTGCGTCTGGGGCACTAAAAAACTCCCGTATTATTCAGAAATCACCTTAACATCCAATGAAAGTTACCATGTATCTCGGCGTCTGTGCTAAGAGGGTTATGGAGCCCTACTTTTTCGAAGAGTCTGCCGGTAACGCGATAACTGTTACTGACCAGCGGTACAGAACTATGTTACGTTACTTTTTGGTACCCGAATTGGATGAATTGGTGTTGGAGCACTTGTGGTTTTAATAAGATGGTGCCACTGCATACACGGCGGGCGATACGAAGCTCTTACTGAAGGAAACTTCCCCAGGCCGTGTTATCTCCCGTCCTAGCGATTTGTATTGGCCCGTGAGTTCACCCGATCTAACCTTTCCAGATTTCTTTCTTTGGAAGTAGATTTAGATTAGATTAGATTTATTATTTACATTTCATTAAAAATTGTTTACATTGAAGTTTCATTTTGAAGCAAAAAATAAGGACATAGCTTGCCGTCTGCCTGATTGGCAATTAAATTCTCTATTTTTTCCGAGGGTAGGTGAAAATCTTCTATAGACAATATGAGAAAAGCAAGCGTGTGCTTATGGTTAGGTTAGGTTAGGTTGGCTGTCCACACGAGAGTGCAGACACACTTAGACCAGTGTGTATCTAATTACACATCTTAGTGAAGTTAGCTTAAGATTATTTTAAGGTAGTTTATAAGTTTTATCAAATAGTTCACAAAAACCAGTCCATTCACAAAGTTTTTTTTTCTATAGTAAACATTTTTCTTAGTTTTTAATTCATCAATTAGTTGTTATAATAAATAAATTTAGTTAGGTTACGTCGAAAGACATAGGTTAAGTGTTAAGTTTAGCTTAGAGCGCTCGCATTGGGCCAGTAAGTTAAAATAAGATTGTTAAATTAATTAAGCTAGTTTTAAGCGTGTTTGTTAGCACGTAAGGTATACTAAATTACAAAATAAAATGCATTGAAAATGAAATGAAATAACACTTAGACCAGTGAAGGTTCTTTGTGATATCATGGATCAACCATTAGGCCACTCAGGGACTAACAAAACCAACCGGAGCCTTTGATAAAGCAATGGTTGCTCAAGACGTCTAAGGACGCCAGATCACTGAGGTCGTCAAGGAATGGGGACCCTAGATGGAGCATCCTTTTATGCGACAGGGCTGGACGAGTGCATAGGAGGTGAAGGATGGTTTCCTCCTCCTCCTCCTTGTCCTTACAGCTTCTGCAGAAGCCGTTGGAGAAGAGGCCAAGTCTTTTTGGCCTCACTTTTGGCCAAGTGAGAACACTGACAACGCAGCTGATCTGCGTTCACTTTAGCTTGACCACCTCGGCACTACGTTTTGATCCAGCTTAGGCCAGATCTGTCTCGAAAGCGCGTGCCCATAGTTATGGCAGATTCTTACTGACCAAAAAACACCACACTTCGATATAAATTTGTTAGATATTGCAACTAAGTAATAACCTATCAAGCAATTTTTCTATCAGGAAATAAAATGGTTTGGCAGGCTACTTTCCACTGAAAGATCCTGTATGTTCCGCAATCTAGACGCGGTTAATCCTTATCTCGCCAAGTCGAAAGACTTCGTCCTTTGCAGTTGGCGCAATTAATTTGCTCTCATCCAAAATGTGTAGGACTCTATTGTTGACACGACCGATAAGTCGGTTTCTATGCTTTCTCGCGAAGCTTCTAATTTCAGTTTCGATTGTCTGAATTCCGAGACTCCTGCGGATGTCTTCGTTTCTAGTATACTAGAGCACTTTCTAGTATACTTAGCACTGTATTTTGAAAGTTTGTAAAATATTCGCATTTGTTTTCTTGGTGCAACCCCAGAGTTGTATACCGTAGATCCACACCGGCTTTAGCACTTGCCTATATAAAAGCAGTTTGTTTTCAGCACTGAGCTGCGAATGCTTTCTGAGTAACCAGCTTATTTCTCTATATTTGATTTCGAGTTCTTTACGTTTTATTTTCACGTGCGAATTCCATTTCAGCCTTGCGTCGAGTATCATTCCTCGTTTGCAAAAGGTATTCGGGCCGAGTTTAGTAAAATTGGCAAGTCATTAGTTTTCTTATACTCGTAAGTGAAATTCGCGCGAACAGATTTGGATTCGTTCAGGGCGATCCGCCAGACCCTCGCCTATTCATTTACTTTATTCAGTGCGTTTTGCAGTCGTTTCTTCGATTGTTTTACCTACTGCTAGGATAGCAGTGTTATTGCCAAACATAGCAAGGATAGTGCCATATTCTTTCGGTATATCACGAGTATATAACAGATAGAGAAGAGGCTCAAGAACGCCGCCTTGCGGTACGCCGGCCGAAATTTCTTTGAGCTTCGAGTATTTGTTTCCATGTCTTACACGGAAGGGTTTATTCCCGAGATATGATTCTAGAATATCGTATAAGCATACAGGGAGAACTTGTCGTAATTTGGATTTCGAGCCATTATGCCACACCTTATCAAAGGCCGAACTCTTCAAGGCAGTAGGGGATGAATTGGTAGAGTGCATACACCAACTCATTTCTAAGATTTGGTCAGACGAGTGTATGCCTGATGAATGGAATCTCAGCATCGTTTGCCCGATCCACAAGAAAGGAGACCCCCTCAACTGCGCCAATTATAGAGGCATCAGTCTCCTCAACATCGCATACAAGATCTTTTCTGCGATATTGTGTGAACGCCTGAAACCTTTTATCAACAGCCTGATTGGACCCTATCAGTGCGGTTTCAGGCCAGGGAAGTCCACTATCGGTCAAATCTTCACAATTCGGCAGATCCTGGAGAAAACCCAAGAATTCCAAATCGATACTCACCACCTCTTTATCGATTTCAAGGCCGCCTATGACAGCATCTATAGAGAAGAGCTTTATAGATCCATATCTAGTTTTGACATCCCTGCCAAACTTGTCCGTCTGTGCAGGCTGACGATGGAGAACGCTCGCTGCTCCATCAAGGTCGGTAATGACCTCACCGAGACCTTTGATGTCAAAAAAGGCTTTAGACAAGGTGACGCGCTGTCATGTGACTTCTTCAATATTATACTTGAACGGATTGTGCGGAACTCACAAGCCAACACCGGAGGCACAATCTATTACAAGTCTGTACAACTGCTTGCATACGCCGGAGATATAGACATTATCGGAAGAACTCAGCGGGCTGTCACCGGTGCGTTTGCAAGCATTGAGGCGGAAGCGGCCAAAATGGGTTTAGCGATAAACGAGGGCAAAACCAAGTATATGCTGTCAACAAGAAGGGAAAATCAATACCGACGAATTGGACAGAACGTCACAGTGGGCAGCTATAACTTCGAGGTAGTAAGGGACTTGTCTACCTTGGCTCTGCTATAAACTCTAGAAATAAGATCAGCGCAGAAATCAATCGAAGAATAACTCTTGCCAATCGCTGTTTTTTGGGCTTATAAGGCATTCATTCAACAGTAAAGCCCTATCTCGAACAACTAAGGAGACTCTGCTTTACGGCGCTGAAACACAGACTTTATTAAAAGAAGATGAAGATATCATTGGTCGCTTCGAGAGAAAAATTCTTCGTAAGATTTTCAGTCTCGTTTGCGTTGACGGATTTTGGAGGAGAAGATTCAATCACGAACTATACGAGCTGTACAGCGACAGTGACCTAGTCAAAAAATTGCGTATTGGACGTCTGAGATGGCTAGGACATGTAGAGCGAATGGACACCAACGCTCCGGCCCACAGAGTCTTCGAATCTAACCCCGAGGGACGACGCAGTAGAGGGAATCATCGCTGTAGGTGGCGCGCACAAGTTTAAGGGGACCTCGACCAATTTGGAGTGCGCAACTGGAGGCAACTAGCTAAAGACCTAGCTAAATAGGGAGGCTTGTTGGTTGAGGCCCAGGTTCACCCCGAACTGTAGCGCCACCTAAGTAAGTAAAGTAAGTAAGTTATCAAAGGCTTGCGAGATGTCAAGAAATACGCTTGAGCATATCTTTTTTCTTCAAGTCCTTTCTTGATTACGTCTGTAATTCTACGCACCTGGTCAATCGTCGAATGCTTACTTGTGAACCCAAACTGGTGGTCAGGAATAAGATTATTTGCTTCTATAACCGGTTAGAAACGCCGTAGTAATCATTGAGTAACTCCATTACTTCTTCATCGGCCAAAAAATCGTTCACAAGGATGTATCTCTGAGTCTCTCGGAGGGTTGGGCATTTACCTATAAAATATAGGCAGCACGTCTTCTCTCCAAGCGAGATTACAAACACTATATCTAGTAGTATTATGTGTAATATTGCTAAGTCCTCTCTATGTGGAATATAATTTAGTTTTAAAAGTTCTGTTCTCAGCCGCAACATCATCGATATTCCCTCTACTTTGTTCTCATCACAGAAATATTTCCTTTCCTGCAGTTGATGATCTAATCAATTGTAGATAGATCGGTGCGCAGATCTCGGCGCTTCCTCGGCATAATTTGTCACAAAATCTTCGTCACCTCTCTTGATAAGATTGTAGAGTACTGGTTTCCAGTTCGTGAAGTATTCGCTATTAAGGCTAATTTCTATACCACATCTTTCTGCTAAACTTAGCCATTCTGCATACCACCTTCTTTTTCTGTTAATCGCATTAGAAACAGCTTTCTTTTTTTTTAGGTAGGCGGGAGTTAGGAATATTAAAGACTTTAAGTATATGATCATTTTGCAGTTTGACCGGTTTTATAGAGAGTGGTGACAACCCTGCTTTCAGCATAAGGACTTAGTTAGGGTGTTGGGTGGAAAACCAAAAGTACGCTTGATATAATACTTAAGTAGCTTTACAACTGTATCATAATGCCAGTACCCCATACTTGGGCTGCATAAAATAAAATAGACTCCGAGACTGCCTCAAAAATTTCAAACTAGCTACTTGGTACTTCTTTGGAATTATTTTAAGTCATTGGTCTATGTGAACAACATACAGATTCTCGCAGCCTTTAAAGACAATTTTTATTTTTTTTGTATTTTATTTGCGCGCACTTAAATGGTTATGAATACCTTTGTAACGAAGTGACATAATCCACCACCCCAGAAGCGATCATCCACACTCCACGCGCACCTCACTAACCACCTAATGCGGAGGCCGCCATCTGTTGGCAGGTAGCGAAACGGAGAATTTTCTCCGAATCTCCTGTCAAACAAGAGGAGAGAATGTAAACACAAAAGTCGCAGACGAGAATGTGGAGGAAATTTTGCATTGGCTCAAAATTCACATTCTCGCCTTGCAGGACTTTTCCATAAAGGAGTGTGGATGGGAGTCAGTCGGGAGAGTCTGCTCAAGTGGTGATAGTACCAAGCAAGCGTACTCTTGACAGCCTCTCAAGGAAATAGTTTACAGACTTTTCCACCAATCTTTTTCCTGCCTTCACCTCGGTGATAGGGCATTAATCCACGGGTCTGCTACTAGCCATAGCCGGCCCGTCCGATAGGTTTCTCCCCTTCTGAGGGAAACACATTTAGTAAATTACAGCGGATTTGCCGCCCTTTGTTGAGCTACAGCACGCCTGCCCTAAGTGCGGACGGCTACCTTCCAAGCCTGCCCTAAGTGCGGACTGGATCCTTCCCAAGCCTGCCCTAAGTGCGGACTGGGTCACAGCATGCCTGCCCTAAGTGCGGACTGGATCCCTCCCAAGCCTGCCCTAAGTGCGGACTGGGTCACAGCACGCCTGCCCTAAGTGCGGACGGCTACCTTCCAAGCCTGCCCTAAGTGCGGACTGGATCCTTCCCAAGCCTGCCCTAAGTGCGGACGGCTACCTTCCAAGCCTGCCCTAAGTGCGGACTGGATCCTTCCCAAGCCTGCCCTAAGTGCGGACGGCTACCTTCCAAGCCTGCCCTGAGTGCGGACTGGATCCTTCCCAAGCCTGCCCTAAGTGCGGACTGGGTCACAGCACGCCTGCCCTAAGTGCGGACGGCTACCTTCCAAGCCTGCCCTAAGTGCGGACTTGATCCTTCCCAAGCCTGCCCTAAGTGCGGACGGCTACCTTCCAAGCCTGCCCTAAGTGCGGACTGGATCCTTCCCAAGCCTGCCCTAAGTGCGGACTGGGTCACAGCACGCCTGCCCTAAGTGCGGACGGCTACCTTCCAAGCCTGCCCTAAGTGCGGACTGGATCCTTCCCAAGCCTGCCCTAAGTGCGGACTGGGTCACAGCACGCCTGCCCTAAGTGCGGACGGCTACCTTCCAAGCCTGCCCTAAGTGCGGACTGGATCTTTCCCAAGCCTGCCCTAAGCGCGGACTGGGTCCTCGCAAGCCTGCCCTAAGTGCGGACTGCGCCCTTTTTCGCCGACGGACCGAACGGAGCCAGACAACCAGACACATAACCCCGGCCCGTACCAGAACCAGCCGCAGGACGACCAACGTTAGAATTAAGTTATGTACAAATTGTTAAGTATAGAAGGTGTTAGAAAAGGAACCATTTAAATTGTTAACGAAGAAACATTGTATCAAATCGCTTCATTTTATAAATAAAGTACCTCTTTCCCAAAGTCTAGGGTGTTCCTTTGGGTTAACCCTGGGGCCGGCGAGCCCACCTCAGCCTTTGAAGAAAGATACCCTCACACCTTTAACATGTTTACACACAGTACGGGCGTTGGAAAGGATAGATAGAGAGAGAGAAAGAAAGATTTTGTTGTTGTGGTTCTTGAGGCTCAGTTGTTTATGCTTCAGAGATTCTCCGCCCAGATAACTGGGGAGATTTTTGTTATTTTTTGTCTTTGCTTGAGATTCGCAGTACTTTTTTCCCGATAACCAATGTCAAGGGCAAATCCCCATCAACAGAGCAAGTTACTGCCAGTGTTATGCCTTCACAGTAGTGTTCACACAAGCTTTCGCAAATGATCGGACTAACTTTATATATTTCATGAGAAATAAATAAATGCTTGCTGACATCACGATTTGGACAATGAATCATTAGCGTGGCAATTGACGACGTTACCACTAACATTAGACATTAAATAGAGAACATACTGCCGGACTTATTGATAAAAGTAAGGGAAAATGCACTAAAATTTGCATAAGCCCTGGAGGTCAACATTTATACTACAATATATCATCTTCGGTTTAAAATCTTCGAAGCCACCATGCGATCCATCATGTGCTACATAGTACAAGTCTGGGGTATCGCGCAGTATGAAGACGTGGAGAAATTCCTCAGATACTTTTTAAAGAAAATGTTTCGTCTGCCGGAAAACACGCCGAACTACATGTTACACCTAGAAACTGGGCTGCCTCCTTTGCACATCTTCACTCTTAGACTGCATTTTCTCTATATCTTGAAAGTAATGGCACTTCCCAGCTACCGCCTCCCATACATTGTTGCAAGGCACTTAATACATCGAAAGTCTCAATTTTTTATGGAATGGTCCATGTTAAGCAACCAGCATAATGTTCCTCTACCAGATTATAATCCAGAAGTTTGGAAAGGTACAATGCAAAAGCTATTGATTTCTATTGAGGAGTCTAGGCGTGTTGCATTTAGAGTGAAAGCACAGCAAAGTGAAGCTAGGATAACATATCGAGTGCTAGACCATGACCTTAAGACGAAAAATGACTTTCACGACCGCAACAGCTTGGATAACATTTCAATGATTTTTAAGGCTAGAGGTGTACTGCTGCATCTAAATTTTATGCCGCATAGAGTTATGGAGAATGCAGAGTGCTCTCTATGTAACCTGCGCTTAAAAAAAGATGTAATCCACTTCATCGGAATACGCCCAATTTTAAAATCTATAAGACCACTGGGGAAAATATATGCTCTCGGAAAACGAAGTCATCCTAATCCAAAATGGCCAAGACGGGAATGTCCTGTATAGCTTCCTGAAAACCGCCTGGAAATACCAACAGCAAATAAATAATGAAGCCTTTTAATATCACACTGTATCAAAATACCTGATGAATTTACCCCAATTTTCTCAATTTTGTAAATTTTGTTAATTCCTGTAAATTCCTAGTACTTATCATTATGTATTTAACTAAATATCTCTCTTTTTTTCTATTATTGTGAATTATTTTGTAAAGCAATAAACAAATTACTGTATAGAAATAAAAACACAATTCTTAATCTAATAAAAAAAAAAATACATCTTCGGTATTTAATGAAACAAAATCCAAGATTCTAGCAAAATATTTTTTTTTTATTAAAAGTGAAAACATTTATACTGAGTACTGGAACTTCTTCTTCTTCCTTTTATCAGCGAGGCTATGATCCGAAAACAAGGGATCACAACCCTCCCACTTCACCGCATTTCTACTGATCCGCATGTGGGGTTCGCCTGAGTACTGGAACATTTAGTTTTAGTTTAGTTTTATCTATTTTCATCTAGATTACAAACATTTCTAAATACGAAAAAGGATAGATAAGTTAATAAATATCGGTGTATTAAAAATAAATCCATTATTTTTCCAACAGATGGCTTTAGTAATTTGTACCTTGTGGCGCATGCAATTGAGTTGCGCGCACTCTAGAATGGAGGTAAACCAAACTCCTCCGTGATCTCCATTTCCTTAGTAATTGGAACAGTTCAAACGGAACTGGACTCAACCATTCCTGCGAGCCAACTGCACACGTCCGTTGTTGTGAAATAGTTTCGACTCTCGTTCAGCTCAACTCAACCAACTTCGACTTTTGTTCGTCTGAAGAGCAACTATCGCTTCATCCAGGATTCTTCGATCGTCGTTCACCGCCAATGTTGGTCAGGACATTGGAATAGAGATGGTGGCGAAGGAGCCCTTAATGGGCCAACGGCAGCGCTCATACTCCCGTAGGGTACTACTGGCACCGGTGTACCCGGCCCCTCGTCTTAGGGGAATAATTAAAGAACTGGCCCTCCAGTTTGGGGGTTGCGATCGACGCAAGGCATGCCTCCAGTATTCTGGAAGTCCGGACCATCCGAGCGGCCAACATAGACTCGGATCATTACCTTGTTGTAGCCAAGGTACGAATGCGGATATCCCAATCTGAGCAACAAAGAAGAATCACTGTGAGAAAACTTAACGTCGAAAAGCTACAATCGCAAGAGACCGCCAGACTCTTTGCTGAACGCGTATCCCGAAATCTCTCAATCAGCCCTATGCCGCCAGCATCAATTGCCGAAGGCCAGTGGCAACGCTGCCAACATGCCATCAGAAACGCCGCGACTGATGTGCTGGGTGTCGCTCGCCCACCACCGCGAAACCCCTGGTTTGACGAAGAATGCCGGCGAGTGCATGCAGCAAAACAAGAAGCATACAAAGCGGCGCTGCAGCGGAAGACGAGTGCTGCTCGTGAGCTCTACGAGCAAAAGAGACGGGAAGAACATCGGCTTCTCCAAAAGAAGAAGAAAGAGCATGAGAAACGCGCATTTCAGAATATCGAGAGTTTATACTCCAGGAACAATGTACGGAAGTTTTACCAAAAGGTGATAAGAACGTGTCAGAGAAGTAATACCCGTACAGAAACCTGTAGAGATGAAAATGGAAACTTCGTAGTAGAATCACAGTCGGTGCTGAGAATACGGAAAAACCATTTCTGCAGACTGTATAACGGCGACGAAGACCAACATCCCGCTGTCAGGCAGAATGAACCATTCAACAGAGACGATGATAGTCAAAATTTCCGTCCACCCGACCAAAACGAAGTGAGGATAGCTAAAATCCAACAAGGCTGCTCTACCTGCCGGATTACCGGCCGAACTTTTCAAGGCAGCTGGTGATGAATTGGTAGAGTGCATACACCAACTCATGTCTAAGATTTGGTCAGACGAGTGCATGCCTGATGAATGGAATCTCAGCATCGTTTGCCCGATCCCCAAGTAAAGAGACCCCCCCAGCTGCACCAATTATAGAGGCATCAGTCTCCTCAACATCGCATACAAGATCTTCTCTGCGATATTGTGTGAACGCCTGAAACCTTTTATCAACAGCCTGATTGGACCCTATCAGTGTGGTTTCAGGCCAGGAAAGTCCACCATATCAGGAGAAAACCCAAGAATTCCAAAGCGATACTCACCACCTCTTTATCGATTTCAAGGCCGCCTATGACAGCATCTATAGAGAAGAGCTTTATAGAGCCATGTCTAGTTTTGACATCCCTGCCAAACTTGTCCGCCTGTGCAGGCTGATGATGGAGAACGCTTGCTGCTCCATCAAGGTCTGTAATGACCTCACCGAGATCTTTGATGTCAAAAAAGGCTTTAGACAAGGCGACGCGCTGTCATGTGAATTCTTTAATATTGTACTTGAACGGATTGTGCCGAACTCACAAGCCAACACCGGAGGCACAATCTATTACAAATCTGTACAACTGCTTGCATACGCCGACAATATAGACATTATCGGAAGTACTCAATGGGCTATCACCGGTCCGTTTGCAAGCATTGAGGCGGAAGCGGCCAAAATGGGTTTAGCGATAAACGAGGGCAAAACCAAGTATATGCTGTCAACGAGAAGAGAAACCCAACACCGACAAATCGGACAAAACGTCACAGTTGGCAGCTATAACTTCGAGGTAGTAAGGGACTTTGTCTACCTTGGCTCTGCTATAAACTCTGAGAACAACATCAGCGCCGAAATCAATCGAAGAATAACTCTTGCCAATTGCTGTTTTTTTGGGCTTATAAGGTAATTCAACAGTAAAGCCCTATCTCGAACAACTAAGGAGACTCTGTATAAGACCCTGATCATCCCAGTCCTGCTTTACGGCGCTGAAACATGAACTTTATTAAAAGAGGATGAAGATATCCTTGGTCGGTTCGAGAGAAAAATTCTTCGTGAGATTTTCGGTCCCGTTTCCGTTGACGGGTTTTGGAGGAGAAGATTCAATCACGAACTATACGAGCTGTACAGCGACATCGACCTAGTCAAAAACTGCGTATTGGACGTATTGGAGATGGCTAGGACATGTAGAGCGAATGGACACCAACGCTCCGGCCCACATAGTCTTCGAATCTAACCCCGAGGGACGACGCAGTAGAGGGAATCATCGCTGTAGGTGGCGCGCACAAGTTCAAGGGGACCTCGACCAAGTTGGAGTGTGCAACTGGAGGCAATTAGCTAAAGACCGAGCTAAATTGAGAGGCTTGTTGGTTGAGGCCCAGGTTCACCCCGAACTGTAGCGCCACCTAAGTAAGTAAGTATTTGTTTTGTTAGATTATTCCCGCGACATTCGCACCCCAACACTTGGTGTCCCCTAGCTCGCTATATTGGGCCACCCCAACGCGAGTACGTCGATACCACATTCTGGCCATCCGACCATCGCCACATTCTGGTCTTCCAACGCGAGTACGACTGTCGCCTACATCCACGCGACATCTAAGTCCCTACAATCTCCCGTTGTATACGTCCTATCGGAGGTACACTAAATGGCGTTAGACAGATGACATTTCATATAAAAAGAAAAACTTCTCTGACAGTTTTCTGAATGGTTGATTCAGTTTTGTTGGAGCGCGCGTTAAAGATGGACACCAGCCAAGAGAATATGCGCCATATTTTAGTGTTTTTCTTCGATCAAGGTGAAAACGCAAGCCAGGCGGCTGAAAATGTGAATAGTGCTTGTGGTCCTGATACTGTAACAGCCAATCACGCGCAGTTTTGGTTTCGTCGATTCCTTCTTCTTCTTCCTTTTATCAGCGAGGTTATGATCCGGAAATAAGGGATCATAGCCCTCCCTCTTCACCGCATTTCTACTGATCCGCCTGTGGGGTTCGCCTATTTGACCTCAGAAGGTATCTGCAGGCCTGTCGATTTTGGATCACTCGGTTACTGAGACCAATGAAATGCCGATATAGTCGCATTTGTGTGATCCAGGCGTTTATAGGCATCCCTTTCCTACATCGCGATATCTTTGGAACGTGCATTGATATTACCTTTTTTACAGGGTTCAAATGATCTCTTCTTTGAACGTGGCAATACCAGCTGAGCCGGTCGCGCTCTATTTTTTGTACGATGGTTTCCTTGATGTGAAAGCTTCCACGGATTTTCGAACTTCTTATTCGATCAAGCTTTGTCGCTCCTGCTGTCATGCGAAGCATCTTCATCTCAGCTGCTGTTAATTTACTCTCATACGTTTTATACATCGTCAAACATTGTGAACCGTATGTGAGCGCTGGATGCACAACTGCGGTGTAGATCCTTCCTTCCAACTTAGGTGGCATTTTTCTGTCACAGAAGATAGCGGTATTTTCTCTCCACTTCATCCACCCTACGCTTACACGATGATTGATGTCGTCATCACAAGTTGCTTTGCTATTGATCATAGATCCCAGATATTTGAACTTTTCGCACTTGGGAAGCACTGTTCCATTCAAATAAATGTCTGGAATAGGCCTGAGTGGATCAGAGAACGGGCAGCACAAGTACTCTGTCTTTTTTGAACTAATGCGATACCCATCCCTCCAAAACGTCCACCCACACATCAAGTGCTCATTGCAGGGATGTAGGATCCTCACTTATGATGGCTCCATCGTCAGCAAAGAATAACAGATGTACCTTGGGGTCCATCATTTTACCTTCAAGCAGATAGTCAATGGCTGTAATAAAGAGCAAGGAACTTAAAATGCTTCCCTGGTGCACCCCGACTTTTATTGGGAACTGTTCGGTTGCTCCAGCGGGGTATCTTACTCTTGTCTTTGCTCTTTCGTACATGTCCGTGATCATCTGTACATAGGTTTCTGGACGCCTCGATGTCTTAGCGCTACCCATATCAGATCTCGTGGTTGTCTGTCGAATGCCTTTTCAAAGTCAACCAATACAATATGCAAATCCCTTAAGGAATCACGATATTTTTCCATTATGATCCTTATACTTTGGATTGCATCTGTGGTTGATTTACCCGAGACAAACCCGCACTGATCATCAGATAGCCGTATTATTTTTCGCAGTCGGCCACCTAATGCCCGGTCAACGATCTTCATGGTATGTGACATCAGCTTGATCGAACGGTAGTTATCACAGTTTCGCGTATCACTCTTCCCTTTGTATACAGGGAGAAGGTAACTTTCCCTCCATTGATTCGGCATTGGGTCACCTCTCACAAATTTGGAGATGAAAATTCTGAGCCATCTGAACCCGACGTCTCCCATCTTTCTCTAGAACTCAGAGGGTATCTCGTCTGGCCCAATCGCTTTTCGTTTTTTAGAGTATTTGACCACCTCACTAACTTCTTCGACTGTAATGTCGGGTATTTCTTCATAGTTAGGGGTGGCTCTTGGAAAGTATAGCCGGGGAAACTGTTCATTTAAAAGTTCTTCACAATACTGCCGCCACCTCTGCAGAATTGTGTCGTCATCTACAAGAAGCTGGCCATGAGCATTGTTAATGTACCTTGGCGAACGAATCTCCTGAGCATTCATCCTTCTTTGGGCGGCTATTTTGAAGATGGTTCCGCTCTTGTTCGTATTGTGTCTTCGCAGCTCCTGGATAGACTGGTTTGCATCAGCAGCCGGGAAAGATATTTTCTCCAGCTCCCGATACAGGGCCTCCGTACTCTCTGCTTGAAGCTGAGCGCACTTTTTTTCGCTTTTTTCTTGCAACATCTGTACTCCACTTCGAGGCGAGCTTTTTCGTCTCTATTATTAGAGGGGCACTTTGACCAAGCTTTGAAAGCCGCTTTCTTTCTTCATCACTCCACCACTTTTTTTTTTTTTGGCGTGTTGATGGTGGCCTTTTGAAGCTCCTAGCAGTGATTTGGCATTCTTTAAGCAAGTTCGCTTTAGGGAATCCCACATATTTTGTGCCCTGCACTCTTCATCCTCAGCTCCGCTGATGGTGTGAGAGAGGTAATTTTTCATTACGAAAACAAAAGCCTCGCCTTTTTCTTTGTCCAGATTGTACCACTTGATTTTCTCAGAGACCCTTGTTTGTTTGCTTTTCTTCTGGGTTTTCATAAAAATGTCTGTTAGCAGGAGACGCTGTAGCCGAGCGATTGACTCTCCCAGGATCACTTTGCAATCTTTTACCCGAGGCTTCATGAAACTGGCTACCAAATGGTAGTCAATCTGAGTTTCATCTCCACCACTGCTGTAAGTAATCAGGTGTCGGCTTTGTTTGATGAACATGGTATTCAACACGATAAGACCGTGTGATTTGCACATGCTTAGGATGTCTTCATCAGGAAGGTTCCTGGTGCCATATCCTAGTCCTCCATGGCAGTCTTCATAGTCTTCGTTTGACTTCCCAACATGTCCATTCAAATCTCCTCCAACAAACAGAAACTCTTCCTTTGGGATGTTCTTAAGGAGATTGTGGAAATCTACCCAAAATGCATCTTTATCTCTTTGATTGCACCCATTTTGGGGATCATATGCCCTGACAGTATTCCACACCTCTCCTTGTATTACTAGTTTGAGAGACATTAAAAGGTCGCTGGACTTTGAAATGCTCAAGATGTTACCAAGTAGCTCTGTCGCAAGGATGATACCGATTCCGTTCTTAGCCTTTTCCGTTCCGTAGTAGAACATCTTGTAATCTTTGGTCCTAACGTCCAAGAAACGCGCCCGATTTCCGGTGTTTTTCCATTTCGTCTCTTGGACACACAAGATATCCACCCGCCTTCTATTCATCATCTCTTCCAGCTCGTAACTTCGACCGGTCATGCTTCCAACGTTCCAACTCGCGAACCTCAAATTTTGTCCAAACTGTTTCATTATTTTGCTAGCCCCCTGAATCCGTATAGCTCTGACCCGAACATTTCTCGGTCCAGGATCAGTACCGTGAGCAGCAGTGGTAGTGCCTGGCGTGGTAGTGCCTTTCCTTTTTGCAAGTATTACCATAATGATACGGTTTTGCAATATTACCATATTGCGATGGTGTTTGTTGTTTGACACGTGCATGCTCCAGTTTTGGTATTGTTTGATATTTCTTCTATGACACCGGTGATCTCCAGTCGTGTCAACCCACGGACTCGCATGCACACTTGTGGGAGGGTTTTTAAGGTAGTATATGTGTCGCTAGGCTCACTTGGGTGTTATATTGCCTAGATCTGATTTGTCCCCTTAGTCGCCTTTTGCGACAAGCGCTGGTTGTTGGGGGGGCGCTGCAGTGATATTCTTAACCCGTCCCTACACGGGGATTTGGTTTCGTCGATTCCGTTTCGGTAATTTCGATGTCAAAGATGCACCACACTCTGGAAGGCCAATTGTCAAAAATGTCGATAAAGTCATGGAAATCGTCGATTCTGACCGTCATGTAAGCACTGTTTCGATTGCCCAGGAGCTAAACATTGCACAAAAGACCGTTTGGGACCACTTGAATAAGGCTGGATACATATAGAAGCTCGATGTATGGGTGCCACACGAGTTTACGCAAAAACAAAACTTCATGGACCGCTGCTGAATAGCCAAAAAAATCTACCCATTTCTGAAGCGGATGGTGAATGGTGATGAAAAGTGGATCACTTACGACTTAAAGTGAAAGCGCTAATCATCGAATCACCCTGAGCTGGTGCAAGCGGTGGCCAAGCAAGGATTGACGGCCAGGAAGGTTTTGCAGAATCATCTACGATGAGCTACTCCCCTACGGCAAAACTCTTAATTCGGACCTGTATTGTCAACAATTGGACCGCCTGAAGGAAGCAATCGCCCAGAAACGCCCACCTGTGACCAATAGGAGAGGAATTGTTTTCTATCAGGACAAAGTGACTCACCAGAAGCTCAGGGAGCTTGGCTGGGAGGTTCTTATGCATCCATCCAGTTCGGACCTGGCACCAAGTGATAACCACCTGTTCCTGACCACGGCAAACGATTTTGCTAGTGAAAAATTCACCTCAAGAGAGGCTTGTGGAAGTCGACTGTCCCAGTTTTTTGCAAATAAGGACGAAGCCTTCTATGAACAAAACGGCGCATATTTGACCTAAACCGGATCATTCTAACTATGCTAAATAAAGCCTTCAATTTCATGCGAAAATAATGGATTTCCTTTTATTACACCGATATATACAAGTATGTAAATGATTATTGTAATAAAGTTTTATAGCCTTTAAAAAATAGAAAGAGGAAAGCGATAACAAATTAATTCAGAGCAAACAAAATGCTTTTAAAGCGATCTCTAGAATAATGAAAATCTACATTTCTACTGCCTTTATTAAAAGACATAAAAGCTCTAGAAATGGGCTTTAGGTTAGGTTAGGTTAGATTGGCTGTCTGCACCACGATGCAGACACACTTAGACCAGTAAAGGTCCATTGTGATACCAAGGATCTACCATTAGACCACTCAGGGACTAATAAAATCAACCGGAGCTTTTGATGAAGCGATGGATGTTCATGACGTCTAAGGACGTCAAATCGCTGAGGTCGTCAAGGAAGGGAGCTCCTAGATGGAGCATTCTTTTGCGTGATAGAGCAGGACATGTGCATAGGAAGTGAAGAATGGTTTCCTCCTCCTGCTCGTCCCTACAGCTCCTGCAGAAGTCATTGGAAAGGAGGCCAAGTCTTTTGGCATGTTGGCCGATTAGACAGTGTCCGGTGATGACACCGATAACGCAGCTGATCTGTGATCGCTTTAGTTTAACCAACTCGGCACTACGTTTCTGGTCCAGCTTAGGCCAGATCTGCCTCGAAATAAGACACGTAGAGCCACTATCCCACTTAAGGTTGGTCTTACTAATAGCGTTCAGCTTCAGTAGATGCTTACATGTAGCGAGGGGCGAACCTAGGGCTTGCCTATCTGGCAGAATCCTTAGGGTAGTACCCTGTCTAGCGAGTTCATCCGCCCTACAGTTTCCTGGAATGTCACTGTGATCTGGCACCCAACATAGGTGAATGTTGAACTGCTCTGTCATCTCTGTAAGAGATGAACGGCAGTCTAAGACGGTCTTTGAAGTAAAGGAGCACGATTCCAGAGACTTGATAGCAGCTTAACTGTCAGTGAAAATGCTAATATCGCTGACAGATAGTACATTACATTTCAGCCAAGACAGGGCTTCCTTAATCGCCATGATTTCCGCCTGAAAAACGCTACAATGATCAGGGAGGCGAAACGAGATGCTCAGGTTGAGCTTATCGGAGAAAACACCACAGCCCACCCCACCTTCGGTCTTAGAGCCATCTGTGTAGAAGTGCACCGACTTTCCATCATCAGGGGGAGAGCCATCCCACTCATCCCGTTCAGGGATACTCGTACGGAAGTGTCGGTCAAATCTCAGTTTCGGTGGGGTGTAGTCCGTGTTTTCATGTCTGAAGTTGAGAAGATCACGGATCGAGGAGTGGCCAATGTGATAACTAGACCACTGAGAGGAGGCTTTAAGACGAATAGCCGCACTGGCAGCAGTCTGTCTGCCAAGGATATCCAGGGGTAACAGGTTGAACATAATGTTCAGTGCCGCAGAGGGGGTAGTTCTTAGTGCACCACTGATGCACATGCAAGCGGATCATTGCACTTTAGCTACCTGAGAGAGGTGAACATCCCTGTCAAGGGCAGGCCACCAAACGATCAAGCCATAGAGTAGTATGGGCCTGACAACAGACACGTAAAGCCAGCGAGTGATTTCAGGTTTCATACCCCAGCTCCTACCTATAGCCTTTTTACAGGAATAGAGAGCTACATTGGCTTTCCTTATGCGTTCTAGTAGATTGGCTTTCCAGTTCAGTTTTCTGTCCAGAATAAGACCCAGGTATTTTGCATTAACAGTGAAGGTGAGACTGGTGCCATTAATCATAGGAGGGTCTACGTGGGGAACTTTATATTTCCTTGTGAAGAGAACAAGTTCCGTTTTATGAGGGTTAACCCCCAATCCACAATTGGAGGCCCACCTAAAGAGCCGAGAGAGAGCATATTGGAGGATTTCCTTGAGAGTGTCTGGGTGCTTGCCAGACGCAGCAATCGCAATGTCATCAGCATAGGCAATCACCCTACAGCCTGACCTGTCCAGGTCTACTAGTAGCTCATTCACTACAAGATTCCACAGGAGGGGGGACAAAACACCACCTTGGGGGGTTCCGCAGCAGGCAAGTCTTCGGGCCGATGCTCCACCCAGCTGTGTGTTGATAATCCTGCGTGTTAGCAATTGATTGATCAACACTCCGAGCGAAGTATCCACCTTCAGATTTGCAAGTGCGTCTGTGATTGCCTTTGGTTTGACATTGTTAAAAGCTCCCTCAATGTCAAGGAAAGCCACCATGGTATATTCTTTGATGCTCAGATATTTTTCAATGATGCGCACAAGCGAGTGTAATGCGGTTTCGACGGATTTGCCTTTGCAGTACGCATGTTGGGAAGGCGAGAGCAAAGACGGGCTAATGCTCTGACGGAGGTGAATATCAATCAGCCTTTCCAGCGTTTTCAGTAGAAAGGACGATAGACTGATAGGTCGGAGATCCTTTGGTTCCACATGCGAGCTCTTACCTGCCTTAGGAATGAAGACAACTTCGACCTCGGTCCACGCCTTGGGGATGTAGACCAGATTAAGACAGCTCGATAAGATGACCTTGAGCCATGGAAGCACAATGTCCTCACATTTTTGAAATTCAGCAGGAATAATGCCGTCAGGTCCTGGGGACTTGAAGGGCTTGAAGCTGCGCATGGCCCAGCGGATCTTTTCTGTAGTTACTATAACCAGGGAGCTGCTGCACGGTATAGAGCAAGTACGGGTAATGCCCGATAATGAAACAGCAACAGGGGAGCTACCAGGGAAGTGAGTATCCAGTAGGATGTCAATGGATTCCTTAGCAGAGGTGGTCCAGTGACCATCTGGATGTAAGAGGTAGCTAGGTGTTGAAGGGCTTTTTGAGAGGATTTTCCGCAACCTAGAGGCTTCCGAGGATTCTTCAATACTGTCGCAGAAAAGTCTCCAGGAGCGTCGTTGCTCTTTCCTCAGTGAGATTTTATATTTCCTGAGAGACAGTTTGTAGATGTCCCAATCGGCCGTCTCGCGAGAGCTTTTAGCAATATTAAAGAGGAGTCTGCTGTCCTTCCTAAGAGTACTGAGATTTGCATTCCACCAAGGTGGTTTTTTCTTACCTCGAGGAGTGCGGTTAGGGCACGCCACAGTCAAGGCACCGTTAAGTGCCGATGTAAAGGAGTTGACCAACCTGTCAAGATCATCCGTACTAGTAGGTTCAGTAGGCAGAAGGGAGGGAATAAGCGTCAATAAGCGCTTCCTGAATAGAGACCAATTAGTTTTTTTTATAGTTTCTGAAAACTTTCTGATGAGGTAGATGGTCGCCAAGACTGAATTGGAGGTAGCGATGGTCTGAGAAAGAGTGCTCTTCAGAGACTCTCCAGTCCTTTACCAGGTTATAAATATGATCAGAGACAAGGGTAATGTCCAGGACTTCTTGTCGGTTACGAGTAATAAAGGTCGGTTTAGACCCTCGGTTACAAATAAGGAGATTAGTACTGAGGATAAAATGAAAAAGTTGCTCACCTCTTTCATTTATGTCGGAACTGCCCCAGATTGAGTGATGAGCGTTCGCTTATTACGACCGTAGTTTATTCTACGTAATGGTTGAAAATTAACTTTTCGAATTCTTAGGCGCCTTTTGGGAGCATAAATGGGCACCTGAGATAAAAGGGCAGAACTATTTATGCGGTAACACAAAACATCTCTATTAAATAAATACATAGTGGGCATATCTTCTCAGATTAAAGGTAAGTATACACAGTAATTGGCAAAGTGCGCTGTAAGAGGGCTCAAAGTCCCAACGCATTGTCGCTTCTGCACTTTTTTTATATGATCCGAGTAGGTCTGATAAATGGGGCTCCAAATAACATTGGCGTATTCAAGAATCGACCTAACCAATGAGATGAATAGACATTCTAAAGTGTGTCCATCAGAAAACTCTCTCGAATATCTTTTCATAAGCCCAACAAGTGAGTTAGCTTTGGCAATTATGTACTCAACATGAGGAGCAAAGGTTAGCTCGTTGTCGATAATAATTCTACGGTCATTTATTGGATTATCTCATTTTAAACGAGTTAGATCAATGCGATAGTCACACGTGTATTGCGTTTGCGATCTTAGAAAAGAAATAGTCGTGCACATTTGAATGTTCAGCTTTAATCAGTTATGAATACGCAAATTGGATGGTTTGCTTGGGTCGATTTGCATCTTTCTACAATCAACTACATTTTTTATCTTAAGAAATAGCTTGACATCACCAGCATACATTAAGTGTTGACAGAATTTTATGCATTGAACAATATCGTTAATAAAAATTATGAAACGTAGAGGGCCCAAATGACTACCTTGCGTAAATTCATAGGTACAGGAGATTAGTCTTGAGCAACAGTTATCTATGTAGCTTTTGGAACCGGTCAACTAAAAATGAAGAAATCCACATCAGCATTACAGAACGAACTCCAAAATTTGTCAGTTTTTTTAGCAAAATCTTACGATTCACTGAATCAAATGCTTTGCTAAGGTCCGTATAGATTAGTGATGTGTCAACTCGAGTTTATAAACCGGTTCAAACCGAGTTACAGCTAAACCGAGTTAAACCGAGTTTGCGAAACCGATGGAACGAACCGAATAATTAAATGCCAAAACAGCATTAAACCGAGTTGAAAACACGATTCGGTCTGAGTTGGTTAGGATAAGTATACACAATGCACTAAAAGATGAATGTACCCGTATGTTAAGTCGAGTTGGAAGCAGTCTATTGTTTTCATACAAACCGAGTTGCACTGCCCGATTTCATACCTATTCGGAATTCGGTTTTAGATCGGTTTCTCATGAGACGGTGGCTCATTGTTGTTTTTTTTTCGCTAGTTGTGTTTGTTTTTTTTTTTGTGTATCCGCTGTTTTGGTATGTGTTCCGTCGAACCAAGTCAATTGAGCGTATACACACCAAGTTAAACCGAGTTGCAAACTGATTCAATATCTATTCTGAATTCGTATTCGGTTCGGTTTTAGTTTCTTATGTGACGGTGGCATAATTTTGTTATAAACCGAGTTAGCCAATCCGGTTTCGAACTCGGTTTGCTTAAATTCGAACTCGGGTTAACTCGGTTTCAACCCCGTTTGGAGGGATCTTAGCGGCAGCAGATGAGAGAGGGGGGGAAGAGTGTCTTCTCACTAGAGCACTTCTTCCTGTTCCAGGCGGTAGCTGACGAATTCCCTAGACGGAGTCAACGGTGGCGTCTATAGTTCCAGTTAGGTTGAACTTAGTGAATACCTTGCGCGAACTGCTTCGACGTATTCGGATCACAGGTCGGTAAGGAATTTCCAATGTTGGTCAGGACATTGGAATGACTCAACTAATGACAACCCCAGCAACGAAATAAGGACAACGACCTTCGGATCTGTACGTGGAATGTTCTGTCCCTTTACAGACCACGTGCAGCCGAACAACTAGCAGAGGCCCCAGACTGCTATAAAGCAGATATTACCGCCATCCAGGAAGTGCGATGGGATGGGCCGGGCAAAAAGAGGATGAAACACTGTGACATACTTACTTACTTACTTAGGTGGCGCTACAGTTCGGGGTGAACCTGGGCCTCAACCAACAAGCCTCTCCATTTAGATCGGTCTTTAGCTACTTGCCTCCAGTTGCGCACTCCAAGTTGGTCGAGGTCCCCTTGAACTTGTGCGCGCCACCTACGGCGATGATTCCCTCTACTCCGTCGTCCCTCGGGATTAGATTCGAAGACTCTGCGGGCCGGAGCGTTGGTGTCCATTCGCTCTACATGTCCTAGCCATCTCAGACGTCCAATACGCTGTTTTTTGACTAGGTCGATGTCGCTGTACAGCTCGTATAGTTCGTGATTGAATCTTCTCCTCCAAAACCCGTCAACGCAAACGGGACCGAAAATCTTACGAAGAATTTTTCTCTCGAAGCGACCAAGGATATCTTCATCCTCTTTTAATAAAGTCCATGTTTCAGCGCCGTAAAGCAGGACTGGGATGATCAAGGTCTTATACAGAGTCTCCTTAGTTGTTCGAGATAGGGCTTTACTGTTGAATTGCCTTATAAGCCCAAAAAAACAGCGATTGGCAAGAGTTATTCTTCGATTGATTCCTGCACTGATTTTGTTTGCTGAATTTATAGCAGAGCCAAGGTAGACAAAGTCCCTTACTACCTCGAAGTTATAGCTGCCCACTGTGACGTTTTGTCCAATTCGTCGGTGTTGGTTTTCCCTTCTAGTTGACAGCATATACTTGGTTTTGCCCTCGTTTGTCGCCAAACCCATTTTGGCCGCTTCCGCCTCAATGCTTGCAAAAGCACCGGTGACAGCCCGCTGAGATCTTCCGATAATGTCTATACCGTCGGCGTATGCAAGCAGTTGTACAGACTTATAATAGATTGTGCCTCCGGTGTTGGCTTGTGAGTTCCGCACAATCCGTTCAAGTACAATATTGAAGAAGTCACATGACAGCGCGTCACCTTGTCTAAAGCCTTTTTTGACATCAAAGGTCTCGGTGAGGTCATTACAGACCTTGATGGAGCAGCGAGCGTTCTCCATCGCCAGCCTGCACAGACGGACAAGTTTGGCAGGGATGTCAAAACTAGACATGGCTCTATAAAGCTCTTCTCTATAAATGCTGTCATAGGCGGCCTTGAAATCGATAAAGAGGTGGTGAGTATCGATTTGGAATTCTTGGGTTTTCTCCAGGATCTGTCGAAGTGTGAAGATTTGATCGATGGTGGACTTTCCTGGCCTGAAACCGCACTGATAGGGTCCAATCAGGCTGTTGATAAAAGGTTTCAGGCGTTCACACAATATCGCAGAAAAGATCTTGTATGCGATGTTGAGGAGACTGATGCCTCTATAATTGGCGCAGTTGAGGGGGTCTCCTTTCTTGTGAAACTGTGACATCTACTACGCTGATTGCTACAGAGGCAACAGGCAACGCTTATTCGGATGCGGATTTGTCATACGCGGCAGACTTAGGCAAGAAGTCTTAAGCTTCCGACATGTGAGCGATCGTATTATGACTATCCGGATCATACATAACCCTAATATGTATTCATGCCCCCATGGAAGAAAAGGACCCTGCCACCAAAGAGTGTTTCTACGAGCTCCTCGACAAAACATACGAGCAATGTCCTAAACTTCCAAAGAAGGGAAACTTGATGGATTGCGGCAACTGGAGAGGTATATGCGTTCTTCCAGCCGTGGCTAAAATAATAGCTAAAATAATTCTAGAACGAATTAAAGAACATTTAGATTCAACTCTCGATGTCGAACAGGCAGGCTTTCGCGCTGGATCCTCCTGCATTGACCACATAAACACCTTACGGATCATTATCGAGCAATGCGTTGAGTATAGGTCTCCGCTACATTTAATGTTTATCGACTTCGAGAAAGCTTTCGACAGATTGAATCGAGATGCTATCTGGTTGGCCTTGCGCAGGAGAGGCATCCCAGAAAAACTTATAGCTATTATCAAGGCTACATACGAGGGCGGTAAGTGTCACGTCGTGCACAATGGTAAGGTGTCGGAGGATTTTGAAGTCCAAAGTGGAGTACGTCAAGGGTGCATACTGTCACCACTATTGTTTTTGGTGGTTATCAGCGATGTACTCCGTGCAGCATTGACGGAAGGCAACTATGGAATTCGTTGGACTATGACATGTTACCTTAAACACCTAGATTACGCTGACGATGTTTGTCTACTTTCACATCGGATAATGGATCTTCATCTGATGGCCCAAAATCTTGAAGCTGAGGCAAAGAAAGTGGGGCTAAAAGTAAACACAGCCAAAACAAAAGCCCTGAGCACTTCTTCTAACAACCGCGCTCAACTTAACATTGCCGGACAGGAAGTCGAGAAAGTTGATAACTTTCTTTATTTAGGAAGTGTGGTCTCGGCTAATCGCGGTGGCACCGAACTAGATGTGTGCAGCAGAATCGGGAAGGCTAAAGCTGCGTTCGGAATGCTATCTAAAATCTGGAGAAGCAATGTTATCAGCTTAAGAACCAAGCTGCGACTGTTCCGCTCCAACGTAGAATCAGTGCTGCTTTATGGGTGCAGTACTTGGAAGGTGGACACCATTAACACACGGAAGCTGCAAGTCTTTGTAAACAAATAATTAAGAATCATCTTGTGGATTTTTTGGCCGAACCGCATCTCTAACGAACAGCTTTATTTGAGAACCGGCCAAGAACCTATAAGCATTACTATACGAAGAAGAAAGTGGCAATGGATTGGACACACCCTACGGCGCGAAGACAACTCCATTGCAAAATACGCCATGCAGTGGAATCCGCTCACCCAGGCAGGCAGAATAGCGGGACGCCCTAGGCAAACGTGGCGCAGAACAGTTGAGGAGGAATCGAGCTCTTTAGGAATGAGTTGGACGCAGCTCAAACGCGTTGCAGAAATTCGAACACGATGGCGCGCAGGCGTGGTTGACGCCCTATGCCCCCCGAGGGGTTAAAGGATCTAAGTAAGTAAGTAATGTCCTAAATACGACGTTAAAATCGTATTGGGCGATTTTAACGCCAAAATAGGAAAGGAGGACGTCTTTGGTAGGGCAGTCGGTAAGCATAGCCTACACGACACCACGTCTGATAACGGACTAAGGCTAATTGATTTCGCTGTGGAGCGAAATGTCGCCCTAGCAAGCACATGGTTTCCTCATCTCGATATTCATAAGCAGACATGGCGGTCCAATGATCATGTAACGATCAACCAAATTGATCATATTGCGATCGACGCAAGGCATGCCTCCAGTATACTGGATGTCCGGACCTTCCGAGCGGCCAACATAGAATCGGATCATTACCTTGTTGTAGTCAAGGTACGAATGCGGGTATCCCAATCTGAGCAACAAAGAAGAATCACTGTGAGAAAATTTAACGTCGAAAAGCTACAATTGCAAGAGACCGCCAGACTCTTCGCTAAACGCGTATCCCGAAATCTCTCAATCACCCCTATGCCGCCAGCATCAATTGCCGAAGACCAGTGGCAACGCTGCCAACATGCCATCAGAAACGCCGCGACTGATGTGCTGGGTCTCGCTCGCCCACCACCGCGAAACCCCTGGTTTGACGAAGAATGCCGAGGGGTGCATGCAGCAAAACAAGAGGCATACGGCACTGCAAAGGGAAACGAGAGCTGCTCGTGAGCCAGAATGAACCATTCAACATAGACGATGATAGTCAAAATTTCCGTTCACCTGACCAAAACGAAGTGAGGATAGCAATATCCAAGCTAAAATCCAACAAGGCTGCTCTACCTGACGGATTAAGGGCCGAACTTTTCAAGGCAGCTGGGGATAAATTGGTAGAGTGCATACACCAACTCATCTCTAAGATTTGGTCAGACGAGTGTATGCCTGATGAATGGAACCTCAGCATCGTTTGCCCGATCCCCAAGAAAAGAGACCCCCTCAACTGCGCCAATTATAGAGGTATCAGTCTCCTCAACATCGCATACAAGATCTTTTCTGCGATATTGTGTGAACGCCTGAAACCTTTTATCAACAGCCTGATTGGACCCTATCAGTGCGGTTTCAGGCCAGGAAAGTCCACCATCGATCAAATCTTCACACTTCGACAGATCCTGGAGAAAACCCAAGAATTCCAAATCGATACTCACCACCTCCTTATCGATTTCAAGGACGCCTATGACAGCATCTATAGAGAAGAGCTTTATAGAGCCATGTCTAGTTTTGACATCTCTGCCAAACTTGTCCGTCTGTGCAGGCTGACGATGGAGAACGCTCGCTGCTAAAAAAAGGCTTTAGACAAGGGGACGCGCTGTCATGTGACTTCTTTAATATTGTACTTGAACGGATTGTGCGGAACCCACAAGCCAACACCGGAGGCACAATCTATTACAAGTCTGTACAACTGCTTGCATACGCCGACGATATAGACATTATCGGAAGAACTCAGCGGGCTGTCACCAGTGCGTTGCAAGCATTGAGGCGGAAGCGGCCAAAATGGGTTTAGCGATAAACGAGGGCAAGGGAGAAGGGAAAACCAACACCGACGAATTGGACAAAACGTCACAGTGGGCAGCTATAACTTCGAGGTAGTAAGGGACTTTGTCTACCTTGGCTCTGCTATAAACTCTGAGAACAACATCAGCGCCGAAATCAATCGAAGAATAACTCTTGCCAATCGCTGTTTTTTTGGGCTTATACGGTAGTTCAATAGTAAAGCCCTATCTCGAACTACTAAAGAGACTCTGTATAAGACCCTGATCATCCCAGTCCTGCTTTACGGCGCTGAAACATGAACTTTATTAAAAGAGGAGAAGATATCCTTGGTCGCTTCGAGAGAAAAATTCTTCTTAAGATTTTCGGTCCCGTTTGCGTTGACGGGTTTTGGAGGAGAAGATTCAATCATGAACTATACGAGCTGTACAGCGACATCGACCTAGTCAAAAAATTGCGTATTTTACGTCTGAGATGGCTAGGACATGTAGAGCGAATGGACACCAACGCTCCGCGCCGCAGAGTCTTCGAATCTTATCCCGAGGGACGACGCAGTAGAGGGAATCATCGCCGTAGGTGGCGCGCACAAGTTCAAGGGGACCTCGACCAACTTGGAGTGCGCAAATGGAGGCAATTAGCTAAAGACCAAGCTAAATAGAGAGGCTTGTTGGTTGAGGCCCAGGTTCACCCCGAACTGTAGCGTGACCTAAGTAAGTAAGTAAGTTAACTCGGTTTGGTACATCACTAGTATAGATAGCATCAACTTGGCATACATTTTCAACAGCGTTGATAACATAGGTTGCAAAATGGGCTACATTTGATATTGTCGAACGACCAGACACAAAACATGCTTAAACTCAGACAGATGTTCTTTTCCATGAAATTCTAATTTATGTTTAACGGTGCTTTCAAAAAACTTTAGCATTGTTTGCATATTCTACGGTAATTTCCAAAGTTATTCTTGGATCCAGATATAAAAATAGGAATCAAAAACGACAATTTCCAATCGTCGACAAATATGTCAGATGAAAGAGACGCATTAAAAATGGTGAGCAATATATAATCGGCTTCAGGCTTAGAATTAGGAATGAGGCTGCGAACAGCAGTCCGCAGTGTATAGCCTATAAGATCAGTAGACCAAAATCAATCGTGCACATTGAATGCAGCTCCAAACTACTGGGTACACTGTTTATCGAGAAAACGGATTCGAAAAATTGCGCTGTTGTATAAGTGTCTTGAATTTCACATTTTTACAAACCATTGTTTTGAGCAGCTATATATTTGGCGCAACAGTTCTTTAAGTGCCAGGGCCTAGCCTCTCGCAACCACTCATGTTGTGTGCGTTATATTTTTCACGCGAATGGGAGGGACCTATAGTTTAGTGCTGTATCCGAACGGCGATTTGAGAAGCCTTTTCCTGACAGTAATACTCTCGGATGTTTGTCAGACGCTCGCGAGGGGTGGGACCGTGAAAAAAACTTTTTTTTGTTTTCTGGGATTCGAACTTGGAACCTCATGCGCAGTGATCCGACACACTAACCACTTACTCCACGGCGCCCACTAGAGTAGCCCAAAAAACGACCAGAAACACTTCGAATTACGCTTCTAAAACAGATCTTTATCTATTTCATTTCCAGAAATTTTAAAGCTTTTGTATGCTTAATTTTTTAAATTCTTTAAATGAAGAAGCCGCCTTTTATACCATAAGGGTTTCGAAATGTTTCTCTTCGCCGAGCTTAGACCAAACGTGTTAAATTTTTCATAAAGGCAGCAAAACATTTTAGGACGATATCGATTTTCAAATTCAAGATCCCAATCTAATGAATTGAAATATGAATTTACTCCACCAAAATCACATTGTAAAATCTTAAAAGACCTATCTGAAATCGTATCCCTCTTAAGATGATTATATATTTCAATTTCAACATAGATTTGTTTATGATTAATCGATTTTTTTAAAAGAGGGAGTGGAGTTTTAAAAACATTAATGTTAAAGTCGTTTGTATTAATAAAAACAAGATCTAAAACTCTATTTTGAGTATTCGTTATACTCGTAGAATTAATTTGGCATAAGTTACAACATAACAAAAGGTCAATAATAACGAATTCGAAGTATTTTATTACATTATGTGAAATTATCATTTTGTCGTATCACGCGAGACTGTAATAACTACTGTTCGATCACGCTGATGTCACACACCATGAAGGTCGTTGAGCGGGTATTAGGTGGCCGACTGCGAAAAATAATGACTATCTGATGATCAGCGCGGTTTGTCGAGGGTAAAACAACCACAAATGCGATCCAAAGTATAAGGATCGTAATGGAAAAACAAAGTGATTTGCATATTGTATTGGTTGTATTTGAAAAGGTAACAGTAAGAGATGATAAGCTGAAAATTGGAGATAAATGCTTTACATGGAACAAGCAACAAGAGCTTGTATGCGGAGCACAATGAGGTGAAGAAGCTCTAAGAGAGTTTTATGGAAGTGCTGGCGAATCAATAAAATGAAATAACAAAAATATTATTGAGCGTATGAGAAATACAAAAAAAACTCCACGCTGTCATGAAAATAAAATAAAAGAAATATGTAAAAATGAGTTAACCAAACACATAATTATACATCAGAACAAAACATTAGGATATTATCATATAATTCACACGGCCTGGCAAACAACTTTCTATACCCTTCATTCTTTGAATATGGTATGCATGTATGTATGTAAATGGTATGTAACTTCTTATGAAATATTTATTTTAGTAGAAACACATATAACTGCAGAGAAAATAGACCAAGCGGAAAAATATTTTGCAAGCTTTGACACGTATTGGAAGCCAGCAACGCCGATTAATCGTTTTGGCAGAGCTATAGGTGGCTGCCTGTATGGAGTGAAACAAAACCTAACAAAGGAGGGCGTTAAGCATAAATTTGAAATCATATCATATAGATACAATAATATTAAATGTGAGAGGGATATCTTTAATGGTTATACCTTTATACCTCAGTGGGTATTTTTATTTTAGAGAAGGTGTGTTTCAGGAGTCTGATGGACCTGGTTTCGATCAGTGTTGGCCAAAGTAGCATAGCGGTGTTAGATTGGCCTAGATGCTGCAATAGATCAACAACCTTACTCACCGCGTCGGCGTGGAGAAGGTACTGAGCATAAGACGTTGGCACTTCTATATCGGTGATGCTTATGCTATTTTGACTAGAGGTGCCTAGTTGAACCAGCTTGTCAGCTGCATAATTCCCCGGTATTCCACAGTGACCTGGTACTCAGCCGAGAGTTAGGTTGTGCTGCCCAACTATATCGTTAAGAGATAAGCGAGTGACAATAGCAGCCTGTGAGACTGCGATGAGGACAATATCACAGGCGCACATCACCATTTTCATCATAGGGCTGGCAGCAATAAAAACAATATTTGCTACAGAAATAAAATTGAAGCTTGTTAAGTGCTGCCGAGAAGAACTCAATGTTCTTGGAACACAGTACAAGGTAAAGTTCTGCTAGGTTCCTTCCTGGACAGAAGAGTATACCAGAGAACGGGAAAGCCGACGAGCTGGCAAAAAGCTTTTCGGAGCTAAGCCTGGATCAATCCAACCCCTCGGTGTATATTCCGTCTTGTACACTTTAATTCAAAGCAGGGAATAAAGCTCTAACAAAGGTAAACAATAGTAAACTTATGGCCTATATTCGACAAAGAAAGTCCGAAAGACTCATGCGAAGAGATAGAAAATCCATCTTCACTCTTAAAGGAGTCATCGCGGTGTGTGTGTATTTTGGCGTGCCCCGTGTGTTGCTCTTTCCATTGCTTAGAGGTCCACAGTCTTATCACTGAGGTGGTAACCAATTGTTTGCTTGCGATGTCGATTGGAAGTACGTTTATGAGATTCACTCACTAAAATTTTCGATTAAATTTATGATCAACACACAATTTTCCGAACAAAATTTGCGAAAATTTACTAAGTTGAGTAAATTTCTTCGTTTTTGTTTTCTGGTTTCCTGTATGTAAATCAGACACAGTTAAAACTTTCTCTTTTTTTTTTGAAAATGTATCAAATTTAGTGCGTTTCTTGGAAAATTGGAATCTTATCTTCACACGTTTGTACGTATTAGCATTGTATATACAACTAGTTAGTTGTATATACAATGGTATTAGCTAACTACCTTTTCCACCTAAGTGACAAGATTTCGATATTTCCACTAAAAACTAATGCTTTTTAAAAGTCAGTACTAAGCAGGACTTATACAGTGGCAAGCACAAACATTTTGACAAATTTCCATGTATTTATTCACCTTTTTAACCGAAAAGTATTCAGAATTATATTATAATAAATTATGACCATTTGATACCGGCCTTACTCTTAATGTGTACAGTTCCCATCTAACTGCACTCGTCTCAACTCAAGTGAAATGCTCAACACCACCAAAATGAATAGTCAACAATCACGAATGCTACTTCTAGTACTTTCTGTGTAACACGGTAAGTGCCTGTGGCCCAAATAGGCGGCAAATTTTCCGCAATCTCCGCCCAACAAAAATGTTTGGAATTTTTGCCCCGTTGGCGAAAAACTCATTAAGGAGTAAACTACTGCTAACACACACTCCAGCCATAGCACACAAACAAACGTACACTTATGGAAATTCCGTTCAAACTGTATCCGGTGGTTATTATGGAAATCGTACTCATCATGCGAGAGCTCAATTTACATGCCCACTTAGTGGATTGTATTTTGCGGTCACGATGTCCGAGGTTATTTTATTTTTGTTGTTGTGTTGTGATTTTTTGTTTATGATTTTACATGAATGGAAAATTTAATTTATTTGCGGGGCTATTATAATTTGTCGCACAGTGATTTTGTGGCAGGATATTTGTAGAACTGTCGTTTCAGTCCTTAGGATTGTTAGTAATACACTTTGAGGTTTAGCCATTTATGAAAATTTTGAAATCGTAATCCAGTTAGCATGATGATGCGAAGGCATGTATTGTATATGTACGAGTATATTGTTTGTCGTTAAGTCTAGTACACGCACAATTTATTTAAATAATTTTGTGGATGCAATAATACCGATGATAAACGACTAACAAAGGCCTCGTGGGAACAGCGTCTCCCGATAGGTGTTGGTACGCTAAGTAACGAGAAAGATCTTGTGCATCCGAAAACCTAACAGTTCTGTAAGTAAGCCTTACTCTCACCTCCTCGCGGTGCCATCCGAAGAGTACATCTCCCCAACAAAAAACACTGTCATGCTCTACCTTGATAAACCAGCTGGAAGTGCACGGATGTCCGGAGTAGGACTGGTGCCACATCCAGCAGCACGAAGAAGCCTCATATCTTGGAAACCTCACAGTGACCGGATATTAACGGCTAGGTTCTAGAGTAGAGTAAGGAAAGTTACTATCATATGCTCCGACTGAAGACGCGACTGAGGATAAAGAGGACAATATAGCTAGTTAGGCGCCGCCTACAACCAAACGCCTAATGGGGACATCCTAATAGTGGTGGGGGAACTCAATGGGTGGGCGCCGTAGGGATCGCTACGCATGAGGTTCCAAGTTCGAATCCCAGAAAATACCAAAAAGTTTTTTCACGGTCCCACCTCTCGCGAGCCTCTGACAAACATCCGAATGTATTGTTGTTACGAAAATGCTTCTCAAATCGCCGTTCGGATTCGGCATTGAACTGTAGGTCCCTTCCATTCGTGTGAAAAATATAACGCATACAACATGAGTGGTTGCGAGAAGCTAGGCCCTGACACTTTAAAGAGCTGTTGCGCCACATGTTTGTTTTTTGTTTTGAACTCAATGCCAAGGAATGTAGCGACAACACTATGCTTAAACAATGCAGAATGCGTAATGATAACGGTGAAGGGTTTGTGGACTTCTGCTATACCAACCGCCTAGCCATTGGAGGTACGCTATTTAAGCATAACACCTGCCACAAGATCAGTTGGATCTCATTTGACAGGCAGTGAACATCCAACCAGATCGACCACATTGCGATCAGCTATCGCTTTAGAAATAGTCTCCTGACTCCTGACAACACCCACTGAAGAGCCTAGACGGTAACCTTCCGATTTCGGACGAGGACCAGCTTACTAGATGGAGAGAACATTTTGCTATAGTCCTAAACTACTTAGACGATGGCGATTTTATCTTGAATTCGATTGAGCAGTTTGAAGCAACAAATTCCCGAATTCGCAACACAACTCCCAGTAAAACCGAAATAATAACAGCAATCAAGTCCCTCAAGAAGAACAGGGTGGTGGGTATTGATGGCATCCCTGCCGAACTATTTCAAGCGGCGCCAAATATAATGCATCGGCAGATCTGCTGCACCCTCTTATACGGAGAGCTTGGGATAGTGAACATTTTTCGCAGGAGTGGAAAAGAGGGATGTTCATTAAACTTCCGAAAAAGGGAAACTTGACTGAATGCAGAAACTGGAGAGGTAGTTGCGTTCTTCCAGCCGTAGCCAAAATAATTCTATGATAATTCTGTAGCAAATCAAAGAGCATTAAAAAACGTAAAGCTATTATCAAGGCTACATACGAGGGCGGTAAGTGTCACGTCGTGCACAATGGTAAGGTGTCGGAGGATTTTGAAGTTCAAAGTGGAGTACGTCAAGGGTGCCTACCGTCCCCACTATTGTTCTTGGTGGTTATCAGCGATGTACTTCGTGCAGCGTTGACGGAAGGCAACTATGAAATTCTTTGGATTATACATCTTACCTTAAACACCTAGATTACGCTGACGATGTTTGTATGCTTTCACATCGGATAATGGAGCTTCATTTGATGGCCCACAATCTAGAAGCTGAGGTAAAAAAAAGTACGGCTAAAAATAAACACATCCAAACCAAAAGCCCTGAGCACTTTTACGCTCAACACGCTCAACTTGACATTACCGGACAGGCAGTCGAGAAAGTTGACAACTTCCTTTATCTAGGAAGTGTGGTCTCGGCTAATCGCGGTGGCACCGAACTGGATGTGTGCAGCAGAATCAGGAAGGCAAAAGCTGCGTTCGGAATGTTATCCAAAATCTGGAGAAGCAATGTTATCGGCTTAAGAACCAAGCTGCGACTGTTCCGCTCCAACGTAGAATCGGTGCTGCTTTATGGAAGGTCCACCTTCCACCATTAACACACGCAAGCTGCAAGTCTTCGTAAACGAATAATTAAGAATTATCTTGAGGATTTTTGGCCGAACCGTATCTCCAACGAACATTTTTATATGAGAACGGGCCAAGAACCTATAAACATTACTATACCAAGGGGAAAGTGGCAGTGGTTTGGACACACCTTACGGCGCGGAGATAACTCCATTGTAAAATACGCCATGCAGTGGAATCCGCTCACGCAGGTAGGCAGAATAGCGGGACGCCCTAGGCAAACGTGGCGCAGAATAGTTGAGGAGGAATCGAGCTCTTTAGGAATGAGTTGAAGGCAGCTCAAACGCGTTGCAGAACTTCGAAGAAGATGACACGCAGGCGTGGTTGATGCCCTATGCCCACCGAGGGGTTACCTCAAAATTTGTTGCCTAACGCCCTACAAATCCCATGTAGCAGTATTCGTATGTTTTGCGTCGAAAGCAGTACACCTAGAGGCAGTATCTGACCTGCCTTCAGAAGCATTCTTGGCTGCTTTAAAGAAATTCATCGGTCGTCGTGGTCTTCCACAGACCATCTTCTTGGGACGATTTCGAAGTTGAACGAACTGCGAAACTTTCTATTCAATAAACATATGCAAATAGATTTAACTACATTTCGCACTAACAAATATCGAGAAATGTATTGGTTATTTGGAAAATATTCCAAGCTTAATATATATGACAAACTGCTTTTATATAAGCAAGTGCTAAAGCCTGTATGGACATATGGTATACAACTCTGGGGTTGTACCAAAATAAGTAATATTAAAATTTTACAAACTTTTGAAAACAAAGTGCTAAGAGGTATTGTAAATGCGCCATGGTATATCAGAAATAGCGATATCCACAGAGACCTTGGCATTAAAACAATCGAAGACGAAATTCAAACCTACGCGAGAAAGCATAGAAGTCGACTAGAAAGTCACGTAAATATTACAGTCCTCCAACTTTTGGAAGAAAGAAATTTACTGCGCCGTCTACAAAGAACCAAACCTTTAGACCTAGCGCGATAAGTAACCGCGTCTAAATTGCGGAGCTGGCAGGAACTTCCAATGGGAAGGTACCTGCAAAACGTCATTATTTCGCGAAACGAAAACTACTTGATAAGTCGAATACTTAGTTGTAGTAAAAATAAAAACAAGTCTGTTTTGAAGGCAGGTTTTTTAGTGGGTAAGAATCCCACACTACTATGAGCACGCGCTGTCGATCCTCATAGTGTCTTGTTGAAGATTTTCACCTACCCTCGGAAAAAAAAAAAAAAAAAAAATTTCGCACTAATGAAAACGTCAATTTTAATTTTATTCCCCCCAGGGCTCCTCATTTTGGTAGTAGGCGGCTCTCAAAGTGGTAATGGGTCATCTGTACTGAAGCCTGGCACCAGCGAAACTCACATTCAAGAAGCTCACCGCGTTGATAGAGATCGAAGCGGTGATGAATTCGCGGCCGATAACACCAATGTCTTTAGACACCAGCTATTTAGAGGCACTTATCCCGGGCAATTCCTTAATCGGTTCATCATTAAGGGCTATCCCGGAACCAGCGAACGTTGTCGAGAATATCTCCTACCTGCAGAGATGGCGTCGTATCAATGCAGTAAAGTCGAATTTCTAGTAGCGTTGGACGGCAGAATATGTAACCGAACTACAACCTCGTACAAAGTGGTCAGATACTCAGCCAAATCTCAAAAATCGGGGCAATCATTATCATCCATCCCAAAAATGGTTATTGAGACGAGTAGTCAGTGTTATACATGGCAAAGATGGGATAATTCGAGTTGCTGACATCAAGACACCTAGAGGCACCATTCGACGACCTATACGAAAGTTGGCCTTGCTACCTGTTCGAAAGGAGACCTTTCAAAGGGGTCGGAATGTTGGAGCACTTCATATTACTATAAAAGAACATGTTGTACCATCTTTACTGTAAGATCTATTCACAATTATCTGTTCGAATTGTTTGCCTGGTGTTTTTTTTAATTTGGCGCCACCTAGCCAAGGTTCGCCATCTTTTTGTAATTTAGCAACTTGCGCCAATTCAAAGTCATTGAAATAAAAGAGGAGAAATAAATGGAGAGGAATCAAGCTTATAAAGTGGAAATGAAGCGTCGTTTTCGTTGTCGCTCGGACTTATCCCTTTCGGTTTTTTCGTTGTTATTAGTGAAGTAGGAATTTCACCGTGGCTAGAATAACGAATTTTCCTAGCTTGCGATTGGAAAGGCATCCAGTCGTACACATAGAGCTCTTGAAACGAAAGAGGTAGTACTTCGCGCCTTCCTAGGCACTGAAGGTGTTCGATAAGACTTCACTTGAAGCTATTGAATGAGCCCTGGACAGAAAAGGACTCAGCAGAATCGTTGAGTTGAGTTGCTGGTAATGAGATCACTAAAAAACTCAGCCATTACATACCTATAGAATTATTACGACCAACACAATAAGAGGATGTCTACTTCAAAAGTTAAGCAACCTCGGAATCAACTGTCAACCCTCTTAAGCCTATGCTGATGACATAGTACATATTGCCAGAAAAGATAGATAGATAGATGATAATTTATTCGTTATAAGATTTTTACGTAGGTTATAGCCCAATTTACAATAGTAGTACAGAGATTTGATATCTTTATTTTATCTTTCTACTGAAGCATTGTCTTTTATACATTTTAAGTTTTTATAATGGATATGCAAGTTTATTTTAAAGGAAAATAACGAGAAAAACCTTTATGCAAACAAAAAAAAAAAAAAAGTTAAGTTATTTTAGAAATAATTAAATTAGAAATAAATAACATCAGTAATTGTTAACAAAGACTGGATTATAAAACAACAAGTGGTAAAATAGTTAATAAGAAAAACGAATTAACATATAGTAATAAATAAGTAATTACTAAATAACAATTAATAAATAATATATAATAACACTAATTAATAAGTAACAACTAAAAAATAATACGAATAATAAATAATAATTAATAAACAATAAATAATAAATAATAAATAATAAATAATAAATAATAAATAATAAATAATAAATAATAAATAATAAATAATAAATAATAAATAACAAATAATAAATAATAAATAATAAATAATAAATAATAAATAATAAATAATAAATAATAAATAATAAATAATAAATAATAAATAATAAATAATAAATAATAAATAATAAATAATAAATAATAAATAATAAATAATAAATAATAAATAATAAATAATAAATAATAAATAATAAATAATAATTGCCAGATAAGATTTTGAAGTCACCCCCTGCGATACCATACAAAGGGGTCTAAGAGTAACTCAAGAATGGGGCCGCACTTAATGGGGCTTAATATAAACCCGGCTAAAGCCACAATAATACCATGCACGAGAAAAATGAAGTTTGAGCTACTGACACCAGTCAAAGAAGTGAAGTATCTGGGACTATACAGTAAACACATGTAGAAAAACACACAGAGGAGATGAAAAAGCATACTCGTGCACTCATGATATGCAGGAGCCTAGCGGGCAAGTCTTGGGGATTTTGCCCAAGCATTCGAGGATGTATGTATATTGCAATTTTGAGGCCAACGATCACATATGAAGCGACAGCGTGGGTTTTATACAGAGTCTTCTTAGTTGTTCGAGATATGGATTTACTGTTGAATTGCCTTACTAGTCGAAAAAAAAAAACAGCGATTGGCAAGAGCTATTCTTCACTTGATTTTTGCGGTGGTGTCGTTTTCTGAATTAATAGGAGTGCCAAGTTAGCATATACTCGGGTTTACCCTCGTTTATCGCTAAACCCATTTTGGCCACTTCTGCTCGCAAACACAACGCTGATAGCTCGTTGAGTTCTTCCAATTATGTCAATATCGTCATATCATGCGCAAGCAGTTGTATAGACTTTTCATAGATTGCGCGTCTGGTGTTGGCTTGTGAGTTCCGACAATCCGTTCAAGTACAATATGAAAGAAGTCACATGACAACGTGTCACCTCACCTTAAAAATTTTTTAACATCAAATGTCTCGGTGAGGTCACTACCGGCCTTAGTGGAGCAGCGAATGTTCTCCATCACCATCCTGCACAGATGGACAAGGTTGGCAGGGATTTCAAAATTAAACATGGCTCTATATAGCTCCTCTCTATAGATGCTGTCATAGTCGGCCTTGAAATCGATAAAGAGAGGTTGTGTATCGATTTGGACTTCTTCGGTTTTTTTCCAGGATCTGCCGAAGTGTGATGATTTTATCGATAGCAGACTTTCCTGGCCTGGAACCTCACTGATAGGAAGGGTTTCAGGTGTTCACACAATATCGCAGAAAAGATCTTGTATGCGAAGTTGAGGAGACTCCTTTCGGTGGATCGGGCAAATGATGTTGAGAATCCATTCATCAGCCATGCATTCGGCTGACCAAATCTTAGAGATGAGTTGGTGTACGCTCTCTACCAAATTCAACACCAGCTGACTTGAAAAGTTCGGTGGGTAAGCCATCAAGTCCAGAAGCCTTGTAAGATTTTAGCTTGGGTATTGCTATAGTCACTTCGTTTTGGTCAGGTGGACAGACATTTTGACTATCATCGTTTTTGTTGAATGGTTCATTCTGCCTGACAGTGGGATGCTGTTTATCTTTTGGTAAAACTTCCGCGCATTGTTGGGGTAGCTTTCAATATTCTCGATCGCGCGCTTCTCATGCTTTTTTTCTTCTCTTGGAGAAGCCGATTTTCTTCCCATCTCTTTTGCTCGTAGAGCTCACGAGCAGCTTTCGTCTTCATTTGTAGCGCCGCTTTATATGCCTATACTTTTGCTGCATGCACTCGTCGGCATTCTTCGTCAAACCAGAGGCTTAGCGATGTTGGTCGCACGAAACCCAGTACATCAGTTGCGGCGTTTCTGATAGCATGGTGGCGGCCTTCCCACTGATCTTCGGCACTTGATGCTGGTGGCTTAGGGGTGAATGAGAAATTTCGGGACACGCGTTCAGCGAAGTCTCTGGCGATCTCAAATGACTTTTTCGAATTTAAATTTGCGATTCTTCTTTGTTGTTCAGTTCGGGATATCCGTATTCGTACCTTGGCTACAACAAGGTAATGATCCGAGTCTATTTTGGCCGCTCGGAAGGTCCAGACATCCAGAATACTGGAGGCATGTCTTGCGTCGATCGCGATATGATTAATTTGGTTGATAGTTACGTCTTCATTGGACCGCCAAGTCTGTTTGTTAATATTGAGATTAGGAAACCATGTACTTTCTATAGTGATATTGCACTCCATAGCCAAATCAATTAGCATTAGTCAGTTGTCAGACGTGGTGCCGTGTAGGCTATGTTTACCGGCTGCTCTACCAAAGACCTCCTCCTTTCCTATTTTGGCGTTAAAATAACGTGTGTCGTATTTAGAACATTGCTCGCATATTTTGTCGAGGAGCTCGTGGAGCTCGCTTTGGTGGCCGGGTACTTCGTTTCCAGTAAACCATTACGGGAGTGTGAACGCCGCCGTTGGCGCATTTAGGGACTTCTCCATCATCACCTCTATTCCAATGTCCTGCCTTACATTGGAAATTCCTTACCGACCTGTGATCCGTATACATCGACGCAGCTCTCGCAAGGTGTTCACTAAGTTCAACCTAACTGGAACTGTAGACGCCACCGTTGACTCCATCTAGGAATTTCCGCCTGGAACAGGAAGAAGTGCTCTAATGAGAAAGCCCTCTTTCACCTCTCTCATCTGTTGGCGTCAAAAAACCTCCAAACGGGGTTGGTTATTCATTTCTCGGATCAAGTTACTAGGCAACCAGCGGGCACCACGTGAAGGTTGAGAGAAAGAATTGGTAGGCCGCCTAGGCTAAGTAAAAACGCTAGTGTTTTCATATACATGCATGCACTACCGTTTGACCACCAACAGTGCAAGATAACCCTGCATAAATAATGTTCATAATAGTCTTAATATTAGTTTTGGCGTTTTTTTTTTTAAATTTTACATTTGCGTTAGTAAATAAAACATGGCCATCATTCACGTATTTGATGTAAATATTTTCCTCAAACGAATTTTTCAATCACGTATGGCTGACAACAAATCCCATGTTACTACCACCCCTACCATCGTCATCATCAAAGTAAAATTCGCACCAAGGGAAGGCGAGAATGTATTGTGTTCAGACAGACAGCTTATTGCTGACGTAATGGAATTTGATTAATGAAATTTCTGAATTGTCACTGATATATTAAATTTGTACTTTTTTTTCCCTTCTGACCTGACTTTATCCATTGGCCATCTCCTCGCCATCAGTAAATTTTCTGATGAAACTGACAATGGTAGAGATATTTACAATGATTTTCCACTTTGGCTTTGTTCATGAAATTAAATGGGAGGAAAAGTAAATAAAAATAAGAAAAAAAAAAATGCTGACACATCAAGCAATTTGTCACGAAGGGGAAAACCTTGCTAACGTTATGAAATTGAAATGAAATTAATTTGTAAACCATTTCATGTTTTGTCATTTATTAAGTCCATAAATATTCGAGGAAAAATAAATCCAGACACAATAACATGTCTCTTTTTGTTTTATTTTTCTTATTCTACGAGTACTAAGCAACCAAAAAGATTGATTTTCCCAGAATAGGGAACATATGTATAAAACAACTAAATTGTACTCGTAGTATGCAATAAACAAGACAGGAGGCAACAAAAATGCACATCATTCAGACAGGACAATCAGTCGCAACTCGAAACAAAGCACTATCTCAATCTTTCCTCCGGATACTCGGGCACCTATGTACGTGTTCTACCCCAATTGTTGAGGAAGGGGGGAAAATGAAATTGGAATTGACATACGGGTAGATATGAAATGTACCACAGAATGAACATCCAATTCGGACAAAGGAGAAATGTATGTGTGTACAGTGAACTGTAATTAAATAAGTACAATATAAAAGGAACTAAATTGGCAGGATGACAGCGTACGACATGCTTTGTTTCATCATATGGTAGACATAATTCTCTGACTTTTGTGTACTTTTCTTTAATTGTATGAAGGCACACACGTATGTACGTATGTTTGTGACAATTAGTATTCACTTTGTCAGTACAATACTGATTCGAGTATCGTTACTGAATGAAAAATTTCAAAATTTAAATTGATGTTTCGAAAATTGTTCTTAAAATCGTTTTTTTTATTGCATTTGGAATCGAACTGGGATGTTCTTACCTTACTAGGTATCTTGGCCTCAACAAACAAACTTTAGCGATCTTTAGCCAGCTGCCTCCAGCTTCAAGGATTCGTCATTACTCTTGTTGCCTGAAATTTGCGAAAATAAAGGGTTATCCCCATATTTCCAACAGGGTTTCTAGGCTCTGCGTAGAGTTAGCTCCTGGTTTGTTTGATGATTCAGCATTGTGAGTTGAGTTTTAGTGAGAATGGACGCTGCAGCGGTTTGAAACACGCGCTACGCTGCGCTGCCCAAATAAAGTGGAAAAGTGGTTAAAAGTATCAAGAAAATAGCTTTTATGATTATTATATTTTGCAAATTAGCTGTGAAAACAGCGAAAGAACAGTCTTGGAAGGAGTTTGGCGAGAAATTGGAACGTGACCACAGATCTGCAAATAAGATGTTTTGACTCAGAGGAAAAAAGTAGAATATCGTTGAAGGAGTCAAAACCAAAGACGGTACACTTCTTTCCAATGAGGAGGACATCTAACGCAGATGGAGCGAGCACTTTTCAGAATTGCTCAATCCCGGAAAGTAGTCCTACGGAAGAGGAAGTACCTTTGGCGATCAAAGCGCTAAAAGTTGACAAAACTGCTGGTGTGGATGCAATCCGGCCAGAAATGCTCAAGGCTTTAGGTAAAGAGGGAGTGCAATGGCTCTCGCGTGTCATTAAAGTGGCCTGGGAATGTGTTGAAACACCTGGTGATTGGCAAATGGGGGTGATTGTTCCTCTTTTTAAAAAAGGGGATAAAAGAGATTGCGCCAACTACAGGGGTATATTTGAAGTCTCCCTGGAAAAGTCTTCGCTAAGGTGCTAGAAACGCGTTCCAGAGCTGTGGTTGAGGACAGTTTGAGGGATGAGCAGTGCGGTTTTCGTCCCGGTAGAAGCACAACCGACCAGTTATTTGATCTCAGAATGGTTCTTGAGAAGGCCTGGGAGTATCCTAAATATGTCTTTACTTGTTTTGGGGATTTAGAAAAAGCATAGGATAGGGTTCCTCGAGGCAAACTCTGGAGTGTTCTGCAGGAGTATGGGATTGATGGTTCCCTGTTAATTGTGATTCAGTCTTTATATACAAACTGTGAAAGCTGTGTTCGGATAAACGGTGTTAAACCAATACCCTTCACTGTGGGCGTTGGACTCCGCCAAGGGTGCGTTTTGTCACCTCTCCTCTTCATTGTATATTTGGATTGGATGTTGCAGTGCAGCCATGGCGGGGAATGTTTCAAAGTGGGAGACCTAAGGATTAATCATTTGCGGATGATTTGGTAATCCTTGGACCCTCTCAAACTGAACATCAGCGCACACTCGAAAGGTTTGTAGCCGTTTGTGATGATGCTGGAATGAAGATCAATGTGAATAAATCGGAAGTAATGGTCGTTTCCAAAAAACCCATTCAGTGCACACTGCATGTTAGTGGAGTCCCACTGAAGCAGGTGGATAAGTTTAAGTACGTCGGGGTCTTATTCACGAGTGACGGGAAGAGCAGTGCCGAGTTATCCTATAGAATTGATCAGGCTGGATCAATTTTGAGAGAGCTTAGGCAATCTGTTATAAGGAAGGTCGAACTTAGTGTTCAAGCTAAGCTATCGGTTTTTAACTCGGTGTATGTTCCAACTCTCACCTATGGTCATGAAATTTGGGTAGTGACCGAAAGAATAAGATCGTGGATACAAGCTGCCGAGATGAGGTTCCTTCGCGGTGTTGTTGGAATAACTCGTAGGGATCGAGTCCGCAACACCAGAGTACGCGAGGCTGTGCCATCAGGTAAGAGACTCCCCCGTAGGCCTGGAAATAAATGGCTGGCCCAAGTCAGGCATCTCTCCTGGAGCCGTCTATGGATTCCTCCTGATGAGTTGGAGTCAATCCCGGAGGATCGAGAAGGATGGAGGGTCCGCCTGTGCATCCTACCCCCGCGATTCTCATGAAGGATTAGCGGCTCATTGAAAATGTATGCATGTATAATTGTTATATTATTGATAAGATATTTTCCTATAATTTCGGCCTTGATAAACCAACACAAAAAGACATACATTTGTGATAGTTGCGGTGAAAACCTTCCCTGTGACGGTGATTTCGTGATGTGTGCCCCAGGTAAGAAAAGGTAACACTAATTATGTTCAACGCTCTCTGAAAAATCCTATCGCAATTTGTTTAGCGAGAGAAAAGCAGCCTGGAAATGTCCTAAATGCCGCAATGATAAAACTGAACCAGTACAACAACAAAATCGTGATATAAGTTAACATCGCATATTCTATTAACACCGCACATTCTATTATGCATCCGAAACCTCTTCCCAGGGAATACGGACACCCTACACCTGCACGCGCAACATTCTTTCCATGCACTTGCACATGCTCCAGTCTCATGATGATGAGGTAAGAGAAGGTAACACTACTTATGTTCAACGCTCTCTGAAAAATCCTATCGCAATTTGTTTAGCGAGAGAAAAGCAACCTGGAAATGTTCTAAATGCCGCAATGATAAAACTGAACCAGTACAACAACAAAATCGTGATATAAGTTAATACCGCATATTCTATTAACACCGCACATTCTATTATGCATCCGAAAGCTGTTCCCAGGGAATACGGACACCCTACACCTGCACTCGCAATAGACTTTCCATGCACTTGCACATGCTCCAATCTTATGATGCCGACATCGCGTCTGAGGCACATCCGGCACCGAAGCACATCCACAGGCGGTAACTGTTATAGTTAAGTGACATTATTTTTTGTGAGTAGTTTCAAGTTTAGTTGTATTTTTGTTGTCAAGAAATAAAGAAGCTAGGCTCCCAACATTTTTTTTGTTTTTTAATTTAAGATCTAGTTTAATTTAATAGGCGCCCGAGCAGGGACCCTGGTGACAGTGAATATTAAGTATCGGCTATTTTCAATACCCCCTAAGGTACTGCGCGAAATAATCGTAACTGCTCGTAAGTAGTGCTTTTGCTTATATTCGGGAAAAAGAAGAAAGTCCCCAAGTGTTACGTTTGTAACTAGTTGTCCATGCGTGTGAATATTACGCATAGTGTAGCCCCTCAGTAGCCGGAGAAGGCACCGTCAACCAGAGGAACAGGAGGTAGCCCACGTCTACCAGTAGCTCTACCACACATCCATCCATCCAGGAAACGACGAGATGAACCTGTCGTATTTAGTATTGTAAGTTTAGGACTAGAAAAATCATTGTTTTGGAAAAAGCGATATACAAAAGAAAAGTGAAAAACTATTCATTCATTCATTCATTTTCAATGGCCCGCTAATTCTTCATGAGGGTCGCGGTGGTAGGATGCTCAGGTGGACTCTCCATCCTTCTCGATCCTCCGCCATTGACTCCAATTCATCAGGGGGAATCCCTAAGCGGCTCCAGGAGAGATGTCGGACTTGATCCAACCATCTATTTCTAGGCCTTCCGCGAAGTTGCTTACCTGATGGCACGGCAACCATGGCGCATCTTGGAAGCCGGTCTGGGGGCATACGCCCTACGTGACCAAACCATCGAAGCATAGATCGTTCCGTTCGGAGAAGTAGCTGCTCAACGTTGAGCGCCTCGCGTACTCTGGTGTTGCGCACTCGATCCCTACGAGTTATTCCAACAACACCGCGAAGGAACCTCATCTCGGCAGCTTGTATCCACGATCTTATTCTTTCGGTCACTACCCAAATTTCATGACCATAGGTGAGAGTTGGAACATACACCGATTTAAAAATCGATAGCTTAGCTTGAACACTAAGTTCGGCCTTCCTTATAACAGATTGGCCAAGCTCTCTCAAAATTGATCCAGCCTGACCAATTCTACAGGATAACTCGGCATTGCTCCTCCCATCACTCGTGAATAAAACCCCGACGTACTTAAACTTCTCCACCTGCTTCAGTGGGACTCCACTAACATGCAGAGTGCACTGAATGGGTTTTTTGGAAACGACCATTACTTCCGATTTATTCACATTGATCTTCATTCCAGCATCATCACAAACGGCTACAAACCTTTCGAGTGTGCGCTGAAGTTCGGTTTGAGAGGACCCAAGGATGACCAAATCATCCGCAAAGAGCAGATGACTAATCCTTAGGTCTCCCACTTTGAAACATTCCCCGCCACGGCTGCGGGCCACGGCTGACAAAACGCACCCCTGGCGGAGTCCAACGCCCACAGTGAAGGGTATTGATTTAACACCGTTTATCCGAACACAGCTTCTACAGTTCGTATATAATGACTGAATCGCCCTTAACAGCTAACCAGCAATCCCGTACTCCTGCAGAACACTCCAGAGTTTGCCTCGAGGAACCCTATCATATGCCTTTTCCAAATCCACAAAACAAGTGTAGACAGGTTTGGCATATTCCCAGGCCTTCTCAAGAACCATTCTGAGAGTGAACAACTGGTCGGTTGTGCTTCTACCGGGACGAAAACCACACTGCTCATCCCCCAAACTGTCCTCAACAACAACTCTGGAACGCTTTTCTAGCACCTTAGCGAAGACTTTTCCAGGGAGACTTAAAAGAGATATACCCCTATAGTTGGCGCAATCTCTTTTGTCCCCTTTTTTAAAAAGAGGAACAATCACCCCCATTTGCCAATCACCAGGTGTTTCACCGCATTCCCAGGCCACTTTAATGACACGCGAGAGCCATTGAACTCCCTCTTTACCTAAAGCCTTGAGCATTTCTGGCCGAATTTCATCCACACCAGCAGATTTACCAACTTTTAGCGCTTTGATCGCCAAAGTTACTTCCTCTACCGTAGGACTATTTTCCGCCCAACTCTCGACCATAGGTCTGTCATCTTCGGTGCCCTGTTCGGGATTGAGCAATTCTGAAAAGTGCTCGCTCCGTCTGCGTAAGATGTCCTCCTCATTGGAAAGAAGTCTACCGTCTTTGGATTTGACTCCTTCAACGATATTCAACTTTTTACCTCTGATTCGGCGGACGGTCTGCCAGAACATCTTATTTGCAGAGCTGTGGTCACGTTCCAATTTCTCGCCGAACTCCTTCCAAGACTGTTCTTTCGCTGTTTTTACAGCTAATTTGCAAGTTCTTCGCGTCTCAGTGTACCGATTTCGAGAATCGGAGTTCCCCAAGTGAATCCACACCTTAAAGGCTCTCTTCTTCTCTCTGATGGCTTCTTGAACTCCGGGCGTTTTAAACCAAGCAGTTCTTTTATCACCACCAGCCGCCACACCAAGCCGCTTCACTCCACAAACATCTACCGTAGAGGCAATAACCGCTGTTGAAAACAGTTGCCATTCTTCCTCTACATTTGATGGAACAGTTGGAATTCGTTCAAACCTCTCAGATATTTGCCGCGCAAATATCTCCCGCATCTTATCGTCCTGTAACCTCTCCCATCGTATGCGTGTAACCATCCTTGGTTTACGCTTTGGTAGGGGAGGCACTCTCTCGCTAAGATACAATTTGCACAGCACTAAGTAATGATCAGTTGACAGTTCGGCCCCTCTCAATACGCGAACATCACAAACCATTCTCTTCAGACACGATGGTACCACAAAGAAATCGATCAGTGACTTCTGCTGCTCTGACGGCACCACGTGTATTTGTGAATGTCTTTGTGTGGAAAGATGGTGTTCATGATGGATAAGCCATTTCCACAACAAAAATCCAACAACCTCTCTCCGTTCGCGTTTTGATCAGGATCACCGTTCCTCCCAATCACACTCCCCCATGTCATAACATCTACGCCCACATGAGCATTGAAGTCACCCATCAGGACAAAAGAATCCATATCTGCAACCTTTTCAAGGCAACATCAACTTCATCTAAGAAAGCTGCGTACTCTGACTGAAGGTTCGGTGCATACACCTGCACCAATGCCAGAGTTGATCTTTCAAGCTTGAGCTTTGAGATCGCAACTCTCCCTCCTAATGGTATCCACTCCAATACTCTGTCTGTCAACCTGGGACTTGTGAGTATCCCCACTCCCGCCCGAGCAGACATTGAGGGTGCGACTCCTGACAGGAAGAGCTTCCACCCACCCGAAAGGTCCACAGTTTAAGAACCTCTCTGCTTTGTTGAAGAGACGCCAACTATATCTAGTCGACTTTTAACAGCCTCCCCAACAAGCTCAAGATCCTTCCCTGTGAGCGATGAGACGTTCCATGTGCCTATCCTAAGTCGATGCCGTTGTCGAATCTCAGAGAGTCCATCTGTGCCCCTATCGGTGCACAGCGCGCTCACCCCTTGATCCCCGTAATGGTTCGCGAGACCATTGACAGGAAGCTCGTAGCCATTTCGGGTTTGACCCGGCCAGCTGCCGAGCGGGACAAGCCGACCACCAGACGCTCGCATACTGCCACCCTTCAGGCCTGGCTCCAAAGGATGCCCTGGCTTACCAGGCTTGGCAATATCCGAGGCCGGTCGTTTCCTTCTTGTCATCATAGGGTTTGCGCTTAGTTAGCCGTAACTGGATTGTATGGATGGGAATAACTATTTAAGTTACCCCATCTGCACATCCCAGTCACGTTGCCCGCCCCCCACCACGAGGAGGTCAGCTGCCAGGGGGGCAGTGAAAAACTATATAAATTAAAAATTAGAAAAGAAATAGAAAAAAGGAAAATATTTAAGACAAGTGAAAGTTGATCTCTCTTCTAACCACTCGCCGGTAATTTTATTACTTGGAGAAGCGCTGATCAAGAAAAAAGGACCCCCAAGACTTGCTAGCAATAGAACAAACTGGAAAGGCTTTAGAAATGATTGCGAAACAAATATCGCCTTAAATGTATCACTTAAAACACCTTGTGAACTAGAGGACGAAGTTGATCGTTTCGTGGAAGCAATCCAAAGAGCTGCATGAAGGAACACTCCTTCTAGAAGTTATAAGATCAACCGCAACGAAAAGCATCCCAGAGAAATTATTGAACTAGTGAGGGAGAAAAGAAAAGCACGAAAGAAATGGCAAATCACTCGTGCACCGCAGCATAAAATGGTCCTTAACCGACTATGCAATCGCCTTAGAGATAGTATTCGGGACATTTCGACATACGAGTACCTTGAAAATCTCTCCGGTGAAAGAGAATCAAATTATTCGCTTTGGAAAGCGCTAAAGGCATCTGGAAACCTCAAATGCAGGCGCCACTAATTCGGAAAAACGATCGAAACTGGGCCAAGAGCGACAAAGAAAAGGCAAAACTTTTTGCTTTGCACTTAGAAGAAACGTTTAAGCCGTTCGACGGCCCTTCGTTAACGCCCGACTCCCCAGTCACGACATCTGACAAAAAAATTAAAAAAAAATGCATTGATTGAACGGACGGAAGGGATTAAAAATCTAAAAACCAAAAAAGCTCCGGGTTACGACTTGATAATGGCGCCGAATAAAGCTATTATCAAACTGCTCTATTTGATCAACGCTTCGTTCCGAGACAATGGAAAGTCGCCGAGATTATAATGGTCCCGAAAACATGCAAACCTCTGAATAAGAAGAAATCATATCGGCCTATTTTATTTTTGAGATAACCGGCAATAGGGTTATCTCAAAAATATTTGTAAAAATACTTTCCAAACGTCTACAACCCGTAATTGACGAAAGACGTCTCATTCCTGACCATCAGTTTGGATTTAGAATGAAACATTCTACAATCGACCAAGTCCACAAAATGACTGACGTGATTGAGAAAGCTCTGGAAGAAAAAAAGATTTGTTGTGGTGTATTTCTTGACGTCTCACAAGCTTTCGATAATGTTTGGCACGAAGGCTTGGAGTATAAAAAAAAAAAAAAAGATTTCGCTTGGACGAATTCCTGGCGCATTCTGCTGACCGAAAGCAAATCGACTCACGTCAACTTTACCTAAAAAAAAGTGGATAGATTGCCTATATATCTAACCTCGGCTCGAATACCTTTCGCAAACGAAGTAAAATATCTAGGAATGACTCTAGATGCTAAGCTTAAATGGAAATCGCACGTAAAAAGGAAACGCGAAGAGCTCGAAAACAAATACCTACAATTGTACTTGGCTACTCGGAAAATATTCCGAGTAAAAATCTTACACTACCATTTGGTATAAGCTCGCGCGGTCGGGCCTTATGGTGTCTTTAAAAGATTTTTCACCTGCTCTCGGCAAAAAAAAAAAGAAGAAACTAGTTGCGACTACAAGAAAGAAGGCGAAGAATTTAAATAAATATCTTTATAATATACATTAAAGTAAATCATACTATATCAAGGGTAAAACAATTGCATGTTATCTTAAACCTAACTAACATCAGTTTTAGATGAATTGAAAAAAAAAAATTTTTATTCATTAGGAAACCTTATTGTCAAAAAAAGAAATTTAAAAAAAAAAGAAAAAAAAGATTAACCATATTTAAAGTCAGACATGTCAAGTTTAGTTTCTTCTCAAATTTCCTCAACTCTGAGCATCCCAAAATGCCTGTGCTCCGTTCAGGCGTACCCACAAATTCTACTAACGAAAATTTCTTCGAACCAAATCCATCGAACCCCTCCGGTAGAAATGTCCCATTACTGGACAACCAACCGAAGAATCCTCTGGGTGATCAGAATCAGAACAGCTCGTTCGAATCCACAACATCTCATATGGATGCAAACCGGGATGTTTTATTAACTCCCGCTTTGGACGCCCTCAATTCATCCATAGTAAACCGGGTCCTTTAATTTCAAGCGGGCTGCGCTTCGGCTAACTAACATTGGTCTCTTCAAGACTAATAACGTAGGACATAGCTCCATTCTCAAGGAATCCTTTCCCGGAATCCCTGACTAATCGGACCATATTCTTGGTACTTTAGACTTCGACACACCATATGAAGTAATGCATCCTACCAGAGAGGACTGGCGAAGGAAGACAGTCTCTGTCCATAACGAGATTGCAATATACACTGATCGTTCTAAGACCAGAGACGGCACGGGGTGAGGTATTTACTCTAGTGATACGAGCCTACTGGTGGGCCTGAGGCTTCCGGACACATGTGTGTGTGCTCCAGGCAGAGGTTCTAGCTGTACTTAAAGCTGCGGAATTACTTGAGATGAAACCGATATCCGGCAAGACTATCGCCATGTACATACATTGACAGTCAGGCTGCGCTAAAGGCGCTAGAGTCTTACGTCACCAAATTTGAGATAATCAGGAATTGCCGCACAATACTTAAGACATTATGTACGCAGATCCGAGTCAGATTATGTTGGATACCTGGACACTGCGATATCGAAGGCAAAAAGAGCGGGGCTCTCATATAGTGACATAACTGGTAGTATTAAGCCGCCAAGGTGCGCGGCTAAGGGAATCATTCATGATGGAATCATCGATACGGCCAATTTAAGATGGTCAAACTTAGATGGTCACAGGGTGTCTAAGGCCTTGTGGCCTGTGTTAGACCGCAGAAAATCTCTGAAGATCATAAAATTAGAAAGACCATTTCTATGAACAGTGATATGAATACTCTCTGGCCACTGTCTCCTAAGGAAGCATGCTATGAGACTAGTATTACGAGTATCTAACACGGATGTTTGTAGGTATTGCAATGACCTACATGCTTTAGAGGACATAACACATATACTCTGTGAGTGCCAAGGAATTGCCAGGACAAGGCTAACGCATCTTGGTAGATACTTCTTCGATAACCTGGAAGAGGTGAGGTCCTTGAACCACAACAAGGATCTCTTTAAATTCTGTAGGGAGATTAAATATCTTGGGTGAATGATTGGTTTTAGGTCTTTTTCCGTGAAGGTTCCCTAGGGATCGCGATGGCCCCACTCTGAGGCCTAGTGTTTTTATGAAAACCTTATAACCCTACCTAACCTAACTTAACCTAAAGCGGGTCCTAGAGACCAAGATTCTGCCCATTGGTTATAATTGCTTAAGCCCCAATTTTGATAATTTCGCTGGTACAGACCAGGCAATTGCCGGTGAGCACAGAACTCGATTGGACGACATGGACAGAATTCTAGATGTAGTCTGATGCCTTAGACAATTTTCCGGTGACACGGGAGAGTTTAGCTCCTGGGAAAAGAGTGTCGAGCGTATCCTTGATATCTATGGAGCCCTTAAAGGTACACCGAAGTACTACAGGATTTTAAGCGTGATGCGCAATAAAATCGTCGGTAACGCAGACATAGCGCTGGATTCATACAACATTCTACTCGACTGGAAGCCAATATCGAGGTGCTTAGCAATGCACTACGCCGATAAGAGAGACATAACCACATTAGAATACGAAATGGCATCTCTCATACAAGGGAATAAATTCATACAAGAATATTACCAAATGCTTTACACCCATCTCTCCCTAATCCTGAATAGAATATCCTGCATTGACGCGACTCCCGACGCCATGCGCTTTTTGACCCAAACGAATAGGGAGAAGGCACTGGATACATTTACGCGTGGACTAAGAGGTGATCTACCACGCTTACTCGCTACGAGAGAATCGCTAGATTTGCCTCACGCGCTAAACCTATACCTTAAGATGAAGAACCGAAATTATGGGACAAACTATGCCTATAATAATCAAGCAGCTCATAGAAGCAGCAACTACCTCGTGCTGCGCCACCGCGCGATCCGTACCACAACCAACCTAATACCACTTTTCGTAGTCAACGCTTCGTATCTCAATTGAAAAACTAAAACTACAGACCTTCTTTTGTATAAAGGCAGCCACCCATGCCCGCAGCAAACCCGATCTCTAAATTAGAACCAGTCTACCAAGGTCAAAGTTTTCAGACCAGGTATCAGCCAAACCAATTAGCGCTAAGGGGACCGACACCAGTACCTCGACAGCACGCATCCAACAGTATGCACCAAAGTCTCAGCAGGTTAACCGATTTGCACCAAGGGGACAGACACCTATGCCTCAGGGTCAAATTAATTTCACCAGAATAAGTGGATCTCTATCACGATCGTGATCAGGCACCAGAATTCGATACGAACGAGTACGAGCAAACTCTAGAAGAACACCTTCGACCCCTGGAACAAGAAGATGATATCAATAACACTGAGGCTAGCTTGATCGAGGACTTAACTGATCTGCATTTTTTAGGTTAACGGACTCTTCGTTACCTTACTTTGAAGAGAAAACGAGAAGTGGCAAAATTATGAAAATCCTAATAGACACCAAAAAAACAAATACAAATATTTGGCGCAACAGCTCTTTAAAGTACCAGGGCCTAGCTTCTCGCAACCACTCATGTTGTGTGCGTTATATTTTTCACACGAATGGAAGGGACCTACAGTTTAATGCCGAATTCGAACGGCGATTTGAGAAGCTTTTTTGTGACAACAATACTCTCGGATGTTTGTCAGACGCTCGCGAGAGGTGGGACCGTGAAAAAACTTTTTGGTATTTTCTGGGATTCGAACTTGGAACCTCATGCGTAGTGATCCGAAACACTAACCACTTACGCCACAACGCCCACTTGCTTATAGACACCGACTCAAACCGAAATTACATCCAACCTGCGCTCGTCGAGAACCCCATTCCCAACAATGAATCTTTTAATGCAAACTCAATAGGCGGAAGTACCGGAATTAACCATTGTGTTGAAACAAGTCTTTTTGGCCTTACAGAACCTAAAATCAAATTCTTCCTTCTCCCCACCCTAACGATAGCTTGAAAGAGTAAAACAACAGAGGATTACAAAGTAAAAGTATTATGAAGGCTGGTGATAAAATCTGTTTCAGGACATGGCAGCGCCGTTAGCCTGAGTGGCAAATTTAATAATTCATTTAATTGTAGAAATTTATTCAATTCAATCGTAAAAAAAAAGAAGAAAAAAAAAAGTTATATAAATAATAATAATATATAGAAAAATGAAGACTACGTAGAGTAAAAGAGTTATTTAAAGAAAATTCAAATAAAAGAGATTAACAAGGATACAAATCAGAAGGATTCATCTAATTTGACTTCTATAAGCAGTTGCTTTTTGCAGTAAAGGAAAAGGTTTTTCCAGCCATAGAGCCCATTGAGTATGTCGATCAGCGTGTGCGGTTGCAACTCATTTGCATTGAAAAAGGCTTTTCTCGTTTCTTTCAGGATAAGACATACGGCAATGAAATGAAGGATGTCTTCTCTGACTTGTAGGTTGCATAGAGAGCATAAGATGGGAAGGTCGGGTCGATGTGGGAGATAGTTTAGCTTTACCAGCTCTCCTCTAGCTTTAAATATAATAGAGATAGAGTCTATTTCATGGTTGTCGTTGAAATAAGCTTGAAAGAGTTGTCAGCAGTCATATATGCAAAGGAAGTTACATGTTCATTCTCGGTGGACCTAAAATCAGAATTAAATAAACTACTCAAAACAAAATAGGGCCCACTAAGTTTTTTGGCTTTCATTTGAAAAAAAATTAGTGATTATATTTTTTTGTTGGTTATTATGTTTTAGCTTAGTATTAAGAAAGAAATTGAGTACACATAATCAATACGGAAAAAAAAAAAGTTTATTCAAATTACACACAAAAAACATTTTATGGGAAAATTTACGAAAAATAAAGAAAAATAAAACTTTACATATCACTATTTTTTGTTATGATTTGTTGTTGATTTGTTTTGCTTAGTAGCGAGTAGGGCCTCCTCTACTCCGTATGCACTGTATTAGCCTATCTGGTACGCTTTCGATCAGATGCGTTACATTTTGCTCGGGTATACGCTCCCAAAAGGCTTTTAACGCGTTTATCAGTTCCTGTTTATTGCTGACATGGCTGTGGTTTTATTTGAGGCTTCTTTTTAATTCGTCCCATAAATGCTCGATGGGATTGAGGTCTGGGCTGTTTGCTGGCCATGGCAAAAGTGAAATATTGGCGTCAGAAAGAGCTGCTTGGGTAATACGGGCCGTATGTGGGCGAGCATTGTCTTGCATAAGAACAAACTCATCGCCAACTCTCTGTGAAAATGAGATCACAACAGGTCGTATTACCATCTCAACGTAACTGGCGGCTTTAGCGATGCCTTCATCCAAGATTACCTGCTCTGTTGTGCCTAGCAAACTTATTCCAGCCCATACCATAACACTAGGGCCCCCAAATCGGTCACTTCCGTGAATGCACGGATCAGTAAAACGTTCACCTTGTCTTCTCCACACGCGTACTCGTTTATCACCACTCAAAAACGTTATCGTTTATCACCACTCAAAAACGTTACGTTAAGTTTCGGTCGAATAGCACGCACTCTGGAACGTTGATCATCTTCGTGCGGTTGATTGCGAATGGTTTGATCACTGACTTGAGTGCCAGTTGACTGCCGCAGTTGAGTTTGTAAAGCCCTGGCGGTTATGGTACGTGCCCGACGTGCAGGTATTCGAATGTGCTGGTCTTCCTGCCAAGTTGTGACTCTAATTCTTCCTAATGCAGGTCTCCTTGCTACACTCCCGGTCTCCTGGAAGCGCTCCCACACGTTTCGGATAGATCGTCTCTACACACCGATACGATTTGCAGCAGCCCTTTGAGACTCTTCTTGCTCCAGCATATTTACCGCTCTTATTGCGTTTTCAGTATCTATCTAAGACGTCTATATGACGTCTAGAACCGGGCATGGTAATCACGTTTAATCACGAAGAAATAAAAAAAAAACAATTAAAGAAACTAACACTTAGCAACAACGCTATAATCGGACTGAGAAAACAAATGCAATAATTTTTGCATTGATTGTTTTTTCAAGCCATGGGCTTTTTTTGCCTACTCACTTGGAGGAAACGGTAAAATTATTGTTCAAAGCATTGATAACTGACTCATACTCATGCAAATTCTACAATAAAATGCTTCGTTTCGATAATGTTCACCAATTAAGTATTTTTTAGGCAAAATACAAAATAAATCTTGGGTGGGCCCTATTTTGTTTGGAGTAGTTTAGATGGAAATGCAGTCAATTACTTCCTAAGCTCAATAATCAATTCAATATCTGACGCTCAACAAATAATTGTTGAATTGCTTTTGTCAAAGTTTGCCCCAACCTATTCTCCGAGCCTGATGAAAAGCTAGCTTTCACCACAAAGGTGGCAGGCGAAATCCGTACAAACACAGATTCCCCATTTTCTCGAAATTTTATCCTTACCCCATGTCACTTAAGGATGAGGTGGAGAAACCAGTTTCTAAGCTTCTTGAGGGTGGCATAAATAGACCATCGCGATCACCCTATAATTCTCCTATTTGGATAGTATCCATGAAACCCGACTCCATGGGAAATAAATAATATCGACTATAGGAAACTCAATTCGGATACCACCGCGGATCGATACCCGATCCCAGAGGTAACCGAGGTCCTATCCTAATTAGGTAGAAACGCCTCCTTCACAGTTCTTGACTTCAAAAGCGAATTTCGTCAGATTCCCTTAAAGGATTCTGATATCTAGAAGATGGCATTTTTCATAAATAATGGAAAGTTACACGACTACCATTCGGTCTTAAGAACGCGCCGTCAATTTTCCAACGAGCTCTCGACGATATTCTTCACGAGGATATTGGAAAGATATGTTACGTATACATTGATGTGGGACTGGGCCAGACAAGACAGACGATACCCTACAGACAATACATGACGCAACGCATAACGCACACACCTACTCACAGTGTACATAAGGAAGAGCAGATAACTTTAACAAACCAACGACAAGATCATACGGTACTGGACGAAGAGAACAAATCACGCGACATAGTAAACAACCGTTTAGGAGCAGGCGACCAGAAGACATAACACACAGCCGAACGAATAACATGGAGAACTAGTCAGTCTTTAAACTATACCCAGCAGTGACGAGTCATTAAACTCCGGATAAGTAAAGATAAATAAAGAAATATTATAACGATTAAGAGTGTGTTTTATTGAAGCGGAAACTACGCGTGAGGTTTCAAGTTCGAATCCTACAAAACACCAAAAAGTTTTTTCACGGTCCCACCTCTCGCGAGCTTCTGACAAACATCCGAGAGTATTATTGTCACAAAAAAGCTACTCAAATCGCCGTTCGGATACGGCACTAAATTGTAGGTCCCTTCCATTCGTGTGAAAAATATAACGCGCACAACATGAGTGGTTGCGAGAAGCTAGGCTCTGGTACTTAAGGAGCTGTTGCGCCAAATATTTTTTTTTTCTTATATCTGAATTGGATGAATCAATTTGCATTGCTCAATGTTTATATTGCTGAGTTGGATGAACCGATATCACTTTTAGAGTTGCAATGTGCCCTTAAAATCACAGAAAATAATAAGGCTCCAGGAATTGATGGGATTCCAGTGGAATTTTTCAAGAACTCGACTCTAGTTCTATACAATAAAATCATTGCCGAAGAGATAGTTCCAGACCTGTTCCTAAAATCTATAATCTTTGCCATTTTTAAGAAAGGTGGCAGCAATGATCCAGGTAACTATAGGAGGATACCTATACTCAGTAGCCTTCGCAAAGTATTAACTCAGGTCTTATATAAGAGATTAACCAGCTGGGTCGAAGCGAATCACCACCTTTGCATTTATCAAGCAGGTTTTCGTGCTGGTCTATCAGCCGTTGACCAAATATTTGCGTTGGAGAGTGTTGTCAGGAGATATACCAGCAAGGAAAAAAAAGCTTTATGCCATTTTTGTCGATTTTAAGCCAACATTCCACACCGTCAATAGAAACTCGTTTATATATAAATTGTCTAAGATCGGCTTATCATAAAAAATCTTACGGGTATACAAAAAGCTGATCACGAATATGTTAGCTGCAGCGTCAAATTGAGATGATGTGTCCTCTTTTTTTAGGACTGATACAGGCGTTCCTCAAGGATGCGTTCTCAGTCCTATATTGTTCGCACTTTTTATTGATGATGTGTCTGATTATTTGCCTAGTTCTGTCAATTTCGGAGGTGTAGGTGTTAAAGTTTTGCTTTACTCAGACGACCTCGTAGCTCTAGCCGAGAGTCCGCCTACTTTGCAGCTACAAATTAACAAGTTAAAGTGCTACTGTGATACCTGGAGTTTGAAAATTAACACTGCCAAATCTAAAATCATGGTCTTTGAATCATCTTTGCGTAGGAGGGTGTCACGGGAAAAGTGGTATCTGTGGAATGAGCCTATTGAAGTAGTCAAACAATTTAAATATCTAGGATTCTTATCACCCATAATCTAGATTTGCGTCCTCACGTAAAAGAGAAAACGGTAGCGGCTAAAACGGCTATCAATATTATGTGGAGGAGGTTTTTTTTCTAACCAGCGCGTAGATATAACTTCCAAATTAAGAGTATTTGATGCTACCATTAACTCTTGTCTTTTCTACGACAACCAGGCCTTCGGGTACCAACATATTGAAGAGTTTGAATACGTTCAACGCACTTTTTTCAAACTCATCTTTAAGCTTCCCGTGACAACGCCCATTTACGCAATACGTGTTGAATCTGGACTCCCACAAATCTGCTTAAAAAATCTCAAGGCAAATGCAGATTATATCATCAAGGCATAACCTTGAGGAGGGATAACAATCTCCAAAAAAGGTTTATGCAATTTGCGCTACAATGCCGCTCAACACCCTTTAAAGAATGGTATGATATAGCAAACGAACACGGCTTCGACCTGGATGAGTTAAACCTTAACGATTGGCAAGATATGTTTTATCGCAGCATAGCAAAGGTCGAGTATTTATACCAACAATATCTGAGCAGAGCCCGGGAGTCAACAAGTAGGCTTATTTATAAGGAACTTTGCCATTCTTTAGGTACAAGCAACTATTTTTGCAGGCAACTAAAATCCAGTCAGATAAGCTCACTGTTTAAAATATGAACGGAGGTCTTAGCTCTCAATTACATCCCGCATAGGCAAAATCTTCGAACAATTTGCACCCTTTGCAATAGAAACGAAAATGAAGATATTTACTTTACTGCTAGTATGCCCCATACTTCAGGAGATATGCCGATTATATTTCTCCAGGAATTGTCTCACACTTGAACAAGCAAAGCAAGCTCTAAACGGCTCATATGGTTGGAAAGGACTCTCATCTTACTGTAGTCATGCCTATAACTATCGCAATAGTTTCATAAATTTATAAATGCTAGTAACTATATTTATTAATGAAATATCGTAATTAATCAAACTTGGAACTTTATTATTTATATATTATGTCCACTATTTATTTATTTTTGAATTATTATCATGAAGTCAATTCACGGCAGACGGCAATTTATGTCATGCTTACAAATTCTTTTGTAAATATTAATAATAATAAGAATAATAATAATAATAATAATAATAATAATAATAATAGTAATAATAATAATAATAGCACTACCAATTGTCTACTACAACTTCTCCAGATCATTGAACAATTTTCAAACGACATCAAAATGGAGTTTGGTATAGACAAATGCAAAACCATTAGCATTATACGAGGCAAGATCTCTAAGGGGCTGGAGTACACAACAGCCAGCAATGAAACCATTGAATCGATGGATGAAGGGGATGTATACAAGTACTTGGGAATTGAGCAATCGAAAACGATCAATCATACGACCATTAAAACCTGCTTGACTAAGTCATTCAACACCCGACTGGAGAGGGTACTAACATCATCACTCAACTCCAAGAATATGGTAACGGCTATTAACACCTTTGCTATTGCTATAATAACGTACTCAGCAGGTATCATTAAATGGAGCACTACTGACCTAGACGGATTAGATAGAAAGGTTCGAACAATGATGACAAGATACCGGCATCACCACCCTAAAGCTGCAATCGAAAGATTGTATCTCCCGAGAAGAATGGGAGGCAGGGGACTAATCAACATCAAAAATTTAGTTATGAAACAAAATAACAACCTGAATGCTTTTTTCACCACCAAAGCAGAAACTTCATCGCTCCACAGTGCTGTCCTTAACGCTGATGAGAATTTTACACCAGTGAATATGAGCAGAAGGAACCAGTCTGAGAACGCAGAATATGTACCAGAGGATCTTTACGATAAATGGAAAGCGAAAGCATTGCACGGAAGGCACCCCAACGAGTTAGATGATCCGAGTATAGACAACTTGGTATCAAACTCTTGGCTGCGATTCGGCAATCTATACCCCGAAATGGAGGGGTTTATGGAAGCCATTCAGGATCAGGTCATTCCAACAAAGAACTACCTGAAATTTATCGTTAGAGATGAATCAATTCAATCCGACAATTGTCGTCGCTGTGCATCTGTACACGAAACTATACAACATATACTAGCCGGTTGTACTGTCCTTGCCAACGGGTCTTACAAGCGCAGACATGATAACGTCGGGAAGATAGTTCATCAGGAAATGGCTAGGAAGTATGGTCTTATCAACATCCTTAAGATACACGCCATACTACAAGTACACGCCTGCAGCAATGATTGACACCCCTGAGTACGTCATCTATTGGGACAGAACCATCTTGATCGACACCAGTGTCCAGAACAACAGACCAGACATTGTAATCCACAGCAAAAGGGAGAAGAAAATCACTCGCCTAGATTTCGCAGTAGTAAACAGCAACAACTTGGATAGTACTTATGCAACGAAAATCCAAAAATACGCGGTATTGTGTCAAGAACTGAAGGGTCTCTGGAGATGTGACAGTGCAGTTACCTTGCTGATCGTCCTGTCTAGCACCGGATTGGTCCCCAAGATAACAATGTCTGCTATGAATAAACTCAACATACCATCAAAACTAATTTTCAAAATGCAGAAAGCTGTAATGCTTGTCGAATAGTAAGGGAATTTTTAGGAATGTAAGAACTATATATGTGAACGAGGTGATATGTTTGGTTCCAATACCCGCATACCCACCAGAGCCTAGCCAAAAAAAAAAAAAATTTCAGGTGAAAGTGAAAGCGCTACAAATATCCCGAAGGCTGATAAATGCGAGAAACCGTCACTTTCTTGGCTTCAGTAAGAGTTTTAATCCTGGTTTTATCGACCGGAAGAACACTAGTCCGTCTTTTTAAAGGTGGTGGCATTCTGGGACAAGATGCAATTAAATTACTCTTTCTGCACTCAAATCCGGACCATTTCTCCTCTTCTTAAGGAAGAACGTACAGCAAACAATCCTCTAATGAGATTCGAAGTGCTAAGAACCAGATTTTGCAAGTGTTCTTAACAAGTGAGACACAAAAAGTCAACAATTTTGTGACTAGATTCAGTTAAACCGTGATCAGTTTGGCGGTATTCCACCTAAATTCAAAATGTCTTATGCAGTGTTGGCTAAATAAAGTTCCCTCGTTGAGTGTAATTGCATTTTTTTTTAGCATGATTCCAAATGCAGGAGTAATGCAACGAATCCTTTAAAAAAACAAGCGCTCTTAAGCACGTGAGACGAAGTGTCTCTTGGGTAGCACAAACTCTCAAAACAAAAACGTAACGTTGTCAGGTATTTCCTACGAGTAGTTTTATTGTCCCTGCTTTGAATAATATTTTAAAAAAGAAATCGGTCGCTCGTAGCAAACTGAGATTACGAGCTCTTCTAGTTCTTAATCCGTTCCGCTAAAATTTAATTAAATGGAGCGCAATATCCGGTGCGAAGCACACGCACACGTGGGTGCATGATTTAGTTTTTGTTTTGATTAAAACAAAGTTTTACGAAAAGGATGTTGGGATTGACTAGTAGAGAAAACTTTCCCCTGTGATAGTGAGGAGTGATGGGGTGGTGATTCTATTCGCTTCAGGGAATATCCCTAACAGTATGGATTTTCATTTTATTTATAGTATTTGCTTCAGTGAATTCCATCAGAGATGTGAAAAGATAGTATACTCGTACAATATACATAAAACTGTTGTTTATGATGTTTTTGTTTTGTGAGAAAAGGGTTTTATGTGGTTAGTCATATTGTGGGGGAATTTAGAGTTTTGGAAGTTTTTGCTATCGAATACAATGGTATAAATACGGTTTACTACGCTGTATACGTACATATTTCTTTGAGCTTTTTTGAAGCTGATGCTTAGTTGATATACACAATCTATCGCCATTTACTCGTATTAGAATTCGATAAGTGTTAAGGTTACAGATTTTTGGATAAAGAGTAGTACGCAACGTAGCGTATAAACAGATTATTTCGGAAAAAAATAATAATGATGGTAGCGTTACGTCAAGTAATGGGTGGTACATCTGTTGGGTTCCTTTTCTTCTTGTTTTTTCTATTTCGGCGAGGTTATGATCCGAAAACAAGGGATCATAACGCTCCCACCTCACCGCATTTCTACTGATCCGCCTGTGGGGTTCGCCTATTTGACCTCAGAAAATATCGGCAGGGCTCCCGATTTTGGATCACTCAGTTACTGAGGCCAATATGCCGATGTCGTCACATTTGTGTGATCCATACGTTCATAGCCCTCCCTCTCCTGCCTCGCGATGTCTTTGGAACGTTCGTTGATATTGCCTTTTTAACAGGGTTCAAATGATCTCTTCTTTGAACGTGGCAATACCAGCTGAGCCGGCCGCGCTCTATTTTTCGTAAGATGGTTTCCTTGGCGTGAAGGCTTGCACGGATATTCCAACTTCTTATTTGATCAAGCTTTGTCACTCCTGCTGTCGTGCGAAGCATCTTCATCTCAGCTGCCGTTAATTTACTCTCATATTTTTGTACATGTACATTGTCCAACATTGTGAACCGTATGTGAGCGCTCGACGCACAACTGCGGCGTAGAGCCCTCCTTTCAACTAAGGTGGAATTTTTCTGTCACAGAAGATAGCTGAGTTTTCCCGCCACTTCATCCATCCTTACGCGATGATTGATTGATGTCGTCATCACAGGTTGCTTTGCTATTGATCATAGATCCCAAATATTTGAACTTTTCGCACTTGGGAAGCACTGTTCCATTCAAATAAATGTCTGAAATGGACCTGTGTGGATCAGAGAACAGGCATCACAAGCACTATGTCTTTTTTGAACTAATGTGATACCCATTTCCCTCCATAACGTCCACCCACACATCAAGTGCTCGTTGCAGGGATGTAGGATCCTCACTTATGATGGCTCCATCGTCAGCAAAGAATAACTGATGTACTTTGGAATCCATCACTTTACCTTCAAGCAGATAATCAAGGACTGTAATAAAGAGCAAAGGACTTAAGACGCTTCCCTGGTGCACCCCGACTTTGATTGGGAACTCTTCGGTTACTCCAGCGGGGCATCTTACTCTTGTCTTTGCTCCTTCGTACATGTCCATGATCATCTGTACATACGAGTAGGTTTCTGGAACCCCTCAATATCTTAGCGCCACCCATATCAGATCTCGTGGTTGTCTGTCGAATGCCTTTTCAAAGTCAACCAATACAATATGCAAATCCCTTAAGGAATCACGATGTTTTTCCATCATGATCCTTATACTATGGATTGCATCTGTGGTTGGTTTACCCGAGACAAACCCGCACTGATCATCACATAGCCGTATTATTTTCCGCAGTCGGCCACCTAATAAACGCTCAACGATCTTCTTGGTGTGTGACATCAGCTTGATCGAATGGTATTTATCACAGTTTCGCGTATCACCCTTCCCTTTGTATACAGGAAGAAGGTAACTTTCCTTCCACTGATCTGGCATTGGGTCACCTCTCATGAATTTGGAGATGAGAATTCTGAGCCATTTGAATCCGAAGTGTCCCATTTTTTTCCAGAACTCAGAAAGTATCTCGTCCGCCCCAACCGCTTTTCGTTTTTTGGAGTATTTGACCGCCTCACTAACTTCTTCGACTGTAATATTGGGTATTTCTTCACAGTTAGGGGTGGCTCTTGGAAAGTATAACTGGGGAAAATGTTCGTTCACAGTACTGCCGCCACCTCTGCAGAATTTTGTCGTCATCCACAAGAAGCTGGCCATGAGCATTGTTAATGAATTTTGGCGAACGAATCTCCTAAGCACTCCGCCTTCTTTGGGCGGCTATTTTGAGGATGGCTGCGCTCTTGTTCATATTGTGTCTTCGCAGCTCCTCGATAACCTGGTTTGCATCAGCAACCGGGAAGATATTTTCTCCAGCTCCCGATATAGGCCCTCCCTTCTCTCTGCTTGAAGCTGGGCGCACTTCTTCTTCGCTTTTTTCTTGCAACATCTGTATTCCACTTCGAGGCGAGCTTTTCGTCTCTATTATTAGAGGGGCATTTTGACCAAGCTTTGAAAGCACCTTTCATCTTCTTGTGTTATCTTCTTTTTGAAATTGCTATAAAAAATTCATGTAATATTTTCAAAGTTGTTTGCGTTACTGGTAAGAGTACACTCTCTGATTAATTTCTAAAAATAAGTTCAGTTAAATGCCTGCCGCGGCTGGCTTTATAGTAGCCTATCTTGTCAACCCAATTTTGCAGTATATTTTCTATGGTTCGGTGTTCTTTTTTACGAATAGCTTGATCAATATCGTGCTTAAGTACCTAAATTGTTTCCGGATTGTGAGCGTGACATCGGTCAACGACATCGACAACCCACAAAAATGTCCAACGGCGTCAATCGCAGCTCGACGGAGGCCAAGCTACATTACCAAACAGTGGACTACACGATTATTTAACTTATTGCGCAAAAGATTGGTTGTTGCATGGCGTATGCCTGTTGGAACGGGAGATCGCCCAACGTCATTTCCCCAGTTTTTTGGTAAAAGAGTAGATTATCATGCCTCTGTAGCGCTCTCCGTTAACCGCAACTTTGTTGTAATCTTCGAGGAAAAATCGGCCAAAATGCCGTCGTTCCACACACCACACCAAATAATCATACGCTGAGGATTCTCAGCCGAACGCACTGAACGAAAACGAGAATATCTTGGTTATATTAAAATATCAATCTCGCAAGCTTTCTTCACAAACATTGCAATATTTCGACCAAAACTTCTCTTCAAAATTCGCACTGTTTCGCAAACTCGATACAGTAAGTTTGGAAATAAGTTCAAAATATTTGCGAAGCAAAAATCGATTCATTTCCTACAGATGCAGAAATATGATACTCTGTTTCTATAAATTTTTTGAGGGCGAGATAGTTGTCAGTATGTAATGTATGTAATTTCAAAATTAATCAGCAGATGGCTCATCCGTCACATTTCGTATAAAGACATTCCATAGGTGGGTAAATGCTGAATCAGAAATTAGTCAAATTGGTAAAAAACTAAGCCTGAAGATAGGATCTAAAATCGCTAAGGATTATCGTACTGGGTTGATGGGTTGAAAAATAGATACCTGCACCTTCAAGACATTCAGTCTCATATCAAACACTTCTACTATTCTACTCAAAGCTTGAAAAATTAAACCAATAGCTCACCTGATGTTTGGTTATCAAATGAGTAGCTCACCCATTCCTAACAAAATTTTTAGTGTATAGTACTCATGAGGAATACACCGAGTTGACTGATTCAATTCAATTCAATTCAATTCTTTATTGAAGCTTTTTGAAACACATATTTTTTTACAATTTTTGTTCAGCAAAAATAATATGTAGCCAACTTATAAATAATGCCTGGCAAACCAATTCAAAAATATATTTTATTTTATAAACTTTACTCGTGAGTCTAACTGCTATTAAATTATTTGTATAGCAAGTTGTATGCTTGTATGCTTGCTCCCGGTATACTTTCTATGCTTTATTTTTATTTTTATATACGAGTATAAACTTAAAATTAAGACTAGATAGAAAACATAGATAACATGCCAAACTCTTATTTTCAAAAATAGAAACAAAATTAACAATCAAAATTAGTAGTATAACATGAAATTTTTCAAACAATGTAATTTCGTTATCCTCCCAGGTTTAGGCGCGAAGCTTAGAAGGCGATCTTTGAACATTTATTTACGTTGGCAACGCGAACGCTGAGGTTCAAAACGTGAAGAAATTAAGCTCCCAATTATTTGCATATTAAAATACTTCCAACCGTTTTTAATTGAAACTAAAAACTCAAGGCGAAAATAAAAAGTGCACTTAAGCCTGACAGCTGAATTAAAAACGTAAGGTGAGTCGAAATTCTTCGATAAAAGCAAAAAAAAAAAAAAAAACATATAAATGGATTTAACAGAAGGGGAGCAATGGAAATATCTCCATAATATCCTAATTCTAAAGATTCGGCTTTAAATTCAGTTGCTGCTGTAGGGAAAATGCCAATAACCGACCTAAAGTTCCATATAGGGAATACTATGGCAGCTCCTCTTAATGTTAAACTCCAAAATATGGCCACAAAAGATGACATTGTAGGTATAAGTGCCGAAATACAGTCACTGCAAGAAAACAACAAAGCGCTGCAAGCACAATTACACCAAATGGAAGCTCGTTGCATTTCTTTGGAACGGCGAGTGGAAATGCTAGAGAGCAAAGCTAACGAAAAAAATATTGTCGTCCATATACCTGCACAGGAGGGAGTAAATGCGACAGATAAAGTAAAAGCACTATGCCTGGAACTTCTGCAAACAAATGATAATTCATTATAGTGGGAACAGCACGAGAGATGTACTCCGGACACAAAACAATTTCCAATGCGTTGGTTGAAATGCAGAGCAAAGAGGATGTTGAGCGCATCTTAAAGGCAACAACAAAACTTCGGGGCACAGGCATTTCGATGCATAAAGACTATCCGGCAGCAGCGCGAGAGAGAAGGCGACGGCTAATAAAGTTGAAGAATGAGATTTCTGCGAAAAATAAGGGCATCCATATTCAAATCCGGGGGCAGAATTCAATATTCAGAATTCGCCATATTCAAATCGGCGAAAAAAAAAAAATGTATTATGACAGAAGCAATACTCTCAAATGCGATGGAAGCGACGGCGAATTGGCGTTGCAGCAGCTGTTAATTGACAGCCATCACTCGACAGTGACAGTTGAGAACAGATCGAAGAATGGTGAAAGGTCTGGTGCCGAACACAGCATTGGCTTCCAAACTGTAGGGGCTGTCCAACAACATCGTTTTTTTTAATTTGAGTGCCGCCTGCCATAATAATAATAAAAACATTGAAAATATCAAACCGATGAATTTTAGAATATTAGCTTATAACGTATCCGGATTACGGAATAAGTGTTTATATTAAGATTTTTTCAATTTCATAAATCAATTTGAATTTTTATTTTTATTTGAAACATTTTTAACAGAGAAACGCTTTAGTTATTTTTTTTTTCCCCGAGGGTAGGTGAAAATCTTCAACAAAACACTATGAGGATCGACAGCGCGTGCTCATAGTAGTGTGGGATTCTTACCCACTAAAAAAAATGCCTTCAAAACAGACTTGTTTTCATTTTTACTACAACTAAGTATTCGACTTATCAAGTAGTTTTCATTTCACGTAATAAGGACCTTCCCATTAGAAGTTCCTGCCAGCTCCGCAGTTTAGACGCGTTTACTTATCACGCTAAGTCTAAAGCTTTGGTTCTTTTTAGACGGCGTAGTAAATTTCTTTCTTCCAAAACTTGGAGGACAGTAATATTTACGTGACTCTCTAGTCGACTTCTATGCTTTCTCGCGTAGGTTTGAATTTCGTCTTCTATAGTTTTAATGCCAAGATCTCTATGGATATCGCTATTTCTGATATACCATGGCACATTAACAATACCTCTTAGCACTTTGTTTTCAAAAGTTTGTAAAATTTAAATATTAGTTATTTTGGTACAACCCCAGAGTTGTATACCATATGTCCATACGGGCTTTAGCACTTGCTTATATAAAAGCAGTTTGTTCTCTATATTAAGCTTGGAATATTTTCTATATTTATTATCTAGTTCTTTGCGTTTTTTTTTAACGTGCGTTTTCCATTTCAGCTTTGCATCAAGTGTCATTCCAAGATACTTAGCCTCGTTTGCAAACGGAATTTGAACCGAGTTTGAAAAGATAGGCAAATTGTTTATTTTCCTATAAGTAAAATTTACATGAACAGATTTGGTCTCGTTAAGCGATCTCGATTCGCCAAACCTATGTCCATTCATTTACTCTATCCAAAGCTTCTTCCAGTTTTTCTGTGCTATCTTCGACAGTTTTACCTACTGCCAAGATGGCAGTGTCGTCGGCAAATGTAGCTAGCTCAGTGCCTTCTACTTGCGGTATATCACGGGTGTATAATAGATACAAGACTGGGCCAAGAACGCTTCCTTGCGACACCCCAGCCATTATCTCCCTGAAATCCGAAGATTCATTTCCATATTTGACGCGGAATAGTCTATTCGTAAGGTAGTTCTTCAAAATATTATATAGGTGCTCTGGTAGAACTTGTCGTAATTTAACTTTTAAGCCTTCGTGCCAGACCTTGTCAAAGGCTTAAGAGACGTCAAGGAATACGCTTGAACAAATCTTTTTTCCTTCAAGTGACTTTTCGATTACATGTGTTATTCGATGTACTTGTTCAACTGTAGAATGCTTACTTCTGAATCCGAATTGATGATCCGGAATGAGATGCCTTTCTTCTATTACCGGCTGTATTCGCCTAATCAATATTCTCTCGAACACCTTGGATATAATTGGAAGAAGCGAAATCTGCCTATAAGACGTTTTCCAGGCTTAAGGACCATTATGATCTCGGCGACTTTCCATTGACTGGAAACATATTCTAGTTTAAGTGCGGCGTTTATAATGAACAGAAGCTTAATTAGAGCTTTTCTTGGTAGTGCTTTAAGAACTTCTCCCGTAATTAGGTCGTATCCAGGAGCCTTCTTAGGTCTAAGTTTCTTTATTTCTTCCTTAAGTTCGGTAAGTGTTGCATTTCTTATTACGCTATTGTCTATATACGACGTATTTATATTTTCAATAAGAGCTTGTCCATCAAACGGTTTGAAAGTTTCTTCCAGGTGGGCGGCAAAAACTTGCGCTTTCTCTTTATCATGCCTGGCCCATTCGCCTTGATTTTTCCTAATTGGGGAGGCTTGAATTTGAGGTTTTTTAATAACTTTTATAGCCTTCCAAAGCGAATAGTAAGAATCTTTTTCTGCCGTTCAGCTTTCTAGGTAAGTTTGCATTTCATTATTCTTAAGGTCTTTAATAGATCTTTTTAGTGAGTTGCACAAACGGTTAAGATTTGCTTTATGTTGCGGAGCCCGAGTTTGTTGTCATTTTTTGCGCGCTTTTCTCTTCTCCTTAATCATCTCTTTTATTTCCTGCGGATAAGTTTGAATGTAGCTTGTCGGCGTTTTCTTAGGTTTGGGAGTATTCTTCCACGCGGCATTCTGTAGGATTTCGACGAAGCGACCAACTTCAACTTCAAGTTCATAGGGCGTTTTAAGTGATACGCTCAGCTCAGTATTTGCTTCAATATCTTTTTTAAAGCCATTCCAATTAGTTTTCGCGCCTGTTAATCTGACCGGTCCTACTTTTTTAATCAGAGCATCGCTTATCGTCATAATGATTGGAGAATGATCAGAGGAGAGATCAAAGCTTTCTTCAACTTGTATACAGTTGCCAGATATTCCTTAAACAACAAGGAAATCAATCAGATCTGGTATCTTATTTCTATCAGTCGGCCAATATGTTGGTTTACCCGTCGAGTGAAAATCACAACTGTATTGCATACCCGCATTATAAAGCTTTCTACCTTTCTGTGAGGCGTACCTTGAACCCCAGAAGGGGTGTTTCGCGTTGAAGTCGCCACCAATAATAAAATTTGGTTTAAGGAAGTTGAAGATGTTTGTGAAATCACTTTCTTCAAGTTTACATCGCAGTGGACAATATATGGTATAGACGAAATGTTGAAGGCAAAATGTCTATTTCTAACACGTACCGTGCTTACTTGCATTGCTTCTAATTCAATCTTTACTTCCGCTGACTGTTCGATACATTCTTTTATAAACAAGGATGATCCGCCTCTTGCTCTTTCCGATGGGTGGAAGGCGTGATACACGCTATATCCTCTTATCTTAACTTTCGTTTATTTTGTCAGATGAGTTTCACAGACCAAGCATATATCAATATCTTTTTCTCGTATAAATATTTCTAACTCGTCGAGTCGTCGTATGAGGCCGTTAGCGTTCCATGTAAGAATTTTTGGCATTTCTTTCATATTCGGGTTGAAGTGCGCCTGTTATGAATGTTGCGTTCTAGTGCAACTAGTCTCTCGAAAATAAGTTTATTTGTTTTGCATTGCTCTTCAAGTTTCGCAAGTATTAAGGAGAAAACATTGGATACTGGATTTTGTGAGCTACCTCTATCACCGTTTTCCAATGTCGCAACTTGAGCAGGAGTCTTCACGTTAGAGTTTGGACGGTTTTTTGCCTTGATCTCCCGTGGGTTGACGGTCATATACTTGCCATTAGCTGCCATCGCCGCTTGGGCGTAAGACTGTGCGTCAGTATTCGAAGACTTTGCTTCTGTCACATTTTCTCTACTGCGTTTGGGGTTTTCTTCGTTACCCAATCTTAAGTCAATATTGATGGATTTCCTATCTTTCGCTGCTTTTTTGTAGCTATTTTGGGTCTGTTCTTAATTGGTTTCGGATTAGGGCGCATAGAATTTGTAAGCGTATCGCTCCTTTTTTGGAGCTCTTTCGCCACTTCGCAACCTCGATAGTTCGCGGGATGTTTTTCTTTGCAGTTTATACAAGTGGCTGGGGTTTGCTTGTTTAGGTGACAGTCTTCCAAGAGATGCTTACCTGCGCATTTGACGCATCGCGATTCTTTCTGGCAGTAAGTCTGCGTATGATTGAAACCTTGACAGCGTTTACACTGCGGGATCAATCTGGAGCTCTTACGCATGGGTTCGATTTTGACCACGATGTTTAGAATAGTCTTAATACCATATGTAGCATCTTTCTTTTCATCTTTATCGAAACTAAGCATGAATAGTGGAAGTCGACGCCTAACCAATTTTTCATGATCTCCCTCCGACTGTTGCTTCTCCTTCTTGATAATATTGACGGCATCAAGAATTTTAAAGCCTTTATCTTGAAGGTCGTGTATTATATCTTCTTTAGTACACGAGGGGTGGAGTCCCCTTGCTACAACACGCAGTGGTCTTTCTAACTTATTTTGGTAAGTATACCACTGGATCTTTTCGGCATTCAATTTTTGGGACAGTAATCGGTAACCGTCGGCATCATCGACATTGATTTTCCACTCATTGTTTCGCAGAGATGTCGCCTTAAACTTCGATGGCAGGGTTCCTTTAATGAGGCAATGCAACTTATTATAGTCCATTATTCCAACGACGTTTATCGGTGGCGGAGGACGTAGTTTTTGTTGTTGTTGCTTTTCTTGCAACTCCTTGCGCTTTTCATGTTTTTGTGGCTCGACTTCCGGTGACGAACCAGCTTTGCGTTTTTTGCTAGGTCGTTTCTTTTCGATCCAATTCGTTTCACGTGTTAACTCTTCTTCGTCCGTCTGGTATTCGTGACTAGGTGAGCGATGTGGGCTAACTGTACTTACATTTTGAAGATACGTGCTTTTTAAGGCATTATTTTCTTGCCTGAGTAAATCTACTTCTTTCTTAAGCACACGATAGAGTAGCTCCATTTCGGTAAGCTTTGTACGGAGTACGTCGTTTTCCTCCTCAATGCTTTTTGATTTCGTTGAGTCCCGTTTTTCACGCGCTTGCGCTTCCGGTGGACTTCTTTTCCCGGAGACGTTCGATCTTGTTGGTGGAGATCGAGATACCCTTGTACTTTTTGAAAAGGGATTTATTAGGTGCAATAAATGGCTCTCCTCAGAATCCGTAGAGCCGACCTCCGAAGAGGGTGGATTTTCCAGTGTACTTGGACTGCCACCTGGGGTATTAAAATCTTTTGTTTTGATCATTGCATGTTTTTATATATGCCATACTCGGTATACGGAGGGTGGATTTTAGTCACCTCTTACGACAGGCATGCCTACCTCGGGTATATTCTGACCCCTACCCGAAGGGAGAGTCGACTTATGAATTACAAATTTGAATGGATAAGTGCAACAAGAACATATGCTAGGGGTAGAGCGAGTGGAGGTTGCTTTTTGAATTTAAACGAGATCTTAAATGAATCAGCTGTGAATTCAAACAATTAAATGGATTAACTTACCTGAGCTTACAATTTAATAAATCGAGTTTTTGGATACTTCCAAAATATCTGAATTATAATCGTTGGAAGGAGGATTTCAACCGGTTACAATAGATTCTATTGTGTGGCGATAATCCAAATATATTAATCGTAGGCGACTTGAACGCACGAACAGGCAATGAAGCAGGATCTGAAATAAACTCAGCTGGAATATGGTAGTTCGACAATCAAAAGATAAATTAGTGAACATGAGAGGTGCTAAATTATTAGAGTTGTGTAACTCGCACGGGCTTCGACTTCAAAACGGAACAAGTACTTCGGATAATGTGGGGGAGTTCACATTTGTGGGAAAGCAAGGGACTACGGTCTCATAGGAGGAGACTGGAATTCATATGTCACTGAATTCGAGGTAGGCCAAAAACCATATTCGGATCATATACCAATAATCTTAACATTTAGACTCGCAGCACATGAGAGCGAACGAATTCAAAACTTGATGTTTCTTCCAAAATTGGAAAGTGGAATGAAGGCAATGCTTTTAATTATAAAAGACAACTCGACGTAGTATTGAGAAGGGTGCATGAATTTGATCTAGACACAATTTTGGAAGTTATAAAAGAATCGTATCCCTCCCCTAGGGACAACAAAAGTGGTAAAAAAAAGTGGCGGAACCATGGTTCGATGTAGAATGCAAAAGGGCAAGGAAATTATCGTTTGCGTGGCTGTAATCTTTCCGCGAAGCCAATGACGGTTTCTTTAAACTTCTTTATATTGAAGCTAATAGCTAATTCAAAGCTATATGTAGAAGAAAGAAGAAGGCCTACTACGAAGCAGAAGCTTTGAAGTTAGCTAATTGTCGAAGTTCATCAAATTTCTGGAGACTAGTGGCAAAATTTAATGGTAGAAAATTTAAAATCAATCAAGAGCTTAGTCCTACTGTTCTGTTTACACACTTTAATGAGTTGCTGAATCCTATGGTTAGTAGTAGCGTGTTCCAATATGCCACACCGGACTTTGAAGATGAACTATTACACCCGAGAATAACATACCCAGAAGTGATCACGGCTTTAAATAGGTTGAAAGATGGCAAAGCGGCAGGATCTGACGGAATACCAGTCGAGTTCTATAAGTATGGGACCAATGAGCTCTGTCACAGACTTATCCGCGTGTTTAATATGTGATGGATAATGGGAATATACCACAACAGTTTAAGGAGACTTTCATTTTCCCTATCCATAAAAAGGGAGTGATCCAGGAAATGATCGTGGGATTTCCTTCTTAAATGCAACTCACAAGATTTTCACTTTGGTTTTGCAAACTAGGCTTACCGAATGGATTCGCGTAAATAAGCTGTTAAAAGAATTTCAGGCAGGTTTCAGACCACGATATTCCACAATAGACCACATCTTCGCTTTGCGTAGCATTGTAGAATCTTTTATTTCGAAAAATAAAAAACTCTACGTATTCTACGTCGACTTCAAAGCAGCCTTCGGTACTATAGAATGCAGAGCTTGAATTTACAAGCTGTATGGCATGGGATTGTCGCGGAAGTTTAGTCGACTCATCCAGAATCTCTATGAAGATACACAGGTGTTGGAAGGGAAAAGTCCGAGTGGTTCCAAGCAAGATCAGGAGTAAGGCAAGGCTGCACATTGATTCCGCTCTTATTTGCACTATTAATAGAAGACTTAGTGGACTCCCTGCCAGGAGGCATTGAATTTGCTTGGGTACTCATCAAGGCGTTGCTTTTTGCGGATGATATAGTCATGTTGGCATATTCACCAGAAGCTTTGCAGCTGATGATTAATCGGCTATACAATTACTACAGTTCATGGGGTCTTTTAGTCAACTTGGAAAAGTCGAAAGTGATGATTTTCAAGAAAAGGGGAGGTAGAATTTCCTTGAACGAAAACTCGCCTATAATGACGAAATCATTGAGGTAGTTAAGGACTACAAATACCTTGGAGTTTATTTTACGAGCAATTTAAGCATGGAGAAGCATCTAGAAGAAAAACTGATTAAAGCCAAAACCGCAGTGAATATAACGTGGAAAAGATGTTTCACCAATAAGAATATAACCCACAGTACCAAGTATAGAGTATTCGAAGCTGCCTCCGAAACTCTTTTGTTATATGCAGCGCAAGTATGGGGACATAAAAAATATGAAACTGTGGAAAGACTCTTACGGTATTATATCAAAAGGTCATTTCATCTTCCTGCTAATACTCCCTAATACTCTACTAACTACATGATAATGTTGGAAACGGGTCTGTCCCCCCTTTTTATTAAGACCTTAAAATTGCAAGTCGATTATATACTCAAAGTACTAAACATGCCAAATGAGAGACTTCCCAAGATCGCAGCCATTAAAACTATATCTAATAGGAGCAGCTGGTATGGTGAATGGCTGGAGCTAGCACAAAAATGTGGATGGGTTTTAAACTACATGGAAGCAGGTACTGCGAGCTGGAAAACTGCCTTATACCTTCTAATAGAAAATGTGGACGAACAATGCAGAAACGGATTTCTAGAGAATGCTTCGAATGAATGAAAATCATGACTTGCAACCTAACAATAACTACTTTCGCGATGAGCTGAGTATTCACGAAATATCTATGGAGGTGAGACTGCGAGGAGAACTTCTTCCCTTGAAGTACGTACCTCAACGGAACGACCTCCCAATTTTGTGTGGTATATGTAACGTTGCAGAGAGGGAAGATGTAATTCATTTCATGGGCAGGTGTCCTACCCTACGAGAAATAAGAAGACAAATCTTTGGAGCTGGTTTTTTGCCAGACGATCAGGTGTTTGAACTCCTCGATGAGCTGCATGTCCACAAGCTTTACCCATACTGTAAAGCAGCAGTAGCATATAGGGACCGAACGAAAACTTCTAATAAATCTAAATTTAAAAAAAAAATAGAAAGTAAAAAAAAATTGGGTATTTCTCTGTTGTAAAGTAATTATGTATATAAATTTACTATCTCAATAGGTATATTAATTGTTAACAGTGTTGTCAAGATGGCATAGGCCATGTCTTTGTTTTTTTAAACTTTAAATGTATGTAACAAACTGAAGTATTAATACAATCTATCTAATCTAATCTAAAACATCTATTTACGTGAGGTGAAAGAATTCGCTGAGAGCCGTCGTTTAGCATATAAAATGGGAAAAATATAATAGTTGCTTTCAAAGCAATCTGTTAGGTTCCAGTCAAACAAGAATCTAATCAATGCATTCGGATGAGGTTCGATACTTTGAAGTTTGTTTTTTGAAAGGTTGTTTAGAAGCGGAGTTTTTTTTTTTCCTCTTGTACATCCCATGCCCGCGTGGCAACGACACTGCGACCTGAAGACAGACGTACTACCTCCCTTATGAAAGTATACTACCTCCCAAAACCCAAGCAAGTTTCTCTTTGTGGAGAATACGTTACCTTAACTAGTGCAGTGCCGTGCCGGGCATTCACAAAGAATGTGTTCGGATGCTTCATCCTCCTAACCGACAGTCCTTCTCTTGGCACAAGTTCAACTTGTTAAGATGGTATCTCAGGCCGCAACGACCAGTTAGGAAGCTCACAAGCTTCTTAATGCTTTTCCTATCTAAGTTAAGGATTTCCTTATAGGAATAAGGCATGTTTAATCGTTTGGATTATCTTATATCTGGCCCATTGCTCCTGTGCTCTAGACGAAGTTTGTTTTCCCATTTGTTAATCAGCGTTGTAGTTGTTGTCCAATTGACACCACAATAAGGTTCAGGACCTAAGAACGCAGATTCTGAGTCAGTCCTTGCAATCTCATCTGCAGATTCGTTGCCCACAATCTCTTGGTGTCCACGGACCCAACTGAGTTTTACCCTGTTGTATTTTGCAAGGTCGTAGCAGCATTTCACAGTTCTGGATTCCATTAGGTTGGACGATAGTGCCATAAGTGCTGCTTGGCTATCTGAAAAGATATGTATTCTAGCGCCCTTGATCACCTTGCGGGATTGTGTCTGGCGCAGTGGGAGTCGTACCTATAGGTACCTTAATTTTTGTGTTGGGTCCAAAGACCCCAGCTCCAACTCCAGAATCCATTTTCGAACCGTCGCGTCGGTGAACTAGACCAGACTTCTAGGGTCCAGTGTTGGAGCACCATTGGGCCAATTTCCGCCGTCCAATATTTGAACCTACTCGAATAACCTATCGAATCAATGTTGCCTGACCATAATATCTGGTAAAGTGCCGAACATGTCTCTTTTATGGATTGAGTTAAGTATCTATAAATGTCCCACTAAGAAGCGGAGTTACTTTACAGGATTCATAAATTATTTTATTCGAAAAATATTTTTTATTTGGCGCAGCAGAATCTTAAAATCTGTCTTTCAAATTTTTCCATGAACAGAACCCATATGCCAGAAATGCAGTTACAGTTTTGCTTTAGATAGCGAGTTTCTTGTAACAGTAAGTCGATGATCTTTTCCACTAGCGTTTCGGAAGCATTTTAAATTACATTTATAAGAGCAAATATTCAAGCCCCATTTTTGATTGACCAGGTGCATGGAATTACTGACGTAATCGAAAAAGCACTTGGAAAAAAAAGATATGCTCAAGCGTATTTCTTGATGTCTCGAAAGCATTTGATAAGGTGTGGCATGATGTCTTGAAATGCAAATTACGACAAGTTCTGTATGCCTACACGATATTCTAGAATCATATCTCGGGAATAAACTCTTCCGTGTTAGACATGAAAACGAATACTCGGAGCTCATAGAAATTTCGCCCGGCGTGCCGCAAGGAAGCGTTATTGGGCCGTTTCTCTATCTGTTATATACTCAAGATATACCGGAAGAAGATGGCACTATCCTTGATATGTTTGCCGATCACACAGCTATTCTAGCAGTAGGCAAAACAAGCAAGTGCTGAAGTCGGTGCAGACCTACGGTATATGTACAACGTTGGTGGTGTACCAAGAAAACAAATGCCATTATTTTACAAACTTTTGAACAAAAAAATTGCTATGAGAAATTGTCCAAGCACCGTGGAATACTATACTACGAGTATACTATACTAGCGTTTTTTTTTTTTTTTTTAGTTTAATTTATTTCATGTGTCTTATCTCTATTACAATATTTGTTTGAACCTGCGAAGCAACATGGCTTATCTGCAGGAGGTTATTTTTCAAAATCAAATAATTTACATGCTATTATGAGAGTGACGAGTAATTTAAACTAAGTATATATATGTTTGCAAGTTTGGTTGTAATTCATTTTCAAGTATTCTGTCAATAAAATAGAAAAAAAAAAGTTAGAAAAAATTTACATTACAGAAAAAATTTGTGGTTTTGAAAAAAGATTATGTAATTATTTCAAGGAAATATTCTTTTAGTCTCTTCTTTCTTAAATTGATGTGATTTATATTTCGCAAATGGTTTGGAAGAGTATTTAGGATGTTTGGAATGGTGTACATTAGCTGACGCTTGCGGTATACGTTTCTGAAGGATGGAAGATGGTACAGCCCCTCTGCTCGTCTTCTGGTGTTGAAGTTATGATTGGATAGAGTTCGGAAACGTTCATCATCACAGTACTCCAACGTTGCTGTCATACTGAATAACTGCCTTACTGTGAGAATCTTGACTCTGTCATCCACGTTGTTTCTTGCCGATAGTAATTTGATCGCCTTGTTTTGGATATTTTGAAGCTTCGCGATGTGTGAATTTGCTGCACCTCCCCACGCCAGTATGCCGTATCTCAAGCTTGACTCGACAAGAGCGTGGTACACTTGCTTTTGCACACAGCTTGAGGACTTATTCTTCAGGCAAGCTAGTGCAAACAGAGAACTTTTCAGCTTCTTTCGTAGTTCGTGTATGTGTGGTTCCCATAAGAAATGATTGTCAATCGTTACACCCAGATATTTGTATGTATCCACGACTTCTATAACTTGGCAGTTGCTTGGATCGGTGCAATTGAATGACTTTATATTTATTTCTGATTTTGGGTACTGTGGACTATGAATATGCAATAGTTTCGTTTTTGCTGCATTAATTACGAGCTTATTATCATGGCACCATTTCCCTTATGAAACCCATACTGATTCTTGCTTATTAGCTTATGCTTATCAACAAATTTCCATATTCGATCTGCGATGATTTGCTCCAAGATCTTTTCTATCACCGGCAATATTGCAATCGGACGATTGTTTGCTGTCTCATTTTTGGCTCCTCCCTTGTAAATAGGTTTAACAAGAGCTTTTTTGGCACCGTGGAGATATTAAAACTCATATTTATAAAATTCGTAATTATGGGCGCAAAAATATCGACATTTGATTTTATGTCTATAGCTCTAATACCATCTGCCCCTGGTGACTTTTGAATATTTAAGCGAGCTATTAGATTTGCTACCTCCGTACAGTCTGTATCTCCAAAGTAAATTGTGTCCCTCAAAAATATGTTCTGGTGGCTGGATGTTGTTTTGCTACATACGTGGATTATTGATGCTGCTTGTTGTGAAAAAAAGTTCGCAATTCGGTCAAATCAATAACATTCGTATTGGATGACAAGTTTTTCACGATTGTTTCATCTATCGATGGTGGGCATAAATCCTCTTCTCTAGTCCTCCCCGTGGGCGCCCGCTGGAAATGGCTAATCCTAGTTCGCTAGGTTAGTGTCAGCTAAGACTAACACGCACGCATCAATCGTGGGCAGTGGTCATCGAGAATGAGGTAACAAGAGATACCTAACTCCCTGGTGGTGTGAGCTTTAGAACCGTGCCGAGGGATGGAAGACTGGGGGTTAAACCAGTCCTAACGAGCTCCTGTGGGTGGCCTGGCAGGGCCCACAGTAAGTTGCGCCTTATCTTAGCATGCCGGTAAACTAAGATCGACCAGTTGTTCCGTGCTTACTCGTGGGAATCAAAATGAACAATGAAAACCTAAACAAACAAATAACAAATATAAAATTACAAAAAACACAAAAAAATTTAATTTTTACTCTCTGGACAGACAGGGATGTAACTGGGGGTCGATGTCGTGGTGTCATCCCCACAGTCTTCCGTGTCTGGGCTAGAGAAGGAGTTAGAGGACGTTTTACTGGCTAGCGACAGCGAGGATGCGGACAGCACACTCACTGACGCTAGCGCAGTGGGAGGTGAGCAGGCTAGCACTCTCACTTCTGTAATTAAGGGCGATAGTGGGTTGGCTAGTACTCCCATCTTATTAGAGCAGGGCTCACGTGAGTTGGCTGGTACTCTCACGGAAGTTAGAAAGGGTAGCAGTGAGTTGGCTGGCACTCTCACTAAAGGTGGCAAGGGATTAGTGACCAAAGGGACTAGTAGCGCAGCTGGCGAGAACTCTGCTGCTCCTAGTTTCTCTGAGGTCGTGCGGAAGGGTAGCAGGAAAAACGCACACCAACTGGAGAAGATGCTTGTGCGCAATGCTCGGCGGAAGGTCGAGAGTGCTAAGTGCAAGGTCCAACAGTTCGGCGGGTGTGACGTTAACTCCTTGAGTGCTTGGGATAGGTTGCAGCTTGATCGGGCTAAGGCAGTCTTAGCCGATGAGGCTACCAGGAAGGTAGCGGCCGCACAGGCACGTGAGGCTAGAAGTAGGGAGGAGCTGGGGGCCTCTACGAGTGGAGTAGAGCCTCCCAGCAAAACTGAGGGCACAGGCAGGGAGGGGGAGACTTCAGCTGCGGGGGCCAGTAGGGTGGCGTTCCAAAGCAAAAGGAGCAGGTCCGACGATGTCGTGGAACCGAGCGCGGCGAAAAAGGTGAAGGCTGGTATTTCGCCTTCGGCGCGCCCGAACTACGACCTGGAGGATGAGCTCCTTGTTACTATTGTCAACGAGCAGGAGCCCTGCGGTCGCCTGACCATGGACCAGTGGATTGCCGTCGAGGAGAAGTTTCAGGATGCTCTGTGGAAGAAGATGTCTTCCACTGAGGATAGTGACCTTCAATTCGACGGTGCTGGATGGGAAGGGGGCCGGAAGGTTGTTGCCTGTGGGAACAAAGCCTCTGCTGACTTCCTCAGACAGTTTATTTCGGAGGTTGTGGAAGTGTGGAGCGGGTCTCAGCTCAAGTGCGTGACTATGGCGGAATTGGCGAGATACACTCCGCCCAAAACTTGGGTCTGGGTTCCGCTGCCATACACCTACCCAGAAAAACTGCTTGGTCTCCTCCACATACAGAACAGGGAGTTGAAGGTCAATACATGGAGGGTGCTCAAGACAGGGCCTAGGAAGCAGTTTGGTCAGTACTTCTTGCTGGCCCTAAATAGGGAATCGCTGCCACCCCTTGAAAAGACCAAAGGGATGGTGCGATATAGCATGGGGAAGGTTATGCTAAAGATCATGACCAAGGGTGTTGAGGAGGAGGAGGAGCCCAAAGATGATGGAGGTGATGCAGATAAACCTGCATCACAGTAAGGCTGCGACGGCATGCTTGATCAACTATATCATCAAGCATGACGTCTCGGCCATACTGGTACAAGAGCCATGGATCAGCGACAACAACCAGATCCAAGGCCTCAAAAACAGGAATTACACGTTGTTCTACAAAGCCAACGAAGGTAAAATCAGGGCTTGTATACTTTTAAAAAACAACATAAGGGCATTTCTTTTGAATAATTTCAGTGACGGCGATCTAGTAGCAGTCTCCTGTGAAAGAGAGGGAAGTAAACCGCTGTGTCTGGTCTCTGCATACCTCCCGTACGAGCTGGCGGAGATTCCATCTGTGAAGTTGAAGCAGTTGGTAAGGAAGGACAACTGGCTCTTTATCGTGGGCTGTGATGCAAATGTGCATCACTCACAATGGGGTAGCAGTGATACTAATACAAGAGGTGAGTGTCTTTTTGATCTCTTACTTACTTACTTAGGTGGCGCTACAGTTCGGGGTGAACCTGGGCCTCAACCAACAAGCCTCTCCATTTAGCTCGGTCTTTAGCTAATTGCCTCCAGTTGCGCACTCCAAGTTGGTCGAGGTCCCCTTGAACTTGTGCGCGCCACCTACGGCGATGATTCCCTCTACTGCGTCGTCCCTCGGGGTTAGATTCGAAGACTCTGCGGGCCGGAGCGTTGGTGTCCATTCGCTCTACATGTCCTAGCCATCTCAGACGTCCAATACGCAGTTTTTTGACAAGGTCGATGTCGCTGTACAGCTCGTATAGTTCGTGATTGAATCTTCTCCTCCAAAACCCGTCAACGCAAACGGGACCGAAAATCTTACGAAGAATTTTTCTCTCGAAGCGACCAAGGATATCTTCATCCTCTTTTAATAAAGTCCATGTTTCAGCGCCGTAAAGCAGGACTGGGATGATCAAGGTCTTATATAGAGTCTCCTTAGTTGTTCGAGATAGGGCTTTACTGTGAAAATCTTTGCTGATTTACTTTAAAATCGCCTAATGCAGCCTCACATTAGGATTAGAAAAGGCTTGGTTCGATTTTTCAGATAACAATGACAACTTGCTTTATTTTACCTTAATATTTATACAGAATTAATGCTAGCTTAAACAAAAAGTGCATATTATAATTACAAAGATAAAAGTGCAAATTACGGAAAAATGAAAAAGAATCAAATTATTTAATAAAAGGAAAAACAAAAATATGCTGACTTCGCTTATCGAGCATTGCCCTTTGTAGCTACTGCAATGTTGTTTATTGCATTCGTCATAATGCGTTGTCATCAAAGTTTTGTTTTGTAATTTGTTTGTTGATATCATCAACATTTTGCCTCCTCCAGAGCCGTCTGCCAATTGATCTCAAAGGGATGATCTCGAGTGTTGTTGTATTCTCTTAGTTCGATATCGGCAGAGTGGTTAGACCTACTTCGGCAATCACCGTATTTCAGTACCACAGCCAAGAAGCAGATGATGATCACTGCAATCGTAAACCATGCAATCGACACCCCAATTGTCCAATACTGGTGCTTTTTAATGGTCTTCCAGTTGTGCTCATGTAGTCGGTTGAGTGCCTCGGCCCCGTCACGATTATTGAAGCTCAATATCTCCATTAAATCCTTATTCAACGGGATCACTGTTTCATTTGTAAAATATACCGGCGTTTGAGTTGATACTGATGTGTTGACAATAGCAATCGATTTGCTGAAGTGCATCACTACTCTGGTCTCCTTTAATAATTTTGCTTCCAGTCGTACGAATTTCGATTGTATAACGCAGTCCGGAGTGACGTGAATGAGACCCGTGTTGTTTAAGATAACTTCTTCCCGAGTTGTGCCACAATTTACGAAGACAGTGGTTTCCAATGGTGTAATGAACATCCATGTATTGTGCGTCCATAATTCCTTCCAAATGGTATGCGTTAATTTAATTGCTCTGGTTGGACATCTCTTGAAAGTCAGTTTCTTGTACAGCTGCTGGAGAATACAATCCTCACTTTGCTCAATACTGTGGAATATTGAAGGCCTGAGGATAAATGTTGTTTCGTGTTCCAGTGGTACTTCGAAGTACCTTTGTAGATTGTAGTTGACTCCCAGCACCGTCTGCTGTATCTGTACCTCCCGAAATGTCTGCTCGTCTATCTTCTCTGGAACAGCGTTCGTTTTTATTAAGTCATATTCATCGACGTCACTGATCATAAAGTATCCTGTGACTAAAACTTCCTTGGAAGTTGAGTACATCTCCAGTTTGTCCATTGGATCTGGTAATACCTTCATCTCTGGGCCAAGTTTCTCCGCACACTTCTTGGTGATTTCTTCCACGCTCTTGTGTGACAAGAATTCAAACAAATGACTCCGTTTGAGAAATACATTTAGCAGCTTGTTGTACTTTGTTTCGATTTCCCGCATGTAGCTGAGTGCCACTAGATAGGTGTTTGTCACATGTAGATTGATCTTATTTTCATCAACCATTCTGTACCAAGATTCCATTTTGTTGATCTCTTCTAGACCAGCATTAAGTTTTCTTGTAAAGTTGTTCATCTTGTCGCTGATTCTAGCTTCTGTCTCATTTACACTGGAGATTGTAGATAGCATAATTTTAGTGTTCGTCTTAGCACTTTTAATCAGCTCCTTTTGATTATTGTCCAGGTCTTCAATGTCATGGTAGACTTCGTCATTAACTCCGAAGTGAAGTGAGAATAGTTCCTAGTAGTCCTCGTTTTTGCCTATGCAGGGGTGATACTTGAAGTCTGTTGAAGATTGAAAATACATTTTTCCATTCCTCGCCCAGGTGATGACATAATTCCTCGCATTGACTTTCCTTTGTCACGCTTTTTATTCTGTTACAAAATTCCGTTAATTGATCTCTCGTCTTGTTTATGTTGGCTTGATCACGTAAGATATCTGTGATTGGGAAACGAATACTCGTGCGTAGTATGCCTCGTTGAATATTGGCTATTCCAAAAGGTTCAACAAATAATCCTGCGTCCGGGTGAGTGATAATATACTTTGTCGATCCTGGCATGATAGATGCAAACAGCGATAGAGTCACAAGGGCAATGGAGAAATTTGATGTCGAAGTTACTGATTTCTTTTTCTTTTCTCTTAGATTCCTTCTGGGTCTGCTTCGTGGTGATGGCTCTGGCGACTGCTGAACTTCGCCTTCCTCACGTTTGATAACATTGTGATCTGTTGGTAGCAAACACACCTTTGCTACCGGTCGCTTGAATGTTCCCTTTTCTGTTTTGACGGTTACAACTCTGACAAGTTCATCTCCTCCGCGGTGTACTTCAATTATTTTACCCAGAGGCCACTTTGATGGAGTCAGCAGCTCATTTTTCAGCAGCACCAATTGACCAATTTCGATATTTTTTCCTGACTGCTTCCATTTGTGGCGTTGTTGTAATTTGTTGACGTAATCCTCGTACCAACGATTGCACAAATCTTGCTTGAGTTTTTGAATAAGTTTTCATCTTTTTAAACGGCTCTCTGCGACATCCAGAATGACATCATGTTGTGGCGCAATCAACGGCGATCCAATAATAAAGTGTCCTGGCGTAAGTGCATCAAGATCTTCAATATTGTCTGTTAACGGACAGAGCGGTCTCGAATTTAAACATCCTTCTATTTGCACAAGAATGGTGTTCATCTCTTCGTATGTGAGTTTTTGCTCTCCTATGATGCGATTTAAATGATACTTGACTGATTTCACCCCAGCTTCCCAGAGTCCACCAAAGTGTGGAGCTCCAGGTGGAATAAAATGCCATTGGATACCGTGGTGGAGTCATTTTTACTCCACCGTGAAGTGTATCGATGTGCGTCTTATTGATGATTAGTTTGGTCAGTGGATGCGATGATGCCAAAATCATAGGATGCTTCTGATCAATTGACAAATTTGCATGTTTCAATCGGCCTCCGACACGCAATATTCCACTTGTGTCGATGAACGGATTTAAAGATGAGATCTTGCTGTTTCAGTGCTCGGTTCTCACTTAGATTCTGCATATCCTCGGCGAAGCTGCCTTGTTGAGCACCCCTCACCAGCGCTTTTTCTGCTTCCAGAAGCTCCTTCACTGTTAAATTACCGTGTAATAATGTTTCACCTCTCCTGCTTCTTCGGCAATTGGTTTTAAATCGTAAACAGTACGCGCTTACGCGTTTGAGTTTCGGAAGCGACGAAAACACGAGAGTAATGTTGTCCGTGCATGGAGGATTGTTGGTTTGCATGACCATGCAAGCGTGAGATTTTCTGATGTCAAATATATTTTTCTCTTCCATCATAAATTTGTTAGCTGGCCAATGTTGTTCGTCTTCTTTTAACCACTCTGGACCGTGCCACCATGTTGAATTTCCAGTTAGGGTATCCCCAAATGCCCCTCTAGACGGAATGTCCGCAGGATTCTCCCCTCCCTTTAAAATGTTGTTGCACATAGGATACCCGGTTGGCGACAAATGTGTTCCATTTCACTGGATGTTGTTGTAACCAGTTTAACACTATCGCTGAATCTGTCCACGCTAAAATTCTGGTGTATTCTGTGCTTGTCCCCTCTCTGATGTACTTCATTAGCTTTGTTAGAAGTGCAGCTGCGCATAATTCCAACCTTGCCAATGTAACTTGCTTCACTGGCGCCACCTTGGTCTTTGACGCGATGATACGTATTGTTGTAGAGTCACAATTAATAACTTTCTGATACACCACTGCTGCATACGCTGATTCCGACGCGTCTGCGAATCCGTGCAGCTCTATTTGAGAGTTTTCCATCTGTCGCGTCCATCGTGGAATTCTTACATTTTCAAGTGTTGGTAATCTTGTCTTGAACTCGTCCCATTCATTTAGAATTTTTGTTGGGACTTTTTCGTCCCATCCGATGCCCAGCAGCCAAAGACTTTGAATAAGAATCTTTGCCTTGATTGTAATTGGTGATAACCAGTCAAAAGGATCAAAGATTTTGCCAGCGTCACTCAATTTTGCTCGTTTGGTACCCTTTGTGCTGAATGACGACGAGTTGACTTTAAACTGGAAGTCGTCTGTCCGCGGACACCATTTGATTCCCAAAACCTTGAATGTTGTATGACAATCAAAGTCATGTTCTGGTTCCATTTCAATAACCTCTTTTGGCAACGCTTTTATGAACTCTGAACTATTTGATGTCCATTTGCGTAAGTTGAATCCACCCTTGTGAAGTAGTTGCATCAATACTTGTTGAAGGTTCTGACACTCCCTTAGTGAATTTGCCCCTCCAAGACAATCATCTACATAGAATCCTTCAAGTACTGTTTTGCTTGCACGTGGATACCTTTCTCTTTCATCCTCAGCTAACTGGCATAGAGTTTTTATTGCCAAATATGGAGCGGCAGCTGTACCGTATGTGACAGTTTTGAGGGCATATTCTCTTATTGGACCACTAGAATTTTCTCTCCACAAAATACGCTGAAGGTTTGTATCATCCTGGTTGACTAAAATTTGCCGATACATTTTCTCGACGTCAGCTTTGAATCAATTGGAAATGACCTCCATTGAAGTAGTAGAAGAAATAGATCCTTTTGAACTGTTGGACCTGTCATCATGATGCTATTCAGCGATTCCCCAGATGTCGTCTTCGCAGAGGCATCAAAGACCACTCTCAGTTTTGTGGTAGTGCTGTCATCTTTTATCACTGCATGATGTGGAAGAAAATACGTTTTTCCAGTATAACCCTCCGGTGCTTCCTCCATGTGTTCAAGAGCAATATATTCCTGAATGAATTTGGTATATTCATGCCGAAGACTCTCGTTTTTTGCGAACCTCTGCTCTAACATAAAGAACCGCTTCAGCGCCATTTTGCGTGATTCGCCCAAAACCATGCGATCCTTCAGCAATGGCAATTTGACGATGTACCGTCCCGTTGCATCTCGTTTATGAGTTTCTTGATAATGAGTTTCGCACAATTCATCGACTGCAGACTTTACGGTTGCACTTGGAACTTCTTCTAGCTCCCAAAACTTTTTCAAGGCTTCGTCCTCACTGCACACACGATGTTATTACATTAACCTGTGTCTGCTTCTTTGAAGTTGGGGTGGTGATGACTGGTCCAGATAGTATCCAGCCAAATCTTGTGTTTTGTGCCATGGGCGTATTATTGGGACCTTTGACTAAACCATGCGTCAGAAATTGCGGCAAGATGTCTGATCCGATTAGTAATTCGATGTCCTTTGGTTGTCCGTACCATGGATCCGCCAACTTCAGCCCTTGGATGTGTGCCCAATGATTGGTTGTAAATTCATGTCCTGGCATTTTTGATGTAATGACAGGCATTACTAGTGCTTCTACCTTTAAGCTGACCCTTTCATCGTGAAATGATTGGATGTCAAGATTGCATGCTGCTATGATTTCTGTAGCATGACCGTTGATTCCATTGACCTTTGACTGATGCTTGACCAATGGTACCTTTATATGACGTGCTAACTTCTCCGTCACGATACACGACTGAGACCCTTGATCAATCAGAGCTCGTACGAGTTTTACTTGTCCCCCAACGCATACGTTCACCATGGCTGTGGCTAGTAGTATCATCCTATTCTTACTGCTTTTATGTGCAGTAGCGATTCCTGTTGTTGTTTGTGCTTCTTCTCTAGCCGATCCTCCAGTCACCGTCAGTGTTGTACCCTCACCTCGAGGGAAATGTAGTAGGGAATTGTGCTGTTTTGTGCATATTTTGCATGCCTTTTTTGACACACATTCTCTTGCGGCATGTCCATCTCGTAAACAGTTGAAACATAGCTTTGATTGTTGGACCACATCCACTCGGTTTTTTGGCTTCATACTCAAAAACTTTTTGCAGTTGAATAGGTGATGAGATTCGCTGCAAACAACACATTTCAACTGTGTAACTGTAGTCAAATGGTTTCTTGCTGGTGTTGTTTTATTTTGTGGCTGGTGCTCACGGTAGAATTCACGACTGCCTTCTAATCCCCGGAATCTACCCTCGATAAAGTCAAAAAACTCACTTAGCTTTGGAATATCTGTTGAAGTTCCTCTTGATTGTTGATATAACTTTCTTGTTTCTCCGTCCAGTTTTGGATATATAAGCTGGATTACTAATGGATCCCATGAGCTCACGTCAACTCCCAAGTTTTTGATACCGTACAAAATTTCATTCGACGTATCCATGATGGTTTTTAAGTCGAACGCACTTTCATTTCGAACTGGTTTTAAATTAAGCAACTTTTGGATGTAGTTGTTGACCAAAGCTGCTGAATTTTGGAACCGTTTCGTTAGCAATTCTATAACCGTTGCATAATTGCTTGATGTTGGTGACAAGTGGCTAACAATCCTTGCTGCTTCTCCGTTCAGGTTGCCTTTCAAATATTGGATTCGTTCAACGTCGCTTAAAGAACCATTCTGGTGAACCAACCGATCAAACAGTTCCCAAAATGACGTCCACTCTTCATACCTTCCGCTGAATGTTGGTATACGTGTTGTTGTTTGGGGATTGCGCTCCGGTTGGTGTTGTCGATCTTCTGCTTCCTTAATTTGGATGTATGCATCTTGATACATTTGCTCTAAGTCGATGAATTCATTACTGGACACATATTCCTGGTCGTAATCTGCGTCTTCCAGTGACGACATTATTTCATCGTTCATTGCCACCAACTTTGTCCAGCATCCCTTCAATTGATCCAATTTGAACCCGAGGTAAACTGAATTTTGACTTAAATCCAAGTTGTCAATTATGCGTAGAAAGTTGTTCTTTATTAGATTCAACTTTCTGAACCTTGTTGGACACTTCGTGTTGTCAGCTGTCTCCCCCGTTTCGCCTGTACCTGATAGGCTGCTTCTCGTTTGTTGCATTGCTGCACGTGAGCTTGAGGCTTGAATGCCTGCATCAGTGGGTGACGTCATAGATGCAGCCGCCTCTCTTGTCCTTTCTGGATCTGATGATTTGCTCGTTGATTGTTGTGTTGTTGCTTGGAAGGTTGACGCTTGAATACCTGCATCAGTAGGTTTCGACATCGACGAAGGTTGTGTTTTCTTCTTTATGAGCTCCAATTTTGCCTGGAACGTATCTTTAATGTCGAGATACCTTACTTCAAATTGTTCAAAATACTTCTTCACGAAGTATTCATGCTGGGGATGTGTTTTCCTCAGCTCTTCCAAATGTCCGTTGTTTATTTCGAAGTCGACCCAGTGCTCTTCTAACTTCTCCAACCTCCTTGTTAGGTATTCCACAGAGTACCGGGATTCTCCATCCTTCTTGAAATTAGTCCATAATCGATGAACCTCCTCCGTGATCCTGACTTGGTTTAGTGCAATCTCTTCCATTGCGCTCATTGTTACACTGACACTAGCACTTTATGATGTTTTTTTTTTTTTTGTTTTTTTGAATTATGGTTTTGTACCACGACTTTGATGAGTGATGATTTGGTCTCGTACCACACGCACTGATGTTCACTTATTATTTGACTTTCCTTGGGATTTTGGTCTCACAACAACACTCACTAACATTCACTGTACTCAGTTATGGTCTCGTACCAACACTTAATAATCCGGCTCGAAGGACCAATGAAAATCTTTGCTGATTTACTTTAAAATCGCCTAATGCAGCCTCACATTAGGATTAGAAAAGGCTTGGTTCGATTTTTCAGATAACAATGACAACTTGCTTTATTTTACCTTAATATTTATACAGAATTAATGCTAGCCTAAACAAAAAGTGCATATTATAATTACAAAGATAAAAGTGCAAATTACGGAAAAATGAAAAAGAGTCAAATTATTTAATAAAAGGAAAAACAAAAATATGCTGACTTCGCTTATCGAGCATTGCCCTTTGTAGCTACTGCAATGTTGTTTATTGCATTCGCCATAATGCGTTGTCATCAAAGTTTTGTTTTGTAATTTGTTTGTTGATATCATCAACAACTGTTAAATTGCCTTATAAGCCCAAAAAAACAGCGATTGGCAAGAGTTATTCTTCGATTGATTTCTGCACTGATTTTGTTTTTCGAGTTTATAGCAGAGCCAAGGTAGACAAATTCCCTTACTACCTCGAAGTTATAGCTGCCCACGGTGACGTTTTGTCCAATTCGTCGGTGTTGGTTTTCCCTTCTAGTTGACAGCATATATTTGGTTTTGCCCTCGTTTATCGCCAAACCCATTTTGCCCGCTTCCACCTCAATGCTTGCAAAAGCACCGGTGACAGCCCGCTGAGATCTTCCGATAATGTCTATATCGTCGGCGTATGCAAGCAGTTGTACAGACTTGTAATAGATTGTGCCTCCGGTGTTGGCTTGTGAGTTCCGCACAATCCGTTCAAGTACAATATTGAAGAAGTTACATGACAGCGCGTCACCTTGTCTAAAGCCTTTTTTGACATCAAAGGTCTCGGTGAGGTCATTACCGACCTTGATGGAGCAGCGAGCGTTATCCATCGTCAGCCTGCACAGACGGACAAGTTTGGCAGGGATGTCAAAACTAGACATGGCTCTATAAAGCTCTTCTCTATAGATGCTGTCATAGGCGGCCTTGAAATCGATCTGTCTGATCACAGATGGATACGCTTTCAAATTAATTTCGAGACTAGGGTTAGCAACAGCTACAGAAACCCTAAGAGTACAGACTGGGGTATGTATATAGAGCTAGTAAGGAAACATCTTAAGGATGGGCCTATTCGCAACGGCGATCCTCAAGATATAGATAAAGCGGTAGATAACTTAGGCAAAGTAATGAACATGGCATTCGAAAGGGCCTGTCCACGAAGAAAGAAGTCCAAGAGGTCCCAACCTCCTTGGTGGAGCAAGGAAATCAACTCCAAGAAAAAACAGGTTAAGCATTTCTACAACAGGGCCAAAGAAATAGGAGACGGTACCACATGGGATGAATATATGGACCGCAAGCGGGAGTTTAAGTACTTAATCAGGCAATCAAAAAGAAAGTCGTGGAAGGAATTTTGTCAGTCCATTGCGGATACTAGTGAAGCTTCCAGACTTCCCAAGATGCTAGCCAAAGACACTTCTGTCCCAAGCTTCATCAAAAAATCTGACGGCTCGTGGGCAGAAAGTAGCGAATAAGTTTTAGAAACGTTAATTGAAGCTCACTTCCCAGGAAGTAGATCGCCAATGGATTCTACTACTAATAGCCACTCGTATAATGGTAGGTCAATAGGGGACGACGTAGAGAATCTCATTACATGGAAGAATCTGCGATGGGCCATTATGTCATTCGCACCATTCAAAGCACCAGGCACTGATGGAATTTTGCCAGCTATGCTGCAAAAAGCTCCAGCCAAGGTCAGAAGCAGGCTTAGGGAAATTTTTAAACATTGTTTAAGGTCATGTTACGTACCAGTGGCATGGAGGGAAGTGCGGGTTATATTCATACCTAAGGTAGGTAAACCAAGCCACACTTCAGCGAAAGACTACAGACCCATAAGTCTCACGTCATTCCTCCTCAAGACACTTGAAAGACTTCTTGATATTCACATCAGAAGTAAGTGTTGCAACGGGATTCTATGCAAAACTCAGCACGCATATCTGAAGGGGAAATCGGTGGAAACAGCTTTACACGACGTAGTAGGGAAGATAGAGACTAGCCTTCACCATAAGGAATATGCACTAGCAGCCTTCTCAGATATAGAAGGTGCGTTCAATAACGTAGAAGGTAGAGCCATCAAACAGGCCCTGGAAACAATGAATGTCGAGCATAGCATTACCAATTGGCTCTGCAATATGCTGGGCACTAGAAACATTAACTCCATTATCGGAAACAGTTCAATAAGAAAATCCGTTACCAGAGGGACTCCCCAGGGAGGCGTTATCTCACCCCTCCTCTGGGTTCTAGTCATCGATGAGATACTTAAAAAACTAAGCATCACAGGCATAAGCGTCACTGCTTACGCAGACGACGTGGTGATTTTAGTTCAGGGCAAGTTCCTTGACACATTAAGTGAAATTATGGAATCAGCTCTTAATAGTCTTGAAAAATGGGCTAGAGGGTGTGGACTACACATCAACCCGGATAAAACCGAATTGGTACTCTTCAGCAAAAAATACAAGATACCACCCTTCAAACTGCTTAAGCTAGCAGGGGTGGAACTTTCCCTTTCGGATCGCGCTAGATATCTTGGGATAATGCTAGATAGGAAACTAAATTAGGAACTTAATATACAGGAAAGGGTCCGCAGAGCTTATAATGTTCTTTTCATCTGTAAGCGGACCGCGGGGAAAAAATGGGGCCTGAAGCCCGCAATGATGCACTGGCTATACATCATGGTAGTCAGACCCATCCTCACGTATGGGGCTCTTGTGTGGTGGAAGGCAACGAATACGAAAAACACACGAGATATGTTGGCCATGGTACAAAGAACAGCTTGCATTGCCATCACGGGTGCCCTACGCACAACACCTACGGCTGCACTCGAGATCTTTCTGTATCTTTTACCATTAGACCTACAAATTAAATTTCAAGCAGGCAATAGTGCGCTTCGGCTCATTAACGTTGGTCTCTTCAGGACTAATAACATAGGACACAGCTCCATTCTCAAGGAATCTTTTCCCGGAATCCCTGACGAATCGGATGATATACTTGGCACCTTAAACTTCGACACACCATACGAAGTACTGTATCCAATTAGAGAGGACTGGCGAAGGAAGACAGTCTCTGTCCATAACGAGATTGCAATATACACAGATGGTTCTAAGACCAACGAGGGCACGGGGTCAGGTATTTACTCGAGAGATACGAACCTACAGGTGGCCCTGAGACTTCCGGACACATGCAGTGTGTTCCAAGCAGAGGTTCTAGCTGTACTTAAAGCTGCGGAATTACTTGAGATGGGATCAATATCCGATAAGATCATCGCCATCTACATTGACAGTCAGGCTGCGCTAAAGGCGCTAGAGTCTTGCGTCACCAAATCTGATATAATCAGGAATTGCCGCACAATGCTTAGGACATTATGTACGAAGAACTGAGTCAGATTATGTTGGGTACCTGGACACTGCGATATTTAAGGCAACGAGCAGGCCGACGCGCTGGCTAAAAGAGGAGCGGGGCTCCCACGTAGCGATATAATTGGTAGTATTAAGCCACCAGGGTGCGTGGCCAAGGGAATTATTCGGGATAAAATCATTGACATGGCTAATCTAAGATGGTCAAACATAGATGGTCACAGGGTGTCTAAGGCCTTGTGGCCTGTGCTAGATCGCAGAAAATCTGGGGAGATAATCAAGTTAGATAAATCGAGGCTAAGAACAGTGATAGGAATACTCTCTGGCCACTGTCTCCTAAGGAGGCATGCCATGAGACTAGGGTTATCCGATACGGATGTTTGTAGGTACTGCAACGACCTACATGTCTCAGAGGATATAACTCATATACTCTGTGAATGTCAAGGAATTGCCAGGACAAGGCTAAAGCATCTTGGAAGATACTTCTTCGATAACCTTGAAGAGGTGAGGTCCCTAAACCATAACAAGGATCTTTTCAGATTCTGTAGGGAGATTAATTGCTTGGGAGAATGGGTTTAGGTCTTCTGCCGTGAAGGTTCCCTAGGGATCGCGATGGGCCCACTTTGGTGCCTAGTGTTTTATGATAACCTCATAACCCTACCTAACCTAACCTAACCTTCATCTATCGATGGCTTCTTTCGTCCTAGTACTTCGTTGATGAGCGCCCACGTTTTCTTCGGATCACATTTTACTTGCTCGAACTTTCTTTTGTAGTATTCTTCCCTGCTTCTACATATTTTTTTGTTGACTTGGTTGCGCAACCTTTTGTACTCGGTCTCGTAGGTTCTATTATTTCGATTACTACTCCATCTGCGATACAATCGAACCCTGTCCTTGCAACTCTCAACGATGTCTCTTGTAATCCAATCGGCAATTTTTCTTCGAGTTTTTTTTTTATCGATTACCGTCGAGTTTTTTATATATATCGGCCATCTTTTTGACTATTGCATCAAAAAAAGTTTCAGTGTCCCTTTCTGCAAACATCGGTGTCCAGTCGGTAGCTCTAATCAGCTATACTGTACTATACTATACTATACTAAGGCCTTTTGTACACACTGCGACCTATGAGACCTATTGTGCCAGCCCATTGTTAAGCTGAGAACTTGGTTAAGGCTCTTGATAAACTTCAACAAAGCTCCAGGCTCAATGTTCCAGAAGCCAGAGGGACTCAATGAAGCCTTCCCAAGATGGAGAAGTCTTTTTCTTGCGGCCATAGGGCATTCACAAAGGATATGTTCTGCCGCCTCTTTTTGCTCTCCACATAGCCGGCATTCATCTGTATCTGCTACTCCTCTCTTGTGCAGATGGTACCTGAGTGGGCAATGACGAATCAAGTATCCCGTTCTTAAGTCTGTTCTGTATCTTCTGTTCTTAAGTTTTTAGCCTTACAACGGTTGAGATTAATGAACTTCTTTGCCTGTTTAAGGCCCTTGAGTTTGGCCCAGTACTCTGCATGATCATTAACCTCCCATTTCTTTATTTTGATGTTTGCGCTACTCCGCGTGACTCCAAAATAGGGTTCAGGACCGACTAGTGGGCGAGTAGCGCCTCTTCTCGCTAAGCAGTCCGCCCGTTCGTTGCCCTCGAAGCCTTCGTGTCCTGGTATCCAGGCCACAGTGACGGTGTTTTTCGAGATCTTCGAGTAGGTTTAGACAGTCCCATACAAGTTTTGTTCCTACCGTGTACGATTTTAAAGCCATAAGTGCTGCCTGGCTGTCCGAGAGAATATAGATACGAGTACCTTCGACCCTTCTTCGCAAACATTCTCGTACACAGAGCTCGATTGCATGGACTTCTGCCTGAAATATTGTTGGTGATTTCCCAAGCTCTGGAACCTGGGTCCATAAACCCCTGCGCCAGTGCTACCATTTTCCAATTTTGGACCATCTGTGTACCAAGTTTGAGAGTTTGGAAAGACTACAAGTCCTTCATTCCACCATGTGTGGTGGTCACCTATGATCACATTGAATTTCCTGGAGAACCGGTATTTCTTGAGTATAGTATCTGGGATTTTGAGAGTAGGGTCATATTGTATATGCTCTAGAATCTTAAAATGGCCCGTAAAGTTGCCGATTTTAAGGTCCGAGATCTTGGGCAGCCTAAGAGCACTCAGCATAGCTTCTTTCTGTACTACAAGGTGCAATGGTGTGAAGCTTAACATTGCTCACATTGCTGTCGTGGCGCACGTTCTCATTGCTCCTGTGATACTCAGGCAGGCTAGACGATGGATTTTATTCAACTATTCCTTAGTCTTGGCCTGTAAGGTTTTTGGCCACCAAGCCAACGATGCATAGGTGACCATAGGTTTGATAATGGCGCTGTACGTCCAATATATTATCTTGGGTTTTAGCCCCCAAGTTTTATCATGTAGGCTCTGGCACATAAACATTGCTCTTGTCGTTTTCTCGGTAACCTAGTTCAGGTGTGACTTCCAGGTGAGCGTCTTGTCGAGTATAATACCTAGGTATTTCGTTTCCTTGGATATGTCGACTGGGACGTTTTCCAGTGTAATTTGTTTAAGAGTATGATTTCTTTTCCTGGCAAAGGGTACAAGTGTAGTTTTTTCGGGGTTGATGGTAAGTCCCTTTGTTCTGCACCAATCGGAAGTTAAATTGAGGGCGCCTTGCATTAGTTGAGAAATTATGTCCTCAAATTTGCCTCTGACGCTGATGATAATGTCGTCTGCATATCCTTGTACTTTGTACCCCGATTTTTCAAGTAGCTCTAGGAGTTCGTCAATAACTAAGGTCCAGAGTAGGGCAGGGAGGACTCCTCCCTGCGGGCAACCTCTGGTAGCTGTTATAGTTTTATGCGAGCATCCGCACTCGATTCTTATTTTCCTGCTACATAGCATGGTCAGGATCCAGTTTATAATCAGAGGAGCGATATTTTTCCTGTTCATAGCCTTTTTTATAGCCTCATAGCAAGTGTTGTCGAATGCTCCCTGTGTATCTATGACGGCACATATGGCTGTTGCTTTAGCAGGTAATGATTTTTCAATCAATAGCGTTAAGCTATGAATGGCTGTCTTCGTAGACTCCCCAGGTTGATAAGCAAATTGGTTTGCATGCAGAGGATCATATACGGATATAAGGAACTTTTCCCTTATATGATCTTCGTCAATTTTCTCCATCGTTTTTAGGAGAAAGGAACTGAGACTAATGGGTCGAAAGGATTTGGGCGATTACTCCGCCTGCTTTGCCGCCTTTGGGATGAAGACCACCTTAACCTCCCTTCAGCTTTTTGGTATGTAGCCTTGTGTAAGGCTGGATTTGAAAATTCTTATGAGGGTAGGAATTAACAGGTTTGCCCCTTGTTGTAGTAGTCAGGGAAATATGCCATCTATACCTGGTGATTTAAATGGGCTAAAGGTAGACAGTGCCCATATAATATGGTTGCCAGTAAAGATTTTGCCAGATAGGCTATGGTTATCTGGAGAGACAGCACACTCGGATATACAGTCTGGAAAGTGGGTATCAAGTAAAGCTTGACAGGTTTCCTCCGGACTGCTGCTGAATTCCCCATCTTGTTTCTTTAGGGAGCCAATGTGGTTGGAGTGACTCTGGGCTAGGGCCTTTTGAAGTATTATGAGTATTAATTAAAATTGCTGCCCTAGGATTGCTCCACGAGTCAGAATAAGTTAACTTACAGTTCTTCGTTGGGAGCCCTGTAATGGCTCCCTCGAGCACTAATGGCTCTTGCATCTTGATGAACCATCTATTCAGTACGGAAGACACTGCCCTAGCATGGTGCAAGTTGATTTGAAGGCACTTGAAGTGCCTTCTGATGAGTGGTGGAGGACCGTGGTATACTAGAAACGACGATATCCACAGGGATCTTGGAATTCCGACAATCGAAGCTGATATTAGAAGCTTGGCGAGAAAGCATAGAAATCGACTAATCAGACATGTCAACAATACAGTCCTACAAATTCAGTATGAGAGCAATATATTGCGCCGACCGCAAAGGACGAAACCTTTTGATTTGGTGAGCTAAGGATTAACGGCGCGTCTAGATTCAGTGGAAAGTAACCTGCCAAACGTTTTTATTTCGTGTTAGAAAAATTGCTTGGTAAGTTATTACTTAGTTCCAATATCTAGCAAATTTATATCGAAGGGTGGTGTTTTTTGGTCAGTAAGGGTCTGATAATATTATAAGCACGCGCTTGCTATTCTTATAGTGTCTATGGAAGATTTTCGCCTACCCTGGGAAAAAAAATGAAGAAATTGAAAGTAACCAGCTAGCAATGGAAGTTTTTGGTCTCTTTTAAACAGTGCTCTTTGTAGTTTATATCGCTAGCTGTAATCGAGGTATCATCTACAAATAGAATTCCTTTCCTTCCTGAAACTCTTGTACGAGAATTTCAGACATTGCACAAAAAGCGACTGTATCATCCTTGCATAATATACTCTTAAATGGAACTATAGGAATTGCAATCAAGTAGCCATCACGGCACTTGACGCCCATGTCATCAGGTGTGGGAATGCTTATGCGAACTTTACGAATTAGGCAAAAGAAATAAAGTAACCCTCTGTTAAGTACCCGGCCATGTCGGGATGTAGGGCAACGAAATAACCTATTTATTAGTAAGACAAAGTGCAGTCGAATCTTTTATAGGGGCTGAATCATTTTGCTAAATAGGGGAAATAAAGATCAGATAGATCAAACAGCGAAAGCAACTGGAATACACTCAACGTCTGAGGGAGGCAATGAATCTACTAGGGAACTGTAATCGAAAAAGATTCGAAGCATACATCAACCCAAATAAGAATAACGTACGCATCCTAACAGGCACTGTAGACTCAAGTTACACCTAAGGAAACAAGGTATAGCAGAAGGAGAACTTTTAGATTCTGCAAGAAGTCCAGTGACTTTTGTTTTTTTTTTTTGTGAAAGGAAACCCAAATCCCAGACATTGTACTACCAGGCAGGAGTCTTTCTCTGGTGCAGTGGTTCGATGTTATTCATAATGAACGATCCAACATCTCCAAGGCATTAGCAGAGGAAACAATAGATCAGGTTGACTGTAATACATCTTTCCCACAAAAGTAATAATAATAACAAGCATTCTTGAATTCTAAATCCGAGTCAGTTGCAAACAAGTGTGCAAGTACGTGCGACCCATTAGTGTCCTTTATTTTACTCCAAGCCACAAGGGAGTGTATAGGTATAAACATGGACGGAAAAATAATAACAATGGAAATGTGTCTGTGTCTTTCATTCCCTTCATAAGTTAAAAGGAAAAAGACAAAATAAATAAGTCCAAGTAAGAACAGTGCCTAGGCGGCATATAATAAATCGACCTTGTTAATTTTAAAAAAGGAGGTGGACAAGTAGATATCGTCTAATTTCGAATATAAGCGGTTGAAATACGGGACACTGATATGTACTAGCTACGAATGCCTTATATAAATGTAGTCTGTGTTATCTACTTCGATAATTCCAGGGAAAAGTACCATGAAATTTACTCAGTCCAACAGACATGCCACGAACGATCAACTATGGACACCATTGGCGTAGACGATTAATGTTCATTTCTTGAATGAGTAAGTGGACTGCATTAAAAAACCATTACTTAAATATCGAACGTGCACTACTCTACAGAAGTATGTAACTCTGTTTTGCGATGGTACAATGAAGATGCCCCTACACTTCGGTTTCATAGGATGGTTTGCTATTGCAGCAGATAGCTTCAGAGACTGACGTCAATTTTTTGTTTATTGCGCGTGTGAAAACTTGATAAATCATTTTAGTTGTATGTGTGTGGTGAGACACGTAGTGCTGAGAGTGGGAAAATATTGGTAATGAACGTGCATACAATAGTGTGGAAATGTTTTACCTAGCAGACAATATGCTACTCTTCCTCAATTATGTTCACAAAGACAAAGGATAGTATTTGTCCCCTTAGTCGACCAATTTATTTAATATCTGTATTTATTTCGTATGCTTATATTTTATGGTTACATTTTGGGTGGGAGAAGATTTAGATACCTTTCCTGTCTCGCTGCGTTACGATTTCGATAACCAACACTCAATAAAAACATACAGGGAATCACTATCCATTTGGAACGGATAGTCTACACTAAAGTACTCGTTTGTATACTACATTCCTCATCCTCTTACATTTCAGTAAATAAATAGGTGATGAGAGTTCACTGGTCGGTTGTTTAGTTAGAAACGGCCCTCGATGTGGATGCACTTAGTACAGGGATGTGTAAAGTGGGTGGGTCACCCCCTTACTCTCGGAATCATCTACATACTTCTCTGTACGAAGGAGTTAATTTTAGTCGACCAGGCATTGCAGTAATCATTAAAGGCGATACCTACCTGTACCCGGTTTTCCTCAGTGTTCGTCAAAGTAGCTTAGCGGTGTTACACTGGTCTAGATACTGCCATCGAGACTGTGTGTAATGTTAGCCTTAATCTCGTCAGTAGCCGTAAAATACAACAATCGCAAATAGACGAATAACAAAAATTCGCTAAGCTGTTTATAAAAAATCGAATAACTTTTTTAGCTAAATGTCTTTAATCTTTATCAATTTTTATTTTTTCAACATAATTGCCATTTATTTCTATGTACGTTTCTAAGAGAGACCAACATTTCAAAACGCTCCTCAGAATCGCGAAACCATCATTTATGTTGCCGATTTTTATTGTTTTGCTGGGGACTAACATCTTCTGGGGACAAACATCTTCCGCACTTTATACAATGAATTGCTGTTTGGTTTCCACGTCGTACTTATACGAGCACAACCATGATTTGTCGATTGTTACGATTTTATTAAAGCAGCTAAGACTCTACGTTCGTAAACTAAAAAAAAAAAAAAAACAAATGCTGAGCAAATTAAGCTCGTGGAAATTTAATAATAATAATAATAATAAAAATTGATTTTTATTTCAATAACCATTAACAAATTCACAGTTGATTTAAAACGAAATCATATAGCATGGCATTGCCGTCTGCCAGGTTAACAACTAAATAACATTTTTCAGTTTCATAAGTATAAAAAGGGAAAACAAAACAAAAGATCAAAAAATCATGTTAAAAGTTTTCATTTCTTATTCTTTCACGATATGCTAGGGCTACCTAGATGTAATTATGGACCTCCACCAAATGACAGCAGATGTGGAGAGGGAGGCAGGTGTCGTCGGGCTGGAAATTAATACGGCAAAAACTAAAATTATCAGCCTTGGAACAAACTCATCGGCTCAAATATGCATTGCTGGACAACCGGTAGAGAGAGTAGAGGATTTCCAGTATCTTGGGAGTAATGTCTCGACCGATGGTGGAACCGAACTGGATATAACCAACAGGATCGCCAAAGCAAAGTCCGCGTTCGGGATGTTGTCCAAAATATGGCGAAGCAATGCAATCAGTTTGAGCACCAAAATAAGACTGTTCCGCTCCAACGTTGAATCCGTGCTGCTATATGGTTGCAGCACATGGAGAGTGACCACTACTATCACCAGAAAGCTGCAAACGTTTGTTAATAGGTGCCTGCGCAATATCTTAAGGATTTTCTGGCCCAACCGTATCTCTAACGAACACCTTTACGAGAGAACGGGTCAGGAACCAATAGGCACAACCATCCAACGGAGGAAGTGGCAGTGGATTGGTCACACGTTCCGAAAGGGTGACAGCTCCATAGCGAACCATGCAATGCAATGGAACCCTCTAACTCAGGATGGCAGAAGACCTGGCGGTCCGAGGAGAACATGGCGCAGAACAGTCGAGAAGGAGGCACGGCAGTTAGGGAAACGTTGGGGAGGACTCAGACAAATTGCCAGAAACCGTACACGATGGCGCGTAGGCGTAGTAGAAGCCCTAGGACCCACAAGGGGATACAGGACATAACAAGATGCTTGATGAGATACATTTTGCGCGTTACTAGGAGCATATGCGATTTAATAGTTTGAATATGATCTTTCCAATTCAAGTTATGGTCAATTAATACCCCAAGGTATTTGTAGTGATGCACCGATTCAATGTTAAAACAATTATTAGAACAAGATAAACTATTAACAAAACTACATTTTCCACAATTATGCACAGGTAAACAGAATTTTTTACAATCGTAAGCATGGAAGCATAAATTAAAATCATTTAAGACGTTATTTGATGTTTTGAAAGACATAAGCTTTGTCTTTTCGCTAATAATTAGTTTATGTTCTGTAAATCAAAGTCTCAGAGTTTCTAGATCTTCCTTTTGTATCTTATATCTAACTGGTACGTAAAGGCTAGGTCGTCTGCAAATGCAGTTGGCACACCATTAAGATTTAAATCGAAGGGAAAGTTAATGTAAATTAAAAACAACACATGCCCAAGAACTGAACCCTGTGGTACACTATTTTTTAAAGTACGAGAGTCACTGAATATACCATTTACATTAACTTTTTGATTCCTACCTTTTAGATAAGAAATAAACCACTTGTGAATTATTCCTCTAAAACCAGCATTATATAACTTTTCTTAGAAGCAAATCATGGTCAACCAACGCTTAAGTCATATCGACAAAAAGAGCCATGGTAGATTTGTTGCAGTTAATGCCTCCATACAACTGACTACACACTCTGAGGATAGCTAAAAGTTTAGATCTAAAACCAAACTGATTACTACTAAAAAAGTGATTTTTGTTTAAAAAGATAATATACGTGATTTCATAAGTTTTCCAAAAATCTTGGAAAGCTTTGGTAGTAGGGAAATAGGTCTGTAGTTCGACATATTGCTTTTTCTACCTTTTTTAAAAAGTGGTATAACTTCTGCGCCCTTTAGGTGCTGAGGGAAACAATTATTCTGAACACTAAGATTGAACAAGTAACATAAGACGTCTACCACATAGAAGCACATTTTCTTCAACAATACACTTGATATACCATTCTTCTTAACGACGATATTGCGTTATAGATCATTTCACTTGAAGAAAATGATTGGAAAACAAAACTATTTGGTTGTGTGTGCTCTGTGGTTCTTATAGAACATTTGCAGTCTATCGAAATCTCCACAGATGGTTTCAGTTTTTTAGAAATTTCGGTAAAGTACTCATTGAGCTTACTGGAAATACTACTTGAATCAGTGAAACTTTTATCATCTATCTCCAAGCTATTAATACCTATTGGTTCTCCACTTTTTCCCAAAATGCTATCAACTACCTTCCATTCATCTCTTACATTACCTCTGGCTCTTTCAAACGAATAAATAAAATAATAAATAAAACTTGTTACGCGTTTTTTTAACATTCTTATGGACGGATTTCCACAGATAATCATACATAGTATTTTTTACGTTCTATGTTATGTGGATGACTTCTGCATTTTTTTGCAAAGTTCTTTTTTCTTTTTATCTTCTGCAAGAGATTGTGTATCATCCATGATTTTAAAAATGTATTTCTCGCCGAGATGAGAGGGGAAGAAGTAGTACAATTTCTAATATAATTTTTTTGAATTTCAAGAAAGACATCGAAAGCAATTGATGTGTTAGGTTCACCATAAACTGGATCCCAAAATTCATATAATAAACATTCACTTAAAAGAAAATAGTCTGTGCAATATTTCTTCTTCACAGGTGAGTGGCAATTCTATTTAATGCGTTGGTACTGGAAAAAACACTAAGTACAATCACCTGTTAATTTCAGATCATACACAACACCAATAAACTTATTCTCATGGTTTTTTTTTGAGTACGCATAAATATATGATCAATGCAAGTTTTAGTCGAATCGGTTATACGGGTAGGTTCATTTATAAGGCTTTTTAGACCATTCGACGCCATAAGAAACAGATAATTTTCAGTATCTCTATCGAATTCATTTAAAATATCAATGTTGATATCACCAATAAATATTAAATTCTTCTCTTTACAAGCACTCAGGACATCGCTTAATTCATCAATAAAAATACCTTTCGAAATAGCATGCAATCTATAAACACACAACATTGTATAACTCTCATTCATGAAATCAAAAGACAATTTCATAATATCAGCGCTAAGAAAATTAAGTATTAAACAACCAAGAACATAACCATTCTTCACATAACAAACTGATATATCCCGATCAGTGCGGTTTCAGGCCCGGAAAGTCCACCATTGACCAAATATTCACGCTATGACAGATCTTGAAAAAACCCAACGAGCGGGTTGTGTGTACAGGTTTTTGTTAGTGGACCAAAACAAATTGTCGTATGGGCATAATACCTATGATAATTTGTTTTGGAAATCTAACGTTGGATCTGCACTTCACAACTCTGCTTAGTTATTGTCAAAGTTGTGTTTTTTGTGTCTGTTATTTATAATGATGAGAAATTTTAACATTCATGGGTTCAGATCGAATTTCTTTTCTTTGTACGTCCACGCTGCCAAATATAAGCCAGCTGTTTTGGCTCTTAGGGAAACACAGCTGGGTCAAAATTCCGATCCTTCGGAACACTCTGGACTTGTTCCTTAGTTCCCATCCTAATAAATACACGGTAAGTGTATTATCGCCTCTAGGTTCATCAGACCATTGTGTCATATCGGCCAATTTCTCGTACTCCAACTAGAAAGTTAAAGAACAAACTTCGAAAAGAACAGTTTGGCTACACGAGCAAGCCACTTGGAAAGAATCAGACAAGTTCTTTAGAAATTTTAACTGGTCACTATGCTTCCTCGATAGCGACGTGGACGCCGTGGCTGATATGGTCACTAATACAATTCTCCTAGGTATGAGAACTTATATCCTCACAGGATAAAGGCTATCAGACCTACTGAAAACGCGTGGTATGACTCGAGCTGTAAGGAAGCTATTAGGGTAAAGGAATCAAGTTTTCGGTCTTATAAGGCCAACCCAACTGCGGAAAACCGAAAAAAGTTTAAACGAGCCAGAAATGACTGCAATGCCCGTGTTAAATTCACCCACGACCAAAAGTTGAACTAAAAAATACTACATTGTCCAAAGGGTAGTAAAAACTTCTGGCCTTGTCATCTATCCCGACGCTCATTTATAATGACGTACCAACTGGCAGCTACCTAGACAAAGCTAATCTGTTTGCTGCTTACTTTGCAGTAAACTCCACACTCCCAGATAGTACTTTGTCTCCACCTGTACTTAAGATCGTCGAATTTTCCATGGGACAAGTCTACTTTCGCACTCGTACAGTTGCAGGACTACTTAAAGGTCTTAACATACACAAATCCGCTGGTCCAGATGGTATACTCCCTATTGATCTTTAGAGGTGTTCTTCTTCGTAAGCTTTTTCACCGATCCTGCTCTTTAGGTCTCCCGAGTAGTTGGAAAGTAGGAGAGTAGGTTTCTGGTCAAACGGTAGTGCATGCGATCATATGAAAATACAAGCGTTTTCACTCAGCTGAGGCCTACCAACTTCTACTCTCAACCTCCACGCGGTGACAGCCGAGTGCCTAGTACCTTAATCCAAGAATGGGTAACCAACCCCGTTTGGCGGATTCTTGGTGGCAGCAGATGAGAGAGAGAGAGAGAGGGGGAGTCAACGGTGGCGTGTATAGCTCCAGTTAGGTTGAACTTAGTGAATACCTTGCGCGAGCTGCTTCGATGTATTCGGATCACAGGTCGGTAAGGAATTTCCAATGCTGGTCAGGACATTGGAATAGAGATGGTGGCGGAGGAGCCCTTAATGGGTCAACGGCAGCGCTCATACTCCCGTAGTGGACTACTGGCACCTGTGTACCCGGCCCTCGTCCTAAGGGAACAATTAAAGAATTGGCCCTCCAGGTTGGGGGTTTTGCCGTTGGGGTAACTTTCCTACCACGTAAAAAATTTATGGTTCCGAAACAACCAAAAGCCTCGGATAAGGATGACTCAACTCATGACGACCCCAGCAAACGAAATAAGAACAACGACCTTCGGATCTGCGAGAAAATTTAACGTCGAAAAGCTACAATCGCAAGAAACCGCCAGACTCTTCGCTGAACGCGTATCCCGAAATCTCTCAATCACCCCTATGCCGCCAGCATCAAGTGCCGAAGACCAGTGGCAACGCTGCCAACACGCCATTAGAAACGCCGCGACTGATGTGCTGGGTCTCGCTCGCCTAGCACCGCGAAACCCCTGGTTTAACGAAGAATGCCGGCAAAACAAGAGGCATACAAAACGGCGCTGCAATGGAAAACGAGAGCTGCTCGTGAGCTCTACGAGCATTCGACTGTTGTTTGTTGTGGGGCACACACGCGTCGGGAGCAACATAAATTATACATTGTCCTTGTACCATTCATACCTATTCAAATCTATAATGTCGTGTAAAACGTGTGGAAATAAAGTGGAGCGCACTCAACTGAAGGTTGTGTGTAGAGACTGCAATGGCCTTTTCCACGCAGCCTGCGTTAACATCATGCCTGCAGACATTGAGTTTATGAAGAAGGCAAACAAACTTTGGCAGTGCAAAGCATGTTTTGTAAAAAAAACGACGTGAATCGCTTACCGGGGAAGCGCCAGCATGCGTCTCTAATCAACATCTTCACAATATGGTTGACACCATATCACCTGTTAACCAAACGTCTATCGCTACACCGAAGCCCAACGTTACACTGGATTTGATTTATGCCGAAATTCAAGAAGTAAAGATGATCCAAAGGAAACAGATAGAGGAACTTCAATTAAAAAACAGTGAATGCGAGCTGAAAATTCGGCAACTCGAGAAGAAAGTTGATCATCTAGAACAACAACTCATCGGAAATGCTGTGGAGATCTATAACGTTCCACCTAACTGCGGCGACATCTCTAGCATTGATTTGGCGCTGAGGATTTTCCGCGATGGTCTGCTTGTCGACGTGTCGAAGGAGGACATTGACCTTTGCTACACAAAACGCATTACCAAACGGCAAAAAAACACTCCAAACACTAGCAGTAATCAAACAAAGAAAAGTATTCTCTTTGTCAGATTTGTTTCTCGCCAGTGCAAGGAGAAATTGATGAATGCAAAAAGAGGAAAAAAAGCTCAACTGACGACATCACTACTCAAGCGCAACAGTAACACTCATGAGAGACCGCAGAAGATGTACGTGAACGACTTTTTAACCTACCAGACACGTCAACTGTTTAATGCTGCATTGTCGCTGAAGGGAGAAAATGGGTATCATTATGTATGAACCAGTGTTGGGACTTAACCACAATTGTGGTAGATCTACCACTATTTCCAATAAATTTTGAATCTACCACGTTTACCACTCTAAGCAAAGAATCAACCACGTTCTTTATTTCTTCTTCATTGCATTTTTTTCGCACTTCCAAATTTTTCCAGATATGTATGTCCATCTCCATATTTTTGTCTACACTTTTTATTCCGGTTCCTTTCTTTTTCTCACAATTTCCAATGGAAATAATACATAAACAGAATCAGAGAACGTTCTCCTGTTCTCTGACGACAGAGTACACATACTATTACAAAAATTAAGAACACAATAGGCATATAAGTTGTTTGCCTTTGGTTTATGAAAATTGTCCTGAGTGGAATAATCTCACATTGCACATGGAGATTCGAATCGAACCAGTTAAATTTCAAAATCTACCACTCTTTCTTAAAATCTACCACCCTTTTTCTTCTAAATCTACCACACTTTAAAATTCTTAAGCCCCAACACTGGTGTGGACTAAAAATGGCTCAGTTTTTATGCGGAAAAAGGAGGGAGATAACCGAGTAAGAATTACTTGTGCTGCAGATTTAGATAATTTATGAACAATTCTCTTAATTCTGTTTCCTGCTTAGTCCCCAATACATGTGAATTAATTGTGTTGACATTGTCTGTCTACATCAAAACATTGGTAGCATTAGAAAAAACTTTTCAATTCTGGTAGCACATCTTGAGTCGTTAGTGAAATTACCTGTTGTTATTGTTTTGAGTGAGATTTGGCTCTATGAGGAAGAATTAGATTTGTATAACATACCCGGGTATACACTCTTCGGAAATTGTAATGAGTCATACTCAGCTGGAGGAGTAGCAGTCTATGTGAAGAATGGTTATGCACTTGATTGTTTAAAACTTAATTTTCTTAGTGCTGATATTATGAAATTGTCTTTTGATTTTATGAATGAGAGTTATGCAATGTTGTGTGTTTACAGATTGCATGCTATTTCGAAAGGTATTTTTATTGATGAATAAGCGATGTTCTGAGTGCTTGTAAAGAGAAGAATTTAATATTAATTGGTGATATCAACATTGATATTTTAAATGAATTCGATAGAGATACTGAGAATTATCTGTTTCTTATGGCGTCAAATGGTCTAAAGAGCCCTATAAATGAACCTACCCGTATAACCGATTCGACTAAAACTTGCATTGATCATATATTTATGCGTTCTCAAAAAAAACAATAAGAATAAGTTTATTGGTGTTGTGTATGATCTGAAATTAACAGATCATTGTATGATTGCACTTAATGTTTTTTTCCAGTACCTATGCATTAAATTGTGGCAACTCATCTGCGAAGAGGAAATATTGCACAGACTATGTTCTTTTAAGTGAATGTTTATTATACGAATTTTGGGATCCGGTTTATGATGAACCTAACCCATCAAATGCTTTCGATGTCTTTCTAAAAATTTTAAAAAATCGTATTAAAAATTGTACTACTTCTTTCCCTTTCATCTCGAGCAGAAATAAATTTTTAAAGCCATGGATGACACACAATCTCTTGCAGAAGATAAAAAGAAAAAACAAATTTGCAAAAAAATGCAGAAGTCATCCACATAAAATAGAACTTAAAAAATACTATGATTATCTGTGCAAATCCGTCCATAAGAATGTTGAAGAAACGCGTAACAAGTTTTATTTAGATTCGTTTGAAAGAGCCAGAGGTAATATAAGAAATGAATGGAAGGTAGTTGATAGCATTTTGGGAAAAAGTGGACATCCAATAGGTATTAATAGCTTGGAGATAGATGATAAAAGTTTCACTGATTCAAGTAGTATTTCCAATAAGCTCAATGAGTACCTTACCGAGATTTCTGAAAAACTGAAACCACCTGTGGAAATTTCGATAGACTGCAAATGTTCTATAAGAACCACAGAGCACACACAGCCAAATAGTTTTGTTTTCCAAACATTTTCTTCAAGTGAAATCTATAACGCAATATCGTCGTTAAAAATCAAAAATTCTTGTACTAGCGATGGTATATCAAGTGTGTTGTTGAAGAAAATGTGCTTCTATGTGGTAGACGTCTTATGTTACTTGTTCAATCTTAGTGTTCAGAATAGTTGCGTCCCTCAGCACCTAAAAGGTGCAGAGGTTATACCACTTTTTAAAAAAGGTAGAAAAAGCAATATGTCGAACTACAGACCTATTTCCCTACTACCAACGCTTTCCAAGATTTTTGAAAAACTTATGAAATCACGTATATTGTCTTTTTTTAAACAGGAATAATTTTTGGTAGTAATCAGTTTGGTTTTAGAAGAGGAATGTCAACCGAGGATGCTATCCTCAGAGTGTGTAATCAGTTGTATGGAGGCATTAACTGCAACAAATCTACCCTGGCTCTTTTTGTCGATATGACTAAGGCATTTGACATGGTTGACCATGATTTGCTTCTAAAAAAATTATATAATGCTGGTTTTAGAGGAACAATTCACAAGTGGTTTATTTCTTATCTAAAAGGAAGGAATCAAAAAGTTAATGTAAATGGGATCTTCAGTGACTCTCGTACTTTAAAAATAGTGTACCACAGGGTTCAGTTCTTGGTCCTGTGTTGTTTTTAATTTACATTAACTCTCTCTTCGATCTAAACCTTAATGGTGTGCCAACTGCATTTGCAGACGACATAGCCTTTACGTACCAATTTGATACAAGATACGAAAGTATTGCAAAGATCTCGGAAGATCTAGAAACTCTGAGAATTTGGTTTACAGACCACAAACTAATCATTAGCGAAAAGACAAAGCTTATGTCTTTCAAAACATCAAATAACGTCTTAAATGATTTTAATTTATGCTTCCATGCTTATGATTGCAAAAAATTCTGTTTACCTGTGCATAGTTGTGGAAAATGTAGTTTTGTTAATAGTTTATCTTGTTCTAATAATTGTTTTAACATTGAATCGGTTCATCACTACAAATACCTTGGAGTATTAATTGACCATAACTTGAATTGGAAAGATCATGTTCAAACTATTAAATCGCTCCTAGTAACGCGCAAAATGTATCTCATCAAGCAATTTTGTTCCAAAAAGATTTTAAAATCAATTTATTATGGCTCCGATAACTCTAAGTTGTAGTATGGTATCTCTAGTTGGGATGGTTCTTATAATAACTCTTTCAGACCATTGTTAATAGCCCAGAAACATTTAATTAGGATTATTTGTAACAAAAATCGCTTTACTCAGAGCTGGCCCTTATTTAAAGAACTGCTTGTTCTACCAATGAGACACCTTTACGTTTTTAAAGTACTAAAAGAATTTTTCAAGCGAAGCGATAATATTCCTAGTAGAACTATACAGCTTTATAATCTTCGTATAAATACAATGCATCTTGTCACCGTTCCACTTGCCTACAAAACCCATTTTTGTCACTCCTTCAGAGTTATAGCCCCTTTAATGTTCAATAAGCTACCATTTTCTGTACGGACAACCATACATTTTAATTTGTTTTTGAAAAAGGTTAAAGACTGGTTATTCACTATCAATTATGAAGTCCTTGAATCATTACTTACAAGTGAAATGCTATCCTAATCATCAGCACAAGTCAATGTCTAATTTAATGTCAGTTATTAATTAATTGTAATATAATTTTTTTCCAATTATTAAACTATTTGCAATTTGTATTCTTATCATTTTTAATTGCTCTATTTGCTTATCAATGAATTTTTATATGATTTTTATTTATGAAGTCCAAGAACAGAAACCTGTAGAGATGAAAATGGAAACCTCGTAGTAGAATCACAGTCGGTGCTGAGAATATGGAAAAACTACTTCTGCAGACTGTATAACGGCGACGAAGACCAACATCCCACTGTCAGGCAGAATGAACCATTCAACATAGACGACGATAGTCAAAATTTCCGTCCACCTGACCAAAACGAAGTGAGGATAGCAATATCCAAGCTAAAATCCAACAAGGCTGCTGGACCTGACTGCTTACCGACCGAATATTTTAAGGCAGCTGGTGATGAATTGATAGAGTGCATACACCAACTCATCTCTAAGATTTGTTCAGACGAGTGTATGCCTGATGAATGGAACCTCAGCACCGTTTTCCCGGTCCACAATTATAGAGGTATCAGTCTCCTCAATATCGCATACAAGATCTTTTCTGCGATATTGTGTGAACACCTAAAACCTTTTATCAACAGGCTGATTGGACCCTATCAGTGCGGTTTCAGGCCAGGAAAGTCCACCACCGATCAAATCTTCACACTTCGGCAGATCCTGGAGAAAACTCAAGAATTCCAAATCGATACTCACCACCTCTTTATCGATTTCAAGCCTGCTTATGACAGCATCTATAGAGAAGAGCTTTATAGACCCATGTCTAATTTTGACATCCCTGCCAAACTTGTCCGTCTGTGCAGGCTGACGATGGAGAACGCTCGCTGCTCCATCAAGGTCCGTAATGACCTCACCAAGACCTTTGATGTCGAAAAACGCTTTAGACAAGGTGACGCGCTGTTATGTGACTTCTTTAATATTGTACTTGAACGGATTGTGCGGAACTCACAAGCCAACACCGAAGGCACAATCTATTACAAGTCTGTACAACTGCTTGCATACGCCGACGATATAGACATTATCGGAAGAACTTAGCGGGCTGTCACCGGTGCGTTTGCAAGCATTGAGGCGGAAGCGGCCAAAATGGGTTTAGCGATAAACGAGGGCAAAACCAAGTATATGCTGTCAACAAGAAGGGAAAGCCAACACCGACGAATTGGACAGAACGTCCCAGTGGGCAGCTTTATCTTCGAGGTAGTAAGTGCCTTTGTCTATCTTGGCTCTGCTATAAACTCTAAAAACAACAGCAGCGCAGAAATCAAGCGATGAATAACGTTTACCAATCGCTGTTTTTTTTGGGCTTATAAGGCAATTCAACAGTATTGCTCTATCTCGAACAACTAAGGAGACTCTGTATAAGACCCTGATCATCACAGTCCTGCTTTACGGCGCTGAAACATGGACTTTATTAAAAGAGGATGAAGATATCATTAGTCGCTTCGAGAGAAAAATTCTTCGTAAGATATTCGGTCGCATTTGCGTTGACGGGTTTTGGAGGAGAAGATTCAATCACAACCTATACGAGCTATACAGCGTCATCGACCTATTCAAAAACCTGCGTATTGAACGTCTGAGATGGCTAGGACATGTAGAGCGAATGGACACCAACGCTCCGGCCCGGCAGAGTCTTCGAATCTAACCCCGAGGACCTCCTCGCCATAGGTGGCGCGCACAAGTTCAAGGGGACCTCGACCAACTAGAGGCAATTGGCTAAAGACCTAGCTAAATGGAGAGGCTTGTTGGTTGAGGCCCAGGTTCACCCCGAACTGTAGCGCTACCTAAGTGTGTACGTAAAGATTAGCGCTATATTCGGATTAAAGGTTATTCAGATTAGCGATTCACTACTGTATTTTCCTTTATGTTTAGCCTATTTCCATGACGCTGTTTGGCATTACATATATCTGTGCTATTATGGAAATAAGGCCAATTTGTTGTTATTTCAATTTTGATATGGAAATAAGGCCAAATTAATTTGTTTGCCATATTTCTTAGGGGTTACTTCACGTCACCGTTTTATAACAGTGGATCATATGCTTATGCTTATATTTAAACAAATAGAGCGGCGCTATTCTGGTGGAAAGGACAAAGGTAATTATTAAGTATGCATATTTGTATGTGTACATGTTATTGTTTTGAAGCTCTTAAATTTTTTCGTATATATACAGTACTACCTCGATAATGTGAACTTCGTTAATGTGAATTTCCCGATACTGTGAACTCACAAATCTATACATTACTATCTCTATAATGTGAACTTTGCAATTTTCTCACCTCCATAATGTGAGCTTTTCCTCAATATTTCGCATTCTTCTCTTGTTAATCTTCTGATATTTGCAATTATTTGTCTAGACATGTTTATCCATTTCGTACCACCTTTTTCATCTTATATGAGCATTCCCTATTCGAAAATTCTCTTATTTTTAGTTGAAAAAAATTTTCCAATAATGTGAACCCCTCCAAAATGTGAACAAGCCCTTGTTATCGAGGTAGTACTGTAATAATAAAAATTTATTATTATGCATACAAAACATGCCCGTCTTTAAAAAAACTGCACCATCAGTAGGATGAACCATGCCAATTAAACCAGTAATTCTGTGATTGCTTCAATCACATTATGCCCTGCGTTAAATACATTGGTACATGGATACCCGAATAAAGTATGCACATATCCACGTTTATACAGAAACCACAATTTGTAAAATTCCAACAAGGCAAATGTTCTGCTGTCTGCTTTGGTTACATTCTGTGTGGTGCTCAAAGTAAATCAATTCACAAGAGAATCTACAATGACCATAAGGACGACAAGCTTTTTCTCTGCTTTCGTCAGTTTTTAGATTTTAATGCTTGTGTATGCACTCGTAAATCCATTTTCAGAAGGATAAATGGAATGCCATGCCGTACAATTTCTATAGAATATTCTATGCCATGCCTCGCATATTTTTATAACATTCTTCCCCACAAAACTGATTATTCCCATATTTACATACTTTCTTGTGCATTTTGTATGCATGATACCATTGTGGGCACAAGTCAAGCGGTAAGATGTTGTAAGACCGAGCAGTTTTTCCCCACGTTCAAATCTTTTCTGAGCATTCATGTGTAAGAATTCAACAGCAATAATTTTTCTAACGAATTTGTCTTTTCTTATCTACAAACCATACATTTAAGAGTCCTTTACCCAGATTTCGTGCAAGTACCAAAAATTAACAAAAGGGCTTGCAAGTGTGTGAAACTCCTACAGAATCAATTGGAATCATTTTTAAAGCGTTTTGAAGAATGAAGTTTGTCCACAACATGCCTGACCAAATTTTTGAAAAAGTTCTTTGTTCTTGCTTTATTGATGAAAGTCCCACTTAACTTTTCGAATTTTGGGCAAAATGGTAAAGGATATTGCATGCGCGTTGAGTTCCTACCGAACCGATTGGAACCATTTTTATAGCGTTTTGAAGAATAAAGTCTATGAAATGCCCTACCAAGTTTTGAAATCTGTCCTATTTTTAATGATATTAAAGTGGCCCCTAGACGATCAATTTTATTGTGCAATGTATTGCACAGTATTATTTACTCGGTGCCTCAAAACGGTGCAATACTTTTGCAATAATTTAGTTGATGGCTGATATTTGTACAGACAACATGTTTGTTTGTCCTTTGCTCTTTATTGCAGTCCTTGACTACCTGCTTGAAGAAAAAGTGACGGACCCTAAGGTACATTAAATATTATTCTTTGCTGACGATGGAGCCATCATTAGTGCTACGCCCTGCGTCCTACGTCCCTGCAACGAGCGCTTGATGTATGTGTGGACGCTTTGGAATGAACTGGCTATCGCATTACTTAAAAAAAAGACAGAGTACTTGTACTGTCCGTTCTCTGATCTACTCAGGCCTATTCCAGACAATAATTTTTATGGAACAGAGCTTCCCAAGTGCGAAAAGTTCAAAAATCTGGGACCTATGTATGATTAATAGCGAAGCAACCTGTAATGATGACATCAATCATCGCGTAAGTGTAGGGTGGATGAAGTGGCGAGAAAACTCCGCTATATTCTTTGACCGAAAAATGTCCCCTAAGTTGAAAGGAAGGCTCTACACCGCAGTTGTAAGTCCAGCGCGGGTGCCTGCCTATTCGTCAAAATTTATTTCGCAAATCTTACTTCGCATTTATAAAAATAAATTGTATTTGTCTCGCAATAGTTGCTTTTCATTCGGTCTTTTATTTATCTCGCAACGTGATCACTTTACAATGCTTTTCCTGCGCTTTTCCATTTCGTTTATGATTAGGCAGCAATTCGTTGGTTTGAAAGAATTTATTTCGCTAACTGTTAGTTCGCGTCTGCTAAGTCGTCGTTTATGAAATTGGCAAAATGACGCTTGGCATTCATTCGTTTTGCAAACGCCGACCGTGGTTAAAAATGAGCTACCTATCACTATTTCGCAAAATTGATAGTCCGCAAAATGTTTGTTTCTTATTTAAATCAAAAAGAAATAAAAGTAAGCTTATTGCTGACAGTTTTTCATACGCTTTTGAATATTCAAACAAAGAAAAAAACTTCGTTTGGTGCTGTGAACTTAGAAAAAATATTCAATATAAGTGCAAAGGCCGCTTGGGTACCACCTAAGATAATGGAGTGCATATAATAGTAGAATTTTGTTAATAAATATATAAATATATAAATTCTGAAAAAAAAATGTATATACATAACACTCTTAGTACAATTTAAAAGCTTAATAATACTATGCAAAATAATAAAAAGCGAAATAATACAATGCAAAATAGCAAAATGCGAATAAATCATAACGCAAGATGAAAATTACGAGATGACAATTGCGAAATAATAATCTTGTGATACGATAACATAGCGAAATAGCAAAATGTCGAAAAAAACAGCGATTTGTACCATACCCGTCCAGCGCTCACATACGGTTTACAATGATGGACAATGTACAAAAAGTATGAGAGTAAATTAACAGTAGCTGAGATAAAGATGCTTCACATGACAGCAGGAGTGACAAGGCTTGTTTGAAGATCCGTGGAAGCTTTCACGTCAAAGAAACAATCCCACGAAAAATAGAGCACGACCAGCTCAACTGGTATTGCCACGTTCAAAGAAGAGACCATTTGAACCCCGTTAAAAAGGCAGTATCAACGAACGTTCGAATGACATCGCGGAAGAAAGGCAGGCGTATAAACGCTTGAATCACACAAATGCAACGACACCAGCATGTGATTGCCTCAGTAACGAAGTGATGAAAAATCGGGAGGTCTGGCAATATTTCCTGAGGTCAAACAGGCGAACCCCGCAGGCGGATGAATAGAAATGCAGTGAAGCGGGAGGGTTATGATCGCTTGTTTTTAGATCATAATCTCGCCGAAATAGGCAGAAGAAGAAGAAGAACGTGTTGGGTCATAATGAAGTATCAAAAAAAAAAAAAAAGAAGCGCAGATGGATGAAAGTCTTCACCTGCACCACTCAGTCAGGAATTATTTTCCATTCTTTTCTAAAATTAGTGCGTAAGAAATTGCGATTTTAAATCAATAACTTTTTATCAGACTCGCGATATCTTTCCCTATATTTGGAAAGTATTTTTTAATAATGCTCATTTTTTAAATTCCTGTTTCTGTAGTCTTTGCTCCTTACATTCAACAAAGCCGGCAGAGTTTCATACACTTCGATGTTGTCCAAAATAGATTTTCTGTTATCCTCTTTTGTTTCTACAGACATTTTCACTTACCCCCTTCGGGTAGGGGGCAGAATATACCCGAGGTAGGCATGCCTGTCGTAAGAGGCGACTAAAATCCACCCTTCGTATACCGGGGATAAAATGTATACATAATATGCAATGAGTAAAACAAATAGATATAGTACCCCAGGTGGCAGTCCAGGTTCTCTGGAAAATCCACCCTCTTCGGAGGTAGGCTCTACGGATTCTGGGGAGAGCCAATTGTTGCATTTAATAAACCCCTTTTTGAGAAATTCAAGGGTAACTCGGTCTCCACCATCAAGACCGAATGTCTCCGGAAAAAGAAGTCCGCCGGAAGCGCAAGCGCAAGAGAAACGGGACTCAGTGAAATGTAATAGCTTTGAGGAAGAAAACAATGAACTCCGTATTAAGCTAAATAAAATGGATCTACTCTACCAAGAGCTTAAGAGAGAGGTAGAATCACTAAAAGAGGAAAACAAGGCGTTAAAGAATTCACTTTTGCAAAGAGAACGGGAAATTACCCCACCCCGTGCAGCTAGTCCCAAATATCACACGGATGAAGAAGAGCTAGCACGCGAAACAAAAAACGAAGAGCCGGTTCTTCACCTGAAGTCGAGCCACGAAAACAAGACAAGGAAAAAGACTTGAAACAGAAACAAACTCACGACAAATTACGTCCCCCGCCTGCAATAAACGTCGTCGGCTTTACGGACTATAATAAATTGCATTGCCTTCTTAAGGGAACTGTGACATCGGAATTTAAAGTAACGTCATTCCGAAACAATGATTGGAAAATTAATGTAGTTGACTCTGACGGCTACCGAGCAATATCGAAAAAACTAAACGCGGAAAAGATCCAGTGGTTCACCTACGAAAATAAATCAGAAAGACCACTCCGTGTTATAGCAAGGGGTCTCCACCCCTCATGCACTAAAGATGACATTATAAATGACCTTAAAGGAAAAGGCTTGAAAATTATCGACGCAATTAATATCTTAAAGAAGATAAAGCAGAAAACGGAACAAGGCAATGAAATCTTGGTCAAGCATGGACTTCTGCTCTTTATGCTAACCTTCGATAGAAGCGAAAATATAGACGATATTTATAACGTAAAAAGTATTTTGAATATCGTAGTTAAAATCGAGCCTATGCGTACGAATACACGATCGATACCTCAGTGCAAACGCTGTCAAGGTTTCAATCACACCCAGTCGTATTGCCAAAAAGAACCGAAATGTGTAAAATGTGCCGGGAACCACTTATCAGAAAGGTGTGACTTAAATAAGCAGGCTCCGGCGACCTGCATAAACTGTAAAGGCAAGCACCCAGCAAACTATCGAGGTTGTGAAGTAGCAAAGGAGCTTCAAAAAAGGCGCGATACTCTCAAGAAACCGATACACCCGAACCCAAGCTTAAGAGATCGTAAAACCGATAAGCCCAAGACCGCTAAGCCAGTCAAAACGAAGCGACCGATAAAGGGAAATAAAAAAATTGCGCAAGAGAACGTCGCTGGTCCAAGTGCAGCGGAAAAACCGCCACAGGTTGACGCGAGATCGTACGCGCAAGTCGCGTCAAACGAAAA